>OX381702.1:0-1200000 GCA_947462355.1 Caradrina kadenii | reverse complement strand
TTATTATATTTTTACAATTTATTTTCATGACTTTCTTGCTCCAATAATTAATTAATTTCAAACATTATTATCGATAGTAGATTTTGTTAAACAGGGGTGTAGCTAGGTAACCAAAGCCAGGCCCCAACTGTGTCAGACATAATCGTGTCCAAACGTACAGCCCTAATTCCACAACACAGTTGATTGTTCACACGGAAAATAAGTTGTGAACTTCGTATACAAAAACTTGTCAAATTCACGAACATAATGTTTGACAAAACATGTGTGAAACAACAGTTTGACAAGTTTCCGATGGAAATAAGTGTACAACTCGTGTATGTGTAAACGAAGCGCGAGAGGCTTGTGCGGAATGGCCAAAAAAGGTAATCACTGGTCAAAACAAGAAGAAAATAACGACAAAGTCTTTTTTTCGAAACCTACTACCACAGAAGTAAAACTAAAAATAATTAATTAATAATAATAATGTTGGACTAATTAAACAAATTCATCAGTAATAATATTATTTTTTAATTATGTTTAAATTGAAATGGCAGCGAAATATAATGAGTCAGGGGATGTAAAAAAGACTAGCTTACAGCCGTGACCCCGTCCGCGTAAATGACAGTTATGGGGGCCGCAAACCAAGTTGCCGAATAAAAAGTAGCCATGTCTTGGAGGGTTGAAACTCAACCCGTATCAAATTTCATCAGAATCGATTTAGCCTTGAAAGCGTAACAGAGAGACATAACTTTCGCATTGAAGTATCAAAATTTTGACAGCTGTCAAAATTGACATAATCCTTGTCAACTTCCACTTTTCATTAGTGGCTTTTGTGGTAGGTACACCACAGTTTGCCAATATCACATGTATCATGGGTTTTCAAAGTGGGGGGGGGGGGGGGGGGCGGGCGGGAGAGACCAGCAAAGAGGGGAGGGAGGCGTGCGAGCGTTTATGCCGTACCTGCGGCATTGTTTTTTTGTCTGTGTAATCTTTAATATTAACCTAAAATTATATCAGGGGGGGGGTCGCGGATATATTATTTATGTCTAGGGGGTCGTGTCATAAATAAGAAGAAACCCCGCCGACATACATACTATGATCATATACCATTCTTTTTTTATTACAATGATCGTAAAGCAAACTACGAGAAAGGGGGTGAAGGGGGTTGTTCTTTTTTTTTTCAAAATTACATTTTGCTGCCATTCCTAATTACAAAGACAGACGGCACATACAAATTTTGTCTACAAATCGCTCACGTGCGCTTAATCTAATATTTTATACCTTATTTGGGGCATACGCGTACATTACAATATTTTAAACAAATAATAATTTTAATGCACTCACATCATTTATGAAATGTAAACTGAAATCCACGCTTCGTAAAATCATCCGCGTATAATTTGTGGGCAAAGATGTTGCACTAATTCCCTCATATAGTGCCGCACTTGGGAGTCACGACACCAATCGATCGATCGTCGATCAATGACAGAATAGATTTGTCGATCGATTGGTGTGGTAACACCCGTAGAAACGTCAAATAAAAACAAACAATCATTAACATTGACAGGTACCGTAAATTGGGAGTGAAAAGGGACGAAAGTTTAAATGAGATTTTAATGTTAAAATAATATAATTCAAACCATAAAAACATTGTTTTCACTAAATTGTAATGGCACCAAACTATATTTTTTCAACGTTAAAATTTTACTTTCATCCCCTGCACCCCTATTCAACCCGTTATATGGTACGTGTTTATTGTAACCATGAACATACCTTAACTGCGAAAAAAGCTTGCCATCTTGCTAAAGATTATTATCTCTAGAAGACGGGTTTAAACGGGTTGTAGGTGCACGTACAGATGCCAGCACCCAAATTGTTAATTCTTACCAATTGAACATGAACTTTATACTTTTGTAATTAAGTCGAAAATCTATCAAAGAAATTTGACAGTTTGATCCGCTGGCCTCTGTATTTGGCCGCTGTTATTGTATGTGTGTGTGAGACAGCTCGGCTAATAACGAGCGCTTCTGAACTTACACACATAGAAACAATTTGCATTTACAACATACATCTATACAAAAATTATAAAGAGTAAAGTGTGTGAGGCTGTAGGGGGTAATCTCTGGATCTACTGAACCGATTTTGAAAATTATTTTACCCATAGGAAGCCACGTTATTTGCGAGTGTCATAGGATGTATCACATCACGCTATGACTGACGGGAGCGGAGCAGTAACCAAAGACGTAACTTAACACAGGTGAAAGTAATTCGCTAGTACGCAATAAGAACAGAGCCGCCTCAGTGACATAAAACAATTAAACATATTATGGCCGCCACCAGTTCCATACGAATACGAACCTTATTTTAATCGATAGCCGACACTCAAAATGGCGGCCATGCCACGTTTTGACAGGCACTTTCTTCTATTTTTAAAGTTAAAGTTAACTCCATAGGTACTTAATAAAATGTCAAACGGATTATATTTGAATTTTGATTGAAAGTGAAAATATTGTTCATAATTATAACGGGGTGAAAAGAGATGCTGGGGGTGAAACGGGGCGAAACTTTAAAAGGGATTTTAATGTTGAAGTAAACATAAACAAAATCTCATTTAAAGTTTCGCCCCGTTTCACCTTTTTACGACAGTCAATTAGAATTAATGATTGATTATTGCAGCGTGCGGTCATCTCTCTTAATTAATTAATAATAAACTAAATCACAAACGAAACAGAGTCGAAAATCGCGTGCAAGATGACGACACGGCAAGTAATGACACGTAAACATTTTACAAGCAATTTTGAACTGTATTCATGAGACATTTTAGTTGATTATCGATTAATAAATTATAACTGTTTGAGCAGCTATTTCCATACAGTTCATACCTATATACAAGCCAAAGTGCAAATGGCTGCTCAGCTAAAATGGGAATACGCTGGACATGTCCACCGCATGTTGAACGTTCTAGAGCCCAAGATTGGTGTCCCCGACATGGATGACGGGGACACGGCAGACCACGAAAGAAATGGCTGGACGACCTGATCGACTGCTTTACACAACAACACACAACCCAACATCGCGAGAAATAAGAGGGAGGCCTTTGTCCTGCAATGGGACAGTATACTTATAGCTTCACAGGTTCACTCCCCCTACATCTCTCAGGGGGCGAAAATACTTATAAATACGAATAACTTTTACTACAGCACCAAATCTGAAATCTGAAAATTAAAATCTGTTTTTCTATAAAAAATACTACACAGTAAAAATGTATGAAACTGTTGATTTTTCTTCACCATTCCAGGGTTGATTTGTAATCAAAATTGTTCGTATTTGTATATATTTTCACCCTCTACAAGTCGACTATTTGAAAGAACAATTCCAAAGCCAGAAGCCCGTTATAATATAGGTAGAGTCAATGTCCAAAATTTTTTAATTATTCCGACCTGACACCCCGCTTTGTCCCATTATGGGGACAGATGGGAAAAATCTGGTCAAATCAGAATAAAATCTGTCCCCTTATCACTGGTAGTGGGACCAATAGGAGTGAATAAACTTCGAAATGTTGCTAACAGGGGGGACAGATTAAACTTTACATTCCGATCTGTTCCCATAAGGGGATAAAGCTGGGTACAATTCTAAATTATCTGACTCGCTTAACAAAGAAGAGGGGAGTGGGGGTCTGGCAATACAGGGACCGACAGTACCCAAAAATATTGCTACATTTTTATTTTTTTTATATTTATTACCTGTATTACCGAACGCGAATTTAAGTTTCCATTTCAAAAGCCGAAATAACAATACGTACTTTAAATTTCTGTAAAAGAAAAATAGAGGCCTAAAGATCTCACCATTTCCCAAGAGCGAACCTGGCTAAAAGTGAAACCTATTTAAAGTTGTCAATTATGAACTTTACAACACTAGATTTAGATTTTTTTTTTTTTGGTGTGTGGGAAATCCTCAAATAACTTCTCCCGCCCTGGGCGGGGCGGGAGGGAGTGTCAGACTTTTCCTGACTAAAACCCACCCATGTTCCTTCTTGTGCCCTTTGCGTTCCGGGGGCGCGGTATCTCTTGCGAACAACCCGCAGCCCCGGCAGGCATCGGACCTCAGTGGCCCCTTCCTTTTGCTGACATCTCTGTGAGGAGCGCGTGGAACACGAACGCGCCGTCGACACGGCACTAGCTTTAGATTACAATTTAAAATACTCTTTGAAAAACATTCCCTATTCAATGTTTTAAGCTTATAGCACGGTCGATGTATCTTGGCGGTCCTGATTTCCTGACCTCATACCATCACGCCTGTATTCCCCGAAGGGTTAGCCAGATGTGTACCAGTGTACACCCACAGTTCGTCGGTATGTTTAGATCCCATGTAATAGGGGACGGGTCTGAAGTTAGCCGATTAGCTGACCAGTAGACAATTTTGTTCCTAAAAGATCTATTTATTGCCTCCAGCTAACTTCAGGACCGCCAAGATACGTCTATTGTACTCAATCTTGCGTTAATTAATTTCCATAATTTCAGACTGAGCGTAAGCGTACGGTGCCGCTTTTAAAGAAACGCATAAAAAGAAAATGGCGCCCAAACAAAGGAAATTATCATGTCATTTCACTCGCGCATCATAGCGAGCGGCTGAGACATAATCTTCACCATTTTTTTAAACGTTTTTTAAAGGCTCCGGAGTAACCAGTCCATCTATTCCATAAAAGGATCTACCTAACCGCACGGATTATACTTGAACTTGGAAATTCAATAGGATTAGTAAATCTTGGCGTTAACCTACATTAATATTATAAAGCTGAAGAGTTTGTTTAAAAGCGCTAATCTCAGGAACTACTGGTTTGAATTAAAAAAATCTTTTTGTGTTGGATAGTCCATTTATCGGGCAGGCTATAGGCTATATAACATCACGCTACGACACACAGGAATGGAGCAGTAACCAAAGACGTAACCTAATGCGGGTGAAAAAACTTGGAGGACGAAATCGCGAGCAGAAGTCAGTAAGTTATAAGAAACTTCAGGAAAAGCCCTGGCTTTTGCCACTTATGGTTGCAAGCATGAGACCTTGGGTAAGCAAAGGTTATTGAGCTTTTTCCATCAGGAATTTCTCAGTAACAGCCCAGTTTTAAAGTTGGTGGGACACCCCCATTGGTCCCAGCTGTAATTCCTAGATCTTTGACAGTCATTACGGGCAGTCAGAAACCCGAAGGACGATCAGTCTAACCAAAAGGTATCGTGTTGCCCAGTAACTGGGTCGTGGAGGTCAGATAGGCAGTCGCTCCATGTAAAACACTGGTATTCAGCTGCATCCGGTTAGACTGAAAGCCGATCCCGACATAGTTGGGAAAAGGCTACAGATGATGAGGACAATAATTAGAAACTGTTACGCAAGCAATCGAGTGAGGGACAATGAATTCTTACAAAACTGTGATGCATCTTCATTGTGAAGTAGTAACAAGCCCCTGCTTCACACGTCTTCAATCTACTGTCATGGCGAGCTGTCAAAACTTCGAGATTTCAATGCGTTAAGAATTACATTTCCTTTCGTTAGAACGCGCTGTACGCTTAGATCTTTTAAAACTACGCAACGGATTTTAATGCGGTTATTATCAATAGATAGAGTGGTTCAAGAGGAAGATTTGCACGTATAGAACATCACGCTACCACCAACGGGAGCGGGGCAGTAGCCAAAGACGCAGGTGACAGCGCTGTGTATATATCTAGTAACGCATAATATACAATCTCTTTGAAAATTCAAGTTCAAAAATAAATCATAATTTATCATTATTTTTACGTTTTTTCAACACTATTTAAGGGATTTTGGATCAAATATAATACGAAACTTGCGCAATTTTTCACGACGTGTCTTCGTGATAAACAAATGCTGCGCACCAAGTTTTCGGTCCTTGCAACATTTCGCGAGAACAGTGTTGCAATAGTTAAAAAAAAAACGTGTATTGTCAAACTTTTGTTTACCACGAAAACAAGAATTTATTTCAAACAAATATTTGTGACATTTTTGTTTAATCTTTCGGTATATTAATTAAAAAATACAATAAATTGTTAATAATATTTAAATTTTAAAATATTCACTTTGTTGGAATGACTACATATTTAAGAGAATTTTAATATCATGCTCTACGCAACTAATTAATCGAAAATTTCTTCTTTTTAAGCAAAATACTAGCAATTTTTTTACAGAAATGGTCAACTATAATCCTTTAACTATCCTTGCCAGAAAGGTAAACAAATTTAGAAACACATTTTTTATTCACCCTAAATTTTCCCACAGCTGGGAACCACATAATTTCCCAGTACTGGGACGCATATAACTTTCTGTATTTTCAAACATATTTACCCGACTACATTTCTGGGGAATTATTAATAAAATAAAAAATAACACCAAGTTCGCGCGACCGGAAACGGAAGATTTAAAAAAAAAAGAACAAAACAATAAGTTTCTAACCCCTTTCGTATCTATGCTACAGTATATCCTAAAGATACCCATAAGACAATATAGTGTGCATTTTTTTTTTCATATACATGTTTTTTTTTTTAATTATTAATATTAAATATACAAGACGAATTTCTCATCGACTACTTAAATATTTGAATGGACAGCCCTAAGTTAGGCTTTCAATTTCTTTTTTCGATAATTTGAGACCGTGTGACAGAGTATTCATTTTTTTCGTGGACAAGAGTCATATTGTCCGTCAAACGAAAAAAAAAAACGCCAGACCATAGAATAATAATTAAACTTAATATGTGATAGAACCTCTTTTTTATTAAATTTGTTAAAATTTTGCCAGGGTCTATATCTAGAGCCCAAGATACCCTTTTTGTGAAGTCTTCCGGTCCTTGATAACGGATATTTAGATCAGATTTCAGTTAAATAAAAGCCTATCTGACAAGTAAACGATATCCGAGTAGGTACCGGAATAAAGCAGGCTTTTTTTAACCTATGGTGAAGACATCCAGTCTCAAATCGAAAAAAAAAAGTTTAAGACTAATCTAATTTTTATGAACTAATTATTCACAAAATACAATATTTTTATACACTATCATTTATTTTTTTTATTAATTTTTTAATTTCCAAAATAAAAAATGCAAATTTACTTCAAAAATGGAATTATCACATAACTATTTTCCAACTTTTAAACTATACACAATTCTGTACAAGGCTGTCTGCTAATATACCTTAGCCTGTAAGTGTTGCCAATTAAGGACATCAGTCCAAACATCCCCAAAACTGTTCAAGTGTGTTGCCAGAATAAGAAAAAAAACACTGGATTTTTACGATAATCCTATCATTTGCCTACAAATATGAATTTTTAAATTTATCGTAGTCCCTATTTTATGTTAAAAAAAAAACAGTATTTTTTTTTTTCAATTTTTGGCTCACACTTTTTTTGCGCACAAACTGTTTAGACATCTGACTAATCCCCATAATAGACAAGCAATATATCATATATTTTTTTTACCATCAAGGTTATTATTTAGCCAAAAACACATAATTCGACCTACTTAGCGGAGTTCTTCCTCTGAATGTTAACCTTTTCAGATTTCGATTTATCTTTTTTATTGTCTATTTTTTCTGTGAGTTTTTTTTCTATTTTCGGCTGCGTCTGTGGTTTGTCTATGGCCACCGCTGGTTTTTTTGGCTTGTTGGCTTTCGCTGCGGCTGCGTAGTTGATCGGCTTGAAACCGGAAGTCGGTTGTGTTTCCTCTACTGGTGTCGGCGGTTGAGGCTGCAATGCAAGGTAACGTTCATTACTTTCAAAGTCAAATCATTTATTTCAATCAGACCATTACAAGCCACATGTTACCGTCACTTACAAGAGAGAAAATATAATATTGAATCAAGTTACTGGAATTTTACTTATTTTAATTAAAAAAAAAGTAGTAATAATAAAAAAAAACATTAAGTATATACCATCCAGCGCGCCTGTTTTCCCCGAAGGGTTAGGCAGAGGTGTAACAATGTACACCCACAGTTCGTCCCATGTAATTGGGGGCGAGCCTATTGCCATTAACCGGGCACAAATCCTAACTCCGAGCTGCTACTGAGAATTTTATAGAAAAACCCAATAACACTTTTGCTCGACCTGGGAATCGAACCCAAGACCTCTAGCTTAACAGGAAATATTGTTTTGTTTGTTTGTTTGTACCGAATGGGCTCCGAAACTACTGAACCGATTTTAACCACTTTTTCACCAATAGATAGCTACATTATTCCTGAGATAACATAACGCTACGACACACGAGAGCGGAGCAGTAAGGAAAGACGTAACTTGAAAGTCACAGGCACGTCGCTACCAGTCTCGGTAGCCTAGTGGGCCTAAGCGCGACTGCTACGCTAGAGGTCTTGAGTTCGATTCCCAGGTCGAGCAAAAAGTGTTATTGGGTTTTTCTATGAAATAGTCAGTAGCAGCTCGGAGTTAGGATTTGCGCCCAGTTAATGGCAATAGGCTCGCCCCCTATTACAGGGGACCTAAACATACCGGCGAACTGTGGGTGTACATTGTTACACCTCTGCCTAACCCTCCGGGGAATACAGGCGTGATGGTATGATGGTACGTCGCTAGTGTCTTATAACCACGACACGGAAGAAGACGCGGGCCACGGCTAGTTAACAAATACTCTCACCTTCTTCTGTTCAGAGACAATAGTTATATCTTCAATCTTCTCCTCAATTTTCGTTTCACTCTTGATGCTTTTAACATCTTTCTTCTTGGGGGTAACTTTAGTTTCTGACTTGACTGTTTGTGGTTTAGTCTTAACTTTTATGTCTGTTTTTACTGCTTTCTTTACTTCTATTTTGGTTTTGGAATCCCGTTTGTCTTTGGGCCTTTTGTCTTGTTTGTCTATGGTGTCTGCTGCGCTTACTTCTGGTGGGTCGGTTTGGGGTGACACTGGTTCTGAAAGAAAAAACATTTGAATGAAATTGTGGTACTTTTTTTTTTTTTTTTGGTGGGTGGGAAATCATTAAATAACTTCTCCCGCCCTGGGCGGGGCGGGAGGGAGTGTCAGACTTTTACTGACTAAAATCCACCCACGTTCCTTCTTGTGCCCTTTGCGTTCCGGGGGCGCGGTATCTCTTGCGAACAACCCGCAGCAATTGTGGTACTTAAGTTAGGTTTTTGGTTACTGCTCCGCTCCCGTGGGTCGTAGCGTGATGTTACATAGCCTATATTACCCTTCATGAAATAGGAATCATCCATATCAAGTAGGGATCAAAAGACTCTAAAAATACAAAACATTTTTATACTTCAGTGTTTTTTTCCGCCGATTGTAATTTTTTTTCCAAATTCTGTGAATGCAGTTCAGAATATCTCAAAAAGTAATTGGTGGTCTCCTAGGAACGTGTTCCTGTAACTATAACGGTAAAGCTACCTATCCTTAGTGACCTGTCTCAAAAATTCACCCTTTACATATATTTTTTGGCGGAAAATGGAGGACATCTATCGCTCAGTATGCGAACTACGACGACAAACTGACGTTGCCTAGATCGCGCTATCAAAGTTCGCCGCAACGTTAGCTTATATACAACATCCCGACAACACCCGTCGGGCAGTAGCCCACCAGACACAACACCCGTCTGGTCGGAGGATCCTCCCTTTTCTATGGAGGATGAGAGACTTTACACCCTGTTTGTCATACCTCCATAAATATTATAAAGAGATGAGGTTTGTAAGCTTGTAGAGGGTAATCTCTGGATCTACTGAACCGATTTTGTAAATTCTTTTACCCATAGAAAGCCACGTTATATACTAGTGTCATAGGCTATATAACATCACGCTACGGTACACGAGAGCGGAGCAGTAACCAAAGACGTTACTTAACGCGGGTGAAATAAGCCACGCGGACAAAGTCGCGGGCAGAGTCTAGTATAGTCATACACATACAGACGGACGGACAACAAAGTGATCTTATAAGGATTCCGTTTTTTCCTTTTGAGGTACGGAACCGTAGAAACGAGTTTACCTTCAGTTTTTTCTTCAATGTGGTCGCTAACATCGCTGGTGGCGGGTTCTGCAGGTACTTGTTCTGTGGCGGGAGCGGAGGCCGGGGCTTCGGGTGGCTCTTGTCTTTCATCTGCAATAGATAACATAACATACCATCACGCCTGTATTCCTCGAAGGGTTAGGCAGAGGTGTAACAATGTACACCCACAGTTCGCGAGAATGTTTAGGTCCTATATAATAGGGGGCGAGCCTATTGCCATTAACCGGGCACAAATCCTAACTCCAAGCTGCTACTGAGAATTTCATAGTAAAATCCAATAACACTTTTTGCTCGACCTGGGAATCGAACCCAAGACCTCTAGCGTAGCAGTCGCGCTTTAGACCACTAGGCTAACGAGGCAGTTCGAAATATTTATAGCTTAATATGACGGTACGTGACTCTGTGCTATCCGTTTTTTGGTAGGCGTAATGGGGCTTGTGGATAGAAACTTGATGATTTTAATTTGCGAGGCTTGAGAAAGTACCTATACTAACTTATCTTAAGACACTTGCTCTAAACCTATTCACCTGGTCTGTGATCACATATTTCACAGTGATATACTGTTCTTTAAAATATCAAGAAAAAGGTTTTAAGAGACTGCGTCCACACATCAGTGCTGGAAGGTTTTGCCATTAACCGGGCACAAATCCTAACTCCGAGCTGCTACAGAGAAATTCTTAATGGAAAAACCCAATAACACTTTGCTCAACCTGAAAATCGAACTCAGGACCCCATACTCATCAGTCACGCTTGCAACCATGAGACCAACAGGGTGTTTGGGGCAGTCTGCAATACATAATAATATGCTTGTTTTATTAATCTTATAATTACGTACCTGTGGCGGGAGGTATGGCTCTCGTCGGCACAAACTCTGCGGCGAGAGGGTTGAGGGTCGATCGGGAGACTGTCTCCTCTAGTGACAGGGAAGGGCCTCCATTGCTTGTCCTGCAAATTAAACAACATAATATTGAGCAATCATATGATTATTGTTCGGGTTACTTTCGGGGTTTTTCGGGCCGCCGATGCTGCACGCGATGGATCCGTCAGTCGAAGCGATCGCGTGCAGCGTCGGCGGCCCAAAATAACCCAACAATTTCCTTGACATTTCTGCTCACGACTCTTGGCGGCTACTAAACCAACCTACCGCGCCACTGACGCTCGTCATCAGCAGCAAGTGCTCATAAATTTTTTTATAAAGTAGATCAACTTGATTAACAACTCTATCAACTTTGACGCGCACAAAGTCGCGGTCATTAACTAGTGGAACATAACAATTCAATATACTAACGCACACGTCAAGAAGTCGGTCCCAAAAACTATGGATCTATTGGACGGTCCGGTAGTAGGTCCTACAAAAGGTCGGACGTGTGTGGAGGGGCTTTAAACATTATTGAATTGGGTAGATGACACCATTAATCATTTGACGAACTTTTTATGAGCTATCAAAACGCGATTCCCCCATAGATTTTGTATGACAATACTAAACTATGACGTCACTTTTTTGTCATCTCAACTCACTAAATATAGATTTCAAAGCAACTAAAACCGAATTTTATTATTATTTGTTCCGTACCCAAAGGGTAAAACGGGACCCTATTACTAAGACTCCGCTGTCCGTCCGTCTGTCACCAGGCTGTATCTCATGAACCGTGATAGTTAGACAGTTGAAATTTCCACAGATGATGTAATTCTGTTGCCGCTATGACAACGAATACTAAAAAACTGAATAAAATAAATATTTAAGGCGGCTCCCATACAACAGACATGATTTTTTTGCCCTTTTTAAAGATAATAGTTGGCCGCTGGTCACTTGGCCGATTTTTTGTGAAGTTGTGTTTTGGAATTATTGTTTATTATTTATTTGTTAAAGCTTTATGCATCATCATCATCTGCTTAGCCTTTTCCCAACTATGTTGGGGTCGGCTTCCTGTCTAACCGGATGCAGCTGAGTACCAGTGTTGTACATGGAGCGACTGCCTATCTGACCTCCACAACCCAGTTACTGGGCAACACGATACCTCTTTATTAGACTGGTTGTCAGACTTCCTGGCTTCTGACTAACCGTAACGATTGTCACAGATCTACGAATGACAGCTGAAACCAACGGCTTTACGTGCTTTCCGAGGCACACCAACTTCCAAACTCCGGGCTGCTACTGAGCAAATCCTAATGGAAAAACCCAATAACACTTTTTGCCCGACCTGGGAATCGAACCCGGGACCCCAGGCTCATCAGTCGCGCTATTAAAGCTTTATGCACAAATGTAAAATAAAATACACTGTACAAAGGCGGACTTAATGCCTTGGGCATTTTCTACCAGTCTACCTTAGGGTGATGCAGAGACAAAATATAGTAGGTGCAAGGAACAGAAAGTTTCCAGGAATAAAATATAATAAATACATATATACATACATACATACAAACAAGATATACAGAGTAGAGAAAGCCAAAAAATACATAGGTGTAGAAATATAAGAAACTAATTGTGAGACGAGTCTGCCAACTTCATAAGCAAGTGTTCACAAGCTTTTACTTTGAATGTGAACCGACTGGTGGCCATCCTGATATTCTGAGGAAGCGCATTCCAAAGGAAAACCGCATGGACAAGAAATGAAGATTTAAGAAAACCAGAGCGGTGAGAAGGACATCGTAGAAGACGATTATTGGAGGAACGAAGATTTTTACTGTGCGCAGAGCACAAGTATTGAAAGTGAGAAGTCAGATAAGAAGGAGAACTAGTGCTGCCTACTAGAGTACTAGTACTAACTAGTTTAGTGGTGCCGTCTACCCAACTGTACTCACGTGGGGTAATGCTGGTGGTTGTGGCCGTTGGGCGTAGGCCGGGTGCTCCGGTTGTGCCTCTCGCGCTGCTCATCCTCTAGCATCGCTTCTATGCACTGCTCCATCAGGGCTTCCTCTTCTAGTTGTTGCATCACCTGCAATTCAACATATACAATTCAATTAAACCACATACATACATATCAGCACGCCTGTATTCCCCGAAGGGTTTGACAGAGGTGTAGGAATGTACACCCACAGTTCGCCAGTATGTGTAGGTCCCATGTAATAGGGGGCGAGCCTATTGCCAGTAACCCAGTTTTACATTCTCAGACCTAGCCGCTACTGAGAATTTCATAGAAAAACTCAATAACACTTTGCTCGACATGGGAATCGAACCCAAGACCTCTAGCGTAGCAGTCGCACTTAGAACCACTAGGCTAGGAAGGCACTAAATAAAACCATTTATTTTTAAACTTTGCACATTTTTGACATTGCAACATTAGCCATAACCACATTACCAATGGCAACATTGCCAAAGGCCCCATCATCACCCATGGCGGCATGCCGTGTCGATGGCGCGTTAGTATTCCACGCGCGCCTCATAGAGATGTCAGCAATTGGAGGGGCGACTCAGGGCCGATGCCTGCCGGGGCCGCGAGTTGTTCAAAAGAGATACCGCGCCCCCGGAACGCAAAGGGCACAAGAGGGAACATGGGTGGGTTTTAAAGGAACTTAGAACCTTTTGCAATATACACCACCACCACCTCCCACCTGTTTATCGAACTCCTCCTCGTTCTCCATCCACATGTAGTCGGCAAAGTCGTTAGGCTGAGGCTGCGTGGGCACGGGCGGGTACGCGGCCGGGGGGTAGTATGCTCCGGCCATCACGTAGCCTGCAAATAAAAGACTCTAGTAGACTGATATTTTTTATCTAAAAAAAAATGCCGTTGTGGGGTGTGTTGTGTGGTGTTTTGGGTGTGAACACCGGTGTCAAAAGTACCACACGTTGCACGTGTGGGGGTAAGTGTAGGGTGTTGGTGGGTTTATCCTGTAAGGCAGCAGTTCTCAAACTTTTTTGGTGACGGAACCGTTATGGTCATCAGGAGCCCTAAAATAATCAAAAATAGTTTTATGTGTATTTTTTATTAATAATCACATTACTTGACAGTTGATTTTTGCATGTCATGGGAAGTATGAAACTGCTTTTTACTTTTAATCATTTGTTCAATATCAAGAGAAAGTCAGATCACAATGTCGAATTATTTTATCATGACTAGTATTTTCGTGGGCACAGAGGCTTTGTGGAGCCCTAGGGCTCCGCGGAGCACACTTTCGAGTATGGCTGTTGTAAGTGTATGTAGGTTACCAGGCATATGCGCGCACGGGATGTGGAGAGAGGCTTTGTAGAGCCCTAGGGCTCCGCGGAGCACACTTTGAGTATGGCTGTTGTAGGGTGTATTTGTGGGTAAGTTACCAGGCATGTGCGCGCGCGGGATGTGGACGGGGTACACTGGGGGACGATGTATGCCAGCGTCTCCACTACCGACCACACCTCCACCGACGCCGCTGTCTATTATTACGCCGTTTGGCTGAAAAAGATGGGGAAAATAATAAGATCAAGTTGGCCTGTTGCTTTTTTAATTCGTCCCTAATGGCCATAACGATATTTGTTGACTTAAAACATAAAATTAAAAAATTTAAGTAACCCCCGACAGAAGAATAGAAATCCCTACCGCAGCTAACAAAACAGCTGATAACTTTGAAACCGCTGAACCGATTTCCATCAAACATAGCTAAAAACACTCCCGACTAATATACCTTTGAAATACAAAAATATAGCGTAACGGAAATGAGTGTAATCGGGCGAACGGAAGTTGAGAGGGAGATATAAGTTAGTGAAGATAGAAAGAGAGAGGGTTATATCAGTCGCCACGAGTCGTGAGCACAAATGTCAAGATGATTTGTCGGTTTATCGGTTCCTTTCTGGGTATTTTGGGCCGCCGACGCTGCACGCGATTGTTCCGTCAGTCGGACCGATCGTGTGCAGCGACGGCGCCCCAAAGAATCCCAAAAAGAACCGAAAAACCGACAAATCATCTTGACATTTGTGCTCACGACTCGTGGCAACTACTATAACTCTGTCTCTTTCTATCTTCACTAACGTATATCTCCCTCTCAACTTCCGTTCGCCCGATCACACTCATTTCCGTAACGCTCTCGTCAAGCATTCACCAGCTGACTCCCCAAGTCCAGCGTGCGCAAACAAGTTTCCCGTCAACAATACTGCACATACCTGCCACTGCCCGTTCTCCTCATTGCCATAATAAGCTCCAACGTTAGGTGAAGCCTCCGGTATTTTCATAGTTAAACTGTACACCTCTGTCCACTTAAAAACTAATAAAAATAAAAACTTAAACTTTTATTCTGTGCTTATTCGTGAGTTTACAACTTAGGCGGGTAGTTTTAGAATTTGAAAAAGTAGCAAAGTGATGAGTTATTTAAAATAATTGTTTCAACGTGCGCTGTGAGTGGTACGGTTGCTATCTTCATTTCTGGTGTTCTCGGCAACTGGAACGGAAGGAAAATATGTATTAATCTATATCTTGTATCACAATATTTGTGAGTATTTCATAGAAAAGCCCAATAACACTTTTGCTCGACCTGGGAATCGAACCCAAGACCTCTAGCTTAACAGGAAAGATTGTTTTGTTTGTTTGTTTGTACCGAATGGGCTCCGAAACTACTGGACCGATTTTAACCATTTTTTCATCTATAGATAGCTACATTATTCCTGAGTAATATAGGCTATATAACATAACGCTACGACACACGAGAACGGAGGAGTAAGGAAAGACGTAACTTGAAAGTCACAGGCACGTCGCTACCAGGCTCGGTAGCCTGGTGGTCCTAAGCGCGACTGCTACGCTAGAGGTCTTGGCTTCGATGCCCAGGTCGAGCAGTCTTATTGATGTAGGATCTGATGTAGGATTTGTGCTCGGTTAATGGCAATAGGCTCGCCCCCTATTACATGGGACTTAAACATACTGGTAAACTGTGGGTGTACATTGGTACACCTCTGCCTAACCCTTCGGGAATACAAGCGAGATGTGACAGTTATACCGCGTAGTTTTATCAGCCGCATTAGGTTATGTCTTTGGTTACTGCTCCGCACCTATTGGTCGTAGCGTGATGTTAAATATAGCGTATAGCCTTCCTCGATAAATGAACTGTCCAACACAAAAATATTTTTTCAATTCAAACCAGAAGTTCCTGAGATTAGAGCGTTCAACCAAACTAACAAACTCTTCAGCTTTATAATAAAAGTATATATTATTATACGAATAGTATGGAATATAAAACATTACGCTACGACACACGGGAGCGGAGCAGTAACCAAAGACGTGACTAAACGCGCGAAAACAATTGTTATTGGATGCAATGACCGAAATCGGTCTAGAAAACAAGTTATTTTTATTTTTACTTGCATTTCTTGACTACTGATATGAAGTGACCTCTCCGTGTAATAAAAGATTAGTCAATCAATAAAGCGGAAAGATTTTTTTGTTTGTTTGTAACGAATAGGCTCCGAAACTACTGGACCGATTTCAACCATTGTTTCACCAATGGCTAGCTACATTATTCCTGAGTAACATAGGCTATATAACATCACGCTACGACCTACAGGAGCGGAGCAGTAACGAAAGACGTAACTTAACGCGCGTGAAATAAGCCACGCGGACGAACTAGCGGGCAGGCCGCTGGTCAATAATAATACAATAAGAACTGATAACAAATTAGGGTCCACGCAGATAATAATAATACTAGCCGATTACAAGGTAAAGGCCATTTCTCAAAGTCAAAAGCATTTATTTCAATTAGACCATTCACAGGCACTTAAATAGTAGTAGAGCTCTTTGTGAAGGAGCTCGTCCGGGGAAGTACTACCACCATACCTATTTCTGCCGCAAAGCAGCTTGTAGTGTTCCGGTGTGAAGGGTATGGGTGCCGGTGTAGTTATAGGCACATGACAGATTTTAAATTTGTCTCTGGGATGGCAACGCATTTGCAAAGCCTCTGGTATTGCAGATATCTTTGTTTGTGATCAACATCTGCTTAGTCTTTCCCCAACTACGTTGGGATCGGCTTCCAGTCTAACCACACACCTCCAGAACCCAGTTACTGGGCAACACGATACCTCTTGGTTAGACTGGTTGTCAGACTTCCTGGCTTCTGACTATCCCTAACGACTGTCAAAGATCTATGAATGACAGTCGGGGCTAATGGCTTTACGTGCTTGCCGAAGCACGGGTGTGTCACACCACCAACTTCCAAACTCCAGGTCACTACCGAGCAAATCCTAATGGAAAAACCCAATAACACTTTTTGCCCGACCTGAGAATTGAACCCAAAACCCCACGTTCATCAGTCGCGCTTGCGACCAGGAGACCAACAGGGCAGTTGTAAGAATGTTAAAAAAAAAGCTACTTTCGATTTGTCAAAAAGTTATATTTCAAAGTTGAAGCTGGTTGCTAACTTCTCATACAGAGAAGGCACGAGTATTAACCACACTTGTTTATGGTAGAAAGTCAGGTTTCCTCTCAATGCTGGTGATGTCCCAGATAACCTTAGAACATTTTGGTTACCGAGATATCAAAGGTCAAAAAAATATACCATCACGCCTGTATTCCCCGAAGGGTAAGGCAGAGGTGTAACAATGTACACCCACAGTTCGCCGGTATATTTAGGTCCCATGTAATAGGGGGCGAGCCTATTGCCATTAACCGGGCACAAATCCTAACTCCGAGCTGCTACTGAGAATTTCATAGAAAAACCCAATAACACTTTTTGCTCGACCTGGGAATCGAACCCAAGACCTCTAGCGTAGCAGTCGCGCTTAGGACCACTAGGCTACCGAGCCAGTTACAACAACAAAGTTACTACTTTTTTCTACGAGAAACCGGTTTCAAATGACATTTGACAAAACATTACACATCCCTATGACCTCTGTACTGATGTATGCATACGTAAGCACTATTATTTGCGTAGTATGTTGTAGTAACCGCCACGAGTCGTGAGCACAAAGGTCAAGTTTATTTATGGGTTCCTTTCTGGACTTTTTGGGTCGCCGACGCTGCACGCGATTGGTCCGTCAGTCGGAGCGACCGCGTGCAGAGTCGGCGACCCAAAAAATCCAAAAATTAACACAACTTCTGTGCTCACGACTCGTGGCGGCTACTATTCATTTCACGGCACCATACACAGTGATTTTTCACAACCAAGAAACAGTTGTTTCCCAGCTGAAATGATTGGTCAATATTGCTTAGACGGCTTCCACTCAGTCCTTTTGGAAATTTATGGTGGCTTATGCCCAGCAGTGGACATCCTACGACTGATGAATGGATGATGATAATTGATTAGTTTGATGTGTAGTAAACATTTAATTTGCCTTTTAATTTTGATTGTCAAGTAGCAGCCACAAACGTCAGTTAATTTTTGGAATACTGGGTTCCTTTCTCAATTTTTTGGGGCACCGACGCTGCACGCGGTCGGCCCGACTGACTGACCAATCGCGTGCAATGTCGGCGACCAAAAAACTCAGAAAGGAACCGAAACACCCGAAAATTAACTTGACATTTGTGCTTACAACTTATGGCCGCGTCTATACTTGTCAGGTTTCTAACCCCCAGACATTGTGGCCACCACAACATACAAGCAAATTTGGTTGAAGTTAACTTTGTGCCTCTGAAAGCATGTGTCACCTAGTCCTGCACCTGATCTCTCCCTGGTCGTGTTGATTGCCATCTCAGACTATGAGAGTGAGGGAAGAGGGAGTGCACCTGTGTTTCCGCACACACTTGTACACTATAATATCTCCTGAGTACTTGGCTACTCTCCGTTAAGATTAGCCACCGTGAACGAAATTGGTTTGGAGAACACACTGATACAGGTTCATTGACCTTTGTAATGGCTGTGCAATTACACAATTGTAAAAATATTACATCATCTTCTTGCCCATTCTTCTCCAAAGCCATCTAGGCTTTGAAGTAGGGTACTAACTTCACCTTACTGACGAAATGACAGACTCCTTGACTGCTCAAATGGTTTAATTGAAATAAACAATTTGAATTTAGTTTTAAAGGCCCAAGAATAATATATCTCCCTAGCCTTTGCCCACCTAAGTTAGGGTCGACTTCCAGGCTGACCGGATGCAGCTAAATACCAATGTTTAACATGGAGCGACTGCCTATCTGACCTTCACAACCCAGTCCATGGTCATAGCAAAAATAAGGATGTCCCAAATATAATACCACAACCTGTACATGGAATTGCAGTATAAATAAGGTTGGGCATAGGGCTACCACCTTTTTTTTTTACAAATACTGTTGCCAAGGTAAAAAAAAGCACAACATCTAAATATAAAGTATTAATTAATAGTGCATGTGCATCCTTTATCGTGATGATCAGTTATTTTCTTAAACTTTTAAAAGTCAATTGAAATAAATAATAAATAAAAAAATTACATATTTTTTTCTCCATAAAAAGTATTATGTATGTTTACCTGAAATAACCTACAATACTTTAATAATTATAAAGTATGGATGGCAACTGGCAACCCTAGTTGCCCCCCCTCCCTGCATATAGCAGATAATTCAATGGTTACTAGAGGGAAAAATATATTTATTATCATCCAAGTAAGGTGCAAGATTGGTTAAGTATTATTCAATGCTAAATTCCTTCTAGATAAAAAGATTTGCATCATTACATTTGGGGAAATCCTAACAATTTTATTTTATTTTTAACAATAAATATGTATTCTGTTGATGTTGATAGACTATCAAAAAATCGCTCCTAAACTCTCAAATTCCAAATTCAAAATAAATCAAGTACCTATCTTCTTCAAGTAAAACTTCATGCAAAAGAGGTTGACAATGAATGCAAAAAAAAAAAATAACTATCTACTTTTCTTTCTTATCATTCAGAATCAAGCTACACTGATAACATTGTAGAGAAAAAAGGTTGATGAACTGGCTGGATATAAACACAACCTTTGCAGTTACAATATTAAAAAGTTTAAAAACAATATGTCGTATTATCTATCTGTTTAGCAGTTCCCACTTCCAACTGTCTTATAAGATTTTTGTAGACGCGACACTACACGTCCACGATAATATTATGAAAATGAATGTCAACAAAGAAAGGTGTCCTGATTATTTAAATATTCAACTTTCTACTCTAGGTAACTATCCGGATGTACCACGTACACTATTTACAATACAGATTACGCGCAGATGTAAATAAAAATTAAAACTAGGAACAATACTTGCATACGACAGGCCAAAAATAGATCAACCTAGAAAATAGTACAATAAATTGACCGACTTTTGTTGTAATCGATTTAATATCGGAATCGCTTACCGACACATTCTTCAACAAATACAATTACAATTCTAACGTCGACAGCGTGTAAATGCAATTTTAATCGGAAAATATTGAGTCTGCACGTGTGCGTTCAAATTGCTACGTAATCTACATTTAAGATACTCACTCATATAATGCACATAAATAGTGCATACAACCACGGGTATGTGTTCAACGTCCTCAAAATTTGTTTTTAACAAAACAGATGCACAAATAACTATAAAATAAGCACTATAACCTCCAATATCACAAATTCCACACACAAGACCACCAGCCAGTATTCGTGGCGGAAATGGCGACCGCTGTGAAGTCTGCGCGCTCCAACGTCTACGATTTACGCCTAACTTCGTTGTAAAATATTAACCGGCGTTTTTTTATAAATTCGCTGGGATTATTATGTCTGAAATAAATGGAAATATGGATAATATTACCTTTCTACTAGACATTCATACTCTTGTAAATTTAGCTGAGCCAAAAGAGTTGTCAAAATGACGAGTGAGTTCTTCGTTCAAATGATTTATGACAAAATTTTATGGCATTAGTTAGGTCAATGTTTTTTTTGATAAATAAAATTGAGAAACATAAATTCAAACTCATTACAATTCATAAATCAAAATTATGTAAATAAACCTTTTTATTTGTGCATTACTTTTATTTACTTTTCATTTTGAACGCGACTTTTTTTTTAAACGTAACTCTGTATTCCCTTTCAAGCAGGTTACTCTTAGGTCGATGTGATTAATATTTAAATTCATTCAAGATGTACGTTTTGTAAACATATAGAATCTTAATTATTATTGTTAATTAAAGACCAAAAAATTTAATATCGTTTTATTTATTCCCAGTGCGTTACTTTAAACTTCCACAGTGTTTAAAACCGGTGATAACAAAAAGGACAACGCTTGCGTAAAACAGAACAATCTTGTCAGTTCACTCAAATGTCAACCATATTATTTTAAGATTAAATCTACAACATCGGTAAAAAAATTGTTTACCAACTTCTATTTACTTTAACGTGAGTGCAAACTTACAATACACCAAAATGTCTACTCCTTTTACTCAACTTGTGACTACAATCAGTCAACTCTCCGACGTGTGCCGCGGTTGCTTAGCCGATTCAGGCCAAATGAAAAATATGTTTGATTGGGGAATTATTGATGATTACTTCAAAATAACTGCAATTGAGGTATGTTTATTAATAGAAAAGGAAATATCGTCATCATATCAGCTGAACGACGTCCAATCTTGGACAGAGGGCTCCCAAAAAATATATTTTATTTATTTATTAAGATTGGTTTTAGGGGCGAAATTTCCAACAAAATAAATACACAAATCATGACGTACAAATATTAGCCACCAAGGTTATTAGGTATATAGGTGCACTCCTTTATTTATAGAAGAGTAGCTAACAAAGTACAAACTGCCTCGGTGGCCTAGTGGTCCTAAGAGCGACTGCTACGCTAGAGGTCTTGCGTTCGATTCCCAGGTCGAGCAAAAAGTGTTATTGGGATTTTCTTTGAATTTATCAGTAGCAGCTCAGAATTAGGATTTGTGCCCGGTTTATGGCAATAGGCTCGCCCCCTATTACATGGGACCTGAACATACCGGTGAACTGTGGGTGTACATTGTTACACCTCTACCTAACCCTTTGAGGAATACAGGAGTGATGGAATGTTATGTTATGTAACATACATCAAAATTTTGTCTTACATTGGTATAGATAACAGGAATATATTCAAGATAATAATGCTTACAAACCTGCTGGTCCTGCTCCATAGGACAATATTGAGAGTCTTGACAAATTCATGACTAATTAAATAATTAAATTTCTTTCTATGTTGAACGTAGGCCTCCCCTTCGTTCAGCAATGGACGGCTGATGGGATGATAATGTTGATGACAATTTCTACTTGTCCTTTATAACTCACACATACTTGTCAACTTTAGATCTTACTGTACAGTTCTCGTCAAATAACTTTGCAGCTCTGAAGTTAGGCTTTCCGGATGACCGCACAGGTACCGCACTTAGAAAAGTGAATTGAAAAAATATTCAATGTGTAAGTTTAATTACACTATCCAGAATTTAACCAAATATGACATTCATTCACATAATAATAACAGGGCCAGGGTAATAAGAAGAAATAACTAATGTAACCTAACAGAAACAATGTAAACATGTAACACTTTTCATATCGACAGCCTACCATACTGTGCGGGCGAGACACAAGCAAGCATCAGACATATATGAGAGACTGAGACAGAAACACAACTGTGTGTTCTGTCTCGGCACCACTAGCCGTGCATGCGCGCTGCTGTTTTATTCATAATATTTACTATTGCATAGTTATTTGTAGCCTACTTCAGAGCGGCAAAATTATTTGAACTGTAATCAAGATGTAAATGGGGGTTTTATAGAGGGCAAATTTATTTTGGAGGATTTTGATTTTCTGCCTCGGTAGCCTAGTGGTCCTAAGCGCGACTGCTACGCTAGAGGTCTTGGGTTCGATTCCCAGGTCGAGCAAAAAGTGTTATTGGGTTTTTCTATGAAATTCTCAGTAGCAGCTCGGAGTTAGGATTCGTGCCCGGTTAATGGCAATAGGCTCGCCCCTTATTACATGGGACCTAAATATACCGGCGAACTGTGGGTGTACATTGTTACACCTCTGCCTAACCCTTCGGGGAATACAGGCGTGAGTGTTATTTTGATTTCAGGAGATTTTGAAATGTAAATGTTATATTAGTACTTGCCCATGACTGGCTGCGATCCCACAACCTCAAGCGTTAGAGGGGGGTGCCTTAATGGCAGGATCACCAACGCCAATACAAAAAAAAAAAATTGCAGACTATCATAGTGCATACCATCACGTCTGTATTTCCCGAAGGGTTAGGTAGAGGTGTACCAATGTACACCCACAGTTCGCCGGTATGGTTAGGACCCATGTAATAGGGGGCGAGCCTATTGCCATTAACCGGGCACAAATCCTAACTCCGAGGTACTAATGAGAATTTCATAGAAAAACCCAATAACACTTTTTGCTCGACCTGGGAATCCAACCCAAGACCTCTAGCGTCGCAGTCGCGTATAGAACCACTAGGCCAACGAGGCAGTTACTAGACTAGACTATCATAGTGAGTCCACTTTAATTTATAATTTTAGCCAACAAGAAAACAGGGTATATCAGAACTCCTGTGCGGGGCCTGTGAGGCAACCATGGTCAGTTGCAAGCAGTTCCGAGATCGTTGTCAAATGTCGGACAAAATACTCAAAACGTCACAGATAGTGCGGGTAAGCAATTTTATAATTATGGCAGAGTTGGTGCAGTGGCTGAGTGGTTAGATGTTGCCGTGTGTCGCGGGCTATATTGCACGTAACTGGTATTTGTAAAAAACCGGCCAAGTGCGAGTCGGATTCCCGCACGAAGGGTTCCGTACCATTACCTTTATTACCATTGCCCCTCTTAAATATTTATTTTATTCTGTTTCTTAGTATTTTTTGTTATAGCGGCAACAGAAATACATCATCTGTGAACGTTTCAACTGTCTAACTGTCACGGTTCATGAGATACAGCCTGGTGACAGACGGACAGACGGAAGGACCGACAGCACAGTCTTAGTAATATGGTCCCATTTTAACCTTTGGGTACGGAACCCTAAAAACCAAATTAAAAGAAAACTGTCTGTGGAGTTTCTTGTTCGTTCTTCTTCATACACCTTTTTTTTGTTTGGGAGGTGGGAAATCATCAAATAACTTCTCCCGCCCTGGGCGGGGCGGGAGGGAGTGTCAGACTTTTACTGACTAAAACCCACCCATGTTCCTTCTTGTGCCCTTTGCGTTCCGGGAGCGTGGTATCTCTTACGAACAACCCGCAGCCCCGGCAGGCATCGGCCCTCAGTGGCCCCTTCCCTTTGCTGACATCTCTTTGAGGCGCGCGTGGAACACGAACGCGCCGTCGACACGGCCTGTCGTTATGCAACGCCGTTCATAGAGACCTACGCTTTAGAACGAGCAACTAGCTTCAACTTCAAATGTGTTTTAAAAGTCAAATATTTTTTTTTTTCGGCCATTAAAAGGCACTTTTGAACGTGAGTTAAAAAGTAAAAATATTAATATCTAATCGCCCATTCCAAAAGGTAGTTCCGTATGGAGAAGAATGGGCAAGAAACTCCATACATACTCTTTTAAAATCAATGTTTTACAATTCGCAAGTAAATACGCCTTTTTCTAACGTAAGGTGTAGGCTTACAGCCCGATGCAGCAGAATACTAGTGTTGTACATGGAGCGACTGCCTATCTGACCTCCACAACCCAGTAACCGGTTATAAAGAGAGCCCGTGTAAAAGTACTAGCTATATCCCCGCGTTCAGTTACGTTAAACATGATGTTCCATACATACTCTTTTAAAATATGTATCACAATAAATTATACAGTTACACCAACTCCACTAATTCCATTAATTAACTGCCTCCTTGGCCTAGTGGTCCTAAGCGAGACTGCTACGCTAGAGGTCTTGGGTTCGATTCCCAGGTCGAGCAAAGTGTTATTGGGTTTTTCTAAGAAATTCTCAGTAGCAGCTCGGAGTTAGAATCTGTGCCCGGTTAATGGCAATAGGTACGCCCCCTATAATGTGGGACCTAAAGATACCGGCGAACTGTGGGTGTGTGTCCTCCGCTTAACCCTCTGCCTAACCCTTCGGGGAATACAGGCGTGATGAAAAAAAAGTATCTATGCTATAAAGTAATTTACTCCACAGGCAAAGAAAAAAGCACAAAAATTAAAAAGAAATCAAGTGAGCTGCATACTTCATGATCAAAAGCTTGCAGTCATGATTACCGCCCCAAGAATGGACGCGAGAATCAATCTACCCTGTCCATTTCATTGCAAGGACAATTTCTTTAAGAAAAGCGACCTACAGAACCATCTAAAAAAAACTCACAACGTCTCAGAAAAGTTTCAGATCGACCTCCAATACTACTGCCCAGAACTGAAGTGTCCATACCACATGGCTTCTGATAAAAACAAATGGTTTTCCGGCAGGAAATTCTTGAATCAGCACATGAACAAAGTGCACAAGGAAAAGACTTATTTCTGTAATGCTTGCACTCACTGCTTTGCCACCGAATCTGATCTCCAAAGACACCTAAAGTGTTGTAACTTCATCTTTATTTGCCAAATGTGTGATAAAAAATATGATACAAATGAAAAGCTGATGGTTCATCTTATGAGGAAGCATCCTAGCGTACACAAAATGTATAAAAATGAGAAAGCTGGGAAAAGGAAAGTCGGAAACGAGTCAGGAATCAAAAGTAAAAGGGCGAATACTGTAGAGGACACCCCAGCTGTAGAAACAATTGTAACAGAGGAAATGTCAGAGGGAATTGTCACAGAAACTTGGATATTCCACGACACGGAAATTAAAGACTTAAAGTCGCCGGAAACGCGAGAAATTGACATCTGTGATAGTCCTATGAAGTCGTCGGCCACTCAAATACCAGAGGATATCAAAAATGATGTAACGTTGCCGTCTTGGCAGTCTAAAAACGATTTTGAGACGAAAACGGACGAAATTTCAACACAAGTCGCGTTTGAGGATCTCCTCTCTTTAAAATCACAGAATAGTGAAGATGAGATGTTCTTCTCTGACCCAGTTTCTCTTACCGACATTCAAACACAAACATTCCCACTTGAATTTGGCCTAAGCCGCTCGAATAAGGAGACACAATCAAGCAAAAACTCCCAAACGCAATCCCCAGATTTGAGCATAAAAGAAACACAGACATGTTTTTGCCATTACGATTCTCCGAAGCCCAACTTCCGACTATTTGACAGCCTCTCTTCAAGTCCGGCTAGTATTAATCACACTTCAGCGGAGACACAAACTGCTGACCCGAGGCATTCAGTCCGGTCTGATGTTATGTTGAGCTTTAGTTCAGCTGAAACTCAAACGTGCTTCGATGATTCCAGCAATGAGAGTATGTGACAGTACTCGACATTTTTTCAAGAGAACAGCTTCGGATTTTTAGCTGGTTAAGAGTCCAAGTACTTGAGCGAAGCTAATGATAACACCAGCCTATTATTGTCCCACTGCAGGGCAGTCGTCCTCTCATACAGAGAAGGCACGAGCATTGATCACCCCGCTAGCACATGGGGGATTGGCGATTTTAGGGATCGTTCAATTTATGTGTTTGGTGCCGGAGCGGTGCGTTTTCCGGACTGCATATGGACGGTAGTTTTTTTTCATACAGTTAACGCGTGTTTGTCGTCCTTCCGTCGAGCGTGCGTAATACCGACACCGCCACAGACGCCGCACTGCTGCCGAACCGCGCGTATCGTATGAGAAAAGTAACCGTCCGTATGCAGTCCTGAAAACGCTCCACTCTGGCACCAAAAGCATAATATTGAAAGAGCCCTTAGATTCGTATTAATTATAACCCGCATTAGTTTGTGTCTTGGGTTACTGATCCTCTCCCGTGTGTAGTAGCTTGATGTTATATAGCCTATAGCCTTTCTCGATATATGAACTACCCAACTCAAAAGAATTTTTCAATTTAAACCAGTAATTCCTGAGATTAGTGCGTTCAACCAAACATACAAACTCTTCAGCTTTATAATATTCGATATAGATATAATATTTTTGACTTTTATGACTACCTCTTGAAGTTTGACGAGGATACAAAACCGCCTTGCATAGCTTAGCTCAAGTAGAACAGTACCCTAACCGCTGATTTTTTACCCGACAACAGCTCAGTTCGGTCATGTTGAGAGGATGAGTGAAAGGCGACTAACAAAAGGGATTTATTAGGCAGATGTGAGTGGCAACGCCGGGAGAGGACGCCCTAGAAAGACCTACCCTGACCTTATTGGTGAGGTTCTTCAGAAAGGTCGTGTGCGCAGTACTCGTAACCGGCGTGCTTGTATGAACAGATGTACGAACGTGTACGAGGCGAAAGAAGTATGTAAGGATCGTAGCAGGTGGCGTTCTGTGGTTTCTGCCTACGCCCATGGGAAAAAGGCGTGAGTTTATGTGTACAACAGCGAAACAAAAAAAAGGGTTAGGGGCCATTCCAGTATCACGTAAGCAGCGAAGGGGGGCGCGGGGGGGTTTCTTTTCTTATTTTTGGTGACATAACGGGGCTGGATGGTGATAACGCCATATATATAAATTTTTTTTTAAATCTATTTATTGATATTTTGTGTTTTTTTTAGATTTTGATTTGAATACATGGCAACACTGTACACCGCTAATTTTTAATTACAAATGCTTAAAGGGCTTATTATAGAAGGTCTTGTTATCATAAATGTAAAGTCTCAATAAATAATATTCATAAACAGCAAAGTTATTAGCGTTTGTTTATATCCCAAAATGTCACTCGATTTAATGAAATATTTTTTTTAAAAGCGCGCGCGCACTTCCGCTCATAAATGAGCACTGCGCGTAGTATTTTGTAGTAGCAATGGTGATTGGTTCAATTATGAATTTACCAATTATGACAAAACTTCGTGGACAATTTTGGGATTTTGTTTTTTTTTACTTTTGACTACACAAATATGATTAGTAACGGGTACAGATAGAGCCCCAATTTTTTTTGTACTATTTAAAAAATAGAGGTGTATATTGATGATCGAAAACGAAAGAATGTTAAAGGATGATGAAAACCTAAGAGCCTACCTGACCTGCTAAGAGCTTTGCTTCCTTTTTCTAACTAAAGGCGAGGGGGGGATCTGAAATTACTAATATTTTGGTTACGTAAATAATACCTGAATGGCCCCTTATGAGTTTGAACGGTATATTTAAATAGTCAGATAACTTCTAATTGTGTAGATGACACCACTACTCAATTGACGTACTTTTTATGAGCTGTCAAAACGCTATTCCCCCGTAGATTTTGTATGGCAATATTAAACTATGACGTCACTTTTTTTGACATCTAAATCACTGTTTATTGATTTCAAAGCAATTAAAAATCAAATTTTATACAGTCAAACGGGGTGGATAGGGACGCAGGGGTGAATCGGGACGAAATTTTAAAAGGGATTTTTACTTTGAAATTATATAGTTTGTTACCAACAAGGACATTAAAATCTTAAATTGTAATTTAGTTAAAACAGAAGAGATCTCTTTGGTAACAAACTAAATTATTTCAAAGTAAAAATCCCTTTTAAAATTTCGTCCCGATTCACCCCTGCGTCCCTATTCACCCCGTTTGACGGTAGTTAATTAAAAATTCATCGGGTTTTCAGGCGTAAAATAAAATGTTATTTTTGTGAAGTTGTTTCTTGGAATTATTGTTTAACGGTGTCCTCAATTGATCTCTGGTTTTCGTAGGGAGATACTACGATAAGCGCTGTACGCGTAATAATTTACTAGCTAGGTATATATCCCAGGATTCACCCGCGTTCAGTTACTTCTTTGGTTACTGCTGCGCTCCCGGTGGTCGTGACCTTTGCTCTTGAATCACTCGTATCTATTGATGAAAACGGTATTCAAATCCGTTGCGTAGTTTAAAAGATCTAAGCGTGCAGACGGCGGGAAACGACTTTGTTTTATACTATGTAGATAAGAGATTGTACCTATGTAATTTCGGTACCCCTATATCCTTCCAAGGGATGCATTCAATTCTCACCCATTCTGTTTTCGACACTAATATTATAAAGAGGAAGGATTTGTATTTTTGTGTGTATATGTTTGTAATGAATAAAATCAAAAACTACTGCGCCGATTGCAAAAATTCTTTCACCATTAGAAAGCTACATTCACCCTAAGTAACATAGGCTATATACCATCACGCTACGGGCCACGGGAGCGGCGCAGTAATGAAAGACGTAAGTTAACGCGGGTGAAATAAGCCACGCAGACGAAGTCGCGGGCAAATCGTCTAGTTAAAAATATAGTACATATAAGTACATTAATATATTAGTTAAGTTAAGGCCTTGTATATAGCGAATCGCAGCTGCTAACAGGGGCGGACTAGACCTGTCGGGGGCCCGGGGTGCAAAAAGTAAATGATATTTATTGAATAGATATAGGTATTTGGATTTAAGTAAAAATTTTATAAACAACTAATTTTAGGTTGTTTTGTATCTGTGGGGCCTCCAACCAACTCTTAAACAGCTTGTTAGACCTCATTAAGAGAAGTTTTTGTGATTGGGGCCCCCATAGGACCGGGGGCCCGGGACGAACCGCCCTTTAGTCCGCCAGTGACTTTTAGAATTATTTGTCATATATTTAACGCAATCATATGTTTAAACTAGAGCAATACCTTTTGTGCCTATTGGCCTAATTCTGTTCTGTTCCCTGCTTGTTTGGAAAGAAGTAGAAATATATTTTTTTTACTCCGCTAATCTTTTCTGATTAATTTCGTTGCGGGATCCAAGACAGTTGTTGTATCCAAGATAGTCGTTTCTCCGGGATTCGTCGAGCTTCGTTGCCTCGGCGCTTTTCGGGCGGTCTCCACTGTTGAATCTGGCTTTCAGGAGTTGCAGTGGCTGGGAATAATGTGGCGGGCTTGTCCCAAAAATAATGTAGTGCAATAATTAATATATTATCGCTTTTCCGGTTCCCAAGATATTGGTAACCATCTAGTGTAGGGATCACCTTCAAGTGGAGCTCGTCCGGGGAAGTACTACCACCATACCTATTTCTGCCGCAAAGCAGCTTGTAGTGTTCCGGTTTGAAGGGTATGGGTGGCGGTGTAGTTACAGGCACATGACACATTTCAACTTTGTCTCTGGGATGGCAACTCAAGGCCTCTGGTATTGCAGATGTGTATAGTCAGCGGTGACCACTTAACACCGTTTTACGTCTTTGCCATGCAATATTTAAAAAAAAAACTTTTAAATAGATGTAGTTTATTTTTAAAAGTTAAAATTAGTCCATTAAGGTAACTTTTTCTTGTAACTGTGTAAATAAACTTAAGTATATTCTTATTTATGGACAAAACACGTGTAATGTAAGCATTGTATTAGTTTTAAGAATATCTCAAAATAAAATATTATCTATGTCAATTTGAGTCTATATCCTTACTGAACCCTTCTTTTTGTTTTTTTTTTACTGCCTTTTTAGCCTACTGGTCCTAAGCGCCACTGCTACGCTAGAGGCCTGGGGTTCGATTCCTAGGTCGTGCAAATATTATTGGATTTTTCTATGAAATTCTCAGTAGCAGCTCGGAGTTGGGATTTGTGCCCGGTTAATGGTAATAGGCTTGCCTCCTATTACACGGGACTTAAACATACCGGCGAACTGTGGGTGTACATTGGTACACCTCTGCCTAACCTTTCGGGGAATACAGGCGTGATGGTATGTAATATGGATGTTTAAAGTCAATAAAACAATTCAACATTTGAGTTGTCAAGTGACGTCATAGTTTAGTATTGTCATACAAAATCTATGCGGGAATCGCGTTTTGACAGCTCATAAAAAGTTCGTCAATTGATTAGCGGTGTCTAATACACGACTTACTTTATTTAAGGCTTTGATAAACAAAATAAAACTCAGATAGATAATTTAAAAAAAACGTTTTATAAATAACAAGCAAACAATATTTCCCCATAAGATAATACATCTAAATTATTATATTGACAATAATTAAAAATTATCACATAGAAGGGGGTGAATTGGAACAAAACTGTAAAATTATTTTTTTAACGTTGAAAATGAAAATATATGTAGTTTAAAGCCAACAAGGGCACTAAATCGTAAATTATAATTCAGATAAAACATTCAGACTTCTGTTTGGTAACAAACTATATGTCGGAGACGGTCAATAGTATGGACACGAAACGAATCGCCCGCTAGTTCCGAGAGGTGGCAGCACCGTCGCGATGACGTCGCATACTCGGCTAACTTCGTGTGATGTCGGAGCCTAGTTGGTGGAGGAGCGCTGGGACGAGAGCGCACTTATCTTTCTGCCGTCGTGAAGATCACTACCTTCACCTAAGGAACTGTCTCTCGTTTCGCTCAGTGTCCGTTACTTTTTAAATTTCATTGTGAAGCTAAATAAGAACTTGATTGAAGTGTAACCGCTGTTTTTCTATCTCGATTACCCGCTAAACGCCCGCACGATGGCTGATGATAGTGCCAGTAATACCGACGTTCCGACATACATGATTTCAAAGTAAAAATTATTTTTAAAATTTATTCCTGGCTCACCCCTGATATATAGATAGATAAACCATTTATCAATTCAAAGATGTAATATATAAAAACAAGGTGCCAACCTAAAAGATTAATTAAGAAGAAAGAAGACACGTGTGCTTTAGACCACACGTCGCTTGAGGAAGAAAGAAAATGAGCGCGCGCACTGCTCGCTCTTGCTCCTACAGTAATATACGAAACGTAACTCTCTCTCTCTACCTTCACTAACTTATATCTCACTCTCAACTTCCGTTCGGCCGATCACACTCATTTCCGTAACGCTCAAATCAAACTTTATTTGTGAACATAGGTATTACAATAAAAGTGTTATGTATACAATACAGTTTAGTCGATCTCTATGTCCTACCAATGAAATTGGTGTACAAATCTATTAATTTTTTAGTAATAAGTCTGAATTTATACAGTAAAAAGTCAAGTTCAAGTAAATAATGTTAATTAAATTAAAATACGAATAAATGGTACTCTTATTAGGCAATTAATCAATTATAATTTACTTTTTACTTGCATGTCATAGGTTAATTGTATCACCGTCGTCTCGCATTCACCAGCTTGCTCCCCAAGTCAAGCGTGCGTAAGGAGTGCAGTGTATAGTAACAGCCACGTGTCCAGCACAAACGTTAAGTTAATTTTTTGGGTTCGTTCCAGGTCCGACAGACGGACCAATCGCGTGCAGCGCCCAGAAAACCCAGATAGGAATCCAAAAATTAACTTAACGTTTGTGCTGGACACGTGGCCGTTACTATACGTCTCAAAGTTCCACCAAATGGGAGTCCAGCTCAGCATTTCGACGGCACGGTTGGCGCAGTGGCTGAGCGATCGGCTGCTGCGCTGCGTGTCGCGGGTTCGATTCCCGCACGGAACAAATATATGTACGACCTACAGATAGTTGTTTCGGGTCTGGCTGTCTGTGTATGTGAGTTTATATGTTTGTAAACGCACCCACGATACAGGAGACATCCCTAGTGTGGGGCAAGGTTTTTTTTTTAAATAATAAAATAATTTGTCACCCTACATACCTATTCACCCCGTTTGACTGTACATACTAGCTTTTGCTCGCGGCTTCGTCCGCGTAAATATAAGTTATCGCGGACGCAGATGAAGGATTAAAGAGTAGCCTTTGTCCTTTCTTGGGGTTTAAACTCACCCCGTACCAAATTTCATCGGCATCAGTTCAGTGGTTTAGTCGTGAAAGACTGACAGCTACACCCTCCCCGTTGGTCTCGTGTCGCAAGCGCGATTGACGAGCACGAGGTCCTGGGTTCGATTCCCAGGTCGAGCAAAGTGTTATTAAATTTTTCCATGACATTCTCAGTAGCAGCTCTGGAGTTAAGATTTGTGCCCGGTTAATGGCAATAGGCTCGCCCCCTATTACATGGGACCTAAACATACCGGCGAACTGTGGGTGCACATTGGTATACCTCTGCCCAACCCTTCGGGGAATACAGGCGTGATGGTATGCACTATGATAGTCTGCAATTTTTTTTTTTTGTATTGGCGTTGGGGGTCCTGCCATTAAGGCACCCCCCTCTAACGCTTGAGGTTGTAGGATCGCAGCCAGTCATGGGCAAGTACTAATATAATATTTACATTTCAAAATCTCGTAAAATCAAAATCCTCCAAAATAAATTTGCCCTCTAAAAAACTCTCATTATGGTATGTTGTAGTTACATGCGCATTTATAAATAAGTATGAACTAGATTCCTCCCGCGGCTTCGTTCGCATTAATGTCAAGTATAACATAAAACATTTCCTATCACACTTGGCAATAGTGTAGAATTCTTTCTTTCCCTTCAAATATTATTTTATTAAAACTAATTATTTACGTAGACACACGCACATTACGAGAAATCACATAGTTATTTCATTTTTGGCGCGTAAGATTATTTTACATATTTATTTTCAATTTTGGAACTGCCCCGTTGGTCTCGTGGTCGCAAGCGCGACTGATGAGCGTGGGGTTCCGGGTTCGATTCCCAGGTCGGGCAAAAACTGTTATTGGGGTTTTCCAGTAGGATTTGCTCAGTAGCAGCCTAGAGTTCGGAAGCTGGTGGTGTGACACCCCCGTGCCTCGGAAAGCACGTAAAGCCGTTGGTCCCGGCTGTCATTCGTAGATCTTTGACAGTCGTTACGGATAGTCAGAAGCCGGGAAGTCTGACAACCAGTCTTACCAAGAGGTATTGTGTTGCCCAGTAACTGGGTTGTGGAGGTCAGATAAGCAGTCGCTCTATGTAAAACACTGGTACTCAGCTGCATCCGGTTAGACTGGAAGCCGACCCCAACATAGTTGGGAAAAGGCTAAGTAGATGATGATGATTTACAATTTTGGAAGAAAAACTAACTTGAGTAATTAAAAATAGGTACATAATATGAAATTACGCAATGAATAACTTATGCACGCCATATTATGGCAGGATACGCTGGAGCCATTATTAAAACATCTATTGCACCATATACAAACAAATACAAACTGCCTCGTTAGCCTAGTGGTCCTAAGCGCGACTGCTACGCTAGAGGTCTTGGTTTTGATTCCCAACTCAAGCAGTGTTATTGGGATTTTCTATGAAATTCTCAGTAGTAGCTCTGGAGTTAGGATTTGTGTTCGGTGTATCCCACAGTTCGCCGGTATGTTTAGGTCCCATGTAATAGGGGTTTTCTTTTTTATTTAAAAATCATGTCTCGAAAGACACGTGGCGCCATCTATTATCATAAGAACGTTATTGCTGTTTTCCTCGAGGATCCTGTACAGCTTCTGAACCCGCCAATCTAAACTTTACAGCAAGGCTTCGCTTGCTCCGCATTATCTTTCTGACAGCATCTCTTCTCCGTTTTATCTTCAATCCTTCTCCCCTTCCCCGCTAGGGGGCGGTCTTTCTCGTCCCATACTACCACACCGTCGCATGCGCAGATCCGCTTGGGGTTTTGAAATATGCCGGCTGAGCGGGCTATGATACCACAGGCGATGCTGGAAAAGGAAATAAGACAAAGATTGTAACTTTGATCTTCAATATCTCGTTCACCAGGAGGTTCCCTGGTATATTAGTCACCACGAGTCGTGTGCAGAAGCGTCAAGTTAATTTTTGGATTTTTAGAATAGAATAGAATAAACGTTTATTTGCAAATATGGGCACACAATAGTTGTTATAAATCAAAATCAGTTCAGCCATATTTTACCATTCGGCATGCAAATATTTAGAAAATTAACAATAGAATTAAATTATCAATTATATAACATTATTATTAAAATTAACGTTAATTAACATTAATTAACGTTATTAGTAGTTAGTCGTTTGATAATTTAATTCTATTGTTAATTTTCTTTATTAAAATAAATAAAATTAAAATTATTTTTTTTTTTATTAAAATTAACGTTATTAATAAATTATCAATTATATCACATTATTATTAAAATTAAAGTATATTATTAAATTATCAATAAAATATAACACTGCTATTAAATAATTAATATATATAAATTAATTAACGTTATTAGTAGTTAGTCGTTTGATAATTTAATTCTACTGTTAATTTTCTTTATTAAAATAAAAAAATAACATAAAATTAAAATTATTTTTTTAAAATTAAAATTAACGTTATAATTAAATTATCAATTATATCACATTATTATTCAAATTACAGTATATTATTAAATGATCAATAAAATATAACATTGCTATTAAATAATATCCTGAATAAATGTATTTTTCTGTTTTTGGTTTCCTTTCTGAGTATTTTGGGACACCGACACTGCACGCGATCGGACGACTGACGGACCAATCGCGTGCAGCGTCGGCACCCCAAAAACTGGGGCACCGCGGACCTTAAGCACAGTGTGAATATTGAACGGGAGCGCTGGACGCTGTTTGTCCGATGCAACATGTTTTTTTTTTTTTTGGGGGTTGGGAAATCTTCAAATAACTTCTCCCGCCCTGGGCGGTGCGGGAGGGAGTGTCAGACTTTTACTGACTAAAACCCACCCATGTTCCTTCTTGTGCCCTTTGCGTTCCGGGGGCGCGGTATCTCTGACGAACAACGCGCAGCCCCGGCAGGAAACTGCCCCGAGTGACCCCTTCTAAAATTGCTGACATCTCTTTAAGGCGCGCGTGGGACACGAACGTTCTGATTAACACCTGCATTCCTGTTCACCCTGTTTGATTTGATATAGTTTAATGGTAATACTTACGGGCTCCCACTGTCACCATCTATCTTCGAAGTGGGTGAACAGCCTCGTCCGAGGTCGTCTTGTCCTGCGGTCACGGCTACTGACCGGCCGATAATGTCCCACACCTGGAAACCAGTCCATAATAATAATAATATTCTCCAAACCACGGTCATAGCGGCTAATCTCAATAGAGGCTAGTCAAGTACGCAGGAGATATTATAGTGCACAAGTGTGTGCGCAAACACAGGTCCACTCCCTCTTCCCTCACTCTCATAGTCCGATGGGACGGCAATCCGACACGACCGGAGAGAGATTAGAGGAATACTGGGGAATGCGTAATGGAAAAACCCAATAACACTTTTTGCCTGACCTGGGAATCAAACCCAGGACTCCACGTTCAACAGTCGCGCTTGCTATCATGAAACCATCAAATAGGTTGCTGTCCCACCGGACTATGAGTGTGAGGGGCGACAGAGTGCATCTCTGTTAAAATCTTTTACCCCACTCTCTGCAAAGCAATGAGGCAGAATTCTGTCCAATAATGTTCGAATTTTATATTTTTGGATGGCAAACAAGCCGACGGCCCACCTGATGTTAAGTGGTCACCGCTGCCTATACACATCTGCAATACCAGAGGCCTTGAGTTGCCACCCCAGAGACAAAGTTGAAATGTGTCATGAGCCTGTAACTACACCGGCACCCATACCCTTCAAACCGGAACACTACAAGCTGCTTTGCGGTGGAAATAGGTATGGCTTCCCCGGACGAGCTCCTTCACAAAGATCTTTACTACTAAAACCTACCCACCTTTAACACTTCATCGACGATCCTAAAAGTAGCGCGTCCAGTCTCATCAGCTACGATGTTACCCAAGTCCCCCGCATGTCGTCTATCTTTGGGATCATTTGGTCCCCCGTGCGGGGTGCCACATGGATTGTAATGGTCCCCTATTGAGCAGCATCCCTGGAAAAAAAGTCATACTGAATATTGATAGTGAAATGGAAAAATAACTAGATGGCTTCTTATACTGTACATACTGTGCGACTTCGTCCGCTTCAAAGATATATTATCTTACGGGGACCGTACATTTTTCGGGATAAAAAGTATCCTATGTGTTATTCCACATTACAATCTATCTCAGTGCCAAATTTCATCCTGATCCGTTTAGCCGTTTAAGCGGGAAACAACAATCTATACAAATATTATAAACCTGAAGAGTTTGTTTGTTTGAACGCGCTAATCTTTTCGTGTTGGATAGTTAATTTATCGCAGAAAGCTATAGGCTACATAACATCACGCTACGACCAATAGATGCGAAGCAGTAACTCAAGACGTAAGAAGACGCGGGAAAAAGGAACAACGCGGTCGAAGTCGCTGGCAGAAACTAGTATTTTTACAGAAAATTCTTACCTGACTCAAGTCACCAGCAGAATGCACATGGATACCGTGCAAACCTGAAGGTAACCCGTCAATGCTACCGTCAGCCACCAGAGGCCCTTCATCCGTCTGCTGGAACCTTATCACTCCGAGCACCTGACTCTTGCAGCATGATTGACTGGATATCATAGCTACTGCTGATTGAGTTTCTGTCGACAAAAAGATAGGTTTTATTTCTGTATTTCTCAGATACCATCACGCCTGTATTCCTCGAAGGGTTAGGCAGAGGTGTAACAATGTACGTACACCCACAGTTGGCCGGTATGTTTAGGTCCCATGTAATAGGGGGCGAGCCAATTGCCAATAACCGGGCACAAATCATAACTCCGAGCTGCTACTGAGAATTTCATAGAAAGCCCAATATACACTTTGCTCGACCTAGGAATCGAACCTAAGACCTCTAGCAGACCGTAGCAGTCGCGCATAAGACTACTAGGCTAAGGCACTTATGTATTTCTAGTTGAGTAAATATGAAGAAGAAGCTAGGAAGTCTGACAACCAGTCTAACTAAGAGGTATCGTGTTGCCCAGTAACTGTGTTTTGGAGGTCAGATAGGCAGTCGCTCCATGTAAAACACTGGTATTCAGCTGCATCCGGTTAGACTGGAAGCCGACCCAGACATAGTTGGGAAAAGGCTAAGCAGATGATGACGATATCTTTAAGCATTGTAATCGACGAAGTAAAATAAATAATTGAACTTACCGCCAAAGCCTTGCAATACAGCTCTCTTTCCAGAAGTCTTGGTAACCATTTCAAGGACATCAGTGCTTGGCAAGGATGTTTCCACTAAGATTGCACCATCTTTATATACAGCCTCCTTGACTCCATCTTGTGACTTTAACTTGTTTAGAGTCTTTGTTAGGACTTCGGAGTCCACATTTGACCCGAAATCTACTAGTACTTCCAGCTGTAATAATATTTATACACATACCATCACGCGTGCCATTCCTCGAAGCGTTAGGCAGAGGTGTACTAATGTACACCCACAGTTCGCCGGTATGTTTAGGTCCCATTTAATAGGGGGCGAGCCTATTGCCATTAACCGGGCACAAATCCTAACTCCGAGCTGCTACTGAGAATTTCATAGAAAAACCCAAACCCACTTATAAAAACTGTCTATTCTAATTCATTTGAATTCCAAATGGGAATTCGACTGAGTATTTGGATGCAAAATAATTCAGCCAGGTTGATGCGGTGAACAACCTTCACAGTAACATAGGCTACAATCCACGAGAGCGAAACAGTAGCCAAAGACGTACTTAACTTAGCGCGGGTGAAATAAGCGCCGCAAATTAAGTTGCGAGCTTCAAATTTTCTTCATTATAAATACACTAGCAAACTCCCTAATGTATTTATAATGAAGAAAGTTCATTGCCGTAAATTAAATTCATAACCTAGCAAGGAGGTAGACATTATCACTATCATACGACATTATGTACAATAATGACCTTCGCTTCTTATTTTTATAATTTAAAAACGCAATTTAAAAAATCTAATTTTTTGTGTAACATGTTATTTTTCAAATATTATTTATTTATTTATTTATTTCATTACGGCACTCCAACGGCTTATTCACTTGAACATTTTAGGGGTACAATATCAAACTTAAACTCTAGGGTGAATTTGCCACTTAAAGGCAAATTATGCAATTTTATATCTTTAATGTTGTCATAAAGGCTAGTAGAGTACTGTCAAGGTTATTAATTAATAAATTATTGCTTAGTCATAAATAAAACGCGTGAATTTGGCGGCGAAAAAAGTATTAACTTAATTTGTCTGGAAGTAAGAGTTTTCCTTTCTCTCAATCGCTATATACGGTAAAGTACGCAATAAACCTTACCTTAGAGGTCAGCATTCTCGATCCCAAAATCACAGAACACGAGGAAATTATAATTTTCTAGAAAATTCAGTCGCAACACAATATTTTCCGATGTTTTCTCAATTACGAACTTTAAGTTCTATTTTTTGTTAACGGCTTCTGTGGGGAAGACTCTATAGTTTTGCTATTATCACGTCTGCTAATATGGACCATCAAACGCTGGATATTATTTAGACAATTTCAGTATAAAAGTAATAAACAAATCGACGTGCAATCGTATCGTATGTACTTGACAATTCGTGAATGACAAGTGCAAGTGATACCAACTCGTAGAAAGTGTTCTTCTTAGAATCATCATCATACCATCACGCCTGTTTTCCCCGAAAGGTTAGATTAGTATCAATGTATACCCACAGTTCGCCGGTTTGTTTAGGGCCCATGTAATAGGAGGCGAGCCTATTGCCATTAACCAGGCATAAGTCCTAACTCCGAGCTGCTACTGAGAATTTCATAGAAATACCCAGTAACACTTTTTGCTCGACCTGGGAATCAAACCCAAGACCTCTAGCATAGCAGTCGCGCTTCCGCTAACGAGGCAGTTACTGTCTCCTTAGAAACCACATCAAATCCCTTCAGATAATTATATATAACCACCAGCGCCACTTGTGTTGCATTACTTGAATTTGTGTAAAATATTTTAAAAGGCAATCGATTATATTATAATTGAGTAAAAGGAAACCTGGTCCTTAATAAGGATTATCTGGGTTTACAAATAAATTATTATGCTCTGTGTAATTTAAATACTTCTCTTTCTTTTTTCAAGAAATACACTATAATTTCTTGCCATCAAAAATAAAAAAGAATACGCTCTAAGAAATACCCCTCACGTGTTAATTCTCCCTAAATTTGGAGAAACACTTCCAAGTTGGCATCACTAAATGTTGAAAGAAAATATATAATGACAGCTTACGAATGACATTTCCGTTCCATTCTTCCGTTCGAGCTTTACTTTTACTATATCTGAAGCATTATTTTTTAACTATTGCTGTTTCTGTCTAACTTGCATTAAAAACAGTATCTATCTCTTTTACGCATGCGAATGTACAGTACATGCAGTACCGTCAAACGGGGTGAATAGGGACGCAGGGGTGAATCGGAACGAAATTTTAAAAGGGATTTTTACTTTGAAATAATATAGTTTGTTACCAAAGAGATCTCTTCTGTTTTAACTAAATTACAATTTAAGATTTTAACGTCCTTGCTGGTAACAAACTATATTATTTCAAAGTAAAAATCCCTTTTAAAATTTCGTTCCGATTCACCCCTGCGTCCCTATTCACCCCGTTTGACTGTAGTAGTAGTACATACTTCACTATCTCGGCTGTTTTTTCATGCAGGATGGGTAGGGAAGCCCGAAAGTCTGACAACCAATCTTCCTAACATAATATAGAACAAATTCGCTTCCCGCCGTCTGTCCGCTTAAATCTTTTAAACTACGCAACGGATTGTAATGCGGTTTACATCAATAAAAATAGCGATTCAAGAGGTAGATTTATACGTATGGAACATCATGTTTAACGTAACTTCCTTGTGCACTTTGTTCATGTGCTGATTCAAGAATTTCCTGCCGGAAAACCATTTGTTTTTATCAGAAGCCATGTGGTATGGACACTTCAGTTCTGGGCAGTAGTATTGGAGGTCGATCTGAAACTTTTCTGAGACGTTGTGAGTTTTTTTTAGATGGTTCTGTAGGTCGCTTTTCTTAAAGAAATTGTCCTTGCAATGAAATGGACAGGGTAGATTGATTCTCGCGTCCATTCTTGGGGCGGTAATCATGACTGCAAGCTTTTGATCATGAAGTATGCAGCTCACTTGATTTCTTTTTAATTTTTGTGCTTTTTTCTTTGCCTGTGGAGTAAATTACTTTATAGCATAGATACTTTTTTTTCATCACGCCTGTATTCCCCGAAGGGTTAGGCAGAGGGTTAGGCGGAGGACACACACCCACAGTTCGCCAGTATCTTTAGGTCCCACGTTATAGGGGGCGAACCTATTGCCATTAACCGGGCACAGATTCTAACTCCGAGCTGCTACTGAGACTTTCTTAGAAAAACCCAATAACACTTTGCTCGACCTGGGAATCGAACCCAAGACCTCTAGCGTAGCAGTCTCGCTTAGGACCACTAGGCCAAGGAGGCAGTTAATTAATGGAATTAGTGGAATTGGTGTAACTGTATAATTTATTGTGATACATATTTTAAAAGAGTATGTATGGAACATCATGTTTAACGTAACTGAACGCGGGGATATAGCTAGTACTTTTACACGGGCTATCGTGTTCCCCACTAACTGGGTTGTGGAGGTCAGATAGGCAGTCGCTCCATGTAAAACACTGGTATTCAGCTGCATCGCGCTGTAAGCCTACACCTTACGTTAAAAGAAGGCTAAGGCGCATTTACCTGCGAATTGTAAAACATTGATTTTAAAAGAGTATGTATGGAGTTGTGTGTTGTTGGACTGCCTCGTTAGCCTAGTGGTCCTAAGCGCGACTGCTACGCTATAGGTCTTGGGTTCGATTTTCAGGTGCACTTGTATTTGTGCGAAATACTGCTACGATCTTTACATACCGTAAAACGGGGTGAATAGAAATCGCGGGGTGAATGGAGACAAAACCGAGAAAGTTTTTTTGTCCCGACCTCCAGTCTTTTGAAATAAAACTGTTACTATGTTTAAGTTTTTTTTTAAACGGCAACATTATTTTTATAAGATGGCAATTCCAGTCCACCGTGAAGTTAGGCGAAAGTTAAAAAAAATACGTTTAAATATCAACCGGCCTTCGGTGACAATTTAGCCTCCCATAAAGTTGGTGATTTTGTATAGGAAATACTAAACATTGTGTGATATAAGTTATATAAAGTGTACACTAGTTTGTCAGGATCAAGTTTTATACAAGTAAGTACAATTTTGATTTGAATTCATTGATATATTGGCGAAAATTTTATTATTGTTTAATTTTACTTAAGTTTGAGGTTAATAGAAACGGGAAAGGGGTGAAAAAATACGTAGTACGGGTTCAATAGATACGACGAATGGGGTTAATAGACACGGGAAAGGGTTTAATGAAAACAAAAAAGGGGTGATTAGAAAAAGTCTGACTAGGGTTGTCAAATTGCTTAATTTCTACTATCAATGAAGGTACTACCTACTTATCTATTATACGTATAAGTTGCACAATTAACATTAAATCTTTTTTGTTATAGGTAGGTACAAAATGCCTCGTTTGTATAAGCCAGACCCAAGAGGAAAAAGATACAAAAAGTATGATGAATCTATAATACAACAAGCTGTTGAAGAATATAGAAAATCGAAAGTTTCATTAAAGATTGTAGCTGAAAAGTACAATATAGATAAGTCAGTCTTATATAGGCATAGTACAAGGACAATGCGAAAACAAGGTGGACAAACAATTTTTTCGGAAGAGGAAGAAAAGAATATGATAAAATATATAAATGTATGTGCAGAATGGGGCTATCCTCTAGATTCTGTAGATTTAAGATACCTGGTTAAAAGTTATTTGGATAAACAAGGAAGGACTGTACTGAAATTTAAAAATAATTTTCCGGGTCCAGATTTTGTTGCGAGCTTTCTTAAAAGACATAAGGATATAATCTCACAAAGAAATTGCCAGAATATTAAAAAAAACAGGGCAGCTGTCTCACCGGACTCGATTAGAGCTTACTTTCGGGAGTTAGAAGTTTCATTGGCAAATATTGAGCCATGTAATATTGTTAATTACGACGAGACCAATTTAACCGACGATCCGGGTCGTAAGAAAATTCTAACAAAACGGGGAACAAAGTACCCAGAAAGGGTGATGAATCATTCAAAGGTATCAACTTCTGTGATGATAGCTGCTAGCGCCGCCGGTGAATTGTTGCCACCATATGTAGTCTACAAGGCTCAAAACCTCTATGATACTTGGACCGAAAATGGGCCACCAGGAACACGATATAATCGGTCGGCAAGCGGATGGTTTGACGCAAGTATTTTCGAGGATTGGGTTAAATCAACCGCATTGCCTTATTTTAGAGGTAAAGAGGGGAAGAAGTGCCTCATAGGTGATAACCTATCCTCGCATCTGTCATTAGATGTGATTAAGTTGTGTCACGAAGAAAACATTACATTTGTTTTTTTACCTGCAAATAGTACGCATCTCACACAACCATTAGATGTGGCTTTTTTCCGTCCGATGAAGATTGCGTGGCGCAATATTCTTTTAAAATGGAAGAAAACCGATGGAAAGACACAAGCATCGGTTCCAAAAGGATGCTTTCCAAAACTTTTGAAAAAACTTATAATTGATCTCAACCATAATGCCAAAGATAATATTTTGGCTGGTTTCAGAAAAACAGGCATATGGCCCATTAATGAAAATCAGGTTTTGGGTAGGTTACCTGAGGAAAATAATAATGAAAACAAAGAAGATGCTGTAGAAAAATCTGTCCTTGATATTCTCAAGGAAATGAGATATGGTACCGGTACTAAGAATGTAACTGAATCCAATAGAAAAAGAAAATTAGATGTGATTCCAGGAAGAAGTGTTGGCACTGAAACTGAAGAGTATGTGGAAACAGAGGAGGATAATTTGGAAAATACTAAGAAAATAAAAACTCCTGAAACCACTACAATAACATGCGTAGAGACTAAGAAAGGCAAGGGGAGAGGAAAAAAATCTAAAAGACGAGACCGGGAAGTTGCAGATGCAGAAACAATGCCTAGAATAGAAGTTGCAGATACAGAAACAATGCCTCGAATAGAAGTTGCAGATATAGAAACGATGCCCGTAGTGTTTGAAGATATTACGTTATTCGGGGAAGAAGTTCAGATTCCGCGAGACGACAATTCACAATTTGGCGATTTATATTTCAGTGAGAACTTGGAATTGAACCAATTGATTGATAATACCATACATGAAGAGGCTAAACCTAAAGCTTTATGTCCTGAAGATAAGAGAGAGAAAATAAAAATTATCGCCAACGAAAAAGTATCGCAGGAGTATTTTATTACCATGAAAAATAAAATACCATTACGTTTGAAACCTGTTTATAAAAATACTCGTTTAAACGTTTTGAAGACTGCAATAGACCAACCAAGCACAAGTGGTTTGCAAATGCAAACGAAGTCGCGGAGACCATCCTATTACAAAAACGATTCAGAAATACTTAAGGATTTAATGAGTGATTCAGACTAACTACATAAAAGGGCTCTTCTTCTATAATTATTTATAGACATCCATCCAATCCAGTTTGGAAGTCAGACCCTTACCAAAATCTATATTTTGCCAATTTAGTTATTTACACATTACAGTAAGGGTCTGAAACTGAACAATTCAGTGGATTTCTATTACTTATAATTCTCATGTGCAATTAAAAGGCTGATTAGAAAGTAAAATTTGTTTTTATTTTCCGTCTTAAAACGCTTAAGTACATATTTTAAGCGCCTTCAAAAAAACTATTCATCTATCTACACTACTTAGAGCATACCTACCTACTGTAATAATTCTTTAAAATGAGACAACCCTACAGATTTTTTCTATTAACCCCATATATCGTATCTATTGACCCCGACTCCTAGGTAAATAGAGATGGCTAACATTTATGCGTTTTATGGTCAAAATACGTATTAAAAATAGCTTTGGAACATTAAAAAGTTTAAAACCAACCTTGACTCATAATATGATTGCATTAAATACAAAGAAACGAATTGTAAACAGTATGAATGTCAATTGTAAAGTTCCAAACTGTATCTATTCACCCCGTTTTACGGTACTCCTTTCATCTCGTCCACATTCATTCATCTGGTCATACAAGCACGCCGCTTACGAGTACGGCGCTCCCGACCTTTCTGCAGAACCTCTTCATGCGTTACCATCATATAAGCAGGAAATCCACTGCTACACATATATCTCTCCCATAGATTTCCAAAAGGACCGGTTGGCATTACCTCGTCATGGAGTCCGACAAAAATAAAACAAAAATATTCTTAAAAATTCATTTATTGAAACTACATTTCGCGTAGAATATAATAATCTTACATAAATACAATAAGATTAAATGAAGTACTTTTACAATGTGCCTTATAAATTAATACGACTACGTACGACCTATTAATTATTACTAGCCCAGAATCGAAGCGCATCGAAGCGTTATTCAGAAACTTAATAAAACGATTTGGACATATTTCTTCTGAGACAAAAAGAAGACGCGCGAATTAGCGCGCATTCGACGGAATTCTTGCGTCTGAACGCTTCGCTATAAAGTTGTTGTTGAGTGAAAAATTCGACGCTTCGACCCTGCGTTAGCATCAATAAATTGATCCTTATTATAAAAATAATTTATTGAATTAAATATTTTTTTTAAATGGTAAAAAATGCCTCTGTATTGGAGTGGCTTCCTAAATCAATTGACAATATATAAAAAGTGTAAAAAAGACACTTAAAGAAGCAGACAGTTCCATTAATATCCCCATCATTGCGACCGATTTTTAATATTGGACCATGACTGGGAAGATTCTGCTTATTAATGTCTCTGGGATAGCAACGCATCTGCAAGGCCTCTGTTATTGCAGATGTCTATAGGCAGCGGTGACCTCTTAACATCAGGTGGGCCGACGGTTTGTTTGCCATCCGTTAACATAAAAAACGCGTAAAGCGCTGCGATTGGTTGTGAATAATTCAGTTAACCAATCACAGCCGCTTTCGCGTGCTTAGCGTGTTGCATTCATATTTCGTTTGAGAAACTGGGGGAAGGCAATTTTCGCCACTTCGTGGATGCAAGTCCCCTCAGTTCTTCAAAACTGCACAATGGATATAAATACAGTTCCCACTATCATTTAGAGAAACTTATTTCAGAAAATTCATGTGTAAAATGTATTAAAATTTAACAGTATTAGTACAATTTTATCAGTCTGAAATTGCCAATCGGCTTGAGCGAGTGTGGTGATCAATTTTCGTGTCTTATCGGTATGAGATACAATTTCCCAGCAATGGGAAAAATATAGGTCTGTATTAATATACAGGGTGTTAGGGTTTCTTTAAGAGAGTGCAGTACTCATGAAAGTTAACAACTTTCACTATGGGACGAATCGTAAGATCGAAAAAAAAAACAACAGCTCCATACATTTACGTTCGCATAACTCGACAACATGTAAGGAGCAGCTGATTTTTTTCGCAATGTTAAGTTTGATTTCATAGTGAAAGTGGTTTATTTTTATAAGCACTACACCCCCTTGAAGTATGTCTCTTGTTTAAACTAACACCTTGTATAATTAACATTAAGTTAATTGCACCATTGCGAGGTACCTGTTGCTAGTTAAAAAAGAGTTGTAATATTACGTATTTACAACCTAAATACGAACTAAATTAGGTTTATATTTACACAAATGCATATTAGAACATATACATAGCAATATTTTAGTGTAATAAGTTAATGACGAGTGTAAAAAAACACTTAACGAAGCCAAATATTTTGTATATTCCCATCATTGCAATATTTTTTTTTTTTTACCATACCTGGGAATATACTAGGAACAGACACATTGAAGGTCAAATTTATGACGTTTTTTGTTCAATTTATAAATGTTAAAACACAACATAAGAAACCATCACGCCTGTATTCCCCGAAGGGTGAGGCAGAGGTACACCCACAGTTTGCCGGTATGTTTAGGTCCTATGTAATAGGGGGCGAGCCTATTGCCATTAACCGGGCACACATCCTAACTCCGAGCTGCTACTGACAATTTCATAGAAAACCCCAATAACACTTTGCTCGACCTGGTAATCGAACCCAAGGCCTTTAGCGTAGCAGTCGCGCTTAGGACCTCTAGGCTAGCGAGGCAGTTGAAACACCATTAAGTCAAATATCGCGTCTCATTCTTTTAGCTTTACATTATGAATGATGAACAGATGACAATCAGCACTATCCCGCTACGTACAGAAGTAAAGATTCGTCTCACGGGAGACAATTTTGGACCTAAATTAATTATGATTGATGATATCTTCGAAACTGCATTTTTGGACACATATTCTATGGCTTTTTATATTATTTTTAACCCCCGACGCAAAAACGACGGGGTGTTATAAGTTTGACGTGTCTGTGTGTGTGTGTGTCTGTGGCATCGTAGCTCCCGAACGCTTGAACCGATTTTGATTTTGTTTTTTGTGTTTGGAAGGGTAATTAGTCGGGAGTGTTCTTAGCTATGTTTGATGGAAATCTGTTCAGCGGTTTCAAAGTTATCAGCTCTTTTGTTAGCCGCGGTAGAGATTTGTATTCTTCTGTCGGGGGTTACTTAATTTTTTTACTTACGGAATATAACCGTAGAGTTATGGGATATAAAAAAAAACACGAAGTATAACAAGACGCCTTTGCCTAGCAGAGCAATACCACATTTCCTGAACAATAGTTATGGACTATCTACAGATACATACCAACATCAACTGTCAGTATTTTCAACTACAGCAACACACCACTCACTATCCACCTCTGCTTCAACCTGCACCGTTGACTCTTGCTCCAAGACTTGGCTATTCATCATCCCGATCAGTTCTGCATACTTGGCCCGTTGCTGCTCAGACATCACCGCTGGGTTGTGGTTCTTTAAATGGTAGTTAAGATGACTGCTTTGCTTGAACCGCTTGTCACATATCCCACATTGAAACGGTGCAACGTTCGTATGGGTTCTCATATGTTGTTTTAAATGCACTGATTGGCAGAATGTCTTGCTGCATACCACACAGCGGTACGGTTTGATTTTGGTGTGTATGCGGAGATGTTGGTCGAGCCCTGACTTCTGGGTGAACGCTTTGGGGCAGAATGTGCAGGGAAAAGGACGGTCTCCGGTGTGCATGCGCATGTGTTGTAGGACTCCGCCCTGGGGATGAGAGGAGAAATTGGAAGATGGCTATTGCTGACTGGAATTTTGATCAGAACGTAAATTATGTTTTTTTTAAATTAAAAAGTTAATCCTCATTCATGTAATAAACACTTTAGTAAAACAATTTTTCGCATAACTATCATCATCTGCTTAGCCTTTTCCCAACTATGTTGGGGTCGGTTTCCAGTCTAACTGGATGCAGCTGAATACCAGTGTTTTACATGGAGCGACTGCCTATCTGACCTCCACAACCCAGTTACTGGGCAACACGATACCTCTTGGTTAGACTGGTTGTCAGACTTCCTGGCTTCTGACTATCCGTAACGACTGTCAAAGATCTACGAATGACAGCCGGGACCAACAGCTTTACGTACTTTCCGAGACACGGGGGAGTCACACCACCAACTTCCAAACTCCGGGATGCTACTAAGCAAATCCTAATGGAAAAACCTAATAACACTTTTTTTGCCCGACCTGGGAATCGAACCCGGGACCCCACGCTCATCAGTCGCGTTGCGACCGCGAGACCAACGGGGCAGTCAATTTTTGGAATAACCATGAAATTAAAAATGATATAAGCCATTGAAGATTTGTTTCTATCTCTTTCTAGCAAAACGAAATTTGACACGGAGTTTATATGGCCGTAGTGTTACGTGACGTCACAGTCCATGTCGGATGTCTCTGTCTGATCGGTGCGTGATACTCGGCCAACGGGGCCCTCGTATTCTGGATTCTCACAAAGAAATGTGTATCTTTTCATGTAGTAAATCCTACTAAAATAAAAATTAATAAATATACCATCACGCCTGTATTCCCCGAAGGGTTAGGCAGAGGTGTACGATGTACACCCACAGTTCGCCGGTATATTTAGGTCCCAAGTAATAAGGGGCCTAAAATAAAAAATAATAAAAATATAAAATCTAAATCCTACTGTCCTACCAATATTACAAATGTGAAAGTTTGTGAAGATGTATGGATGGTTGTTACCTTTTCAGGCTTAATCGGCTGAACAGATATGGATGAAATTTGGCACTGCGATAGTTTGTAATATTGAATAACACAGAATACTTTTTATCCTAGAAAAATGTACAGTTCCCATGAAATGATATGTCAATGTTGACGCGAACGAAGCCGCGGGCAATAGTTAGTAACGTTATATTTTGAGATATGTGCGTGTTGCGTCGCGTTGCGCGGCGTTGTGAACTGAGCCTAAAGAGAACATGCAACAATACGTACGTGCTGCGTGAACCTCTTGTGGCAGACGCTGCACTCAAACGGCTTCAACTTGACGTGGGCGATGGCCGTGTGCTCCGTCAGCTCCTTGTTCGTCTGGTAGCCCATGCCGCACACCTGGATGTTAACATTATCATATAGTAACCGGCACGACTCGTGAACACAAACATCAAGTTAATTTTTGGGTCTCTTTGGCGGAATGAAGGAGGCGGGGGGCGCTGATGCTGCACGCGACTAGTCCGTCAGTCGGCCTATTTTTGTGCCGCTACGTCTATATTTTTTTTAAGGATGGGGTATCATCAAATGCCTCTTTCCGCTCTGGGTAGAGCGGAAAGGAGTGTCAGACTCTTAGTGACCATCCGCTTTCCTCCTAATGTCCTTCGCGTTACAGACTCTTTCTAACAGATTCCCCAACCCTGGCAGGTACTGGCTCTGGTAGCTCCCGTCTACTATGCTTTTTTTTTTTTTGGGAGGTGGGAAATCATCAAATAACTTCTCCCACCCTTAGTGTCAGACTTTTACTGACTAAAACCCACCCATGTTCCTTCTTGTGCCCTTTGCGTTCCGGGGGCGCGGTCTACTATGCTGACATCTCTTTGAGGCGCGCGTGGAACACAACGCGCCATCGATCCGGGCCTGGTTCTGATCGGACGGCGAGCTACACAACACTCGCCGTCTGCAGACCCACGGCCGGGAATCGCCTTACGACTCCCGGCGCCCGGGTATAAATAGTAAACAAAATGAACTTACTTCACAAGCAAATGGTGCAGGAACCTCGTCACCGTTGCAAGCCAGCGGCTTCTCACAAACTTGGCACCTCAGCCCCTTCCTCCGGCGAGTGTGCTCGTCCCTGTAGTGGATGGAGTACTCGCAGCACGAGAAGAATATCTGGTGACAAGTGCCGTCCGTCACCAGGGTCGAGGGTTGAAGGCATTCGAAGGGACCCCTGGAATTGGATTTTACCATTGTTAGTTTTGGGCAACGTGTAGCATACCACCACGCCAATATTCCCCGAAGGGTTCGACAGAGATGTACCAGTGTACACTCAAATTTCGCCGGTATGTTTAGGTCCCATGTAATAGGGGGCGAGCCTATTGCTATTAACCGGGCACAAATCCTAATTCCGAGCTGCTATTGAGAACTTCATAGAAAAACCTAATAACACTTTGCACGATCTGGGAATCGAACCCAAGATAATAAGCGTAGCAGTCGCGCTTAGAACCACTAGGTTAACGAGCCAGTTTTAATAATTAGCAATAGTTCAGCAGTTTCGATTCCCAGGTCGGACAAAAAGTGTTATTGGGTTTTTCCAATAGGAAATTCTCAGTAGCAGCCCTGAGTTTGGAAATTGGTGGTGTGAAACCCCCGTGACTCGGAAAGCTAGTGCCGCCGTTGGTCCCGGCTGTCATTCGTAAATCTTTGACAGTCGTTACAGACAGTCAGAAGCCAGGTAGCCTGACAACCAGTCTAACCAAGAGGTATCGTGTTGCCCAGTAACTGGGTTGTGGAGGTCAGATAGGCAGTCGCTCCATGTACAACCCTGGTACTCAGCTGCATCCGGTTAGACTGGAAGCAGATCCCAACATAGTTGGGAAAAGGCTAAGCAGATGTTTATAATAGTCAGCAATAGGAGAGTAGACAGCAATTGTCAATTGACATATGTACTTTTTATGAGCTGTCAAAACAAGCTTCAGCTTTTGCAGCTTTTCGCAAGTAAATAATCGATTAACTATTTTTTTATCGTTGTTTGGCAAACACGCAGACAGCCTACCCGATGATAAGTGACCTATAGACATCTGATATACCAGAGGCCTTGAGTTGCCATCCCAGAGACAAAGTTGAAATGTGTCATGTGCCTGTAACTACACCGGCACCCATACCCTTCAAACCGGAACACTACAAGCTGCTTTGTGGCAGAAATAGGTATGGTGGTAGTACTTCCCCGGACGAGCTCCTTCACAAAGAGCTCTACTACAAAAAAAATTGAAGCAAAGCAACTAAAAATCTATATTAACAGTTAATTGAAGCTTAATAAGGTTAACAGGGTTAAAATAAAGCGTTTCTTTAGAGACGTTGTGTTAAAAAATTAGGGGCCATTCATTCATTACGTAAGGGTCCCTAGGGGGTGGAATGGGGAGGGGGTCAAAATCTCTACATGCTCTTATCTGTACTAAAAATCTATATTAATATTATAAAGCTGAAGAGTTTGTTTGTTTGGTTGAACGCGCTAAACTACTGGTTGGAATTGAAAAATAATGTTTGTGTTGGATAGTTCGTTTATCGAGGAAGGCTATAGGCTATATAACATCACGCTACGACCAATAGGGGCGGAGCAGTAACCAAGGACGTAACATAATGCGAGTGAAAAAACTACATGGACGAAGTCGCGAGCGGAAGCTAGTTTATAGGCGTTATCAGACTGGCGTTTTATGAGCGTTGGCGTTTCTCTGACGTCTGCGCAACGACAACGCTGCGTGGACGCGGCGTTGCCGTTGCAAACTCAAAGCCAAAGCATTTATTTCAATTAGACCATTTACAGGCACTTTTGAATTGTCAAGAAGTTACATTTAAAAGTTGAAGCTAGTTGCTCGTTCCAAAACGTAGGCCTCTATGGAGAAGAACGAGCAAGAAACTCCATGGACACTCTTTTCTTCCAATTTGGTTTTTACAAAATCTTGGATACAATATTCTTGTTGCTTCTATATGTGAAAACAATGTGGATGAATATAAAACAAAAAAAGAAATTGTTGAGTTGCCCTTGCCAGTAGGCCAGTAGCCGTAATATTACTAGGATATAATATTAGTTAGCAGGTAGGCAGTACCATATTACAGGGGGTAGGGATCACCCTTAGATAACTAATGAAAGCCCATGTTAATGGTTAATGGCGACAGGTACCCAGTTACTAACGTGATGGGTTCTGTTTCCTTTTCTTTCCTCAGAACCTGTTTCTCCTCCTTCTCCTTCTTGACGACTCTCTCTATCCTCTTCCGCTTGACGTCGTTGCCGTCTTCTGCTTTTATGATGATGTAGCTGACGTCATTTGAGGCTAGGGCCATGACACTGGTGGGTTCCATCTCTGAGAACATCTGTTCAGTCTTCATTTGTATAATGCTGTCATTTGATTTTGGTTTTCCCTGTAAGTGAGAGAAATTCTATTTGTAATAAGGTAACATACCATCACGCCTGTATTCCCCGAAGGGTTAGGCAGAGGTGTACCAATGTACACCCACAGTTTGCCGGTATGTTTAGGTCCTATGTAATAGGGGGTGAGCCTGTTGCAATTAAACTCCGGGCTGTAACTGAGAAATTCCTGATGGAAAACCCCATAAAACTTTTTGCCCGACCTGGAAATCGAACCCAGGACCCCACACTCAACAGATGTGCTCGCCACCACGAGACAGGGGAAATTATCTATGATGTGCCCTTATTTTGCAAGATGAGTACAACATACCTGCTTGTTTTCATGAATCTGTGTCCATACCGCAGGGTCTCCGCTAGCGTACGCGTCAATATGCTCCATTCGAGCATGATTACACAAAGCCACCTCACTCGCAAACCCTTTCCAGCAGAGACGGCAGTGAATGGAGTCTTCGTCATCTTGGATGACTTCTTTCTGTAATAATGATGAAATATTTGTACGGCCTACAGATAGTTGTTCCGGGTCTGGCTGTTTGTGTATGTGAGTTTATGTGTTTGTAAACGCACCCACGATACAGGAGACATTCCTAGTGTGGGGCAACGTTTTTTAAAAAGAGAAAAAAAAAAGAAAAAAAACCTATAGCCTTCTGTTCATACAGAGAAGATACAAGCTGTGATCACCATACATGCACCAATACACAGAGTATGAAATATGCACCAGGACATACAAGTTTGCGGACACCGGATGCACAAGGCAAATTAATAGAAAATAGTGATGGCATGATAAAAGTGCCCACCTCTTAACCCGCGAATAGTCACGCAAAAGCATGCCAGTTACTGGTAAGAACGAGCTACTGGCATGTGTATTGAGATTCTGCTGGTACGAAGCATGCCAGGAGATCGCTGCTCGTTTAACTTTTCCCTTTGCTGGGAAGTGGGGGATGCTCACATGCCAGCTGAAGTAGTAAGAAGTAGCTTGATTCTAATATTGTAGCCACCACGAGTCGTGAGCACAAACGTCAAGTTTATTTCCGGATTTTTGATTTTCTTTCTAGGTTTTTGGGATTGCTAATGCTGCACGCGATTGGTCTATCAGTCCGACCGATGTTTACCGCGGCTCCATAGAATGCCAGTAACTGGCATGCCGGTTTACCAGCACCTAGTGTGCCATTTCTGTTCCGGCCTTTATGCATATTGTAAGTTTTAAAACAGCCACAGCAAATAACTACATTTGCATACATACATACGTACCATCATGCCTATATTCCCCGAAGGGTTAGGCAGAGGTGAGCCAGTGTACACCCACAGTTCGCTGGTATGTTGAGACCCACATCTACATTTGTTCATTGTTATAACAGTGCCTTTGCTACTATTACATTATTGTTTTAAGTGTGACTCTCATGAAACTGTATTCGGACAGTGCAAGCCCTGTTGTGTGTGTGCTTTTAGATGTTAATATAGTGAGTAGGAAATACAGTGGACTGCCAGTAATCTGGCCCCTGCCTAATCCGACATGCCTATTAATTTACAAGGTAATCAAAAAATTCCAGATCAATGTCATAGGCAGTCCTCTATTATAGTCTGACACTGCCATACAAAATGGACTAGGTACCGCTGGTCTGGTGGTGGTCTGGAGGTGGATCTATGGGGGAGGCCTATGTCCAGCAGTGGACGTCCTACGCCTGATATGATGATGAATGAGTACATACATACATAAACTCACGGTTTTTTCCCACGGGGTTAGGCAGAAACCGCAGAACGCCACCTGTTACGATCCTTACATACTTCTTTCACGTCGTTCACGTTCATACATCTGTTCATACAAGCACGCCGGTTACGAGTACTGCGCACCCGACCTTTCTGAAGAATCTCACCAATGAGTACGGTATTGTACAATACATACATTTGCCCCGTTTTTTGACCATTCTAGGACAGTTTTTGTGTAATCAGTTTCCCTTTCGTGATTAATTTATTAATGTAATGTTTACTGTACCTTTATTTTCAAACGAGCTGTTGGTATGACATTCACGTATCTTTCAGGCTGTTGCGACATTGTTACTCTTGTCAATACTCTATATCTTGTACCTGAAAAGGCATAAATATTGGTTTATTACAACACAGAACGATACAATTCATGAAGGAATTGATCATTAGTGTTTTCATCTCATATGATGCATTAGTATGCGTTTTTATTACGTAACCACATCAAGTATGCACGGTTTACGGACGTATGTTATCTAAATGCTATGTAATCCATGTTTTTCATAAGTAATCAGTAATTATTTATAAGTTCGAAAGTAAGCAAGTGCAATAGATCAAAGCATTGTTGTAAAATTATACTACACGTTCTTCAGTTTGTTTACAGTGAATGACACTTACAAGATGTGCTATTTTAAGATTTCATATGAAATGGAGTGAAATAATGAATAATATAGTAAAAATACCAAAATAAATTCAAACATAAATTAAAAAGCGGGAACGTAAAATTGTCAAAATTAACTTTTTCTAAAAAGAAAACCTTAGACTATGGCGTTGGATACAGCAAAAAAGGTAAACGATATTATTGATTTCTCTGACAAGTGAACGGAATAGCTGTTGTATAAATCTGAAAACTATTCAGTAACATAAAATAAAAAGATTAACAATTAAAATAATTTAAAATAACAACACATTTACCATCGAAAACACAATTTTTCTGTCGTCCAAGAATAGATAGGCGTTTGTTTTTTTTTAATTAAAAAAAAGAAGCCGAAAAAGAAAAAATTAAAAAAAAGTATGGCGTTTTATGAAATGTCAAATAAAATGACACTTACCAAAAAATAGTTTTGGAAGAGAATGAAGAAATATGAGGTATAACCATGAAATACGCAAAAATTAAGAAATTCAACACGGCGTGGTTCATGTTACGAATTGAGAGACGACGCCATTTCATGACCATGCCTATAAAAACACCAATCTTGCTGCATTGTTAAAATATTTTTTTGTATGGTAACACTAAGCTAAGAAACTAAATAAAAATAATTTAAAAAATATTTTTGGTTTTATTAACTTTTATTATAGATATTAATAATTCAATAACATGTGAATTTAGAAATCATTTTCTAGATATACTTGCTGCTCTGTCTGATTACAGGGCATCACGTAATTTGATCGATATCAAAGTTACCAAGGGAACTTTAATAAAACGGTGGTGTAAAAATATTATTTTCTTAAAATGGCTACTAAAGCTACAACTATAAAAGAAGCTATAAAGAAATGGGAGGACAAGTCTGGTGACCAAGCAGCCACAGCCACTGAGGTCAGCCTTATGTTTCAATGGCCACCAATTGAGAAAATGGATAGTACTCTTGCCACCTTGACTAACTGCGAGTAAGTAGATAACGTCAACATTAATCCACTTAAGACCATTTTTTAAACAATTTGTCCTCAATCGTTCACTGCGCGAATGGTAATGGATATGTTTAAAAAATGATCAGGTGATGAAACTTGCAAAATCTAAGTTTAGCTTCGGTTAGAGAAAGTGGCTATCATCAATCCATATTAAGATTAATCAAATTTTATAAATCATGGGTTATTTTCTTACTAAATATATAGAAGCCAAGAAGCTTTCGACAGGTACGATTTATACCAATTTTTGTTTGAACAAAACTTTGTTTTCTGTTCTGGCAACATGTTTTCAAGTGTCATTGCTGTGTTCAATGCCGCGCTTTTGATGCCCGCGAAATTCAAATATTTTTACAGCTTGCTAAACGTACAACTGAATGCAATTATTAATCTTAATAGATTTATGGATTAACCATCGTAAAATAAAATGAATTATAGCTTTCTATGTTAGAATTACGTAAATAATCGTAAACAACAAAATTCCTAAATAACAGAGTAGAATCTCTATATAGTTTAAAACAAAGTTGCACTTCTTTCCGTTATATTTATTACTCTTTGGTCGCTTCCCTCCGTTTGTCACTCTGTTCGCTTAGATCTTTTAAACTGCTCAATGAATTTTAATGAGGTTTTCATCAATAGATAGAGTGGTTCCAGACGAAGGTTTGTATGTATAGAACAAAATGCGATTACTAGTTTATGGTATTATTTTGTTCACAGAAAACTGAGTTTGTCTACAAATATGATTGAAAAAGTAACTGGATTGAATACATTTAAGAAACTCCGAGTGTTGTCGCTAGGCAGAAATTATATTAAAGGCTTTACTGGCATGGTAAGATCAATAACATTATAACTAGTATTTGGTTATAGCACGGAATCTGTATTATTCCAATGGCTACCAAGGCCTTGCTTACACTCTCCTTGGAAAACCTATTACTGGTACAATGTTTTGCAATATTTCTATATAGAATTAATAGGCTCGCCCCCTATTACATGGGACCCAAACATACTGGCGAACTATAGGTGTACATTGGTACACCTCTGCCTAATCCTTCGGGGAATACAGGCGTGATGGTATGTATTAGAAGCATAAGTAGGATAGTAGGAGCATACATTGTGTTCATGTGTTTACAAATATTGAAATTCGGTAGATGACACCACTAATCAATTGACCTACTTTTTATGAGCTGTCAGAATGCGATTCCCCCACAGATATTGAGACAATACTAAACTATGACGTCACTTTTTGACATCTCATTTAAATAACTATTTATTGATGTCAATGCAACGTTATTTTAAAAAAAATATCTGGTTTTCACGGGTAAAATAAAGTGGTTGCTTTTTTAGAGAAATTGTGTCTGGGAATTATTGTTTTATGGCGTCATCTACCCTTCTGTAGACTACCACACTTTCAGGAGCCGCTAGGGGATAGCCTTGAAGAGTTATGGATTTCGTATAACCTAATAGAGAAATTAAAAGGAATACATGTTTTGAGAAGCTTAAAAGTATTGTACATGAGCAATAATCTCGTCAAGGAGTGGAGCGAATTTAATAAATTGCAGGTATTTTTAAAAGTTAAAGTCAAAGCATTTATTTCAATTAGACCATTTACAGGCACTTTTGAATTGTCAAGAAGTTACATTTAAAAGTTGAAGCTAGTTGCTCGTTCCAAAGCGTAGGTCTCTATGGAGAAGAACGAGCAAGGAACTCCATATACTACTATACTATAAGATACTCCATATTTAATACTAACCCTATTGATATGAAACATCTCTAGCCGCACGTAAAACCGATTGCCGGCGTGGCGACGCATGCCGTGGCGACGCGTCGCCAATATACAGTCTATATGTAGTAGTGTCTCTCTCATATAACTTGTACAAAATAATTTCGATGTTTCACATCAGCCAGGCGTCCCGTGAAGGTGCACAATTTTTTTAAAATTATAACTCCTTTTAAAATCAAAGACAATGTTAAATCATTTATTTCATTATTTAATGTGAAACATCTACAGCAGCACATAAAATCGATTGCTGGCGTGGCGACGCGTCGCCAGGTTTCATGATGGTATTTTTTTTTACTGTAGTGGTAGCCCAGTGATTAAGGCGTCCATTTTTCATGCATGAGGTTGCAGGTTCGATTCCGAGCAAGTAGGTACCAAAGTAACCTTTTCAATTCACATGTACTTTCTTAGTTTATCTTGGACATCTTTGACTTCGGTGAAGGAAAACATCGTGAGGTAACCTGGACTTATAATTGTTATAAGTCTGAAATCGCCAATCCGCCTTGAGCAAGCGTGGTGATCAATGCTCGTGCCTTCTCTGTATGAGAAGAGGCCTGTGCCTTGTAGTGGGACTATAATATGCTGGCGCTATTTTAGAAAGGGGACGCGTCATAACTTAGGGAACCTCTGAACCAGGCCACATGTGCCGTTTTATTACAGGAACTGCCACATCTCGAGGACTTACTCTTCGTCGGTAACCCATTATACGATGCTTGTGAGTTAGAAGTCTGGCGCTTCGAAGCCGCTCGAAGATTACCCAACCTGAAGAAGTTGGACGGAGAGACGGTACTCCGGGAGGATGACCCGCCTCTGACCGTTGCTGATATGCAAGTAAGTTCATTGTTGGCTGGATTTTTATTAGACCCTCCTCACTATCAGGCGAGGGCATCGCCAAGAGAGGACAAAGACAGCTGCACCTTCCTCTAGGCTGGTTTTTTACTAGATCCTCGTCCAAGTTGGATGGAGAGACGGTACTGCTGAAAGATGACCCGCCTTTGACGGTGGCTGATATGCAAGTAAGTTCATTGTAGACCGATTTTCCTAAACCCTCGTCACAATAAAGCGAAGGCATCGTCAAGAGGGGGCAAAGAGAGTTGCCCCTCCCTCTAGGCTGGATTTTTACTAGATCCTCGTCATCATAAGGTGAGGGTGTCGCCAAGCCAGGGCAAAGAGTGGGAGTGGCAGCTACCCCTCCCTCTAGACTGGTTTTTTAATAGATCCTCGCCACTATGAAGCGATTGCGCCCCCCCGGAGAAAAGTAAAAGTAGCCAGTTGCACAGGATGAAGTCCGATGGGACGGCAGTTTGTCACCACCGGCGAGATATCAGGTGCTGGACCAATGGCTACGTGCTGTTCGAAACACGGGGGTGTCACACCAACAACTTCCAAACTCCGTGCTGTTACTGAGAAATTGTATTGGAAAAGTCCAATCAATCTGCCTAAAGGAAAGCCCAACTTCAGAGCGGCAAAGTTATTTAACGCGAACTGAATCAGTAGTCAAAGACATTTGTTTTTGTTTGCAGCCCGATGGTGGCGACGGTGTCGAGACGCTGGTTAGTGCTGAAACCAATGATTGAAAGAAACTCTTTCAAGCTGAAGTCTCCCAAATATAAAGTCAACGAAAGAGATAAGTAACCAGGGTCGTTACATTTAGTCGAAGTATCTTCAGAAACCGATGAATGTTTCGGAATTTAATTTATTACATACCATCACGCCTGTATTCCCCGACGGGTTAGGCAGAGTTGTAACAATGTACACCCACAGTTCGCCGGTTTGTTTAGGTTCCATGTAATAGGGGGCGAGCCTATTGCCATTAACCGGGCACAAATCCTAACTCTGAGCTGCAACTGAGAATTTCAAAGAAAAACCCAATAACACTATTTGGTCGACCTGGGAATCGAACCCAAGACCTCTAGCGTAGCAGTCACGCTTAGGACCACTAGGCTACCGAGGCAGTTAATTAATAAATAAATAATTAAAAGAAATAAAAGGAATAGGAATTTAATTTATTCTAATTAATAAACTTATTTATATTTGTATTATATTTTTTATATTTACATGGATTCGAAAATATCCAACACTATTTAAGACCCTGAATACTTATCTCTTTTATTGACTGTACATTGAAGTTATTCATAGAATATTTCGCAGTATCTCTTGCTTTTGTACCGTCAAAAATAGCCGAAAAGCTTCTCTTCCAATTAGTGTAGAAATGATTTGATAAATAAGCATAGAAATAGGTTGTGACGTCACTAATATGGTACAGTTTCTGTGTGTCACAACTTGACAAATCAGCTCGGAATGAAAACATTTTAACAAGCAAAGTATACACGCGGGACGACTCCCGGCCACCGTAGATACGGACATGTGGACGGTGAGCAATGGGTAGCTCACCGTCCTTACGTGGCATAACGACAGGCCGTGTCGACGCGCGCCTCAAAGAGATGTCAGCAAAGGAAGGGGCCACTGAGGGCCGATGCCTGCCGGGGCTGCGGGTTGTTCGTAAGAGATACCGCGCCCCCGGAACGCAAAGGGCACAAGAAGGAACATGGGTAGGCTTTAGTCAGTAAAAGTCTGACACTCCCTCCCGCCCCGCCCAGGGCGGGAGAAGTTATTTGATGATTTCCCACCACCAAAAAAAAAAAAGAAGCAAAGTATACAAGGTGTTAGTTTAAACAAGAGACATACTTCAAGGGAGTGTAGTGCTTATGAAAATAAACCACTTTTACTATGAAATCATCATCTGCTTAGCCTTTTTCCAACTATGTCGGCGTCGGCTTCCAGTCTAACCGGATACAGCTGAATACCAGTGTTTTACATGGAGCGACTGCCTATCTGACCTCCACACCCCAGTTACTGGGCAACACGATACCTCTTGGTTAGACTGGTTGTCAGACTTCCTGGCTTCTGATTATCCGTAACGACTGTTAAAGATATACGAATGACAGCCGGGACCAACGGCTTTACATGCTTTCCGAGGCACGGGGGTGTCATACCACCAACTTCCAAACTCCGGGCTGCTACTGAACAAATCCTTTTTGCCCGACCTGGGAATCGAACCCGGGACCCCACGCTCATCAGTCGCGCTTGCAACCACGAGACCAACGGGGCAGTTACAGAACCAAAAAACTATATGAAAACAAAAACCAAAAATAAACCATTTTAAAATTCAAAACGTAAATCACTAAAACTGCACAAAAGCGTACAGTAGCCGAACGACATGCGAGTGTCCAATAGACGACAAGCATCGACTGACAGGGACGGACCAATCGCGGGCGGCGTGGACCCCCGCTGCGTCTATCATTCCGCCAAAGAGACCTAAAAATGAACTTCTGCGCATGTGAATATTGTGCTCACGACTCGTGGCGAATACAGTAAACAGCGAATCACCATTGTCAATTAATCAGTAAAAAAATAAAACAGCAGAAAATTCATAGAAAAAAATAATTGTATTTACATAGTAATTGCTACTAATGTTACATTATAAACTATATTATTGTACACATCTTCATAGAAGGCATTAATATACAAAATGAATTACTAATATTTATATTTATTTATATTATATATCATCGTGACCATTTTTAACCCCCGACGCAAAAACGACGGGGTGTTATAAGTTTGACGTGTCTGTGTGTGCCTGTCTGTGGCATCGTAGCTCCCGAACGCATGAACCGATTTTCATTTTGATTTTCGCTTTGAGGGCAGTGTTAAAAAAACCGAGGCACTGCAGTGCTTCCGCAATGTTTGCAGATGCCGCCATCGATGATTTCTTCTCCATTATTAGGAAAGGAACTGCGTCGATGATGAGCAGGGTCCGTGGTAGCACCAACACTGTCCTCAAAACGTTAGGGTGCAAAATAAACAGTCCTTTTACTGTGTATTGGGCAAGTGTAACACACTAACAGTGCACAGTAACAGGAAATAGATTTTAAGATTGTTTTGTCTACTAACAAATTACTAATACCATTTTATTGCTTTTTCTTTTATTTTTTTTGTGTAATACTAACAACCCTATTAACGTTAGCTTTGTAATAATGTATGGACTTATGTCTGAAATAAAGATAAATTATTATTATTAATATTTTGTGTTTGGAAGGGTAATTAGTCGGGAGTGTTCTTAGCTATGTTTGATGGAAATCGGTTCAGCGGTTTCAAAGTTATCAGCTCTTTTGTTAGCTGCGGTAGGGATTTTTTTCTTTTGTCGGGGGTTACTTAAAATTTTAAATTTTGTGTTCTTCCATACAAACAAACGTTTTCCCGATTTGTTATCTGGATTTTAAGCGTCGAGTAATCATATTTAAACCCGAGAAAGATATCAGTTGTAGTCATGACGGACGGTTTATTTTTTAATAAACTGACTTACAGTGTTCTGTACTGACAGGGTAAAAAGAGGGCCCTATAACTAAGACTCCGCTGTCCGTCCGTTCGTCTGTCACCAGGCTATATCTCATGAACCGTGATAGACAGTTGAAATGTTCACAGATGATGTATTTATGTTGCCGCTGTAACAACAAATACTAAAAAAACAGAATAAAATGAATATTTAAGGGAACTCCTACACAACAGACATGATTGAAAATATACAGGGGAATCTCGTTTTCACAGCTCATAAAAAGTTCGTCAATTGATTAATGGTGTCATTTACACAATTCAGTTTACGGATGATATCTTATGGGACCCCAAAAATTAATTAAAATTCGTCTTTTCCACGCAGAACCAAACGAACATTTTAAACTAACATTTTTAGTCAGACTTATCATCAACTCGAATATTTTGAGCAACACCCTCTTTCTAGTATTCAGTGAATATTATACACCTCTGCCTAACCCTTCGGGGAATACAGGCGTGGTGGTATGTATGTATTAGAAGCATAAGTAGGATAGTAGGAGCATACATTGTGTTCACGTGTTTAAAAATATTGGAATTCGGTAGATGACACCACTAATCAATTGACGTACTTTTTTTGAGCTGTCAAAACGCGATTCCCCCGTAGATATTGTATGACATTACTAAACTATGACGTCACTTTTTTGTTGTCTAAATTCTGACTACGATAAAAATCCAATTTTATAGTTATTAAGAAAATTATTTGGGTTTTCAGGGGTAAAATAAAGCGTTTCTTTTTTAGAGAAGTCTTGGAATTATTCTTTAATGGTGTCATCTACTCAATATAAATTATAAATCATTCTTTTCACCCTGTTTTTAGGGTTTTGTATTTGAAGAATACCATTAAGACCCTATACCTAGAACTCCACTATTCGTCTGTTCGTCAACGGATTTAAAAAACAAATATAAACGTCGCCGCACATTAGGAATGTGTCCTGTATCGTGGGTGCGTTTACAAACATATAAACTCACATACACAAACAGCCAGACCCGGAACAACTATCTGTAGGTCATACAAATATTTGTTCCGTGCGGGAATCGAACCCGACACGCAGCGCAGCAGCCAACCGCTTCAGCCACTGCGTAAGCCGTGTCGTCTATATCTCGTGTTTTTTTTTTAAACTACAAAGTAGCTACAAACATGTTGAACAATAATAATGGCGCCGAGGCCTTGAAAGTTGTGCAATGGGGACATTCAAGTATTACGAAAGCACCAAAGAGGGGGCGTGCGGGGGTCTTTGCTTTGCTTATTTTGATGACATGGAGGACGGGGTCTGTATGGTGACCACGTCAATTATTTTTCCAGACTTCATCCTCCATGTCATCAAAAATAAGCAAAGCAAGGATCCCCTAGCACACCCATCACGACTGTATTCCCCGAAAGCTTAGGCAGAGGTGTAAAACAATAAAAGACTTGGAACGAAAGACTAATGGAGCTGGAGAGGTAAATATACAAATTAACAAGCAACACTGCTTTGCTACAGAAATATGTATGGTGGTAGTACTTCCCCGGACGAGCTCCTTCACAAAGAGCTCTACTACTACAAAATGCTGCTAATAATACTTGAATGTCCCTAGTTTATTAAGAATCAACCTTTATACCACGTATACGAGAATGTAGACCTCATTCCTAACTACATAGGATCTTATTCACATGTAAATTCTTCTCAGATGCTGAGCTGTGGTGATTGCGTTGCATTGAGGACATATTTTCTTCGCTCTCAAAGATTGCAGCCAGCATAACTGAAAAATCGAATTATTACATGAGTTGGGTATATGACACCAACATCTTCATCATCTGCTTAGCCATTTCCCAACTATGTTGGGGTCTGCTTCCAGTCTGTCAGGCTTCCTGGCTTCACCAGCTTCAGAAGCCAGGTAGCCTGACAACCAGTCTAACCAAGAGGTATCGTGTTGCCCAGTAACTGGGTTGTGGAGGTCAGATAGGCAGTCGCTCTATGTAAAACACTGGTACTCAGCTGCATCCGGTGAGACTGGAAGCCGACCCCATCATAGTTGGGAAAAGGCTAAGCAGATGATGATGATGATAGTGCTACGACCGACAGCAGAGGAGCAGTAACCAAAGTCGTTACTTAACGTGGGTGAAAACCACGCAAACGAAGTTACGGGAAGAAGCTAGTATTGTAACCGGCACGAGTCGTCAGCACAAACTTCGAGGTAATTGTGGGTCGCCGATGCTGCACGCGGTGGTCCGTCAGTCGGACCAATGGCATGCAGCGTCGGCCACCCAAAATCCCAAGAATGAATCTAAAAATTAACTAACAGTTTGTGCCCACGTCTCCTGCCGTCTACTACAGTTGATGTTGGTCAGATGAAATACTTACTTCGCAGTAGACATGCCAGCATTGTATGGACACTGTCGGCGACGCGTATTGCTCTAAACATATCAGACATTTCATCTGGAAAATAAAAAAAGTTGCATTACATATAGAATTGCCATTAACCGGGCACAAATCCTAACTCCGAGCTGCTACTGAGAATTTCATAGAAAAACCCAATAACACTTTTTGCACGACCTGGGAATCGAACCCAAGACCTCTAGCGTAGCAACCGCGCTTAGGACCTCTAGGCTAACGAGGCAGTTACGCCCTATTACATGGGACCTAAACATACCGGCGAACTGTGACGGCGAGTGTCCATGGAGTTTCTTACTCATTCTTCGCCATAGAGACCTACGCTTTGGAACGAGCAACTAGCTTCAACTTTTGAAAGTTACTTCTTGACAATACAAAAGTGCCTGTAAATGGTCTCATTGAAATAAATGCTTTGACTGTGGATGTACATTGGTACACCTCTGCCTAACCCTTCGGGGAATACATGCGTGATGGTATGTGTGTAATTGCATAGTAGAGCTCTTTGTGAAGCAGCTCGTCCGGGGAAGTACTACCACCATACCTATTTCTGCCGCAAAGCAGCTTGTAGTGTTGATTTGTATATTTACCTCTCCAGCTCCATTAGTCTTTCGTTCCAAGTCTTTTATTTTAGCTTTGAGCGCCTGAATTCTTGTCTGAAAAGAGAAAATTAAAAATGTTAGGTAACCCCCCACAGTAGAATAAAAATCCCTACCACAGCTAACAAAAGAGAACTTTGAAACCGCTGAACAGATTTCCATCAAACATAGCTAAGAACACTCCCAACTAATTCACCTTTCATAACAAAATAGAAAATAACACTAAACAAAATAAAACTAAATAAAAATAGACATTTACAGCAAAATACTTACTTCAGCGCTTGCTTCAACTAATCCATTACATTTGCCACTGGGTGCAGGCGCAGGCTTATCATTCTCACTGCTTTGTTCATGCGCTGTTTGTGCGTCTGTCTGTTCATCTGCTAGCGGGTCAGTCGGCGTCAATTCTGCCTGAAAATTAAAATAAAAACATAAAACATACCATCACGCCTGTATTCCGCGAAGGGTTAGGCAGAGGTGTACCAATGTACACCCACAGTTCGCCGGTATGTTTAGGTCCGAGGGGCGAGCCTATTGCCATTAACCGGGCACAAATCCAAACTCCGAGCTGCTACTGAGAATTTCATAGAAAACCCAATAACACTTTTTGCTCGACCTGCGAATCGAACCCAAGACCTCAAAATAAATGAATGCTTGTAAAAAGCTTAAAACCATTGCAGAGTTCACCAAAGTCGGCACGGTTAACGCAGTGGCTGAGCGATTGGCTGCTGCGCTGCGTGTTACGGTTTCGATTCTCGCACGGAACAAATATTTGTATGACCTACAGATAGTTGCTCCGGGTCTGGCTATTTGTGTATGTGAATACAGTGTTTGTAAACGCACCCACGATTCAGGAAACACACACACGTCTCTTGAGGAAGGGAGAAAGAAAATGAGAGGGTGCACTGCTTTCTCTTGCTCCTACAGTAATATACGAAACATAACTCTCTATCTTTCTATCTTCATTCAACCTATCTCCCTCTCAACTTCCGTTCGCCCGATCACACGCATTTCCGTAACGCTCTCGTCACACATTCACCAGCTTACTCCCCAAGTCAAGCGAGCGTTAAGAAGTTTTACTTCAAAAATTGTAGTGTGGGGCAGATTTTTTAAAAACTCTTAGACGTGTTGCGGTTTCGATCGGACATGAAGTCTATCGTGTACTCAGTCCCTTAGCTACTTACATCTGGCGCTATCCTGGAAGGCGAATACTGCGGAGGACCATACAGCTCCGTGTCTTCATCACCGTCTACCACCTGGAATAAGGATATACTAGGGTTACTATCATATCGACCTCTCGAAAATGTAGAAATCGCCATCCATCAAGCCTGTATTCCTCGAAGGGTTAGGCAGAGGTGAATCAATGTATACACAGTTCGCCGGTAAGTTTGGGTCCCATGTAATAGGGGGCGAGCCTATTGCTATTAACCGAGGACAAATGCTAGCTCCGAGCTGATATTGAGAATTTCATAGAAAAACCCAATAACACTTTGCTCGACCTGGGTATCTTTTAATTAGTCTTAAATGTAATTTTATCATTAGTCTTGTATTTTAATGTCTATATTTGTAATTAGAATAAGCCATTTTATCGCTTGGGCGTAAGTCTTTCTTTTTTTTTTTTTTTGGTGGGTGGGAAATCATCAAATAACTTCTCCCGCCCTGGGCGGGGCGGGAGGGAGTGTCAGACTTTTACTGACTAAAACCCACCCATGTTCCTTCTTGTGCCCTTTGCGTTCCGGAGGCGCGGTATCTCTTGCGAACAACCCGCAGCCCCGGCAGGCATCGGCCCTCAGTGGCCCCTTCCTTTTGCTGACATCTCTTTGAAGCGCGCGTGGAACACGAACGCGCCGTCGACACGGCCTGTCGTTATGCAACGTAAGGACGGTGAGCTACCCATTGCTCACCGTCCACAGGCCAGTATCTACGGTGGCCGGGAGTCGTCTCGCGGCTCCCGACGTCCGGAGCGTCTACCGCGGCGGCTGGGACGGGAGAACCGCTGTCTCAACCGTCCCGCCGCCTCCTTCTCAAGCATTACTGCCTCGCAGAAGGATTGGGCGTAAGCCTGTAATGGTATTGTAAGGGAGATAATAATAATAAATAAATTACTCCATTGGATGACAAACAAGCCGACGGCCCACCTGATGTTAAGTGGTCACTTCTGCCTATACACATCTGCAATACCAGAGGCCTTGCAAATGCGTTGCAATCCCAGAGACAAAGTTGAAATGTGTCATGTGCCTGTAACTACACTGGCACCCATACCCTTCAAACCGGAACACTGCAAACAGCTTTGCGGCAGAAATAGGTATGGTGGTAGTACTTCCCCGGACGAGCTCCTTCACAAAGAGCTCTGCTACTTCTCTTCGTATCTCTGGCTTACCAGTGCCTGATCGTTGGAGGCTCGCCTCACACACGTAGCGTCCCTCGCCTCGGAGTCTTGCAGCGCTGTGGCCCTCACCCTCCACTCGCCGCACCACTGGTACTCCGCACCGAATCCGCCGCCAGACGGCTCGTCGTTCTGTAATGATGTCAAGGAAATTTTTACAAATAAAAGATACAACACATAGCCTTTAACTTCACATCAATATCATCATCATCATGACCTGAAACACAGGTTTTAATAAAACCTAGATCAGGCAGAACAAACACTACATTGAGAAATAATGTACCTCTATTGTAATTATATACACTTTTACTTTGACTTAATTATTGAATATTTTTATTTATTTATTTGGACTGCCTCATTGGCCTAGTGGTCCTATGCGCGACTGCTACGCTAGAGGTCTTGGGTTAGATTCCCAGGTCGTGCAAAAAGTGTTATTGGGTTTTTCTATGAAATTCTCAGTAGCAGTTCGGAGTTAGGATTTGTGCGGGGTTAATGGCAATAGGCTCGCCCCCTATTACATGGGACCTAAACATACCGGCGAACTGTGGGTGTACGTACATTGTTACACCTCTGCCTAACTCACCGGGGAATACAGGCGTGTTGGTATGCTGTTTTGTTTTTTAAAAACCGATAGATATTTTTGAATGATATTTATTTTTATTAATATAAACTGGACAGATTATTAATTAAATTGAATTTCAAAACGACCACCGGTTTCCAAGAAAACATGAAATATATTAGATGATCCAGTTACTGATCTACTTTGTTGACCGTACCTCGGTTTAGGGTATCACTGGGGGGTGGCAGCAAGGGGACAGACTGGATCGGTTCATGATTATTAAGGGACGAATTTGAAGCTATACTCTGCAGTGCGGGCTGGCTTGGGCTGAGAGTCAGGGAGGGGAGAGGCAGGAGAACAGGACAGTATAGCAGCCGCCACGAGTCGTGAGCACAAACATTAAGTTTATTTTTGGGTTCGATTCTGGGTTCTTTTGGGGGGGTGTTTGTGACAAAAAAAGAAACAGAAACGTTTGTGCTCACGATTCATGGCAGCTATTACGTGAATTTTTTTTTAATTCTGGGTCACTAGCTGCCTCTTATTTGTATGTTATTGAGAAGAGAAGCTATCACAACCATGTCTACGTACCTCAACATCAATGCTGCCTTCTTCAGAGCTGGTATCAGGCACATCTTCATCTAACTCAGCACCCGTCCTCTTGAGGCAGCGGAGAGCATGCCTCTGAAGCCTGGATATAGGCAGCGATGTGTTGCAGACTGGACATTCACCGTGCTGTGGTGGTGGGGTGCTGCGGCGACGAGCTCGAAGGCGTCGAAGACGATTGGAGTGTACCCGCTGGAAGATGACAAGATTTTTTTTATACTGTCTTAAAAACTGGACAGGTCCTCAAATCTTATTTAACAAAAAAGCCAAATTTATCTGCTTAGCCTTTTCCCAACTATGTTAGGGTCTGCTTCCAGTCTGACCAAATGCAGCTGAATACCAGTGTTTTACATGGAGCGACTGCCTATCTGACCTCCACAACCCAGTTACTGGGCAACACGATACCTCTTGGTCAGACTAGTTGTCAGACTTTCTGGCTTCTGAGTATCCGCAACAACTGTCAAAGATCTACGAATGACAGCCGGTACCAACGGCTTTACGTGCTTTCCGAGGTACGGCGGTGTCACACCACCAACTTCCAAACTCCGGGCTGCTACTAAGCAAATCCTAATGGAAAAACCCAATAACACTTGTTACTTGTTGTTGTGGTTAATAACTAATTGTGGAGATGATAAATTTCAAATGAAATTGATTATGAAATTCTCAGTAGCAGCTCGGAGTTAGGATTTGTGCCCGGTTAATGGCAATAGGCTTGCCCCCTGTTACATGGGACCTAAACATACCGGCGAACTGTGGGTGTACATTGTTACCCCTCTGCCTAACCCTTCGGGAAATACAGGCGTGATGGTATTTATGTGAAGTTGATTAACAGTAGGTATCATAAAACCTGTTCAAGTCTGTTGATTGGTTATGTTTTTAAATGTTTTAGAATTATTGTAACTAGCTTCTGCCAGCGATTTCGCATGGTTTTTTCGTCACACTAAGTTATGTCTTTGATAACTGCTCTAATCCCGTATGTCGTAGGGAGATGTTATATAGCCTAAAGCCTTCGATAAATGAACTATCCAACACAAAAAGAATTTTTCAATTCAAACTGGTAGTTCCTGAGATTAGCGCGTTCAACCAAACAAACAAACTCTTCAGCCTTATAATATTAGTATAGATTTATTTATCATTGCACTAGAAAAGTAATAATTATCCCATTTCCTACTTTCTATAAATAATATTATAAATGCAAACGTTTGTGACAATGAATAGATAGATGTATATTCGTTTTTTTTTTCACTAAAATGGCTGAACTGATCTTAATGAAATATGGCACATAGATAGATTACAGTCTGGAACAGCATGCAGGCTACTTTTTGTCCCAGAAAAATATACGGTTTCCGTAGGATAACATTTTAAATTTGACACTAACGAAATGTCAGGCGGAAGCTAGTTTTGATATAAGTATAAGACTGAGAGATATAAATACTTGACCTAATTGCAAAAAGAGGCTGTTGGAAAACCCTTCTAAATAAATATTTGTTAATAATTCAAAGGGAGATCTAGAAGTTGTTCTTAACCCATATAATCCCAGTGTTCCATTTTTGAAAAACACTAATTTAAAAATGCGTTCAAAAATTATAATAAAAAAGTAACCATTTCAAAAATGGAACACTGGGATGATATGGGTTAACTAAATCAATTTATACAACACGGTTTCTCTATTCTGTAAAAAGTTAAAAAAAATAAATTGTATGAAAAAAAAACCAGGCTATGAAATTCCTTGTTTTTATTATGTCTTATTTTCTGAAATAAATGGCAGAAGAAACAAGAAATAACCGACATTCACCTTATTACAAAATGCAAGTACTTAATACATAAACTGTAAAAATGAACAACAAAGAGTGAAACACAAAAGATTCCTACAAAAAAGTTACAAATCCTACCACAGAATAACAGCTGTTGTTTATTTAAAAAACGAACTCACTTGGTAAACATCACTTCCCAAACATCCAGAAACATCGACTTCTTCTTCTGGAACATCCACACTCGTACTGGATCCAGGCACAGCCAAGTTGGCACTGGAATTAGCACTTAGCTTCCTTTTTGACCCACTGCCAGACAACTTGTGCAATCTCTCCACTTCTAAAGACAAATGGGAGTCCAGTTCCCCTTGACGGATAGTACAACTACATACCGGGCAGCTCGGCAATTCGGTCACTTTTTTACGATTCCTAACACAATTCAATATAATACTATCATCGTACTGATTAAAACTAGTACTAGGCGTGTTATTTAACGAATTAGAACCCCCTTCCATATTATTATACATTAAAATTGGTAACATTTCAAACGATTAAAAATTTTGTTGTTAAACTACACTGATTATAAATCGGTAAACATCACAATAATTTTACAATTAAATTGTGTTTTGAGAGTTTGGAAATGATAATGGAAGTTCGGTTGTGCTTACGCAAGTTATCTTACAGACATAGTCGTGGTTATTTACGTAATAAAATAAATAATTTGAAGCAAAACAATAATAATAAGATCGTTTACACAACTTTTTTTTTAAATTGCTATGATTGGTATTTGAGTTGAGTGACATTTCTTAATCGCTTGGGTTGGGCCGCCGCGGTTACTAATGGGTTTAGTCGATTTTTTTAGAGGTAGTATCATGTTGACTTTTATAAAATTTCTATAGTTTGATCGTAGTTAGCTTGATATTTAAGTCTTATTAATGTCTGTTGTTATTTTAATGGTTTTTTTTTTAAGAAAAAAGCTATTTATTCTTATAGTTAAGATGGTGAAATAATAATCGTCAATGGCTCAAAATATCATAAGTTTTAGTGCTAGTTCACTTTGTATTCTTTTCCTCATTTAAATCTATTGTTTTCTAATCACATAGGTAGAGCCTAAGTGTACATTGTTACCTCTTCCATGTGTTGTCAGAACCCGGTATCTGTTAAGAATAACCATACTATGTAATATACATCTAGCTGCAAACTCGATTTTATTTTTCCCAGCACCCGGCTCCCGGGTCAAACGATAATTGGAAACTGGATGCTGGGCATTAAGCGTTAACTATTATTATTACAGGCCACAGCCTTTTACTTTGTCGGTAACTTGCAGTTTGATTCATTTTAGTTTCAGTCAGTCACATTAAGCTTGAAGTTTATTCAGGCTTCTAAAACTGTCTCAAATGTATTGATTTAAGGAATTGACAATTCATGATGATTATTATTAAAACAACAAATCAGAATAATTATATATATTATTCTAAAAATACAATATTAAGACATTCATTCGATTTTTTATACTCAAATACAGATTTCACTTATTATTACAAAATACAAAAATATTTACATTTTCCGAAATCGACTAAATAAATAATTTTTTTCATCGAGCCATCCTTATTTACTAGCAGCGACAAGAACCTGGAACCTACATTCGGAACTAACATTTAAAACATGAGTCTATTTAAAGGCCTATTACATTACACGATTTCTCGGACAGGGTGCCGATTATTACACTACGCTGCCAATCGCTCCCTGTCTCACAGTATTGCCAACCTTACGATCGTATACATACGACCTTTTTGGCTCTGATACGATGTACGATCAAATAATCGAAATCGTACGCAGAATAGACAACCTTTTCAAATCTTAAAATCATCATAACAACTTAAATAAACAAATATTTTTTTTTTTCATTTGTAATTTAAATCGTACGGTTGGCAATACTGCGACGACTGCGCTGCCTGCGGCAGTGCCCTATCTCCGTTTCTTATTACACTACACTGTCCCTGCAGGCAGGGCACGACAGATCGTGTAATATAATAGGCCTATATAGGATCCGGAGAAGAACTAAGGTTGAGGTTAGGACAGGTAAGGCTGTCGAGTGATGAGCACACACCGGAAGGCACAGCGTGGGAAGGCCCCCAAAGAGGTGGACCGACGACCTGGTAAAGGTCGCGGGAATCGCTGGATGCGGGCAGCGCAGGACCAGTCATTGTGGCTATTTTTAGGGGAGGCCTATGTCCAGCAGTGGACGTCGATCATGCACAACTTGGCCACACTCGAGCGGCCAGTACTACAGTTTCTCTACTTCACGAAGACTCGAACAGCCTCCAATGAAGTACCAGTTTCTAATTCTTCACAATTCTTCTCTATTTTTGTTTCATGAATTCCAATTTTTGTCTTAGCCTTCCTGTTGTTTGCTGGCTGTTTTAAATGTACAGTTCTGACGTGAAGCTTCAAAGAATTTGATTGGCTGAACGTTCTTGAACAATATTGACAGGTGTATGGTTTCGCACCCGTGTGTACCTGGGAAAGAATTGGATATTAGTAGTCAAACATACCATCACGCCTGTATTTCCCGACGGTTTAGGCAGAGGTGTAACAATGTACACCCACAGTTCGCCGGTATGTTTAGGTCCCATGTAATAGGGGGCGAGCCTATTGACATTTACCGGGCACAAATCCTAACTCCGAGCTGCTACTGAGAATTTTATAGAACAACCCAATAACACTTTTTGCTCGACCTGGGAATCCAACCCAAGACCTCTAGCGTAGCAGTCGCGCTTTTGACCATTTCCAGAACGAGTAAAGTGTTGTTGGGTTGTTCTATGAAATTTCTCAGTAGCAGCCCGCAGTTTGGAAGTTGGTGGTGTGACACCCCCGTGCCTCGGAAAGCATGTGCCGCCGTTGGTTCCGGCTGTCATTCGTAGACCTTTGACAGTCGTTACGGATAGTCAGAAGCCAGGAAGTCTGACGACCAGTCTAACGTGTTGTAGTCTATAGTGTTGCCCAGTAACGGGGTTTGGAAGGTCAGATAGGCAGTCGCTCCATGTAAAACACTGGTATTCAGCTGCATCCGGTTAGACTGGAAGCCGATACCAACACAGTTGGGAAAAGGCTAAGTAGATGACGATTCAACCGTGTTATTCAACAATAAATATTTTTACATAAAACAGACTCGTTTCCCTGAGAACCTCTCATAAATTCGAATTACTTCTGATGCAGTCGGGTAAAAAGCGTTCACTACTTACCCTGTAGTGTCTGTTCAAGGCTGGTTTCTGCGTGAACCTCTTCCCACAAGCCGCACACACGTAGGGCTTCTCTCCTGTGTGAGTGCGAGTGTGTATCCGGAGCTGGTTGCTATCCACGAAGTGCTTCGTGCAGCTCGAGCACGAGTACGGCTTCTCACCAGTGTGGGTGCGCTGGTGGTACTTCAAGGTCGCGTTTGACTGTTAGGACAAAGAATAAAAGGTGGTGGTGGTGATGCCTATTTAATGATTTATCTAAGTTTAATCTTTATATCTCTTATTAATATTACTAGTATTAACTGCCTCGTTAGCCTAGTGGTCCTAAGCGCGACTGCTACGCTAGAGGTCTGGGGTTCGAACCCCAGGTCGAGCTAAAGTTTTATTGGGTTTTGCTATGAAATTCTGAGTAGCAGATCGGAGTTAGGATTTGTGCCTGGTTGATGGCAATAGGCTCGCCCCCTATTACATGGGACCTAAATATACCGGCGAACTGTGGGTGTACATTGTTACACCTCTGCCTAACCCTTCGGGGAATACCGGTGTGATGGTGAGTATTATAAAGCTGAAGAGTTTGTTTGGTTGAATGCGCTAATCTTAGAAACTAAAGCCTTCCTTGATAAAGGAACTATCCAACACAAAAATAAATTTTCAATTCAAACCAGTAGTTCCTAAGATTAGCGCATTCAACCAAACTAACAAACTCTTTAGATTTATAATATTAGTATAGTAACAAGCTGTTGCCCGTGGCTTCGTTCGCGTTCACTATTTTATTGGTTTCAATTTTGTTTTCGCATAACCCTCATTTTTTTAAGTGAAAAATAGCCTAAGTTACTTCTTATAACATCAGCTATCTGCGAGTAAAAGTCCCGTCAAAATCGGTCCAGCCGTTTCGGAGATAAGCCGGAACAAACAGACAGACGGACAAAAATTTTAAAAATTCATTTTTTTTATGTTAGTACCGTATATACTTTCATATGCATTTAGTGAAAAGCTTGTAATTTGAAATTACAAACAGACACTGCAATGTTATTTATTTGTATAGATTTAAACTTAATGCAACAAAAAATAGAAAGCATTCATTTGAAAATTATTGTAAGAGAGAAGAACAATTTAATTAATAAAAAAATAGTTATTGGAATTTGCTATTCAATTTAGAGTTTTATATATAGTGTTTTAAAGTAAATTTTACATAAATAAATATCAACACGCCTGTATTCCCCGAAGCGTTAGGCAGAGGAATACAAGTGTGATGGTATGTCATGTTATGTTGAATTTCGGTCACGGAGGCCAATTCAAAGTCAAAGTCAAAGCATTTATTTCAATTAGACCATTTACAGGCACTTTTGAATTGTCAAGAAGTTACATTTAAAAGTTGAAGCTAGTCGCTCGTTCCAAAGCGTAGGTCTCTATGGAGAAGAACGAGCAAGAAACTCCATGGACACTCTTTTCTTTCAATTTGGTTTTTACAAAATCTTGGTTACAATATTCTTGTTGTTTCTATATGTGAAAACAATGAAGATGTATTAAAACAATACAACAAAAAAAAATATAATAATAAATAGTACCTACTAAAGATGTAAGCCATGGCAGTTAAGAGATGACCAATCCTAACTGACAGCGCCCGTTCACGAACATGACGCGCGCATTAGCACCATTTAGCTCAACCATCTTGAAGGGAGCCGAACGATCCAACGCACGCGCCACCATCAGCGAGACATTTATGTGAGCATGACAAAGCTCTCAACCACCATGCTTCTTCTTTGCAATCTTATGGAGACTAGCCAAACACAGATGCACTTCCTCTTCCCTCGCTCTTATAGTCTGATGGAACGGCAATCCGACACGACCGGGGAGCCATACCATCACGCCTGTATTCCCTGAAGGGTTAGACAGAGGTGTACCAATGTACACCCGCAGTTCGCCGGTATGTTTAGGTCCCATGTAATATGGGGCGAGCCTGTTGCCATTAACCGGGCACAAATCCTAACTCCGAGCTGCTACTGAGAATTTTAAAGAAAAACCCAATAACACTTAGCTAGACCTGGGAATCGAACCCAAGACCTCTAGCATAGCAATCACTAGGCTAACGAGGCAGTTAAAATTTGCAATGACACCAAAATCCACTTTGAGAATCAAACAATGTGGGCTCACTCCATTTACAAGCGTTTAAAAAAGAATTTTACCTGAAGATGACGTAAGGTGGAAATTAATTTAAATTATTTATGTTGTTGGCTCTTTGAAAAAATAAAAGTTTTATCATAAAACTGCTCTGAAGACTTTAGCCTACTTTACGCAAAATCATGGCTTCGCTCGTTGGTGGTTTGGCTTTTCGGTTTTAGGATCTGGCAACCCTGCAGTGCGTACTTACCGTACATTTCTTCCCGCATACTTCGCAGACAATATTCTTATTATATTTCACTCCCAAATGAGTCCTGTTGATGTGCGCCTGAAGTTTGGAGCGAGTCATAAAGTTGGAACCACACTGTAACAAAGAATTACACTGTAGATAAGTTTGACGTGTCTGTCTGTGTGTGTGTGTGTGTATAAGTTTTCCATACATAAACTCACGCCATTTTCCCATGGAGGGAAGGCAGAAACCACAGAACGCCACCTGCTACGATCCTTACATACTCCTTTCGCCTCGTCCACGTTCATACATCTGGTCATACAAGCACGCCGGTTACGATTACTTTGACTATAAGTTGGCCTTACCAAAATCGCTCCAAGCGGCTAAAGAACTACTCAGAAAAAAATATACAGTGTTAGGGTAAACGAAGGACTTGCCTTAAGGCAGTGCAGTACTCATGAAAATGAACAACTTTTACTATAGTACGAAATGTCAAATCGTAAAAAAAAACAACTGCTCCATACATTTATGTTCGCATAACTCGACAACATGTAAGGAACAGCTGATTTTTTTCGCAATTTTACGTTATTTTAATAAAAAAAAATTTTAAATTCTGTTATTTATAATGATCCTACGCACGGAACCCACGGTGGGCGAGTCCGACTAGCACTTGTCCGATTTTTTATACTAACACATTGCATATTTGATGCTTACCTGGTTGCACCTAAAGATCCGTTCTTTAGCCGTGGCGGGAGGTCTCCGCGCCCTCCTCAGCGCTTTGGCATGTTCCTTCATGTGCGTCTCCAAGGACACGTTGCCGATGTACTGCCACGGGCAGATTGAGCAGCACTTGCTGTGAGGAAACAAACATAGTCAAAGTCAAAGTCAAAACATTTATTTCAATTAGAAAATTATTATTTATTTTTTATTGTTTTATATTTATATTGAGTAGTTTGTTTTTTGTAAATGGTCTAATTGAAATAAATGTTTTGACTTTGACTTTTGACTTTTGACCATTTACAGGCACTTTTGAATTGTCAAGAAGGTACTCACACAAAAAGTTGAAGCTAGTTGCTCGTTCCAAAACGTAGGTCTCTATGGAGAAGAACGTGCAAGAAACACGTAGTACAAGATCCTGCCACCTCGTTATGGCCCAGTGTCAAATTCAGTATGAAAGGACCATGGGCACCTTTGTATGAACCTTGAACCCAATTTTCAACATTGCTCAACAGTGATGAGACCCATGTCATAATGAAAGGTCCTAAGGATGACTCCATTTTTAACGAAATTCAATAAGAAAGTGGTTCCTAATTCATCAGAATGTTTATTTTTTATATTCTATAGGAGCCAAGTTCAAATTCTGCGCGAAAATGGTGTCTTGATACATTTTGCCATGGTCTCGTCAATGCTGGACGATGTGGAAATCTTTGACCAGGGTTTACACAAAAATAATAAAATGTACCAAAACACCATTTACGCGCTAGATTTGAACTGAACTGCCATAGAATGAAATGATGTATACCTTCAGAGCATCCATATGCCATGGGTCTTGTTATTATGGAGCACATTTGAAAAGTGGGTCCAAACTGTCGCATAGTCCTTTGGTGCTGGGATGAATTGTTGTGTGGAATAACACATAGTATACTTTTTATCCCGAAAAAATGAAAAGTTCTCGTGGGATAAAATATCAGATTTGACGCGAACGAAGTCGCGACCAGAAGGTAGTAGGATATACCTCTAAAAAATTCAATCCGCCTTGAGCAAGCGTGGTGATCAATGCTCGTGCCTTCTCTGTATGAGAAGAGGCCTTTGTCCAGCAGTGGGACTGTAATAGGCTGGTGTAGTAGCCGCTACAATTCGTGAACAGAAACGTCAAATTTAATTTTGAGTTTAAAGGATCTTTTCTGGGGTTTTTCAGGCGACGACGCTGCACGCGATCGGTCCGACTGACGAACCAAACGCGTGCAGCGTTGGCGATCCAAAAAACCCAGAAAGGTACCCAAAAAATAACTTGACGTATGTGCTCACGACTCGTGGCGGCTATTCATTGTTTATTTGATAAATTAAGCATAATTACCTTTCTTCCGTCTTCAGTGTATGTTGTACAGAGCAGAGTATATGTCGTTTCCAAGCTTCGGAGTTATAAAACTGAATATTACATTCTGTGCAAAATCTTTTACATGCTGGATCCTCTGGGTCGTTGGGGTCTACCATCTGTGGAATACAGAGAATGCTAATGAAGGAAACCTCAACGGGGGTCATAAAATCAATAATAATAAACAATACAATTAAAATGCATGGCGTGCTTGTGTGAACAGATGTATGAACGTGGACGAGGCGAAAGGAGTATGTAAGGATCGTAGCAGGTGGCGTTCTGTGGTTTCTGCCTACCCCCATGGGAAAAAGGCGTGAGTTTATGTATGTACAATTAAATTTTTTAAGTAACCCCCAACATAAGAATAAAGATAACAACAGGTACACTAACATAACACAGCACACACACACGCGCACACACTCGCACATACACACGCGCGCGCGCGCTCGCACACACTGACACGCACACATGCCCTCTAGATGCACTCAATAAATACATCTTTAGATTTTGGTATTCATCAGCAATTAATAAAGGTGCTTCAAAATATTCATAAGCTTGAAGAATTGTAAAATAAATTCCTAAAATAATTGTAACAAAAAGACCTTGAGTTATTTGAGAATTATTATTTTCTATCGCCTCACTAACCCTCTCGGTAGCCTAGTGGTCCTAAGCGCGACTGCTACGCTAGAGGTCTTGGGTTCGATTCCCAGGTCGAGCAAAAAGTGTTATTGGGTTTTTCTATGAAATTGTCAGTAGCAGCTCGGAGTTAGGATTTGTGCCCGGTTAATGGCAATAGGTTCGCCCCCTCTTACATGGAACCTAAACATACCGGCGAACTGTGGGTGTACATTGTTACACCTCTGCCTAACCCTTCGGGGTATGTGGGCGTGTTGGTGTGTGTATTATTTTCTATAATTGCATGATGAGCTCATGTAACAGACACTCCTGATCTAATTAAAATAATTGTATTTAATAAAGGAATTTGAAATGGAATAATTCTAGTTGGGAGGTCAAATAGCTCCAATTTCAATATTTGGGGCAAGGCTTCTATGAATAAATAGATACTTTTTTCATATTATTTGTGAGCAAGAGATGCCTGTAGTAAGACACCCCCCTCTAAGAAAAAAAAAAAAGTATCTTTTTTTTTTTTCTGCGGGTTGTTCGTAAGAGATACCGCGCCCCCGGAACGCAAAGGTCACAAGAAGCAACGTGGGTGGGTTTTAGTCAGTAAAAGTCTGACACTCCCTCCCGCCCCGCCCAAGGCGGGAGAAGTTATTTGATGATTTCCCATCCCCCAAAACAAAAAAAAAACTCAAATTTTTATGTACAAACATGGTTACCAAATAAAGCTTTTAATTTTATTAGATCCCTACCGCAGCTAACAAAAGAGCTGATAACCTTGAAACGGCTGAACCGATTTTGATAAAACATATCTTAGGACCATAGATAGGAAACCTACGATCAAATTAAAAAAAAAAAACGCATTTCATCGGTTCACCCGTTTAAGAGCTACGGTGCCACAGACAGACACACAGACACGTCAAAATTATAACACCCCTCTTTTTGAGTCTGGGGTTAAAAAATAATAGTAATCTCCGGACCAATTTCGGTCACGGCGATCAATCTCAAAGGAGTGCCGCTTTCTTTATTATTATAATTTATTCTGTACCTCTTCACTGGCCCGTTGGTCTTGTAGTCGCAAGCGCGACTGATGAGCATAGGGTCCCGGGTTCGATTCCCAGGTCGGGCAAAAAGTGTTATTGGGTTTTTCCATTACGCTTTGATCAGTAGCAGCCCAGAGTTTGGAAGATGGTGGTGTGACACGCCCGTGCCTCGGAAAGCACGTAAAGCCGTTGGTCCCAGCTGTCATTTGTAGATCTTTGACAGTCGTTACGGATAGTCAGAAGCCGGGAAGTCTGACAACCAGTCTAACCAAGAGGTATCGTGTTGCCCAGTAACTGGGTTGTGGAGGTCAGATAGGCAGTCGCTCCATGTAAAACACTGGTTTCCAGCTGTATACGGTTAGACTAGCAGCCGACCCCGACATAGTTGGGAAAAGGGTAAGCAGATGAAGAGTAAATGATGATTATTTATTCTGTACCTTTTCACCGTTGATGTGAGTTTTTCTCTTATGCATCTGCAGTCCGTGCTTGCCAACGAAGCTCTCCCCACAAATGTTGCACACGTGTTCCGTGGGATGTCTCTTGCGCATGTGAGAAAGGTATGAGGTCGGCTTCCTGTGAGATTGACGAGCTGTGAGCTGGCAAATACGCTGTTAGTAGTAGTAGAGCTGTTTGTGAACGAGCTCGTCCGGGGAAGTACTACCACCATACCTATTTATGCCGCAAAGCAGTTTGTAGTGTTCCGGTTTGAAGGGTATGGGTGCCGGTGTAGTTACAGGCACATGACACATTTCAACTTTGTCTCTGGGATGGCAACTCAAGGCCTCTGATATTGCAGATGTGTATAGGCAGCGGTGACCACTTAACATCAGGTGGGCTGTCGGCTTGTTTGCCGTGCAATTATATTCAAAAAGAGAAATATACAAGGCGCAGTTTTGCATGTTTGTCAAATTCAAGAGGTTATCATAGAAGATATAAACAGGTAAATAAAATTACGACACCTGCTCAATAATCAATAAATATTTGTTTTTGCCGGTTAATGGCAATAGGCTCGCCCCCTATACCTCTGCCTAACCCTTCGGGGACTACAGGCGTGATGGTATGTTGTTTTTTACTTTTTGTTTGACAGAATTTCAGAATACTCCCCCTTCAAAGAACAGAATCACCTTGTTGTGTACGCGGTAGGCAGTGTCGCTCGACTATATCACTGCGTGCGAATCTGTAGCCTAAACGGCTTGATAGATTTTAAATTGAGATGTGTTATTAGATTCGTCTTAATTGTGAGAGTGACACTGGATATATACCATCCCATACCATCACGCCTGTATTCCCCGAAAGGTTAGGCAGAGGTGTACCAATGTACACCCACAGTTCGTCGGTATGTTTAGGTCCCATGTAATAGGGGGTGAGCCTATTGCCATTAACCGGGCACAAATCCTAACTCCGAGCTGCTACTGAGAATTTCATAGAAAAACCCAATAACACTTTTTGCTCGACCTGGGAATCGAACCCAAGACCTCTAGCGTAGCAGTCGCGCTTAGGCCACTAGGCTACACTGGATATATCTAAATCAAAATGGCCGATTTTCGGCGCCATATTTACCTAAATGTATGACTGCAAAGTTGACATTCATATGTATGTCCGTCATGCCATTTCTCGTGAATCCTCGCCTGATTACTGGAAAATAAAATAATATTTAGGATCTGTGTGTTAGAAAGAAGTTCTTTGCTGTACAAATAATTAAAACGAGCAAACTGCCCATGACTTCGTCCGCGTGGCTTATTTCACCCGTGTTAAGTTACGTCTTTGGTTACTGGTCCGCTCCCGTGTGTAGTAGCGTGATGTTATACAGCGTGTTACGGAAAGGGTATACAAACAAGGGGTCCATACAAACGTGGTGAAGAGTGTATCCGGAACTGAGTCTTTATACAACATTTCAGCTCAAAACGCTTTGAAAATGCATAATATCGACCCACGGGAGCGGAGCAGTAACCAAAGATAAGATCTTGCGAGGAGAAGATGTTTGTCAAGATTTGGTAAAAAAAAATTGAGTTTAAGAAATGGATTATTTTACAAGCTTTTATTTACTTTCACATGGAAGTCAAAGATCATGGAAGTCTGGGGTCTGTGGCTAGTCCAAGTCAAAGCATTTATTTCAATTAGACCATTTACAGGCACTTTTGAATTGTCAAGAAGTTACATTTAAAAGTTGAAGCTAGTTGCTCGTTCCAAAGCGTAGGTCTCTATGGAGAAGAACGAGCAATAACATTTTTGTCTTCCAATTTGGTTTTTACCAAAACCTTGGTTACAACATTCTTGTTGCTTCTATATGTGAAAACAATGAAGATGAATATAAAACAATAAAAAAATAATATGGTATATGTATATATAATAATATGGTTCGGTCATGTTGAGAGGATGAGTGAAAGGCGACTAACGAAAGGGATTTATATGGCAGATGTGAGTGGCAACGCCGGGAGAGGACGCCCTAGAAAGACCTGCCCTGACCTTATTGGTGGGGTTCTTCAGAAAGGTCGGGTGCGCAGTGCTCGTAACCGGCGTGCTTGTATGAACAGATGTATGAACGTGGACGAGGCGAAAGAAGTGTGTAAGGATCGTAGCAGGTGGCGTTCGGTTGTTTCTGCCTACCCCCATGGGAAAAAGGCGTGAGTTTATGTATGTATGTAAAAAAATAATAGTTATTAACACTTTGAAGGACACTAAACGCCCATAGGCGTTATAACAATAAAACTTCTATTGTGTCTCGTTTAGTGTCCTTCGAAGTGTTAAGATGTAAGCCATAGCAGTCAAGTTACATTTGACCCACTCCCCGATGTCCGATTGAGCTGAATCTTTGCGTAAATGTGCAATTTGTATGACAACGCAGTATAATGATGTCACAGAGCTGGTCTGATGATGGAGCCGGAAGGTGGTCATGGGAACTGAATCAAATCTTACAAGGTAAATTTGACCCACTTCCCGGTGTTCGATTGAGCTGAAGTCAAAGTCAAAGTCAAAACATTTATTTCAATTAGACCATTTACAGGCACTTTTGAATTGTCAAGAAGTTACTCACACAAAAAGTTGAAGCTAGTTGCTCGTTCCAAAGCGTAGGTCTCTATGGAGAAGAACGAGCAAGAAACTCCACGGATACTCTTCTCTTCCAATTTGGTTTATACAAAATCTTGGTTACAATATTCTTGTTACTTCTATATGTGAAAACAATGAAGTTGATATTTTGAATACATATGCACATTGCATAACAATGCAATATAGAAGCTTGTTTTAATTTTCTTTTAACTGCCTCGTTAGCCTAGTGGTCTTGGGTTCGATTCCCAGGTTGAGCAAAAAGTGTTATTGGGTTTTTCTACGAAATTCTCAGTAGGAGATCGGAATTTGTGCCCGGTAAATGACAATAGGCTCGCCCCCTATTCAAGGTACCTAAACATACCGGCGAACTGTAGGTGTGTACACTGTTACACCTCTGCCTAGCCCTTCGGGGAATGCGGGCGTGATGGTATGTGTGTTGTTTTAATTTGTTTTTATCACTTACCCTGTATGAGAAACATATCCACACTTATTACATTTGAATATGCGTACGTGCGCGTTGTTGGCATGCGTGCGCAAGAGTTGCACGGACCGGTAGCGCATGTGACATACATCGCATATGTGGGCTCCGCTGCGCTGGAATAGCAGACATTGGAATTAATGGCAATGGCAAATGACCGGACTGTACCGGAACCCTGGGGGCATCCCTTCCAACCAACCCTTAATTCCGCCGATGCCTGTAGATCATACAAATATTTGTTCCATGCGGAATCAAACCCGTAGCCCGCAGCGCAGCAGCTGACAAATAACGACAAGATAAAAAAGGTGACGGCTTGCGGGCGGTGAGCTGGCAAGTAACCGTTGAAAGAAAGGAAGAAGACAGAAAAATATTTATTTTTGACCCACACAGCAAGTAGCAGTTGGATTTTTCAAAGCCATTCCAGTCGAGCGATAGCGGAGGCGGTAACTCACCAGATCATGTTTGATCTTATGATTCTCGTAAGCTCTGGCGTCCACGAACCCCTTGTAGCACAGACTACATTTGAACGGTGAGTGTGTATAGTTGGAAGACGCCGCCCTCGCCAACAAGTTCTCCTGCTGTTCTTTCTTACTCAAAATGATCTCACTACAATCTGGTTTCCGAACTGAAAATATAAAATTTATCTTTAGAAAATTTTAAGTAACCCCCGACAGAAAAATAAAAATCCCTAACGCAGCTCATAAAAGAGTAACTTTGAAACCGCTGAACCGATTTCCATCAAACAAAGCTAAGAACACTCCCGACTAATTCACCTTTCAAACAAAATAAAACTAAATCAAAATCGGTATCTGCGTTTGGGAGCTACGATGCCACAGTCACACAAACACACACAGTCACGTCAAACTTATAACACCCCGTCGTTTTTGCGTCGTGGGTTAAAAAAATCGGAAATCATAATCGATCCATTCTCAGTCACAGCATCCAATCTCAATGGAGATTAGCCAAGTAGGCAGGAGATATTATTTATTTAATGAATCATGGAAGACTTACAGCTTAAAACCTTAAAAGTCTCAGCCCGATTGGTTTAAAATTGACAAAGTTTCATACAATGTTTCATCCCCTATTTTATCCCCTTGGGGGTAGAATTGATCAAAATCCTTTCTTACCGGATTCCTACGTCATAACATCTACCTGCATGCCAAATTTCAGCCCGATCCGTCCAGTGGTTTGGGCTGTGCGTTGATAGATCACTATGTCAGTCAGTCAGTAACCTTTGAGTTATATAATTAGATAGAAATAATTAGATAGAAGTCAGAAGTAGGATTATTTGCTAATATTTACTTTTCTTTTTAAATACTTTTTTCTTTTTACAAACTTCTTGGTCTTCTTCCACTTCAGCTTTGAACTTCATTAGAGGCACATCGTCTTCTGAGTCTGATTCAGAATGGTGCGGTGGATCTTCTACATCAAGATAACTGTTTTCAAAATTTTCTGATACCAACTCTGTAAATAATAACAAAATAAACAATTGGCTATTAGTTATAGTGACCGGCACGAGTCGTGAACACAAACTTCAAGTACATTTTTGGGTCTCTTTGGAGGAATGAAGGAGGCGGGGGAAGCCGACGCTACAGCAATTGGTCCGACACAAGCCCGCCACACTATTCCCAACCACTGCAACTACTGTAAGCCAGAATCAACAGTGGAGACCGCAAGAAGAGCGCCGAGGCAATGAAGCTCGACGAGTCCCGGAGAAACGATATAACTGTCTTGGATCCCGCAACGAAATTAATCAGAAAAGATTAGCGGAGGAATTGGTCCGACAGTTGGACCGACGTTTCGAATTTAGTTCCATAATTCGGAACTAAATTCGAGAAGTCAGCGTGACCGATAGAAACGAATTTAGTTATCCCCCCCATTATGACCGCAAAATAAGCAAAGCAAAGACCCCCGGGACCCACTTTAGCGCATTAGTGCGCTTTAGCACAAATATTGTGTCAAGTGTAAAAAGGGCTTGCAGAACTTACCATCACTCCGCTGTTCCACCTTCAGCTCAACATCATACTGTCTCTCACAAGCAGCTGGCACCTCTTCTTTGATGGCATCACTTTCTATTTGGCGGTCACCAACTATACTTATATGTTGTATCGATGTTTTAGTGAATCCGCCAAAACAATCGAGCTCTCCTTTTATTTTTAACGGTTTTAACTGTAAATTAATAAGAACTTTGATTTAAAAAAAAAAACAATGAAAAAACCCGACTGCGTAAAACATGAATCTATACAAATATAATAAAGATGAAGAGTTTCTTAGTTTGGTTTAACGCGCTAATCTCACGAACTACTGGTTTGAATTGAACAATTCTGAGTTGGATAGTCCATTAATAAGGTTATAGGCTATATAACATCACGCTACGACCAATAGGTGCAGAGCAGTAACCAAAGACGTAACCTAACGGGGACGAAATCGCGAGCAGAAGCTAGTTTAATATAAAAACTGAATTGACAATAAAGAAGTCCAGTAGCCTAGAATTCTGTTAAGTAACAGCTGCAATTGGGTCCCATGAAACATCTAGACCGCCTCTAATGCTCAGTAGCGTTGCCCCACATTGCCATCTAAATTATTGGGTATAATTTAAATGACACGGTTGTGGTTAGCTGTGTGGCATGAATTCGATTCCCGCATGGAACAAATATTTGTATGGCATACAAATTTGTCTCTGTGACTGTATATGTTTGTAAACGCACTCACAATACAGGAGAAATTCCCAATGTGGGGTAACGCATCTGTTACCAAAAAAATTAATAAATGGGAACTGGTTTGCCGTGACCAAACCTGGTCAGGAGAATATTATTGTTAATTCTAATGTGTGCGAAACAATCAAGTCCACTTGACAAGTCTACATGATTGAAGCGAATATTCATCAATATTGATTGTTTACTGCTCTTACTTGACCCCAAGAGCACTCAGTAAACAATCAATATTTGCTTCAATCACGTAGGCCCGTCAAGTGGAGTTGCGGATACATAATTTCTCTCATTTATATTTTATTAGTTAACAGTTTAGTGTATAGTACAGATGCACCTAAGAGTATAGGATCCAATTCAAGTAGTCCTCACCTCATAATCCTCATTTAACATCCGAGCGAACAGCTCCTCGGCTTCCAAACATTTCCTTAGCAGCTGGTAACATTGCTTCAGTTTAGAGTAGCAGAAGAAACAAGCAAGCATCGGTCTATTGTCTTCAGTTAGGAACTGCAACATAATATATAAAACTTAAATCTATAGTAATGAAATAAAGACGAGAGATTCTTGTTTGTTTGTACCTAATAACCTATGAAACTACTTGACCAATTTTAACCATTTTGCACCAATAGACAGCAACATTATTCCTGAATAACATAGGCTATACAACATCACGCTTCGATACATGGGAGCGGAGCAGTAACCAAAGATGTTAAGAAATTAATATCGGTTAAACGGACGCGGATTAGGGCCAGTATTACAATAATTATATGTTTACAAGTCAAACATTCCATTAACTTACCGGAACATCAGTCAGCTTCTCATACAGTTCCTGCAGGCTCTTGTTGACAACTACATACATGCGAACGTTCTCCACCAAACATATCCTACACATGGACAGTTTCTCCATAATACTTGAATAAATTAATTTTAAGCTAAAAACTCACTGGTACATCTAAACTGTCGTTTTATGTGTTAAATTATGATTTTAGTAGATAAAATTTCACAGGCCCTCATCCCGATATCTTAAAAACACAAGTACTGTTTAGAAATTCAATATTTACAGGGTAATTTGTGTTATCAATGGAGTTAATTATTAAAATTAGCAGCATTTCATTATATTTAAAAAAAAAAATATACACAGTAGGGTGTTCTTCATACAGTTATAAATTAATAAATACAATTGGCAAATATTTATTTTGTAAAAATACACCAAAAAGTTAAATTGCAGGAACAAACGCGAACCCCTTTACCGATGCCGATTTCTTGAACCCAAACAATATTGACAATGACAGATGACGTTTTGATATGCATGCGTTTACAACTTATTTTAATATTAAATAAATTAGAAATTAATTTATAACTAAAATAAATTGAAAATCAAAAAACTTATCTTATTTTTACACTATTTATTAATTTCCTGCCTGAAAATTCTACTTTTGAAAATGTTACCTTTGGGCACTGGAAGTAGAAACTGAACGCAGAAAAACTTACAAACTGTCAAGTGTCAACAACAGACTCAACTCATGTCACTGTCACTAATGTCATAGTGTTACTACGAGAACAGAAAACAAATGGAACTCACAAACAATTCGAATATCTTAAACTCATGATTAGAAATCTAAAATAAGTTCCTAATTATCGTATCTGTAATAAAAGCTAGTTAATTAGTATTTTTAAAATTAAGGCATAAGTTACTTATAGTATCCCAGTTTTGTTTTTTATTTTTTTTTGGAAATGGAGAATATTGATTCGAGTCTTTCCTGTGTTTCCGAAGTACCGCTGCATCAAAATGAATTCCCGATGCAAGTGGCATTAGATCAATGATTTTATTTATTTCACAAAAAAGTCTATTGCCTTGTTAAATATGTACGTAATGTAGTTTCGGGAGCGAAAGAATACTGTAATAAAACGATATAAGCCGTCTAAGAAAAGGATTTTTATGTAAGTTATAATGTTATGTATTGCTTTGTATCAATGCTTAGTATTTTATGAACACAAATAATATTGATAAATAGTATAAAGGTGAAAGTTGCTGCATAGGATAAACTTCCACAGCTATTTGATATTATGTTTTTAGGATAACAGTACCTACCGATCTATTCTGGTCTTTCTTATTGTTTTTTTTTTAATTTCATATATGATGTCTTGGTAACTATTTGTAATTTATTTCTAAGAAATTTTTTGATCGCACCTTATTAGAATTAGTTTTTGTTTATTGTTTTCTTCATTTATTTTGTATCTCCAACAAAAGACTTACACAAAATCATGACATACAAACAGTAGTCAGTAAATGTATTATGTTGTGTTGGTGTAGTCTGTCAGTTAACAAATAGCTAACAATGTAAACAATTTGAACAAATTTTGGAGCCTAAAGTTGTGCCAATAATTGATTTTTCTTTCTTTCTAATCAGAACAAAATTTAGGAACAAAAAATTATGAGAATATTAATTGGAGCCTGTTCCCGATGCAAGTGGGCTACAATTTTTATACCATCACGCCTGTATTCCTCGAAGGGTTAGGCAAAGGTGTACCAATGTACACCCACAGTTCGCCGGTATGTTTAGGTCCCATGTAATAGGGGGCGAGCCTATTGCCATTAACCGGGCACATGTCTTAACTCCGAGCTGGTACTGAGAATTTCATAGAAAAACCCAATAACAATTTTTGCTCGACCTGGGAATCGAACCCAAGACCTCTAGCGTAGCACTCGCGCTTAGGACCACTAGGCTACTGAGGCAGTTATTATTATTTTTTATATATTTAAAAATACATCTATTTCATATGTTTCCATCATCATATAAGCCGTAGGACGTCCACTGTAGGACATAGGCCTCACCCATAGATTTCCAAAAGGACTGGTTGAAAGCGGCCCACAACCAGCTTTTTCCTGGGTTTTTTTTCTTAAATATCTTTATAAATGAACTAGCAAACTGCCCCCAAATTCGTCCATGTGGCTTATGTCACGCGCTTAATGTTACGTCTTTGGCTACTGATCCGCTTCTGTTGGTGGATACATGGTGTTCTATATCTACCTATTGCTGAAAACTGCATTTAAATCCATTGCATACTTAAAGAGGTCTAAGTGTACAAACAGCGGGAGCGATTTTGTTTTATACTATGTAAAGATAAATAAAAATGATTATAGGAAGTCATAATAACAGTACTTATAAGATATACTAACCACATTTTTTGTACCACACGACACAAAAAGGACGGTGTGTGTATGTGTGTCTGTCTGTCTGTGGTATCGTAGCTCCCGAACACATGAACTGATTTTGATTGAGTTTGTTTAGTTTGAAAGGTAGGTATATTAGTCGGGAGTGTTCTTAGCTATGTTTGATGGAAATCGGTTCAGCGGTTTCAAAGTTATCAGCTCTTTTGTTAGCAGTGGTAGGGATTTTTATTTTTCTTTCGGAGGTTACTTAAAATTTTTAATTTTGTGTTTTTACAATTATATATTTGGTCCCATCGCTATAGTTATTTGTTGATGTGTGCAACAAACCCTTTCCTGGTTTGTGGCAAACAAAAAATGAGCTTGAATATTTTCTGTTCCAGGCCCGAACCTCCTAAACTAAAAATCATCACCTAGCCTTTTCCCAACTATGTTGGGTTCGGCTTCCAGTCTAACCGGACCCAGCTGAATACCAATAGTTTACATGGAGCGACTGCCTATCTGACCTCCACAACCCAGTTACCGGGCAACACGATACCTCTCGGTACGACTGTCCGTCAGACGCACTGAAATAAACGCAAGATGTATCAAAGTCAACTAGACTTTGTGTGTGACTACTGCTCAAGAACTTTTACAAGGAAATATAACTTACAGACACATATAGAGAACTGTCATATCAACGCATCATGTCATTGCAATATCTGCGGCCAAGATTTTGGCAGCCCCGCCGGGTTACTGCAACATTTATCTCGAGGCCACAACAACTACAATCAACCGTTCCCAGAATGTGAATTATGCGGACGGATTTTTACAAGAAAACAGAACATTATGTCTCATATGATAACTGTACATTTACAAGGACTTGGATATGATATACGTTGCCGGTTGTGCAAAAAAACGTTTACCACGGAACGGAATTTAAAGAGACATATCAATCAGTTACATAACCCCGATGTTGAATACCCGACGTGTAACGATTGTCATAAAGTTTTCAAAGGGAAACACTCCTTGATTGCCCACATTCAGTCCGTACACAACGTTACTGAAAGGGATGCTATCAAGTGCCATCTCTGTGAGAAAGTTTACACAAACAACAGGAACTTAAAACGACACATTGAAATGTTTCACGGTGTTAAAGGAGAATTTAGATGTGATATATGCCCTAAGGTTTACACTTCAAACCAGAGTTTGAGACGCCACGCAAGAACGAGACACGCAACCGACAACCAGGAGCAGTATTCGTGCAATTTTTGCTTGAAAGTGATAATAGGGAGAGTGAATTTCGACAGCCATCTCCAACACCATCACCAAGACACAGAAACAGACAGTAAAATGGCGGACTTTGTCTGCGAATCTTGCGACAAAGGCTTTGAAGATGAACCGTTGTTGCGACAACACGTAAAAACGGATCATTCATTTAAGATTTTCTACAAATATTGCAAGAATTCTTTGCTCAAGCAGTACGGAATGGACACGGAAAATAGTATATACACTTGTGAATTTTGTGACAATTCTTTCTTGACTGTTTACGAACTTAAGGACCATATGCGCGTTAATCATGACACTGAATATTCTCTATCTACATGCAATGTGTGCTTCGATAAATTCTACAGTAAAGAAACTATATTTGCGCACAAAAACGTATGTCTACCACCGGATAACGTGAACTCTTGCAGTCATTGCGATAAGCTATTCACCGATATTTCCAGCTTAGAATTTCACACGAGAATTTTTCATCCCCAAGCCCAAATTGCTGATTCCAACATCTCCTCAACAAACATTGATGAAGAAGTCTCTTTTAAGTGTAAACATTGCGATCGAATTTACTACAGCGATCGATCGCTCAAACATCACATAAAGTTGAAGCATACCACAGATGAGGAAGTGGAATGCGAATCTTGTGGAAAAATTTGCAGCAACAAATACTACTTGGCATCACACATAAAAATAGTCCATAATAATGATTCCTGGTCCCGCTGTGAATACTGTGATAAACAATTCAAATCTAAGAGGAATATTAGAAGACATATTGAGCACACACATCTGGGAATGCAACGGTACAAGTGTATCGAGTGCGAGACTTTGTTTAAAGAAAAACGAAGTTTGCGAAAACATGTTCGGACGAAGCACCCAGATTCGACGGCCTTCCCACAATGCCACATTTGTCATAAACGTTTTGAGTCAGCGAAATCTTGTAAGATACATCTCAAACTGCTGCATTCGTTCAATATGAATACGTTTCCATGCCATTTGTGTTCAGTTTCCTTTAGTTCAAATGAAGCCCTGAATATACATCTACAGAACAAACACTTAGCTGAAGACCAGATTTACAAATGCGAGGAATGCAATTTAGTCTTCAAGGGACAGGAGAAGTTCGACGCCCACAACGATGTTTGCCACGTGAATTTGGTCCCTAATATCAAGCAGAAAATTCTACCACGATGCATTCTGTGCATGAAAGATTTCAGTACAATAAAAACTTTGAAACGGCATATTAAGAAATTCCATGAAGAATTTGATGTAGATGAATTGGCGACGTTTGGTTCCAGACGGAGGACGTTCACTGTGGATTGTGAAAACTGTATCAAAAATTTTAATGACGACTTTCATCTAAATGTCTACAACAAGTTAAAACATTTGAGAGACTCCAAAGTTTTCAAGTGCGAACTTTGTTTGGAGTCGTACAGTTCTCTGGAATTCGCAATACAGAAGTACAAACTCACGAATGCCGAGGCTTGTAAAAGCAAGATGATTTTGAGCGAACTGTGCACAGCTGAAATGAGCGAGGAGGAGACTGATTTCTCTCACTTCGGCGCTTTACACGACATGTTACCTGAAAGTACAACGATGGACATAAAATTGGAACCTTTTGAAAACTTATTTGACAATGATATTAAGGTGGAACCGTCTTCGCCGTAATCGGGTAGATGACACCACTGATCAATTGACGTACTTTTTATGAGCTGTCAAAACGCGATTCCCCCATAGATTTTGTGTGACAATACTAAACAATGGTGTCACTTTTTTGACATTTCAATTTATTATTTATCGATCTCAAAGCCAATAAAATCGTATTTTATAGTTATTTAAAAATTCATCGGGTTTTCAGGGGTAAAAATTGTTTTTTTGTGAAGTTGTGTCTCCTGGAATTTTTGCTTAATGGTGTCATCTACCCAATTTGGGATCCAACGGTCGGAAATGGAAATTATGTTTTTTCTGTGCGTTTTGTTTTGTGATGGCAAACAAGTATACGCGGCGAGCGTAGCCTATGCGCCAGCAACACCAGGGGCATCACACTTGCTGACCCTTGAAGAACCCATCGGCTCCCATCTGCTATTATTTTCTGATTAATTTCGTTGCGGGGATCCAAGACGGTAGAATCGTTTCTCTGGGACTCGTCGAGCTTCATTGCTTCGGCGCTTTTGTGGTGGTCGGTACAGTTGATACTGGCTTTCAGGAGTTACAGTGGTTGGGAAAAGTGTGGAGAGCTTCTCCCAAAATTAAAGGAAGTATGTACGAGTGACATTAAAAAAATCGTGTGTTGCCGTGTCGGGGCACACGGTCGTTGGTTCAATGTGAAACGTGTATGCCAGCGAGTCGCTTTTAGTGTTAAACATTGAAACCTAATTCTTTACAGGTCGCTTTTCGGACTTGGTACCCGTATATGATTATACAAGGTGTTAGTTTTAAGAAGGGACATATTTTAAGGGAGTGTAGTGCTTATGAAAATAAACCACTTTCACTATGAAATCAAACTTAAAATTGCGAAAAAAAACAGCTGCTCCTTACATGTTGTCGAGTTATGCGAGCATAAATGTATGGAGCAGTTGATTTTTTTTCTCGATTTTACGGTTCGTACTGCAGTAAAAGTTGTTCATTTCCATGAGTACTGCACTCCCCTTAAAGTGAGTCCCTCGATTACCCTAACACCGTGTACAGACGTTTCATATCAATAATCTAGGTACACAAAACTGGAACTTGTAACATTTCTGATTAACAGATCTGATTTTGTAATGTAAAAAATAATGTATATTATAAAAATAATCCGTAGGTTATGCATAATTTAAAAGAAAATTTGTACACACGGCTACTATCAAACTATACCTTTCCAGTGTAAGCTGACCCCTCATTGTATGGAAATGTTTTACAATGAGAGATCAGCATAAACTGGAAATTTATACCTTGATATGCAGCCGCGTGTACAGTGGCCAGCACATCAAGCTGTCAAATGTCTTTGTTAGTTTTTCAACCTTATTACAAAAGAACAAGGTTCATATTCAATTGGGAAAATTTGAATAGCTTCGTGTATTGACGTGTGTACATTGAAAAATTAAGATGGCGTCGTGTTTTGACGTTTAAAAAACAAGACTTGAATGCTTATTAATAATTATGTTTCTGGGATCTTAGCTAAACTTTTAAGTTACGACTGATAATATCTAGATAGAAGACGCTGAATAATGTTAAATTAAGTCATTTTATATATTACTAGCTTCTGCTCGCGACTTTGTCCGCGTAGTTTTTTCACCCGCATTAAGTTATGTCTTTGATTACTGCTCCGCACTTATTGGTCGTAGCGTGATGTTATATAGCCTATAGCCTTCCTTGATAAATGAACTATGATCTAACACAATTTTTTTTTTTTAATTCTAATCAGTAGTTCTTGAAATTATCGCTTTCAACCAAACAAACTCTTCAGCTTTATGTATTAGTACCTATAGGATTGTCTTTTATGACAAGCTGAAATATGCCGAGAATGGAAAACTGCACTTATGTAATTTCACACAACGATGATATTTCCACCAAAACCACAATAAGTATGTACAAATTATGAAATTAGGTTCAGCTAGATCATGTTTATCGTTCATATTACTACTGTAGTCGAACAGTGTAGTCCCAAATATTGCATACAATGTGTAAACGGGTCAAACTTAACCCTTCGTATGCCGGGCGAACACGTACAAAATTCATTTAATGTCACATAATTACAGATATACGCTCCGGCAGACTAACACTGGCTTATTTTGAGCGTTGATCTACGTTCCGGCACACGAGAGGTTAATGGCGGCTAGGAAGTTAGCTGCGAGTGCAAGTTCGCGCGGGTTTATTCAACATACCATCACGCATGTATCTCCCGAAGGGTTAGACTGAGGTGTAACAATGTACACCCACAGTTCGCCGATATGTTTAGGTCCCATGTAATAGAGGGCGAGCCTATTGCCATTAACCGGGCACAAATCGTAACTCCGAGTTGCTACTGAGAATTTTATAGAAAAACCCAATAACACTTTTTGCTTGAACTGGAAATCGAACCCAAGACCTCTAGCGTAGCTTTAGCTTAGGACCACTAGGCTACCTAGGTAGTTAATAATTGAACCTAAATTTAATTACTTCTGTAGCATATATTATATATCTAGAAATCACTAAATGGAGCCTAAATTATTATTAACTCGAATGAACCCGCGCGAATCTTCTCTCGCAGCTAACTTCCGAGCCGCCATTAAGTTTGAATCTTACTTAATCTGTAATTAATGAACAGCTGTAAAATAAAGCCGTACAATTACTTTTGTTTCTTTTTCATTATTAGATACCTTTTTAAGTTTATTTTGGATCTCCAATCTCAATGCAGACTATAGCCAAGTACGCAGGAGATATTATGCAAACACAGGTGCACTCCCTCTTCCCTCACTCTCATTTTGTTTTATTCGAAATGGGCAAGGTCTGGTAGCAACTGGATGAGAGTTACTGAGAATCGAGCTGTGGGCGTGCGAGTGGAGAGGCCTAATCCAGCAGTGGACTGTTGCAGGTTGATGATGATGAGGGTAAGATTTTGACTCTAGGTCAAAGGTAGTTATATATAAGGTGACAAAGACAAATTCGATAATGGGACGGCAATTCGACACAATCATTCATTGTTTTCACATATAGAAGCTACAAGAACATGTAACCAAGATTTTGTAAAACCTAATTGGAAGATAAGAGTGTCCATGGCGTTTCTTGCTCGTTCTTCTCCATAGAGACCTACGCTTTGGAACCAGCAACTAGCTTCAACTTTTAAATGTAACTTCTTGACAATTCAAAAGTGCCTGTAAATGGTCTAATTGAAATAAATGCTTTGACTTGACATAAATAAAGATAAGGCGCACGTCCAGGCGTCACGTGCGTTCCGAGGAAGTGGGTTTCACACTCCCATCTCGCAAACTCCGGGCTGTTACTGAGAAGCTCCTAATGGAAAACCCAATAACATTTTTTGCCCAACCTGGGAATGGAAACCAGATAAGCGTAAGGTTCACCAGCCACGTTCACGCCCACGAGCCAATGGTGCAGTCAGAATTCAACATGCCATGCATTCTGAATAAAAGGATGCAGGCTGCTTCCAACCGGTCCATTTGAGAAATCTATAGAGGAGGCCTATGTCCAGCAGTGGACGTCTCACGGCTAATGTGATGATGATCTGAATGAAACAATACAATATACTTAATATTAACATTTATTTAAAACTTCGAACTTTTCCTTCTCAAAGCAGGTCGGTTTAACGGAAGCTTCAATTGAGCGAACTTCTTTGTTCCCACAGTGACTAGAGTCGCTCCGGTCAATGCAACCTTGGATGTAACGGTCCGTTGAGTCAATTTCAACTCCTGACATAGATCAATAAAATTAAACTTATAATTGTTTACAAGGAGTATGAAAACTAGAGCGTGGCATAGCGATTTGTCTTTGTATTGCGGTGACCTCCCTCGTTTCCCGTTAACGTTGCTCAGGAAATTATTCAAGACAATCTCGTTAAGAGTCACGGAGTATGGACAAGCTGTGAATGTCTTCTTACTAATATCCTTCATTAACGTAGAATATAACTGTAACAACGTCTGTGCGTATACCAATAGAACTGTGTGTGTTTTTGACAATTCCTTTGTCGCTAAAGATTTTAAGAACGGGTTCAGTTCTGCAGTGAACTTTGTGCCTTCTATCTCTGAATATATCTTGTCGCATTGCTCTGATGTTAATATCTCATCAATATCGTATATGTCTTCAACTTTGGTCGCTTCTCGGTTTATCGTTGGTATGTAAAAGTCATCTGAATCAGTCTTGTTGTAGGAAGACAAATCTAGTTGGTCTTCGGTGATGCTGTCTGTTACTGTTTGCATTTGTTCAGTGACCGTTTGAACGTTAATCTTTAATTTTTCACGTTGTTCCATTATTTGTTTGTGCTTTTTTGATCCGAACTTTCTGCTAAGCTCTAGGTAGCTTGTGTCAGTCACCTCGGGGGTGTCTACGTTAGATTTGATTTCTGGTTTCAACTCAATGTTTTCAGTCTCTATCAGACGGACTTTCCCGGTCTTTTTGTCGCGAGCTAGTATCAAGGTCTTACCTAGATCTTCTCTATCTTCTTCCCCGCTGTATACTAAGCCACATAACTCCGTGGCGACGGTTTTTTTGCCGGAATTTTCATCTTCAAATAGTAAACATTCATTTGTTTTAAATTTTTGTGTCACGTAACCATTTTGGAAACTGACCACCATTGGATAGACGGTGTCTTTTGGACATACCTCGTCTATATCAAATTGAGGCATTTGTTCTCTTTTAATTACGTGATATTCACGTGCGTCTGTCTATGACAATATGTACCCAAACAAGTCACAAAAAGTTAGGTTATATAGCTGTCAAATGACAATGACAGCAATTGATTGATTGTTATTCGTTCTGAAACATTTTTCTATATAATATTACTAGCGACCTGCCCGCGACTTCGTCCGCGTAGCTTATTTCATTCGAGTTAAGATACGTCTTTTGTTACTGCAGGCTCCGCTCCTGTGGGTCGTAGCGTGATGTTATATAGCCTATGTTACTCATGAATAATGTCGCTATCTATTGGTAAAAGAATGGTTAAAATCGGTCCTGTAGTTTTGGAGCCTATTCGTTACAAACAAACAAACAAATATTTCCTCTTTATAATATTAGTATAGATAAAGAGGTAAAGTTTATGCGGTTGTAGGGGGTAATCTCTGGATCTACTGGACCGATTTTATACCCGTAAGAAAGCCACGTTATTTATGAGTGTCATAAGGCTAGCGTCTTCGGGTACTGTTCCGCTCCTGTGGTTTGTAGCTTGATGTCATATAGGCTTGTGTTGTGTTTGTATGACCCATCCGAAGGATCAAAGCAGGTGGCAAAATAATATTTTATGCGAAGAGCAAAAGGGATTTCGAAAAACTAAAAATATTAACTTGGCAATATTTGATCTTTTAAATGTGATCATGAATAATGTTGATAAGAAAAATCCTGTATGTGCAATTTTCACTGACATGACAAAAGCGTTCGATTACGTAAAACATGACACCCTGTTAAACAAACTTGAAGCCTACGGTATAAGAGGCAACGTACTTAACCTAATAAAGTCTTACCTCACTGATCGGAAGCAGTTCACAGAAATATCCAGAGTATGTACTAAAACCAAGCGTGAATTAAAATATTTATCTTCTGGCAGAATACCTAAGTTTGGGGTTCCGCAAGGTAGTGTACTTGGGCCATTACTATTTCTGCTTTACATTAACGATCTACCGCGTCAAATTCATCATCCAATGACATTGTTCGTAGACGACAGCACAGCTATAATTGAATGCATAGACAAAACGGAATACAAAAAAGATATAAACGACACCCTTAAAACTATAATAGATTGGCTTAATAAAAATAATCTAGTGATAAATCTAAATAAAACACAAGTCATGCATTTCTACCAGCGGCTAGAGCCGGAGAATATAATAGTAAATTATAATGACCAAAACGTAGATTCAACTACAGTAACAAAATTTCTAGGAGTTCACATAGACAATAAACTGACATGGAAACATCAAGCTGAAAACGTGTGTAATAAACTAAGTAAAACGGCGTATGTACTCTATAGCCTCTCAAAAAAAGTTAACATAAATACGTTAGTAGCAGCATATCATGGTTTAGTTGCCTCCTCACTAAGATTTGGTGTCATATTTTGGGGAAACTGCAGTGAGAGACAAAGGATATTTAGGGCCCAAAAACGGTGCCTTCGATCAATGACAGGTCTTAAAACTACAGAAAGCTGTCAACCTGTTTTTAAATCTTTAAGAATACTTACGTTGCCATCGTTGTACATACTAGAAGTAGCCCTTTTCGTTAGAACGAACAAGCACCTGTTTACGTCAGTAATGGATAAGAGACAACGATCAGGACCAATAAGGTCTCAATATAAGAATCAACTTTATACAGGTGGTTACCAAACGGCGTTACTTAAAAACAACATCTTAATCATGGGTCCTATTATATATAATAAGCTGCCGTTACATTTAAAAGAATTACCCATCAAAGTTTTTAAAAAAAAGTTAACAAAACTGCTATTGGACAAGTGTTATTATACAATTAAAGATTTTGTCACTGACAAAACATTATAAGTAATGTAATTTCTATATTCCAATTCTAATGTTGTTATTTTTTTTTTTTTTGACATTTTATTGACATTTGTAATTGAATTTAGTAATAGAATTTTTCTGACATGTTAAAATTAATTTGCTGACATTTTGTGGTTTAATTAATTGAGATTGAGATTTCGTTGATTTATTGACAATTGTTAACTTAATTTTTACCATTTTTAATTCAATTGATTGACATTTATTTGGAGTTTAGTTATTGACATTTTATTTATTTATTTTTTAATTCATATTATTGTAATTCCGAATGTCTTAATATGAGTATTTTTAATAATGTTAGTAGGTAAGGCTGCTTAGTGAATGGAATGATGTTTCTTAATGTTTATTTGTTTGTTTACGGAATGTTTTTATGTTAAATAATTTTGCATGCCGTATGGCAAAATGTATCGGGACTCTCGCGGAAATTACCATCATATTTGTATACCTGCATTATTGGCAAATAAATGATTTCTGATTTCTGATTTCTGGCATGAGTTCATTTATGTACATATGTATTCCTCATGAATCTGACTATATCATAAACAATGATATTTTCTAATCCAACTGGGAGTTTAGACTTGGACTGTCAGTCAAGAATTACGAGTTAAATGGTTGGCTAGGGATCAAGGTCCTTATTTTAGTAAGCCAAGATGGGTACATCTCACAACATAAACATACCATCACGCTTATATTCCCCGAAGGGTTAGGCAGAGGTGTAACAATGTACACCCACAGTTCGCCGGTATGTTTAGGTCCCATGTAATAGGGGGCGAGCCTATTGCCACTAACCGGGCACAAATCCTAACTCCGAGCTGCTACTGAGAATTTCATAGAAAAACTCAATAACACTTTGCCCGACCTGGGAATCGAACCCAAGACCTCTAGCGTAGCAGTCGCGCTTAGGAACACTAGGCCAACGAGGCAGTTACATCTCACATAAGGTGCATCTAATGTTACAATAAATAAAACACTATTGTTCATGCAGTACTATTCGCTTTCATTTATTCATTAAACGTTACACGAAAATCTACGTAATTAAGCATAATAGTTTGTGGCACGGGCGTGGCCAAGTTTTAGTTTTAGGGCCTTCAAGAAAATAAAGCAACAAAAATGTGCATGAAATCATGTGAAAAAAAAGAATTAATCTTCTTGAAGTTAATGTAATGTTTAGAATATGTACAGTTAAATTGCGAAACTCAAATGGCAATGGGCGGGCACATAGCTCGTAGAGCGGACAGTTGAAGGGGTCGTAAAGTTATCGAGTGGGGACCACGCACCAGAAGGTTCAGTGTGGAAAAGCCCCCCACGAGGTCGACCGACGACCGGGTATTGTAGCTATCTTTAGGGGAGGTCTATATCCAGTAGTCGACATCGTTCTGATGATGACGATTTTGAATATTTCGAGGTTCTAGCTACGCCCGTGTCATCTAGTAAAATATTTAAATCAATGCACCCTTTTAACATGTCTGCTCAAATTATACTTAAGATGGTTGCTATAAGAACAATGATCACATGTATAAACGTTACCTCTGTGTTTCGCCATATGTGTCATAAAAATTTTACGGGATAAGGTGTTAAAATCACATATTTCACAAAATCTTAAGCCCGGAAAATAAACACGTGCATTGTCGTTTCCATGACTAGAGCAATGAATTTTGAGATTCCATTTGTAATTTGTTTTAAATGAACACGTTTCGCAACGAAATTCAAATGTGTTTGTATGTTGGCCAACATGTCGCTTATAGCGGGAAAGTATGTTAGTTCTATAGGCACAATATTCGCAGTTAAATTTCCAAGTATCAAGATGGGTTAAAGCATGTTCGTTTAAAGTGCTTACTCTGGCAAATGTTTTTTGGCATGTTTCACATTTGTGTCGGATTTTCAATGTGTTGTTTTTATTATCGGAATCTTGTGTAATTTCGTTTTCAATCCGCGGTATTTTTTTTGAAGGATTATCGGTTTTGATACTTTTAATTTCGGGACAGTTTTTGCTGTTTTCGTTGTCGATGTTCTCGTCGATAAATTGAAAATGTTCTGCAGTTAAATATTCATGTTCAGCAATGTTTTTACGTGGAGTTTTTGTAGAAGTACCTATAAAAATACGTACATTTAGGGGAATTACAAGATTTTTTCATAAGCTTGGCATATGACCAAAAAAAAATTCGAGAATGAAAGTTGTTTCTAAAAGTTATTGCATACTTTTTTTATTAATTTAATTTTTACATAAAACCTGATAAACAAAAGGATAAGAAATTGGTAAACTTTTTATATATTTGTACCTTTGCTGTCCTCTCCCAGCCAAGCACTAAGCAGAGGTCCTTACCTCAAAGGGATTGCCCTTAGTGGGTAGCCGCTCTGTTTATAAATAATATGTGTAATTGGTTCGGCCGACGTATCTTGGCCGTCCTGAATTTAGCACAACGGCTGCGCAGTAGACTAATTTGTTCTAAAAATATCCATTGCGCAACCAAACAGCTAACTTCAGGACCGTCAAGAAACGTCGGAAGCCCTTAATTTTGAAGGCACCACAGGAAAGTCCGGTTTAGCAGCCGATAACCTCCACGGTCGACCTACGGAATGCCATTCCGAAAATAAGATCAAAAACTCACTGATAACTTCTCTGTAGTAATTAGCGGAGTTATATTTGCTAAGGTTGATGTGTAAGGCGTTCGCAAACTCACTGCCATAGAACACCATCAGTTCCGTGTAGCGTGGAATAACTTTAATGGTTCTGAAATATTAAACGCAGAGAGATCAGGCACAGGACCAACTTCAAGCCCCAGGGGTTCCATGATACCACTAACTTCAGCACATATACGAAACGCAACTCTCTCTCTTTCTGTTTTCACTAACTTATATCTCCGTCCCAACTTCCGTTCGCCCGATCACACTCATTACCGTAACGCACTCGTCTCGCATTTACCAGCTTTCCTCCCCAAATCAAGCGTGCGTAAAGAAGTTATTTAACAAGTTTTCTTCTACTAAAACTACTCAAGTCGGGCAAAGCTTCGAGTACCTGTAATATAACTGTTTTTTATATTGATAGGCCAGTAGATTCTGTTCTTTCCAATGCCTGGAGCAGTTGACATACCGCATCCAGTTGGATCGGTCGCCATCCGCTGCGTCCACTACGTGAGACCGTTTGTTGTTACTAGTGTATATCTAGGAAATAAGCAATGATATCTATAAAGCATAGTTTTAAGTTATAATTGAACAAGCTTACGCCCGCGACTTCGTTCGCGTCTAATTTGATATATCATTCCACAGGATCCGTACATTTTCCGGGATAAAAAATATTCTATGTGTTGTTCCACATTACAATCTATCTCAGCGCTAAATTTTATCCAGACCCGTTCAGCCGTTTAAGCATGAAAGAGTGACAAACATCCATCCATCCTCATTAACTTTACGTAGGAAGTAGGAAATGTAGGAATCAGTAGGATGCCGTGATAGCCTAAAACATGCAGTTGCGGGATCGATATCAGGCAAGTAGCAATGTGACTTTTTAAATTGATATTTTCTTTCAAGTCTATCATTTTAGGGGTTCCTTTCGTGGGAAAATCCTGGCGGATGCCATCAGTGTGGAAAGAAGAGTCTGCGGACGGTTATATTGAACTTTCAGCTATTAAAATGTTAGCGGTGTGTTATTATTATTTCTGGCGTTTGATTCTTTGATTTACTATGGAGTGTATATTGTACAAAATGGCTGATGGCTGTGGGATCGCTGCTGGCGCGTGGGACTTGCGTGTAATAGCTGCGGCGCACGGGCAACGACTAGTTCGTGTAGTGGGGTGCTTGGGCGGCGCGGCGCAGGGACTCGGACTTGCATGGCACCGTGAAGTCCCGCACGCTTGGAGCCCACGGCAGAAGAAAGTCCCGCGGATGTCCGATGATAATGCCGGGGCCCTAACAAAAACCTCACGGTTCCTCCTGCTACCATGAGTTGGGAGCCCGGTTTTCGCTTAAAGCAAGATCCGCGCTCCCGATTGGCATTGGACCGCCACTGGAGGGCCTTTTCACCGAGAGACACGCATGGAACACTGCGCGCCTCCGTTACATGCCTATGTCTGGTCGAGAGACGAACTGCCTCACAATTCGCCGCCGACAGACCCCTCTTCACGGTGGCCAGAGATCGTTAAGCGACCTCCGGCGCCCAGCTGCCCTTCTGATGCTGGCGGAGTAAGAGGTTCGCTCCCTCTTCTCGCAAAATAAGCAACGACCATGGATTGAATCATAAAGACAATAATATTACCTGCCAGCAGTAGGCAGAGTCAGCATTTTGAGTCCGTTGTCCCCGATAGGGGCCGAAGCGCACCCCGCGAGGCAGTGTAAGTGTGGCGAAGACTCCCAAACCTGCACCTGAACGTTACCAATACATTATCATTCTTAATTTAAAACGGATTGATAAAGAGGAAGACGGAGTCCAAAGAAAAGATGAATGGATTATATGAAGAATTATATGAAAGACCAAGGAGTCAGTGATACCATTGTCGTGAGTGATAGTTATGTGAATAGTGTTCGTGATATATAAATAATGATGACGGTTGAGAGGACGGCATGAAAGAAGGAAATGTGTCGCGTCAACCCCAAGTAACATGGGTTAAGGATAGAAAGATGATGGTTCCAATTTCAGAAAGAAACAAATGCAGGCAGGCTTGCTCTGTTGTTAAAAAAAAAAAATACTTCCTCGTGAGCTTCGTGGCCCTAAGCGCGACTGCTACGGTAGAGGTCTTAGATTCGATTCCCAGGTCGAGCAAAAAGTGTTATTGGATTTTTCTTGGACATTCTCAGTAGCAGCTCGGAGTTAGGATTTGTGCCCGGTTAATAGCAATAGGCTCGCCCCCTATTACATGGGACCTAAACATACCGCCGGACTGTGGGTTTTCATAGGTACACCTCTGACTAACCCTTCGGAGAATACAGGCGTAATGGTATGAAAATACTAGCTTTTGCCCTCGACTTTGTCCGCGTAAATGAAAATGAATAACCTATGACCTTTATTTTGGGTTCAAACTTATCTCTGTACCATCTTTCATCAAAATCGGTTTAGTGGTTTAGTCGTGAAAGCGTAGCAGACAGATAGACAGAGTTACTTTCGCATTTGTAATATAAGTATGAATCATTAAAAAAAATACAAACAAACGGACGAACACGGCACGATTGGTGCAGTGACTGAGCGACTGGCAGCGCTGCATGTCGCGGGTTCCATACCCGTCGGAAAAAATATCAGTATAACCCACAGATAGATGTTCCGGTATGTTTAGGTCCCATGTAAGAGGGGGCGAGCCTATTGCCATCAACCGGGCACAAATCCTAACTCAGGGTTGTTACTTAGAATTTCATAGAAAAACCCAATAACACTTTTTGCTCGACCTGGGAATCGAACCCAAGACCTCTAGCGTAGCAGTCACGCTTCGGACCACTAGGCCAACGAGGCAGTTCACACAAAAAATATAACAGACAGACAATGTATTCACTTACCAGGTATTGTGGAAGGTGCAAGATGTAGAAATACGTGAGGTATGGTAAGAGCAGCACGAGGGACGTAAGACGGTAAGCTTATCATTTCTGGAACCTAGGTAGAAGGGAAGAGTTAGTAGTTAAGGTACTGTTCTGTATAGCTCTGGCTGGCTGACCCATGTACAACCTTATTATTTCCTATCCTTATTATTTATCTAATTTATTTTTTATCTATAATTTTGACATGATTTATAATTGACATAATTTCCGAAATGTATTTGGCTTAAAAACCCTTTGTATTTTGTATGCCTATTGGCGAGACACAGCTCGGATCCTATTTATTGTAACATCTTCTGTATGTACCCTGTGTTCACAAAATAAATAAATTTGAATTTGAATTTGAATTTCCTTTATGCCTTCGCCTTTATGGTACTAAATAATTTGGTAGATGGCACCACCAATGGATTGACATCATTTTTGCGAACTGTCAAAACGCGATTCTCCCATGGATTTTGTACGGCAATACGAACTTTGACATCACGTAAATAACTGCCAAATCAACTGATTTTAAGTAAGTAAGAATCTAATTTTACAATAAATTGAAAATGTATCGGGTTCTCAAGGTTTAAATAAAGTGTTTTTTCAAAGAAGTTGTGTCTTGGATTTGGTGGTTAGTGGTGTCAACTACCCAATTCCTTGTGTCTGCTTCCCACGTTGGCCCCAAAAACACTTTGCCAAACTTGTAGTGCAAGAAAATAGCATCATGATAGATATTTCATAGATTTACTAATAAATAGACAAAGAGAAGACGAGAGCTTTTTTTAGTATAATAACTACAATCTCTCAAAGTTGCGCGTAGTCTATTTAAAAATAATTAAAAATGTTAAAATGGTTTGTTATTGGTACTGACGTAGTATGGTATTAACGCCATTTTGTTAAGCTTGTTCGGAGAAACACAGACTAAAAAAAAGGTATACCTCAATGATTAGGCATCCTGTGACTGCTCCTAAAATACTGTTAGCCCTAGGCTGACAAAATATTGGTATTTTCTTGTTAAAAACATTCTTGTTATATGTCATGTTATAATAGGACCGTTCCTCTCCAGGGTTGTCGAATTTGTTCCAAAGAGACACCGCGGTACCGGAACGCAAAGGGCATTAGGATGAACACGGATGGGTTTCAGTCAGTAAGAGTAAGTGATACTCTCTTCCGCCCCGCCCAGAGCGGCAGAAGTCATTTGATGATTTCCCATCTATAAAAAAGGGCCATTCCCTAGAGGAAAGGGATTGTGTCTTGGCCTCCTTATCACAATACTTGCAAGGTCTTGTACTCACCTTATTGTCGGGTATAACAAGCAACGGTCCATGTACAAAACAGTAGTCATACACGAAGTCTGAACATAGTTCGCAATCTGAAAAAAAAAGCAACAATTTTCGACAGGGTCGCCCCCAGTATTTCTAAAGCTACAGTGTATTTTTTAACCCCGACTCAAAGAGAAGGGTGTTAAAGTTTGAAGTGTCTGTGTGTCTGTCAGAGGCACCGTAGCTGTTAAACGGGTAAACCGATTTGATTGCAGGTTTCCTAACGATGGTTCTTAGATATGTTTTATCAAAATCGGTTCAGCCGTTTCAAGGTTATCAGGTCTTTTGTTAGCTGCGGATAGATCCCTAATCTATATTTTTCTGTCAGGGTTACAGACTGGTTGGGATAAAAAAGATAATTTTCGGCACAAATAACACTATTTTCAAGTTGGACACACATGTGAAGCTATGAAGTCAAATCAGTCTCTGAGATTTTAAAGGCATTACTAAAAAAGTTTTGGGTAGAAAAAAAATTGCTAAATTGTCATGCTCTTTTGCATGCTTGAACACTAAGTACATACTTAAGTTATATTGTTAGCCGCGAGACGACTCCGAGCCACCATAGATACGGGCCTGTGGACGGTGAGCAATGGGTAGCTCACCGTCCTTACGTTGCATAACGACAGGCCGTGTCGACGGCGCGTTCGTGTTCCACGCGCGCCTCAAAGAGATGTCAGCAAAAGGAAGGGGCCACTGAGGGCCGATGCCTGCCGGGGCTGCGGGTTGTTCGCAAGAGATACCGCGCCCCCGGAACGCAAAGGGCACAAGAAGGAACATGGGTGGGTTTTAGTCAGTAAAAGTCAGACACTCCCTCCCGCCCCGGCCGGGGCGGGAGAAGTTATTCGATAATTTCCCACCCACCAAAAAAAAAAAAAAAGCCTACCCCGAGGGAAAAAGGCGTGAGTTTATGTATTGAAGATTGTCACGATTAAAAATATACATTTATTTATTAAAACTATTTGCACAAAATGAAAATAATACACTGTACAAAGGTGGACTTACTGCCTTAGGCATTTTCTACCAGTCTACCTTAGGGCGATGGAAAGACAAAACATAGTAGGACATACATCTTTGTGACTTGCTATCATTTGTAATTTATTAATAAGTAGAATTAAAATTAGTCTTCTAAGAACCTATCGGGACTTTGTACTTTGTTTATAACATACCATCATACCATCACGCCTGTTTTCCCCGGAGGGTTAGGCAGAGGTGTACCAATGTACACCCACAGTTCGCCGGTATGTTTTAGGTTCCATGTAATAGGGGGCGAGCCTATTGCCATTAACCGGGCACAAATCCTAACTCCGAGCTGCTACTGAGAATTTCAAAGAAAAACCCAATAACACTTTTTGCTCGACCTGGGAATCGAACCCAAGACCTCTAGCGTAGCAGTCGCACCTAGCACCACTAGGCTACCGAGGCAGTTACTTTGTTTATATCAAATAAATATATTTTTAAACTGAATTCTTACCGCTGATACATGACACGCGTCAAATCTTTTTTAATATGATACTGAATGCAAGTAGATTTCCAACCTTAGGATAGCCACAATGGCTCTATCTAAGAGTCCGAAAGCGTATTTCATTGTTTTTAATAACCCAGTGTGTTGTCTAAGTTTTTCATGATGTAGAAATTTATTATTGTCAAAGTATTATCAACTTTTATGAATAAAAGAATATTGTTTAACAAGTACTTACAAAGATATTCATCAAAACTAGGCTCTTCAGGCTCGAAATAACTTAGATGTGTTCTCCCTCGAAGATTTCGAGACATATTTTTTCAATTTATTATTATTCGTAAAATCTATGTGATAAACAAAACAAACTTTATTTTTTTCGGAAATTCCCGCGTCTTTTTTCGTATAACGTAACGTCAATTTTGACATTCAGCCTATTTATGGAACAATGGCGGGAAAATATTTAACATTAGCATTAAACAATAGTTCCCAGCCTAAAAAAACATTTCATTTTAGCCCTGTTAACCCGAAACAAAAAAATGTATATTTAGTGGCTTTGAAATTAATAAATAGTTAGTGAATTGAGATAAAAAAAGTACTTAACAGTTCTTCAAATCATTGCGATATTTTTTTTATTCTGCACCTTTCCTGGGAACATAGATTATATTATTATACTTATAGGTATAGTAGCCGCCACGGGTCGTGAGCTCAAACGTAAAGTTCGTTTTTGGGTTTCATCTTGAGTTTTTTGGGGTGCCAACACTGCACGCGATCGGTCCGACTGACAGACAAATTGCGTGCAGTGTCGGCGATCCAAAAAATCTAGAAAGGAACCCAAAACTGAACTTGACGTTTGTGCTCACGACTCGTGGCGTTAACTATGCTGATATCTGGGAACCTTCTGGATGTAGGCTTGGCTTGTAATAATAAATAATACTATCAGTGTTGCCAACTTAATATTTTAGGGGATCGTAGACGTGCTATAAAACAATAAGAAAAGTCGTATTTTGCCATGAATTTAAGAAAAAGAAAAATAGTACGCATTGAAATTTCAATAAAACAACAGTAAATAATTTAAATATATAATGTACTTAAAATTTTAAATATATATTTCATGCATAAAAAATTTTGTTTCTCTTGCTCCTACAATAACAGACGAAATGTTCTTTCTCTTTCTATCTTCACTAACTTATATCTCCCTCTCAACTTCCGTTCGCCCGATCACACTCATTTCCGAACTCTCTCGTCACGCATTTACCAGCTTGCTCCCCGAGTCAAGCGTGCGTAAACAAGTTTTCCTTCAAAAAACCTTTCACTTCCATTGAAGAGGCCCATACTGTAGATCCTTGAATAAAACCTTGGCAGGGTGCTCATTCCACAGTCGAAGCGTTCGTGGGAGGAAAATTCCTCTGAAAATGAAATCCCTGACGATGGCGAGCGGTGTGTTGATAGAAAATGTCCGTGATCATCGTATCGAACCATTCCTCAGAACACAACCCATCATATGTATAGAGACTGACAGTTTCCACGTGTCTTGTAATCAGCAAATTTCGTATAGTAGCCGCCATGAGTCGTGAGCACAAACGTCAAGTTAATTTTTGGGCTTTTTGGGGTGCCGACGCTGCACGCGATTAGCCCCTCTGACGCACCGATCGCGCGCAGCGTCGGCGCCCCAAAAAACCCAGAAAGGAACCTAAATATCCAAAAATTAACTCGACGTTTGTGCTCACGACTCGTGGCGACGACTATACGCGGAACCTCTTCGTCTGGCAATACTGACGCCATGACACCTGCGCGTTTTAGCGCCATAAACAAAGCGGATAGAAAAAATGCATCCATCTGAGTTAAAACTTAGTTTATTGATGAAATATTGTTTTTGCTTGGTAATTATAGATGTTTTACATTATTTATTATTATTACAACATGGAATACTAACCGCTAAAAATAACTTAACAAATTATGAAACAATAGTCGACAGAAAGCCATAGACAAGTCTTTGCGTTTAGACTTACAGAATTAGTGTTGTGAACATACCAACAGTAACATAATATTGCCTATGATAATAGTTATAACAATTGAGAATTGGAGATAACCATATGGTTTGCGATTATTTAAAAGAAAATAAATATTACAGGGATCTAGAAGGGGATTTTAAAATGTCATTTTCTTCAAATTGTAGGAATACTACTTTAAATTCTAATATTATGCATTTATAAATGGTTAGGTTATATTTAATACTTTATCTGTCAATTTCTTTTTTTGGAAAAAATACTGGGTTGCACACTAATAAAATTAAAAATATACTGTTTAATGGATTAAACAAAACTCTTTATCTAAGGCATTATTTATTATTCGATGTAAAGTCAATTTCAGACCAATTATTTTATATTTTTGTATTACATAATATAAAACAAAGTCGCTCCCGCTGTATGCACGGTTAGATCTTTTAAACTACGCAACGGATTTTAATGCAGTTTTCAGCAATAGATAAAGTGATTTCAGAGGAAGGTTTATATGTATAGAACATCACGCTACGACCAACGGGAGCGGAGCAGTAACCAAAGACGTAACTAAACGCGGGTGAGTCGTGAGCACAAACGTCAAGTTAATTAATTTGACATTTGTGCTCACGACTTGTGGCGACTACGATATCACTAAATAGATGTTACTAAAATTTTGTCACAATTTTTTAGACCAAATAATTATTATAACAAGTTTGTTTGTAATAAGTGGTTCCGTAGGTAGTCACAGTTCTGACCTTTTTTTTTTGTTTGTGGGTGGGAAATCATCAAATAACTTCTCCCGCCCTGGGCGGGGCGGGAGGGAGTGTCAGACTTTTACTGACTAAAACCCACCCATGTTCCTTCTTGTGCCCTTTGCGTTCCGGGGGCGCGGTATCTCTTGCGAATAACCCGCAGCCCCGGCAGGACAGTTCTGACCTAACCCCAACATATTGTAATTGATAGTGTGCAAGTCAGTATATTTGTTATACTTTGTGTACTATTAGTGTAGACACTTCGTTAGCTTAAATTGTAAATAGAGGTGCAATTTAAAAATCCCCTTTATAAATATGTCTTAATATACTACTCCATTTTCTATAGCAATAGAAAAATAACGGCCAAATTACGGCAGTTATTAGATTATATTGTTGAAATGACTGCACTATGGTGATATAATTTTTTTGTAAGTGGCAACATTACGTTATAATTATCGTAAAATAACGTAGCTTATTATAAGCTTACATTAAAATAACGATATCGTTGTAACGTTATTTTTCTATTGTCTATGAATGGAGTATTGTTCTGCCTGCGACTTTCTCCGCGTCAAAGTTAATACTCTATGGTAACATTTTTCCGGGATTAAAATTAGCTTATCAGCTATTCCAGACTATAATCTCTGTAGCAAATTTCATTCAAATCCGTTCAGCTGCTTTGTTCCACAATCATATGATTTATTTCCACAGTAGGATCATAACAGTTGTAAGATTATTAAAATTCCATTTCGTAGTTAGTTTGGCTAGTTAAGGTCGGGTATGTATCCGGGGTGTGTACGAGCGTGAGATGTCAAATGTTGCTTACGTCCGAACGAACGCGGACATATGTCACATTGATAAGGTTTTTCACCAGTGTGTATTCGTGCATGAATTGTTAACTGCCACTTACGTCCAAACTCACGGCAACATATTTCACATTTGTGAGGCTTTTCACCAGTGTGTACACGAGCATGAGATATCAAATTACCCCTTTCTCTGAAACTTCGATGACATACTTCACATTTGTAAGGTTTTGCGTTTTTGTGTATTAGAACATGCTTGTTTAAGCTACCCTTTTCTGTGAAACGACGGTTACATTCTTCACATTTGTAAGGTTTTTCACCAGTGTGTATTCGCATATGTGATTTTAAATTACTCTTTACACTAAAATTACATTTACATATATCACATTTGTAAGGATTCATGTGCTTTCGAATATGTAGTAGATAATTACACTCGATACCAAAGCTATGCCGACATATGTCACACGTGTAAGGGTTTTCATTAGTGTGTATTTGAATATGTGTTTTTAAATTACTCTTCGTATCAAAAGTGCCCAGACATATGTCACAATCTAAAGGTGTTTCATCAGTGAACTTTTGATAATTTTGATTGTCATTTTCTACTTTATTATTAAGCTGATCACGTTCGTAAGGATTTTCAACAGTGAGTATTTGATTATGTTGTACATTTTCTACTCTATTTGAATTGAGCTGATTACATTCGTTAGGTTTTTCACCACTGAGTATTTGATTATGTTGCTGTACATTTTCTACTCTATTTAAGTTATCCTGATCACATTCGAAAAGTCTTTCCCCAGTGAGTATTTGATTATGTTGCTGTACATTTTCTACTCTTTTCAAATCAACCTGATCACATTCGAAAGGGTCGTCTTCATCAGTGAGTATTTGATCATGTCGTTGTATATTTTCTACGCTATTTAAGTTAAGCTGATCACGTTTGGAAGGTGTTTCACCAGTGAGCTTTTGATTATGCCGTTTGGAATTTTTTGCTCTAATTACAAAAAGCTGATTGCGTGTGACAGGTTTTTCACCAGTGTGTATTTGTTTACGTCGTTTTACATTTTCTGCTCTATTTGAATTAAGCTGATTACGTTTTAAAGGTTTGTCACCAGTGTGTATTTGATTATGTTGTTGTTCATTTTCTACTGTATTTAAATTAAGCTGATCTCGTTCGATATGCTGTTCACCAAAGTGTATTTGTTTATGTTCTTTTATATTTTCTACTGTATTTGAAATAAATTGATTACATTCAGATGGGTTTTCAACAGTGAATATTTGATTATGTTGATTCAAATTATTTGCTCTAATTAAAAAGAGCTGATTACGTTTGAAAGGTCTTTCGCCAATGAGTATTTGATTTTCTGGTCCATTTAAATAAACCTGGTTAAATATGACAGGTTTATCACCAGTGAGTATTTGATTATGATGTTTTGTATTTTCTGGTATATTTAAATTAAGCTGATCACATTTGATAGGTTCTTTATAGATAGTAACAAGTTTAAACGCACGATTTTGAGTGTTCTGGATCATTTCGGTATTTGATAGATTGATTGATGTCAGTTCTGTTTGTTTCTTCTTCATTTGCTTGTCTGTAATTATATCTTCAAGTTTCGATCTTCTGGTTTTAGCCTGGTATGTAGCTAAAAGTAAGGCAAAATTAATGTTATTAGTTCATTGACTCTGTCTACTGTTAAACAAAGTGGATAGACCAACTACGCTGCAGTGAGAACGTCTAGCGGGCGTGCCTGTCGGGGGAGCGGGCTGATGTTAGAGGAGCAGTGAATGCTTATGCGAATCCCGCACCTCCGGCCATAGGCAGAGGCGAATTATCGCGGTGGTTTTAGTCAGTAAAAGTCCGGAATTACCCCCACGACGGAGGAAGTTCATAAGAATTTCCACTGCGCAACAAAAAAGAAGGTCTGGCCGGTGTGCAGCAGAGACGTAGTTAGGTAACCAAAGGTCAAAAAATAACTGGGGCCTTAACCAAACTAGGTTTTATCGAGTCAAAATGTTAATTATTCGTATATATATACTAGTTGCCCCGTTGGTCTCGTGGTCGCAAGCGCGACTGCTGAGCGTGGGGTCCCGGGTTCGATTCTCAGGTCGGGCAAAAAGTGTTATTGGGTTTTTCCATTAGGATTTACTCAGTAGCAGCCCGGAGTTTAGAAGTTGGTGGTGTGACACCCCCGTGACTCGGAAAGCACGTAAAGCCGTTGGTCCCGGCTGTCATTCGTAGATCTCTGACAGTCGTTACGTATAGTCAGAAGCCAGGAAGTCTGACAACCAATCTAACCAAGAGGTATCGTGTTGCCCAATAACTGGGTTGTGGAGGTCAGATAGGCAGTCGCTCCATGTAAAACACGGGTACTCAGCTGCATCCGGTTAGACTAGAAGCCAACCCCAACATAGTTGGGAAAAGGCTAAGTAGATGATGTATATAAATACCTACTAGTTACAAAGCTACTTTACCATCAGGCCTTTATCGTGCACTGCAGGGAAAGTAATGTAGCAAGCGTTGTACGGAATTGGGTAGATGACACCACTGATCAATTGACGTAATTTTTATGAGCTGTCAAATGTCAAATTTTCCATAGATTTGGTATGACAATACTTAACTACGACGTCACTTCTTTGTTGTCTCAATTCACTAACTATTTATTGATGTCGAAGCAACTGAAAATCTACCTGTGTAGTTTTTTGAAAATTTATCGGGTTTTCAAAACTAAAATAAAGTGTTTTTTTTAGAGAAGTTGTGTCTTAGAATTATTTAATGGTGTCTACTACTCAATTCTGATATGTTTTTTTTCAAAATAAGTTGCTATGATTAAAGTCATAGTTGGAAGAATTTAACTGCTTCGGTAGCCTAGTGGTCCTAAGCGCGACAGCTACACTAGAGGTCTTGGGTTCGATTCCCATGTCGAGCAAAAGTGTTATTGGGTTTTTCTATGAAATTTTCAGTAGCAGCTCAAAGTTAGAATTTGTGCCCGGCTAATGGCAATAGGCTCGCCACCTATTACACGGGACCTAAACATACCGGCGAACTGTGGGTGTACATTGTTACATCACTGCCTAACCCTTCGGGGAATACAGGCGTGATGGTATGTTATGTGTTGGAAGAATTTTTAGTTAGTTCAACACAAGGGGTTTGCTGGCTGTAGACTTTGTGTGTAGGTTGGAGATTTGGGAACTCTCGAATATAATATAGCTTTAACATTATAATAGATTTTGTTAATTTGAATAATAAAAGATAAAATAACAGTTTAAACACTATTGCACAGCGCGAGTTAATTACGATTCTATTCGGTACGTAGTTCTAAGCGGACTGGCGAGCGCGAGCGCAGGGAGCGCCTTCAGCGTGGGAAGGAGGCAGCATGTGGAGCCGCAAGCTATAGCAAAGCTATAGCCTACACTGGCCATGGTCTGAGGGCACCCTGGAGCTTGGGGTCTCGGTGCAGCCCTGTGGTAGCTACGAAGCTGCTTTTACTGGGATCTCAAGTTACCTAGAATTTTGTATTACTTATGGAGCGTTTTCATTCAGCACGTTCCCAAATCGGCAAGTTTAAAATGTCATTTGTTTTATTTATAGAAAATCTCGCTAAGAGATGTTAATATATAGTTTTTCATTTAAGGAAAAGAAAATATTCATGAATAATTAATATTTTATGTTGTTATTTGGCCTTTGGTTACCTAGCTTTTATTTTTTAATAATGGGAAATTATCAAATGACTTCTACTCTGGGCGGAGCGGAAGGAAGTGTCAGACTTTTACAGACTAAAGCCCATCCGTGTTCCTCCTGATGCCCTTTACGTTCCACGGCCGCGGTGACTCTTTCGAACAAATTCCGCAATCCTGGCAGGCACTGGCCCTAGTCGGCCCCGTCTTCAGTTACCTAGCTACTCTTCTGATTGTAGAGTATACTATTGTATTGTTCCTTGGTAGTAAATACTCAAGGATGTCATGGGTGTCATAGTCAATAACTAGCGACTAAGAGAGGTCATGCTCTGCATCCGATCCGAATCCGTGAAGATACGTTCTTACTAGATCCCACATCCGCCATCCGATTACTCTCCGCCATTCGTGAGTCTCCAATTCAGAAGAAATATTGACGGACCGAAGTAGCGATAGTACTGTTTGTATGAATGCTTTCGCATTTCATCGGATTCAAATCAGATGTGCCAAAGATAGTGCCTGATTTGCTTGGATTTGGATCAGAGATCGGATTAGTGCGTAAAAATCCGAATTCGGTCAGAGTTTTTTTGTCTTTCGATACGTATTTTTTTCGAATTCGGATCTGATGCGATGCGTTACCGCTCTTATTTAGTAAAACTGGAGAACCAAATTCTAATTCACATTCTTTTAAATTTTTAAAGCAATATAGGAAAACCCTTTTCAGCGGTTTACGTCTGCGACCGACCGGAGACTTTCAATTTAATCAGTTTCACGAAATAGTACTTACTTGTATTCTTAATGGGTTTTTGTTTCTCCGTAGGTGCTTTTTGTTCTTCTCCAACTTTAGTTTTTGGCTCTATTAAAGGTTCATCATCATCTGAGTCTTCAATAGTATAAGTTGGTATTTCTTCTGGTTTAGAATTATGCGGTGGTGTGTGAAGTGGTTGAGAATGGTATGGTGGTATGTCCAATGGATCAGAAAGATATAGTGGTATATCTACTGAATCAGAAAGAAATAGTGGTAAATCTATTGAATCAGAATCAAGCAGTGGTATATCTAGTGATTCAGAGCTAAATGGTGGTATATCTATTGATTCAGAGCTATATGATGGTATATCGTCTACTGATTCAGAATGATAAGCTGGTATATCTACTGATTCTGAACGATATGGTTGTATATCTTCTAGTTCAGAATAGTGCGTTGGTATAACTTCTGATTCTGAATCTTGCGTTGGTATATCTTCTGATACAGAATGTTGGGGTGGTATATCTTCTGATACAGAATGTTGGGGTGGTATATCTTCTGATACAGAATGGTGCGTTGTTATATCTTCTGATACAGAATGGTGAGGTGGTATAGAATCTACATCTGGCAAGCTATTGAGTAAATTATTCAGTCCTTGTTCTGAAAAAAAAAAGAAAATAATAAGCATCAGGAGCCAGAAAGTAGATACAAAAAAAAAACTAAAAATAAAAACTTTTTTACGAGAAAGGAAACCGCCTTCAAAAAACTAAACAGAGAAAATTAACTTTAGCTTTGGAAGTCAGCGGCAAATGGGGCAATACAAAACCAACACACAGAACCAAAAGCCGTCGACTTCCAAAGCTAAAGTTGGCAGACTCGTCTCACAATTAGTTTCTTATATTTCTTCACCTATGTATTTTTTTTTTTTTGGCTTTCTCTACTCTGTATATTTTGTTTGTATGTATGTATATATGTATTTACTATATTTTATTCCTGGAAACTTTCTGTTTCTTGCACCTACTATGTTTTGTCTCTGCATCACCCTAAGGTTGACTGGTAGAAAATGCCAAAGGCATTAAGTCCGCCTTTGTACAATGTATTATTTACATTATGTGCAAAAAGTTTTAATAAATAAATAAAAATAAATAGAGTTATTTTTCACTTTTAGTTCTAGAAGGCTGCCTTTTTTTTTAAATTTTTTTGGCATACAGTTCCTCCTCCCGTTACATCATTCCATCTTAACCTATCCGTGTCGGGGTGCTCTAAGCTCCGTGTGCTCTATGTTCTGCTATTTGCTCACTATGCAACCCCAATTTAGACAAAAATGATAGTTATACTAACCTTTGCATTATGCCACGGTGATATTTGTTATGCTAATAAAAGTTGTACGAAAACGTTATGCCAAACAATATCATGCTACACCGTTATGCGAAAGAAGGGACCCTTTACATTTATGTTAGTTGTCATAAATTATGACGTCACACCAAGCGCGCCAAAATTATAGGCGTTTAAGGTGCCCATGTGGGTTGGCCGTTATTAACTTCTTTTTTAACCATCACGCCTGTATTCACCGTAGGGTTAGGCAGAGATGTACTAATGTACACCCACAATTCGCCGGTAAGTTTAAGTCCCATGTAATATGGGGCGAGCCTATTGCCATTAACCGGTCACAAATCCTAACTCCGAGCTGCTACTGAGAATTTCATACAAAACCTTAATAACAACATGTTCGACCTGGAAATCGAACCTAAGACCTTTAGCGTAACAGTCGCACTTAGGACCACTAGTATGATACTTAATACATAATAATTATTATTTATTTATAAATATGTCTTAATAGTTTCCGCCTGGGACTTCTGCGTCTATGCGTATTCTCTATTGCTGGAATGGCAACATACCTGTATTTTGGCATTCCTCCGGTTCAATGATACCATCTTGTCTTTCACAAGCGGCCAATAGCTCATCAATAATAGCATCACAGTCTTTTTGAGATCTCTCCTCTGGTTCAAGAGCTCCATCTTGCTTCTCACAAACAGCTAGTAGCTCTTCTATAATTGCATCACATTCATTTTGACTATCATCTACATCAATAGTTATATGCATCACTGGAGTTTGAATAAAACCCCCGAAAAATTGTAACTGGCCATGGTTTATCAAAGGATTTGGCTGTAAAAAGTTGATTATAAGATTAATAGCTAACTAACTTTTAACTAATTTAACATAACAAATAGTAGCCGCCACGACTGGCCACGAGTCGTGAACACAAACGTCAAGTTAATTTTTCATGATGATTTTGGGCGCTGACGCTGCACGCAATCGGTCCGACTGACGGACCAATCGCGTACAGCGTCGGCGACCCAAAAAAACCAGAAAGAAATCCAAAAACGCAAAAATTAACTTGATGTTTGTACTCACGACTCGTGGCGTTTACTATTACTAACTTTAAATTTATTTGGATGGCAAACAAGCTGACGGCCCACCTGATGTTAAGTGGCCCTCTGCTTATAAACATCTGTAATACCAGAGGCCTTGCAAATGCGTTGCCATCCCAGAGAAAAAGTTGAAATGTCTCACGTGCCTGTAATTTCACCAGCACCCTTCAAACCGGAACATAACAACGCTGCTTTACAGCAGAAATAGGTGTGGTGGTAGTATTTCCCCGGACGAACTCTACTACTACTAGAAACCGACTACAGCAAATCAAAAAGGAAGGAAAGGTTCTGATTTTGACCGGTATGTATGTATGTTCATCTGTTCTCTCATAACTTTCTAAACTACTTAACATAATTCGATAAATGAGGTTATAGATTAACGTCACATTCAATTTAAAATGGCGGCGTACAGCAAACTTAAATACGTAATCAGAAAATAATATTAAAGTTATTATTTCATGACTAGTATGTAATGAAAGGTTACACACGAACTGACTAAAAACCACTCCAGTGTTCCCTTCTAACACTTACGCCGGGGATCCCGGGCCTCCTCAGAATGTTGTGAAGCTTATGCTAACATGATATTATATAGGGCCATTTTCAAGTTCGATACAGAAATTGTAGCAGTATTAAAAATATATATATATTTATTTTCATCTACATCAGGGTTTCCTTAATTTATTTATGATGCGCCCTTCTACGTAGGTGAAGTATCCGCGACCCTCTGCCCAGATGGTCTAACTTTTGGTTACTAAGTTTACATAGAATGTCGTAGGTACGGCGTAAACGCTAGTTATCTGTAAATAAGGTCCTTAACTACACTGGGTCCCACGCCCCCCTTTGCTGGACTCTGCGCCCCCCATTTTGAAAATTCCTGATTCATATCTTTAACACTCACACCCGCTTACACTCACATACATTATCACACGCACTTATACACGCCAACACTTTCCGCAGATACACACCGAAAAAGTAAGTAATACACAAAGAAAAAATCAACAAAAACTAAATGACTTGCACTTAGTGCATTTTTTTTTTCATATTTCGATGTTGTTTTTATAGTAAAAGTTGCATGTACTTATGTAAAGTAACCGCCACGAGTCGTGAGCACAAACGTGAAGTTATTTTTTTAATTTTTGGTGCGGCGACGCTGCACGCAATCGGTCCGACCGACAGGCCAATCGCGTACAACGTCGGCGACCCAAAAATTCCAGAAATTAACTTGACGTTTGTGCTCACGACGTGGCGGCTACTAATATACTTTTACCCTCTGAATCTGAAATATGCGCATTAGAATAAAAATTACCCTGTACCTAATATAGTATTTAAAATAAAGTCTTTTTTATTTTTTTAACTTTAAAGCAACAAAAAGTACAAAGGCGGACTTAATGCCTCAGGCACTCTCTACCAGTCAATCAAAGGAGGTGAAGAAAAAACATGGCAGGTGCTAATTATTGTACGACAAAATTTGATATAAAAAAAAAACTCAATGCAATTTTATTATTTTTTGTGATGGGTATGCTCTTGACTCGAGCCCCGCTGGTCTCGAGTTCGATTCTCAGGTCGGGCAAAAAGTGTTATTGGGTTTTTCCATTAGGATTTGCTCAGTACCAGCCCGGACTTTGGAAGTTGGTGGTGTGACACTCCCGTGCCTCGGAAAGCACGTAAAGCCGTTGGTCCCGGCTGTCATTCGTAGATCTTTGACAGTCGTTACGGATAGTCAGAAAGCCAGGAAATCTGACAACCAGCCTAACCAAGAGGTATCGTGTTGCCCAGTAACTGGGTTGTGGAGGTCAGATAGGCAGTCGCTCCATGTAAAACACTGGTATTCAGCTGCATTCGGTTAGACTGGAAGTCGACCCCAACATAGTTTGGGAAAAGGCTAAGTAGATGATGATGATGCTCTAGACTCTAGTCTAGATCAGAGGTGACAGAGACAAAGTCGACGATGGAGTAAGCTTACTCAGAAGAAGCCTGTTCTCTCTCACTTTGAAGAGATTAGGGTTGAATGTGCTCGGAAATACAGACGCAGGGAGTCCTACTCCTTTGCTGTGCGCATTATAAAACGTTTGGAAACGCTAAGTGCGAATTGGTGGAATGGCAACTAGGTGAGGGTAGTAATTTGCCGTGCGTCTAGATGTCTGATGGTAGAAGGGGGAAGAAGGAGTCTGTTTAGTTAAATCAAAGCATTTATTTCAATTAGAGCGGTACTTTTGAATTGTCAAGAAGTTAGTCAGAAAGTTGAAGCTAGTTGCTTGTTCCAAAACGTAGGTCTCAATGGAGAAGAACGAGCAAGAAACTGCACGGACACTCTTTTAAATTTATTCTCTTTAATATTCTTGTTGCTTCTATATGTGAAAACAATGAAGGTCTTGGGTTCGATTCCCAGGTCGAGCAAAATAGTGTTTTGATTGGGTTTTTCTATGAAATTCTCAGTAGCAGCTCGGAGTTGGGATTTGTGCCCGGTTAATGGCAATAGGGTCGCCCCATTACATGGGACCAAAACATATCGGTGAACTGTGGGTCTACATTGGTATACCTCTGCCTAACCCTTCGGGGAATACAGGCGTGATGGTATGTTATGTGATGTTAATGAAGGTGAATATCAAACAATATGTAAAATAACGACAAAATAATCCAAAAAATAAAAGCATGTAAAAAAAAGAAAACTTTCTAAGTTTATCTTGAACATTTATTTATTAAAATAGTTTCACAAGCAGTTTTATGTACAAAACATTATTATCTTAACCCATAACATCCCAGTGTTCCATTTTTGTAAAACACTAATTTAAAAATGCGTTCAAAACTTATAATAAAAAAAAAAGTAACCGTTTCAAAAATGGAACACTCGGATGATATGGGTTAAGTAAAGATTTTCACAGTCCTAAACTTAAACAGTCGCCAACTCATTACTAGCCAACCAACATTCACAAAAGTAAGTTATAACATTACTTAACTGAAAAATAAAATCAAAATGAGAGGCTTTAGAAATGAGATACAACAAAAAACTGTCACAATTTAAGAAATGTTTACTTCAGCAAACAAAATATAAAGTTATAAACAAAATAAAAACAATATGGCTAATACTGTACTAACTAATTACAACTTAAATTTAAAAAAAAAAATAAAATATAAAAAATTATCAGTAAAAAGCAAATGATAAATATGATCAAAATTAACATAATAAGTAACAATTAAAAATAAATACAAAGGCATCATGCATAGGTAATACTTGACATCAGTAATTTTTTATAACATTGACTTATGATTGTTTTTATTATAGAAAACACTAGCAATTTGTCCTGCATTGTGGGTGTATTTACAAACAAAAACTCACATACACAAACAGCCTGACTCGGAACAACTATCTGCAGGCCTTACAAATATTTGTTCCGTGCGGGAATCGGACCCGCGACACGCAGCGCAACAGCCAATCGCTCAGCCAACCACATCTTTCAAATTTTTCAAACATCGCTGTTTTATAAGCCTGTATTGTCTTGTTGTTCGAAAACTTATTTTAACACGCATGATTTACATCTGGCAACATTTAAGAAAAAAAAAAACAATCAAAAAAAATCTATTTTGAAATAATTTTTATTCACTTTATATAGATTACAATAAAATTTGAATATTAAATAGAAAAAAAAAAGTAGTCACCCACTGGCATTGGGAACCGGGTCCAAGCTACCAGTAGTCAGGGCTCATGAGAAAGGAATCTCCTAACAATATGTGCCATGGATGTTTCCTGATTCAAGCCCTCCTTAGATGTTGGTTATGACTCTTCTGATTCATTAAATTATTATTCTTAATAGTTTTCTGTTTCTATATTTTATTAAATTCTATTCAATTACTTTGTTACTTAATTGTGTGTGCGGTCTCCTATAAGTAAAGGACACCTACTTAATACATTTCATTGACTATTGTTAGTATGTCCTGATTTGTGTATAACCTTTTGTTGGAGAAATTAAATAAATAAATAAAGCTCTAATTAAAAATGAAAATTATTTATCGGAACTGCTGTTGTAATAAGCGCTTTTTAACCCCCGACGCAAAAACGTGTATGTGTGTCTGTTTGTGGCATTGTAGCTCCCGAGCGCATGAATCGATTTTATTAAGTTTATTTTTGTTTGAAAGGTGTATTAGTTGGGAGTGTTCTGAGCTATGTTTGATGGAAATCGGTTCAGCGGTTTCAAAGTTATCAGCTCTTTTGTTATTTTTATTCTTCTGTCGGGGGTTACTTAAAATGTTTAATTTTGTGTTTCGAACAGTCTGTTGGGTGTGAAATAAAAACAAAAATAAATCACTTCCTTAAGAGAAGTTGGGAGAATAAAACATCTGCTGTAGAATCCCTCACCTCGTATTGGTCATTCATCATCAGGGCGAACAGTTCTTCGGCTTCCAGACATTTTTTTTTGAGCTGCAGACATTGCTTTAGTTTGGCATAGCAGAAGTAACAAGCGAGCATCGGTCTACGATCTTCAGTTACGAACTGTAACGAAAGAATTACTTTAACTATTATGTTTATAAGTTTTCAATATGACTTTGTGTACTCCGGCTGACTTTTTTTGTCATTACCCATTTATTCATGAACAATAAATTGTATTTGAAAATATATTATATAAAAAAAAATTATAAATATAAAATTAAAAATTTATTTACGCATAAATAAAAATGAAATCAAATTACAAATAATTAATTAAAATACTTGTAAATTTTTTTTTTGTAGCATCTCGAAGTTATAACTTGTGCCCAGTTATCGTCAATAGGCTCGCCCCCTAATACATGGCACCTAAACCAACCGGCGATCTGTGTGGGTGTACATTGGTACACCTCTGCCTAACCATTCGGGGATGCAGGCGTGATGGTAAGTATGTGTACGTATGTAAATTAAAAATAAAATAGGTCACTAGGTCTAACGGGACCAATGGTGCCCGATAGACATTGCCACGTAATATAAAGTACTTGAAATAAAAACTATTTACCTAAGATCGATTTAAAAAAAAGAAGTGCTCTAAATAATTTCAGTCAATCAATTCCGTGGGGTCACTAACCTCAATGTCAGTCAGCTTCTCATACAGTTCCTGCAAGCTTTTATTATCAACTACATACATGCGAACGTTCTCCACTAAACATATCCTACACATGGACAGTCTTGAATACATGGTGGCTATACTGTGGCAGCTTCTTTCTTAAAATGATTATAATCTTGACATGGCACTACGGAGCGGACTGAGCTACCGGTAAGGTAATAGCAGGTATTCATTTCTATCTAGACAATGTCTTTTCAATGAGCGAATTTCAATCGATACAACCATAGACCTAGATAGTCTTTATTTAGTGATATATGTCTATGGACTAGCCATAATTATAGTAGTCGCCACAATGCGTGAGCACAAATGTTAAGTTAATTTTATGGTTTTTGGCTTCATTTCTGGATTTTTTGGGCCGCAAAAGCTACACACGATTGGGTCGTGAATTGGCTCGATCACGTGCAGCGTCGGCACCCCGAAAAATCCTAAAAGGAACGTATAAACCCAAAAAAATAACTTGACATTTGTATTTACGACTAATATTATACATAAAAAAGATGAAGCTTTGATACGTCAAATAACACAAGATGGCTGCCGAATAGTTCATGTTATTTATTTATTTTATTAATATGGAAGACTATGAATAATGGCAATAGTCTCGCCCCCTATTACATGGGGCCTAAACATACTGGCGAACTGTAGGTGTTATTGGTACACCTCTGACAAAGCCCTTAGGGGAATACAGGTGTGATGGTATGTATGTATGAATGATGGCGGACATATTAATACATTGTGACATTTTTATTTTCTTCATACCTGCATTATATTATCGCACTAGTGCGTTTCTAGCAAAACCTACCGGGTCCTATTGTAAATCTAAATCATTCAGGGACCCGCTTAAACATACATACATTGAAATTTTATTGAAAACCAGTACAGCCGTTTAGGAATAGTTTAGGGACATACGTGTCAAAGAATGATTTGATCTAAATTTTATTCAAATTAAGAAGTAAGAAGTAGCTACACTGAAGCTGAACAGGCTACGCCGTAGTCAGCTACGCCGTAGCTTAGCTACGCCGCAGTGTTGTCAGGTACCCGTAGCATAGTTTCTAATTAAAGCCGTAGTGTAGTGAGGGAGCTACGGCGTAGCAGAGCAAGTTACGTCATCGTAGAGCCAGCTACGCTACCAAGATTCACTAACGTGGTAGCAGAGCCAGATACGCTTCCGCAAGTTCAGCTACGTCGTAGCGGTGCCAGAATGCCGCCCAGCCGCTGTCGCAAATGCAGCTACGTCGTAGCAGAGCGAGGTACAGCGGCCCAAGCTCAGCTACGTCGTAGAAGAATGAGCTACGGCGTAGCAAAAATATAACAGTAGTTTTTTTTTGCGTTGCATTTATTCAAATTATTAAACCATTAAAAGGCAAATTTGAATTACCAAGAAGTAGGTCATGTAATGAAGCTAGTGACATACTACATCGCGAATGAGACGCCACGTCACAGATGAAATTATAAAGTCAACTAGGCCATCTTCGTAGTACCTACGGCGTAGCCCAAAAACAGCATGCTACGCAACTTCGACGTAGCAATACGGGCTACGCCGTAGCAACTAGAAATAAAGCAGCAATGAAAGATGTATAGTAGTCGCCACGAGTCGTGAGCACAAATGTCAAGTTAAATTTCGCGATTTCAGGTTCCTTTCTGGGTATTTTGAGTCGCCGACGCTGCACGCGATTGGCCCGTCAGTCGGACCGATCGCGTGCAGCATCGACGCCCCAAAAAACCCCGAACGGAACCCAAAAACGGAAAAATTAACTTGACATCTGTGCTCACGACTCGTGGCGTCTAATATACTTATGTTACACATATTTTGAATAAAGAACTAATGTCAGAAGCGCACTGTTGCCAGCTCAAAAAAACAAAACAATATTTTCAACAGCAACATTGGCCAATGGTTCTGACGTTCATTCAAAATATCGATTGCTTCACCGCGCAAACTCCAGACACGACATTAGTGAGCTTACACGTCAAGTAGGAACACACACAATTTTGTACGGAAGAGAAGAAATAATAAAAATAAAAAATAAATATTAAAAATAACGGTGCCAACAAATTGCCGCCAAAAACACCGTTCTCATTTTAAATCAAAGACAAAAATGTGGCGCGTTCATCCGTGATTCGTTTTACGCGAAAAAAAAATTAACGCAATTTGTCATTTTGCATTTTGGTGGGTTATTTTTGGATTTTGAAGTTTTGCAAATTAGTTAAAACGGCGTCTTCAAAGAGTGTTGGTAATTTTAAACAAATGTTTAATACGGCCCGAGCCGTTCCAACGAATGCGTTTAAGTTAGAGTGTACGGAATCTGAGGATCATTTTCATTGCTTAACGCTGCCCCCTGATATTATAAAACAATTATGTCATTACCCCGAGAGTTTCACTTCAGTCAGGTAAGTCTTATTCATTTTTAATAGCACTCAAAAAAAAAATTTTTTTTCAAGTAAACAAATTGATTGATATGGGATATTATACCCTCAAGAAGACAAAGTTCAAAGCATTTATTTCAGTTAGACCATTTACAGGCATTTTTGAATTTGTCAAAAAGTTAGATTGTTGAAGCTAGTTGCTCGTTCCAAAACGTAGGTTAGAGATAGTTATAGAGAATAACGAGTAAGAAGCAATTTGGTTTTTAGATACAGGTTTCCAAGAAATCGTTGGAGGGAATTTTAAATGAGTCTCATAAAATAATTATGTCACATTCATAATCTATAGTTATTTAAAAAAGAAACTAGAGCAAAGGTATAACAATAATGCCATTAATGTCAATCGATTTTCGACGCAATTAGAAACAACATTTTTATTTTTCAAAACCTGACGTGCAGAAGTATTGTTATTTTTTTCATTTAAACTTCTTTCAACAAAAAAAGGACAAAGCCGGACTTAATGCCTTAGACATTCTCAACCAATCAAAGGTGGTGAAGAGATAACAAGACAGGTGGAAAAATAACAAAGAAGAGTTCACTTAACGAAGTTGCTATAAATGTCAAAATGCATTTCTGCGTCATTTCCAATGGTGCATCATTCTATGTACGCGGTGACCTAGTTCGGAGTCCATTGCTCCCTGCGCGGAATAGCACAAGTAACTTGTAATCTGTTAAAAACTATTCACAAACGTTTTTCTATACTTCTGTATATTTCGGAGGTAAAGTTTTTGAGTTTCTGAGGTTAGAAAGAGTTACCATGACCCCGGAACGCAAAGGGAACTAGCAGGAACACGAATGGGTTTTAGTCAGTAAGAGTCTGATACTCCCTTCCGCCCTGGCCAGAGCGGAAGAAGTCGTTGGATGATGTTCCGTTAAAAAAAGAAGGTAATCTCTGGATCTACATACCATCATACCATCACGCCTGTATTCCTCGAAGGGTTAGGCAGAGGTGTAACAATGTACACCCACAGTTCGCCGGTATATTTAGCTCCTATGTAATAAGGGGCGAGCCTATTGCCTCTCGAGCGAGTCTTGCGAGTCTGTTGATCTCTGGATCTACTGAACGGATTTGAAAATTGTTTTACCTATTGAAAGCCATGTTAATTTTGAGTAGCTAATGACATCATGCTACGACACTCGGGAGCGGAGCAGTAACTAAAGACGTTACTTAACTGTCCTGGGCAGAAGCTAGTAATAGATAAGAAGATCTCAAAAATGGCAGCGAATCAAAGCATATATCTAATTCTTTTACTGAATTCAAAATGTACCTGGAATAACGCACACCTTCGAACACTCCAATTAGCAAAATTAAGTTACAATCATAATACGAGCACTGAAATGTTACTTTTATGTTGCTTAAATATTGCATACCATCACGCCTGCATTCCCCGAAGGGTTAGGCAGAGGTGTAACAATGTACACCCATAGTTCGCCCGTATGTTTAGGTGCCATGTAATAGAGGGCAAGCCGATTGCCGTTAACCGAGCACAAATACTAACTACGAGCTGCTACTGAGAATTATTACAATTAACAACTAATATTAATTATTTACAATTGCGTTTTAAAAACTGCCTCGTTAGCCTAGTGGTCCTAAGCGCGACTGCTACGCTAGAGGTCTAGGGTTCGATTCCCAGGTCGAGCAAAAAGTGTTATTGGGTTTTTCTATGAAATTCTCAGTAGCAGCTCGGAGTTAGGATTTGTGCCCGGTTAATGGCATTAGGCTCGCCCCTTATTACATGGGACCTAAATATACCGGCGAACTGTGGGTGTACATTGTTACACCTCTGCCTAACCCTTCGGGGAATACAGGCGTGATGATGGTATGGCGTTTTAAAAAGCCTTATTGCCTTGACTTACATTTAACTTTCGTTGGTTTTAACTGTTCAACAGAAAGGTGACTGATAATTTAGGTAGTTTTAATTATTTTACAATAAAAAACTTACCTATTTTGGCAAGAGCTTAAATCGATTCAGTCACCGATTCTGAGCAAAGGCCTTTGGTGTGGGATGCAACATGCGTCGACACCCTTGCGCCATCCCATCTTCCTAGCACGACGTGTTGTGCTGGGCCGGCTGCTACTGGTGCTGAAAACCTCAAACGGCGCAAATATAATAACCTTATTGGAAGCTATATGTTTGAGCCGTTTGGGGTTGAAACACTAGGGCCATTGGGTCCGAGCGCTCATCTAGTTTTTCGTGACATAGCCAAGCCACTGGTCGACTCTTCACGTGACCAAAGGGCTGGCCTTTTCTTGGGCCAAAGAATCAGCATTGCTATACAAAGTGGCAACGCTGCCAGCCTTTTGGGCACTTGTCCCATAGACAGCGATGCGGATGAGTTTTTTGATGCCCTGTAAGCTTCCTTTTTTGCATTTTATTATTACTTAAGTAAGTTTTATACTAGTGATTCAGTATTGAACTACTTAAACGTATACAACATCACGCAATAACCCAACGAGTGCGGTGCAGTAACCAAAGACGTAGTTGAACGCGGGTGACACCACGGGGTATACAGGGTGCTAGGGTAAACGAGGGACTTTCTTTGAGGGAGTGCAGTACTCATGAAATTGAGCAACCTTTTCTCCAGTAGGAACCGTAAAATCTAAAATAAAAAATCATTTGTTCCATACATTTACGTTCGCATAACTCGACAACATGTAAGGAGCAGCTGTTTTTATTTTTGCAATTTTAAATTAAATTTCATAGTGATCGCTTTTTAACTGCCCCGTTGGTCTCGTGGTCGCAAGCACGACTGATGAGCGTGGGGTCCCGGGTTCGATTCCCAGGTCGGGCAAAAAGTGTTATTGGGTTTTTCCATTAGGATTTCCTCAGTAGCAGCCCGGAGTTTGGAAGTTGGTGGTATGACACCCCCGTGCCTCGGAAAGCACGTAAAGCCGTTGGTCCCGGCTGTCATTCGTAGATCTTTGACAATCGTTACGGATAGTCAGAAGCCAGGAAGTCTGACAACCAGTCTAACCAAGAGGTATCGTGTTGCCTAGTAACTGGGTTGTGGAGGTCAGATAGGCAGTCGCTCCATGTAAAACACTGGTATTCAGCTGCATCCTGTTAGACTGGATGCCGACCTCAACATAGTTGGGAAAAGGCTAAGTAGACGATGATGATGATGAGTGAACGCTTTTTATTTTTATAAGCACCGCATTCCCTTAAAGTATGTCTCTTGGTTGAACTAACGCCTTGTACCTATAGCAAGTAAATATTTAATAAATCTGCATGCCTAGAGAGCTTTATATATAGATAGGTTACAAACATTGTAGGTGTACTGAAAATGAAATATCGACGCAGACTACAGTGCCAGCTGAGTCACTCTTTACTCGCCCCAACTGTATAATCGTATTGCATAACTAGATCGTGCCCGTGGCTTCGTCCGCGTGAATGTTGTTTTTTTTTAGCAGGATTTAGATTTTTCTTTTAAAACACAAAATTATAACACATATCATCACGCCTGTATTCCCCGAAGGGTTAGGCAGATGTGTACCAAAGTACACCCACAGTTTGCCGGTATGTTTCCCATGTAACAGGGGGCGAGCCTATTGCCATTAGCCGGGCACAAATCCTAACTCCGAGCTGCTACTGAGAATTTCATAGAAAAACCCAATAACACTTCGCTCGACCTGGGAATCGAACCCAGGAAACCGCTAAACCGATTTTCATGAAACATGGCTAAGAACACTGCTGACTAATATACCTTTCAATCAAAAAACTAAATCAAAATCGGTTCATGCCACAGACACACACACACACACAGACACATCAAACTTATAACACCCCGTCATTTTTGGGTCGGAGGTTAAAATAAAAGTTGCCTAAATTACTGCTTATAACATCAGCTATATCTGTCAAAGACGGAGATTAGCCAGAACTAAGAGGCAGACAGGCAAGACAAAATGAAATTTTATTTGGTATAGGTTTTGTGTAAAAAATCATTTATATGCATTTAGTAAAAGCTGTTATTTTTACGCATGACAGTTCAATTTTTTGTATGTATATCAATAGATACTGCATAGCAGACAGCACATAAAAGTCATTGACAACAAGTTTTTGTTGTAAAAGAAGTCGAGCATCTTTTTGTATTTTAAATTCTATACGTATTTCAAAACACTTCCAATCCAGGAGCCACGCGGACGTTTTAGCGTCCCTTGGCGAGAAGTCAAAGACAACATCAAAGACAAATTCTCAGTAGCAGCTCGAAATTAGGATTTGTGCCCGGTAAATGGCAATAGGCTCGCCCCTTATTACATGGGACCTAAACATACCGGCGAACTGTGGGTGTACATTGTTACACCTCTGCCTAACCCTTCAGGGAATACAGGCGTGATGGTATGTATAGGTATATTATATTATATTCCTGTCTGACCAACATACACTCTTACCTACTATTTTCCTACCCCTCCGCTAATCTTTTCTGATTAATTTCGTTGCGCGATACAAGACAGTTGTATCGTTTCTCCGGGACTCGTCGAGCTTCATTGCCTCGCTCTTCTGGCGGTCTCCACTGTTGATTCTGGCTTACAGAAGCTGCAGCTGTTGGGAATAGCGTGGGGGGCTTGTGCCATTAAAAAGAAAAAAAAAACCAACATTCAACAAAAAACCTTAAAAAAATTGAATTTCGCGCGCATTTGAATTCCATTTCCGAATGTCTCAGTACTAGAAACCATGCCCTACGGTAATAATTGCTCTAAGTAGGTCAGTATATTTCTTCGGCTTACAAATTGCAGAGAACTGACCGCATTTCACACTCGCGGCCATTGGGTTCAATTACCGCATTAACATAACGACCTTGCCTTGTTTGTGGCGCCTATTTTTATTTGAAAGTGGTGAAATATGGAAGTAAACGTGAAATGTACTATTTTAGGCAGAATTTTGATAGTCAAAGTCAAATAATTTATTTCAATTAGACCAAAAAAGGCACTGTTGAACGTCATTAGCATATGGACATAGGCCTCCCCTAAAAATAGCCACAATGACCGGTCATGCGCTGCCCGCTCCTAGCGATTTCCTGCGTCCTTTACCGTGTCTATCTCTTTGGAGGCCTTCCTACACTGCGCCTTCCGGTGTGTGGTCCCCACTCGAGAGTCTTACGACCTTAACGACCATCTGCTCTGAGCATATCATTGGTCGCTCCAAGAGTAATTTAAATATGTATAAACGTCGTAGCTAAACTCCATTGCATATTTCAGTGGTTTTTGAACCAACTATAGATAATAGCGCCCAACTGGGACTTTCAAATTTACTCAAGAAAACGTTGCAAGACGCGTACCGATTAACTTAGGATATTTAAATTAATGTTTAGAAAAACTAGACACTCTTGTAAATATTCCTACATTTAATGAAACTATGTTTAATAGAACACGTACTACTGCGAGTCCCACGTTGGGCGCCAATCACACTAATGGCGCCCAGCAGGGACATTTATGTTTACATACACAGTCTATAACTCTAAATAAAGTAAGGACTTATCTTAATTAGTTTGACATTACCCGACTATGGTGAAGCAAGAAGGAGGGTTATGGTTTTGATCGGTATTTATGTATGTGTGTATGTATGTGTGTTAATCTATAGCCTCATAACTTCTGAACTACATACTTATCTTACTTCCAACGATACTTTATTTATCCAATTATCCTACTTTAATATTATGAAAGTGCAGATGTTAGAACATGAGTTACAAATTTTATGTTATTCTGTAAAAATCTACAATAGTGAATTTCGGCGAAGTCAACTTAAGGTGAGTTGTTACCGTTGCTAAAGGCCGGCGCCTATTGGCGGCACGGCGTGGCAAGGTATTTTTTTTCGACAAATAAAAACAAAACTAAAAAAACGGAAATAAAGTTGAAATTTCAATGTTAACGTAAGCATACCGCGGTATAGTTTTTGTACTTACGACCGTTAGTTAACATTGCAATTATAACTTCATTTCCATACTGTTAAGGTATATTTTTATTTGTTGCCAAAAAATACTTTTGTCGCCAATGGGTACCGACCCTAAGGCAATTTTTTACAGAATAGACCTGCTCGATAATAACTAGATATACTTTTTATCCAGGTAGAACGTTCTCGTAAAATGTTGTGCTATTTTTGTTTTCTGAACTCCATATTCCATAGGACTGCTTTGTTGAGGATAGGTATTTTTGGTATGACACCGGCTATTTTTTACCACATTTAATACAAAAAACAGTCATCAGTAACAACTTTTCCTAGCTGATTAATTTGAGTTGTGTATTAATGTTTGTATGTTCGATGATGAACTGCATCAATATTTGCATGCCAAAATGGTAGAATGTACTGTACATTGTAACTCTCTCATTGTAAATACCAACATTAAAAGTTAATGAATATTCCATACTATTTTTTTTTGAACTACCACGTTAGCCTAGTGGTCCTAAGTGCGAATGCTACGCTAGAGGTCTTGGGTACGGTTGCCAGGTCGAGCAAAAAGTGTTATTGGGTTTTTCTTTGAAATTCTCAGTAGCAGCTCGGAGTTAGGATTTGTGCCGGTTAATGGCAATAGGCTCGCCCCCTATTACATGGGACCTAAACATACTGGCGAACTGTGGGTGTACATTGTTACACCTCTGCCTAACCCTTCGGGGAATACAGGCGTGATGGTACTGTTCCATGCCGGCAAAGCTGCAGTTAAAAGCTGGTAGCATATAGAACCCGTCGATGAGGCGTCATTTGGGCGGGCCCTAATGATCATAGACGGCAGTGGATATCTTTCAGCTGACTTTTTTTTTTTTTTTTTTTTTAACTGCCTCGGTAGCCTAGTGGTGCTAAGTGCGACTGCTACGCTAGAGGTCTTGGGTTCGATTCCCAGGTCGAGCAAAAAGTGTTATTGGGATTTTCTATGAAATTCTCAGTAGCAGCTCGGAGTTAGGATTTGTGCCCGGTTGATGGCAATAGGCTCGCCCCCTATTACATGGGACCTAAACATACCGGCGAACTGTGGGTGTACATTGGTATACCTCTGCCTAACCCTCCGGGGAAAACAGGCGTGATGGTATGTGTGTGTGTTTTTTTTTTTTGGTGGGTGGGAAATCATCAAATAACTTCTCCCGCCCTGGGCGGGGCGGGAGGGAGTGTCAGACTTTTACTGACTAAAACCCACCCATGTTCCTTCTTGTGCCCTTTGCGTTCCGGGGGCGCGGTATCTCTTGCGAACAACCCGCAGCCCCGGCAGGCATCGGCCCTCAGTGGCCCCTTCCTTTTGCTGACATCTCTTTGAGGCGCGCGTGGAACACGAACGCGCCGTCGACACGGCCTGTCGTTATGCAACGTAAGGACGGTGAGCTACCCATTGCTCACCGTCCACAGGCCAGTATCTACGGTGGCCGGGAGTCGTCTCGCGGCTCCCGACGTCCGGAGCGTCTACCGCGGCGGCTGGGACGGGAGAACCGCTGTCTATCTTTCAGCTGACTGAGTTTGACGATGGTGAGATCACTGTGAAACTTTTATATTGTCCTCTCCTATTCGGACCAAAGTTTTTTGAGGATCGGTTGATAAGCGTAAAGAAGAGCTGATTTTTCGATGGTTAGACAACTTTTATCTAAAGAGTAAATATGACAGTTTGATATAATTATTATCTATACGAAAACTGTCAATCCGCCATCTTGATTCCTTCGTCATGAGGACTCCGTCGACTGAAAACTTAGCTCTAAGAAGAATTTTCTTTTCGTAGTTCCAATAAATTTACCTTATTGCAGTTACAATAAAAAAAAATACCAGAAAAGTAATTTTAGAATTCCATAGTTAGGTTCGTTAGTTACTTTAAAATTCGTTCATTCTCTCTCTCCCTTTCTCTATTGCTTGCCTGTTTATGTTTAAGTTCAGTTTTAACTTCTCTTCTGGTCCCTGCCGGGGCTGCGGGTTGTTCGTAAGAGATACCGCGCCCCCGGAACTTAAAGGGCACAAGAAGGAACATGGGTGGGTTCTAGTCAGTAAAAGTGTGACACTCCCTCCCGCCCCGCCCAGGGCGGGAGAAGTTATTTGACGATTTCCCAACCCCACAAAAAAAAAATCTCTTCTGATTAAAAATCTCAGAATAGTGCACTGTTAAATATGACTTTTAATATGTTGTGGAAAATGTTGTAGGTTATACATTTATAAATTTTGTATATTTATAACTAAGTGTAAGATTTTAATGTATAACTGTTTATTTTCCCAAACAAATAAAATGATATTGTTTTAACTTAACACATGAATAACTTTTATCTCTTGTTCTCAGTCGCTCCATGTAAAACACTGGTATTTAGACGCTGGTTAGACTGGAAGCCGACCCCAACATAGTTGAGAAAAGGCTAGACAGATAGATCAATTTTCATTGTTTGTGTTCCTGTGGGATAATTTAATAATTTTGAAGTTTATCCAGATGAAGTCGAGAGCAGAAGCTAGTTATTAATGACTCACCTTATTTCATAGAAAAATGGCGTTGGTATGACTCAAAGACTGGGAGCGTCGTTGTTTTTATTATTTGATTTAAATTTTATGGTGTATGACAATACCTGATTGTAAGTATTTCTCAGAGAACATGACTCAGATGTAGATGTGTAGGCGCTGACGCGATTAAACAAGTTCACATTTACCACGTCACCACTCACCAGTCGTTAACCACCGACGCAAAAACGACGGGGCGTTATAAGTTTGACGTGTCTGTGTGTGTCTGTCTGTGGCATCGTAGCTCGCGAACGCATGATCCGATTTTGACTTAGTTTTTTTGTTTGAAAGGTGAATTAGTCGGGAGTGTTCTTAGCTTTGTTTCATGTAAATCGGTTCAGCGGTTTCAAAGTTATCAACTCTTTTGTTAGCTGCGTTACGGATTTTTACTCTTTTGTCGGGGGTTGTTTTTTTGTTTATGTACTAGTTCATGCTCGCGTCTTCGCTTGAAGGCTTTTTAATTTTTTTAGCACGGCGCCCTATTTTATTGTTCTAAAATAAAGCTCAATTGACACCGTATAAGAGCAGCTATCTGTAAGTGAAAGTCTTGTCAAAATCGGTCCAGCCGTTTCAGAGATTACAAAATATATTTTTTTGTTATAAGTGTCGTAAACATTAATATACATTTAATAAAAAGCTGATATTTTTAAATTTGTATTGTCATCGTTACTCGTCGATTCGTTTCTTGGAACACAGTACCGTGTTCCTTGAGCGGTCCGAACACTGGTGCCGTGCGCAAATACTCTTTCTAATCAGAAACATGATGCATCCTTCCTATCCAGGGTTTTATGATCATAAATTGTTTAGCAGTAGTAGAGCTCTTTGTAAAGGAGCTCGTCCGAGGAACTTACCACCATACCTATTTCTGCCTCAAAGCAGCGTCGCTGTGTTCCGGTTTAAAGGGTATAGGTGCCGGTGTAATTACAGGCACATGACACATTTCAACTTTGTCTCTGGGATGGCAACTCAAGGCCTCTGGTATTGCAGATGTGTATAGGCAGCGGTGACCACTTAACATCAGGTGGGCCGTCGGCTTGTTTGCCATCCAAAGATGTTACATGATCGTTTCTTTCAGTACAGAGTTATTACGATCATAAATCAATTTCAATCAATCTTTTAACCTTCCATTTTCAGTCGTTACTCTGTCGACCTTGGACGTAGTCACGATAAAGCAGAACTATCATTTCAAATATTGGTTTGTAAAATGAACGTCGTTTAATGAGGAAGTTTGTTTTACGAGAAATTTTTATTAGTTCCTTTTAGTTGATGGTTTCAATAATAATACCAGCCTATTAATGTCCCACTGCAGGGCAAAGCCCTCTTTTTATAAAGTGAAGGCACGAGTATTAATCACCACGCTTGCTCAAGGCGGATTGGCGGTTTCAGATCTTAATTGATTTAAGATCCAGGTTTCCTCAGGATGTTTTTCTTCACCCATGTCAGTGATGTCCAAGGGCCCAAGATAAACTTAAAATTTAAAAAAGACATATTGTGGTACTTATCCGTGGCTGGTTGCAAACCTACAGCCTCTTGCATGTGAGGCGGGCCTTAGGCTGCCTGTCCACAGAAGCGGAGCGAGGCTGTAGAGCGGAGAAACGGCTTCGCAATATTTCTCAGTTATGCAATCCTATTGGTTACTTCTCCGTTGCTTCGCTCCGCAGCCTCGCTCCGTTTCGGTGGACAGTCTAACCGGATGCAGCTGAATACCAGTGTTTTACATGGAGCGACTGCCTATCTGACCTCCACAACCCAGTTACTGGGCAACACGATACCTCTTGGTTAGACTGGTTGTCAGACTTCCCGGCTTCTGACTATCCGTAACGACTGTCAAAGATCTACGAATGACAGCCGGGACCAACGGCTCTAAGTGCTTTCCAAACTCCAGGCTGCTACTGAGTAGATTCTAATGGAAAAACCCAATAACACTTTTTGCCCGACCTGGGAATCAAACCCGGGATCCCACGCTCATCAGTCGCGCTTGCGACCACGAGACCAACGGCGCAGTTACATGGGACCTAATGGGTTTGTTTGCTTATTATAGGGCCGTAATTTAGAAGCTAGCTGGGAACGGACTAGACAACCATTTTCCATTCTTCCTAGTTTGGGAATGTAGTCTGGTTGGTATCGATCGTAAAGGTCAACGGTCCGTAGTCTGCCGGTGGCTAGTGCGGGTACCGCTGTCTGCGCAGCTTATTAATACAAACTTTGACTTTTATGGTAGATAGAATAAATATATTATTTACTAGCTTTTGGCCGTGACTTTGTCCGCGTGGAGTAGTTATGTACTTTGGGCAGCCATTTTGAAATGAAATGTAAAAAATACTGCCCGAGTGCCTCGTTAGCCTAGTGGTCCTAAGCGCGACTGCCTCGCTAGAGGACATGGGTTCTATTCCTAGGACGAGCAAAAAAGCTTTATTCGGTTTTTCTATGAAATTCTCAGTAGCAGCTCGGAGTTAGGATTTGTGCTCGGTTAATGGCAATAGGCTCGCCCCCTATTACAAGGGACGCCCGTACCCTTCAAACCGGAACACAGCAACGCTGCTTTGCGGCAGAAATAGGTATGGTGGTAGTGTTAGTACTTCACACGACGAGCTCCGTCACAAAGAGCTCTATTCCTAATGCTAATACTAGCCTATTATTATGCCCACTGCAGGGCAAAGGCCTCTTTTCAAATAGAAATCATGAGCATTGATTACCATGCTTTGCTCAAGGCGGACTGATGACTTCAGATCTATATTTATTTAAGTCCAAGTTTCCGTATTATAATCATACCATCACGCCTGTGTTCCCTGAAGGATTAGGCAGAGGTGTACCAATGTACACACAGTCCACAGTTCGCCGGTATGTTTAGATCAGAGCGGGGCGAGCCTGTTTCAAGTCCAAGTTTCCTCACGATGTGTTCCTAAAGCTAGAATTGTAACTTTTAAAGTTTATATTTATATCTACAATATACATATATACAGACTTAGAATGAGATAATAAAAGAAAACAATAATAACCAAAAAATTAACCAAAATATAAGCATCAAAAAATTCCTTCGTATCGCCGTCAACATCTGGCCAATAGACTGGTGGCACTGCCACGTTGGATGGTAATGCAAAGCTTCTGGCCAAGGTAAACGTCAGCCCTTGGGTCATGGGAAGAGTCAAGTAACGTAAAAAGTATACTTGATTTTTATTGAAAAAGTCAGACTGCCTCGTTAGCCTAAGTGGTCCTAAGCGTGACAGCCACGCTACAGATCTTGGCTGCGATTCCCGGGTCCCGCAAAGTGTTATTGGGTTTTTCTATGAAATTCAGAATAGTCGGAGTTAGGATTTGTGCCCGGTTAATGGCAATAGGCTCGCGCCCTATTACATTGGACGTAAAAACCTTACAGGCGAACTGTATGTGTACATTGGTTACACCTCTGCCTAACCCTACGGGGAATACAGGCGTGATGTATGAAAAGTAGACGCTGAGAGCTGAATATTTAACAGACAATATTTTCCGTGCCCAAACGGTTTTAACTAAAGTTCCTTTTTCACCGTCTGCAAAGCTGCCTCGCTATCTATACGCGGTACCTCGGAAATATAATCAATAAGCAAGTTCTCATTGCATGCTGTCATGCCAATTTTTAATAAAAATGGCTGCCAAAGACATTAAAATGATAAATTTTTAAATGTCAAAGGTTTATAACTGCTGCATCGTTTGTGGTTTTAAAATCGATGTCTTTTTAGGTATGTATACAGTGTGTATTGTCCAAACCGATTTCGGTCACGGCAGCTAATCTTAATGGAGACTAGCCAAGTACGCAGGAGATATTATAGTGTACAAGTGTGTGCGCGAACACAGGTGCACGCCCTCTTCCCTGACTCTCATAGTCCGATGGAACGGCAATCCGACACAACCGGGGAGAGATCAGGCGCAGAACCAACGGCTTTACGTGCTTTCCGAGGCACGGGGGTGTCACACCACCAACTTCTAAACCCAATAACACTTTTTGCCCGACCTTTGAATCGAACCCAACTCAACAGTCGTACTTGCCACCACGAGACCAACGGGGCATGTCTTTTTACCCGACTACGGCAAAGCCAAAGGAGGGTTATGATTTTGACAGGCTATGTGTGCGAGTATGTACGTGTGTGTGTATGTTTATCCACCGTAACCGGAGGCATACATAGTTTGCCGTCCATGTGAGGCACAGTCGTCCGTGCCCAGCCGCCTATCCCACATGTTCTGTCCTCGCTAAACGCTCTCTTGGCCACCAAGCCTGACTGTGATGTGTTCGCTGACGAAGGGAAAACGATCTTGTCAGTACGTTTGGAGTATTGTGAGATGAGCGAGTGAATGTCGTTATATATGTGTAGCGCTGAGGTGGTGTAGCGAATAATACTCTAGATGTGTAAACTTTGTATATTGAAGTAGGTTACAGAATGCCCAATAATTTTATATGTACAGAACTTATAGCTATCTAGTGTATTACAAGTAGTGGATTTACAACACTTTATTCTAATACGGATCGACCAATAAGATTCTAGTAGGTTTCTCGCGTGCCAAACTTGCTGTACGCGCGCTCGTATAAATACGCGCAGCGCCGCCGCGCGGGACCTAAGAACAACAGTCGCCGCGATAGCGGACGGATGTATTGCAGCTACATATATATTCAATACTTTGTCATTAGCTAATGTAATTGGCCAATGGATGTTTTTAACCCCGACGCAAAAACGACGGGTGTCATAAGTTTGACGTGTATGTGTGAGTGTGTGTCTGTCTTAGCTCCCGAATGCATGGACCGATTTTGATTTAGTTTTTTTGTTTGAAAGGTATATCAGTCGGAAGTGTTCGTAGCTATGTTTGATGGAAATCGGTTCAGCGGTTTCAAAGTTATCAGCTCTTTTGTTAGCTGCGGTAGGGATTTTTATTTTTCTGTCGAGGATTAATTTCAATTAGACCATTTACAGACACTTTTGAATTGTCAAGAAGTTACATATAAAAGTTGAAGCTAGTTGCTCGTTCCAAAGCGTAGGTCTCTATGGAGAAGAACGAGCGAGAAACTCCATGGACACTCTTTTCTTCCAATTTGGTTTTTACAAAATCTTGGTTACAATATTCTTGTTGCTTCTATATGTGAAAACAATGAAGATGAATATAAAACAATACAAAAAAAATAAATCACGTGGGTGTGACGCAAGCCCACTCCCTTCAGTTAAGATAAAGAACGCTGTCATAATATAACATACCATCAACCCGAATGCCGAAAGCCGATGCTCCGAAGGGTTAGGCAGAGGTGCACCAATGTACACCCACAGTCCGCCGGTATATTTAGGTCCCATGTAATAGAGGGCAAGCCTATTGCCATGGCACAAATCCTAACTCCGAGCTGCTACTGAGAATTTCATAGAAAAACCCAATGACACTTTAACTGGGTTGTGGAGGTCAGATAGGCAGTCGCTCCATGTAAAACACTGGTATTCAGCTGCCTCCGGTTATTCTGGAAGCCGATCTCAACATAGTTGGGAAAAGGCTGGGCCGATATATAGTTAAATTGGATTTCTTATGTTATCCTATTTTAGGTCTGTGAATCAAAGTCAAAGTCAAAACATTTATTTCAATTAGACCATTTACAGGCACTTTTGAATTGTCAAGAAGTTACTCATACAAAAAGTTGAAGCTAGTTGCTCGTTCCAAAACGTAGGTCTCTATGGAGAAGAACGAGCAAGAAACTCCATGGACACTCTTTTCAAATTGGTTTTTACAGAATCTTGGTTACAATATTCTTGTTGCTTCTACATGTGAAAACAATGAAGTTAAATATAAAACAATTAAAAAAAAAATATATAATAATAATAGTACTAAAGATGTAAGCCATGGCAGTTAAGAGATGACCAATCCCACTGACAGCGCCCGTTCACGAACATGACGCGAGGATCAGCACCACTTAGCTCAACCATCATGAAGGGAACCAAATGATCCGACCCACGCGCCACCATCAGCGAGACATTTAAGTGAGCATGACAAAGCCCTCAACCACCATGCTCGTAGTGTCCAACACATAATAATAAAATAAATAAAAGGCTCCATGGTACTCACATTTACAAAATAATTTAAGAATATTAATTTAACAAAATAAATTCAAACTATAGATAAAGAGTTCATGTCAAGCTTATTTAACTTATTGAGAATTGTTTAACAATAGAACAGAGATTACGCAACGAAAGAGGTCTGGCTTCATTCTCTTGCTAAAGGTCACCACAGCCATTTTCTTTCGAGTAATAAAGGCGTGCTATCTATATCGCGAATGAATGAATGAGTGAATGGAATGGAAGTATCATTCATTTGCTTTAATGAGTTCCCGCCCTTATAACAAAGTCGCTTCCCACCGCCGTCTGTACGCCTAGATCTTTTAAACTACGCAACGGATTTTAATGCGGTTTTCATCAATAGAGTGATTCAAGAGGACGGTTTGTTTGTATAGGACTTCTCGCTACGACAATAGTGTGATTGAGTTTTGCCGTTACAAATTTCTATGTAGCGGTCCGGAGTTAGGAAGTTGGTGGTGTGACACCCCCGTCCCTCTGAAAGCACGTAAAGCTGTTGGTCCTGCGCCTGATCTCTCCTCGGTCGTGTCGGATTGTTGTCCCATCCGACTATGAGAGCGGCGAAAGAGGAAGTGCACTTGAGTTTGTGCACACACTCGTGCACTATGTAAAATATATTCTGCGTACTTGGCTAGTCTCCATTGAGATTTACTGCCGTGGGAAGTACTACCACCATAACTATTTCTGCCGAAAAGTAGCGTTGCTGTGTTCCTGTTTGAAGGGTATGGGTGCCGGTGTAGTTACAGGCACATGACACATTTCAACTTTGTCTCTGGGATGGCAACTCAAAGCCTCTGGTATTGCAGATGTCTATAGGTAGCGGTGACCACTTCACATCAGGCGGGACGTCGGCTTGTTTGCCATCAAATGACATAATTTTAATCGTGAAAATTTATTCTTCAGACCGATTTTGGCCACGGAATCCAATCTTAATGCAGATTAGTCAAGTACGCGGGAGATATTATAGTGTACAAGTGCCAAAGTCAAAGTCAAAGCATTTATTTCAATTAGACCATTTACAGGCAGTTTTGAATTGTGTGTGCGCAAACACAGGTGCACTCCCTCTTCCCTCACTCTCATAGTCCGATGGAACGGCAATAAGACACGACCGGGGAGAGATCAGCCGCAGGACCAACGGCTTTAGGTTGTTTCTGAGCCACGAGAATATAAATTTGTAGGTTGTAGATAGATAGGTACTCAGCATTTCCCCTACGCGACATGCTTAGATGATTTTTGTCGACATTATATGGCACTCTATCTAAACGAACTTTAACAATATAAATGTAGGCGTGAAAGGTCGCCAAGCTGTAAGCACGCGTTTATCACCCACTTCAAATTAAATTACTGCGTCGATAGCCTAGTCGTCCTAAGCGCGACTGCTCCGCTTAAGGTCTTGGATCCGATTCCCAGGTCGAGCAATGTGTTATTGGGTTATTCTATGAAATTCTCAGTAGCAGTTCGGAGTTAGGATTTTTGTTGTGTTCTAAGCGTACAGACGGCGGGAAGAGACTTTGTTTTTGACCCCCGACGCAAAAACCACGGGGTGTTATAAGTTTGACGTGTCTGTGTGTGTGTCTGTCTGTGGCATCGTAGCTCCCGAATGCATGAACCGATTTTGATTTTTATGTTTGATAGGTGAATTAGTCAGGAGTGTTGTTAGCTATGTTTGACGGAAATCGGTTCAGCGGTTTTAAAGTTATCAGCTCTTTTGTACACTGGGAATATGTCTCAAAAATCAAGGAGTCTTGTTTTGATAAATGGAAAGATCATTTCAACGAAATCTCGAACAAAAAAGGTATATGGTACAAAGTAATTCAGAGTGAACCTCCTCGCGTGCCCTGGTTCGATGGCATTAATTTAAGTAGGAGTTACGTGAAACTAGCTTTAAGACTGCGTTCTGGGCACTATCCGTCAGCAAAATTTGCTTTCCTAATGCGTAAGGCAGCATCTCCAAACTGCGAAGTATGCAACAAAATAGAAGACGTGCAACATTTGCTGATGGAGTGCATTAAGAACAAAAATGAAAGAGATTCATTGATTAGGGAGTTTGGTTTAAATATTTTAAATCTTGGACTTATCTTCACTATTTTAGCGAGTCTTAAATCAAATGTTGCCAAAAAATTGTGTGGTCTAGTACAATAGCTTAATCAATGAATAGCTAAATTTGTTAAATAATAAGGATTATAAGTTTTTTTTATATCGTAATTTTAGTAGTGTAATAGTAGTGATAAGGTACAATGGGGTTGGCGTATCCATGTGGATAAAAAGCCCCTATTAATTTCTTAGAAAAAAAAAAAACAGCTCTTTTGTTAGCTGCGGTAGGTATTTTTATTCTTCTGTCGGGGGCTACTTAAAATTTTTAATTTTGTGTCTGTTTATATTGTGTGGACACACTTCGTGGGTGCAGTCGCGATGTTACGACCGCGAACGAGTTTAAAAGCATTCATTGTAAAATCGATGGAGTAAAAACCAATTTTCCCACACATAAACATGTTAGGGTATCATCAATCATAATTATTTGAAACTTTTGTGCCATATTATTGGATATTTATAAAGGTATTGATGAAAAAGTGTTGACTGTACAGCTGGAATTCCTTCGCCACCACGGCCCTGGAAGGCAAAGGGTATTAGGAGGAACATGGATGGGTTTTATGGTTCATGGATGGTTAACTGCCTCGGTAGCCTAGTGGTCCTAAGCGCGACTGCTACGCTAGAGGTCTTGGGTTCGATTCCCAGGTCGAGTAAAAAGTGTTATTGGGTTTTTCAACCAAATTCTCAGTAGCAGCTCGGAGTTACGATTTGTGCCTGGTTAATGGTAATAGGCTCGCCCACTATTACATAGGACCTAAACATAGTGGCGAACTGTGGGTGTACAGGTACACCTCTGCCTAATCCTTCGGGGAATACAGGCGTGATGATTGTATGTATGTGGATGGGTTTTAGTCGGTAAGAGTCTGACACTCCCTTCCGCTCCGCCTAGACCGGAAGTAGTCATTTGACGCTGAACTGTCCGAACGCGTTGTCTGTAAGGACCTCAGCTGACGGTGGCGCGTGTGTTGGATCATTCGCTCCCTTCAAGATGGTAAATGATGCTGACGCACGCGTCATGTTCGTGAACGGGCGCTGTCAGTTGGGATTGGTCATCTATTAACTGCCATGTCTTACATCTTTATTATTTGCTAGCTTCTGCCCGCAACGTCATCTGCGTTTAATTTGACATATTAACCCGCGCGAACCGCACATTTCTCCGGGATAAGAAGTAACCTATGTGTTATTCTACACTACTATCTATCTCAGTACCAAATTTCATCCAAAACCGTTCAGCCGTTTAAGCGTGAGAGAGTAATAAACATCAGTCCTTTTCGAATGTTTAACCCCCGACGCAAAAACGACGGGGTGTTATAAGTTTGATGTGTCTGTGTGTATGTGTGTCTGTCTGTGGCATCGTAGCTCCTGAACGCATGAACCGATATTGATTTTGTTTGAAAGGTGAATTAGTCGGGAGTGTTCTTAGCTATGTTTGATGGAAATCTGTTCAGCGGTTTCAAAGTTATCAGCTCTTTTGTTAGCTGCGGTAGGAATTTTTATTCTCCTTTCGGGGGTTACTTAAAATTTTTAATTTTGTTTTATTTTTATTCCGACAACATGTACGGTTCCACCGGGATAATATATCCACTTTGTCGCGCCCGAAGCCGCGGGCAGAAGCTAGTGCAAAATAAAAAAGAATACCTTGTTTTTACTACAGAACCCTAAACAGGAAATCAATTTAACAATAGTATGTGTGCGTTTCAATAAAGAGTATATTACGTCTATCTAGAGAGAGATACTCTCCTCTCTCTCCCTCTACCCTTGACCCTGGAGGCCACAACATGTAGTAAAACATTCACTCTATAACCTAGAATAGGAAATTAAATCGTAGCGCTTCGAACAAGGCTCGACAAATCGATATCACGGCATTGTCTAAGTAATGACTAACCTTAATTAAATATGCAATAATGTTCCATCATTAACGAATACAGTATTTATAAGCTTTCGTTCGCGTCAATATATTACGGGTACCGTACATTTTTCATTGATAAAAACACAAAATTAAAAATTTTAAGTAACCCCTAAAAGAAGAATAATAATCCCTACCGCCGCTAACAAAAGAGCTGATAACTTTGAACTAAGAACACTCCTGACTACTTCACCTTTCAAACAAAAAAAAAAAACAAAATCAAAATCGGTTCATGCGTTCGGGAGCTACGATGCCACAGACAGACACACACACAGACATGTCAAACTTATAACACCCCGTTTTAAAAAGCTGCCGTACACATATGAATAGTATAGTAACTAATAGTAGTATAGTACACATATGAATTATATTCATATGTGGACTAAATTTCATCCAGATTTGACCAGCCGTTTAAGCATGAAAGAGTAACAAACATCCATCCATTTATCTTCACAAACTTTTTTTAAGCTGCGTTACGCTTTTGATTACTGCTTGCTCCTCTTCCGTGTGTCGTAGCGTGATGTTATGAAAGAGTAACAAACATCAATCCATTCTCACAAACTTTCGCATTTATAATATTACTAGCTTCTGCTCGCGACTTCGTCCGCGTAGTATTTTCACCCGCATTAGGTTACATCTTTGGTTACTGCTCCACTCCCGTGTGTCGTAGCGTGAAGTTATATAGCCTAAAGCCTTCCTCGAAAAATGGACTATGCAACACAAAAGGATTTTTTCAATTCAAACCAGTAGTTCCTGAGATTAGCGCGTTCAACCAAACAAACTCTTCAGCTTTATAATATTAGTAGGATTGCTTGCTTGACCAGACTAGAGCAAGTACCAAGGTGACGTTTATAAAATGACATGTATAGTAGTCGCCACGAGTCGTGAGCACAAATGTCAAGTTATTTTTGAGTTCCTTTTTCTGGGTTTTTTGGGGCGCCCACTCTGCAAGCGATTGATCCGTCAGTTGGCCCGATCGCGAGCAGCGTCCGCGCCCCAAAAAACCCCTAAAGGAACCTAAAAATCCACAAATTAACTTGACATTTGTGCTCACGCCTCGAAGATTCATCACTGACATCGGTAAAGGAAAACGTCGTGCGGAAATTTTTCGCCAATCCGCCTTTAACGCAATAAAAGTGTTGTCCGTAAAAAGCCCTTTTATAACATACCATCACGCCTGTATTCCCCGAAGGGTTAGGTAGAGGTGTAACAATGTACACCCACAGTTCGCCGGTATGTTTAGGTCCCATGTAATAGGGGGCGAGTCTATTGCCATTACCCGGGCACAAATCCTAACTCCGAGCGGCTACTGAGAATTTCATAGAAAAACCCAATAACACTTTTTGCTCGATCTGGGAATCGAACCCAAGGACCCCTCTGCCTTACCCTTCGGAGAATACAGGCGTGATGGTATGTGTGTTTATGGAACTTCACCGGCGTCGCTATTCTTAGGAAATCAATCTTGTATTGATTGTGAGAGGGATTTTGAAATTTTAATGAGATAGACAAAGTTCAAAGTCAAAGCTTGTGTGGGTACGGAGGGTTATAGTTTTAGCAGTCCACTGTGGGTGTACATTGTTACACCGCTGCCTAACTCTTCGGAGAATACAGGCGTGATGGTATGTATGTATGTATGTATATTCTCTCAACTGGATTTCGGTCACGGTGGCCGATCTCAATAGAGTTTAGGCCAGTTTTAGAAGGATCAGATTTTGTAGAAGTAGAGCTCTTTGTGAAGGAGCTCGTCCGGGGAAGTACTACCACCATACCTATTTCTGCCGCAAAGCAGCTTGTAGTGTTCCGGTTTGAAGGGTATGGGTGCGGGTGTAGTTACAAGCACATGACACATTTCAACTTTGTCTCTGGGATGGCAACGTAATAGGGTATTACACTTATTTTTAAAAAGTGTCTCAATTAGATTGTATAGTACTAATAAACTACTAAAAATGTATGTATGTATGTATATATGTATTTATTATTATATTTTATTCTTGGAAATTTTTACTTCGTCTTCCTTGCACCTACTATGTTTTGTCTTTGCATCACCCTAAGGTAGATTGGTAGAAAATGCCTAAGGCATTAAGTCCGCCTTTGTACGGTGTATTTTGTTTTACATTTGTGCATAAAGCTTTAATAAATAAATAAATAAATAAAAAACACATTATTTTTTTAAATGCATTTAGATTTATATTTTCAAATTTCGCGCGTAAATTGACGAAAATGCAGGACGCAGTGAACGCCATATTTACTCTGTGGTCGTGAGTTCATGACGTCCGTTGGCTCTTTAAACAAATAAGTAAAATAAGGTTTATTATCCATTGTTGCAAAGATTCCTTATAATTAATTTTTATTTTTTCTGACGACACGTTTGGCGCAGTGGCCGAGCGATCGACTGCTGTGCTGCGTGTCGCGGGTTCGATTCCCACACGGAACAAATGTTTGTATGACCTACAGACAGTTGTTCCGGGTCTGGCTGTTTGTGTATGTGAGTTTATATGTTTGTTAACACACCCACGATACAGGAAAAACTCCTAGTGTGGGGCAATGTTTTTTTTTTAAACGCATACAAAAAAAAAAAAACAGAAAAATTAGGTTAACATACAGTATAAAAAAAAACAGTAACCATTAGCGGTACGCATTTCGAGTAAAAAACAGTGGTCCCCAAACTAAGCGGAGCTTGTATCTTGGGGATCAACAAATGCGCTGATATTTGCCGTTCAGTTGACAGTTGACAGTTGACAGCTGTCACTTTAGTTTACACAGCCGAATGACGTGATAAAATGGTGGTTACTACTTCATAGTGATAAAGAACAGATAGAAATGAACTGAAAACTTTAAATTGAATTTTAATAGTTATTTTATTAACTAAAACTAACACTTACCGACTGCTTTTTGCCTAAACTATTTAAATAATATATTTTTAGATTTTTTCTCATATACAGGGTTATTTGTAAAACAATGACAACCTTGCAGGACTGTATTCCTATCATCATAAACAACAACTTTTGTTCTATACATTTCTACAGAATCAAGCAACGCAAGCGCATTGAAGCGAATGACCGACTGAAGGATTTCCGTAAAATTGTAAATAGGTCAAGTACAAACACCCCCGCCGCCCTAACCCCGCTCCCCTCGCTATTTTACTATCGCTTTCGTTTGCTTCGATAGACTTCGTAACATTTAGAGAGTTCAATTTAAATGTTTTTATTTTTGTATGAAAATCTGATGAACTAAAATATGAAAAATTTTTAAATGTCATAGAACAAAAGTTGTTGATTATGATGTTAGTAACATAGTCCAGAGAGGTTGTCAATGTTTTACAAATAACCCTGTATATAGAGTAACATACCCTATTGCAAGTTCTCTGGTATTGCAGATGTCTATAGACAGCGGTGACCACTTAACATCAGGTGGGCCGTCGGCTTGTTTACCATCCAACGATATTTAAAAAAAATATGTATATATCTTTGCAGGGCTGCCCCGTTGGTCTCGTGGTCGCAAGCGCGACTGATGAGCGTTGGGTCCCGGGTTCGATTCCCAGGTCGGGCAAAAAGTGTTATTGGGTTTTTCCATTAGGATTTGCTCAGTAGCAGCCCGGAGTTTCGAAGTTGGTGGTATGACACCCCCGTATCTCGGAAAGCACGTAAAGCCGTTGGTCCCGGCTGTCATTCGTAGATCTTTGACAGCCGTCAGAAGCCAGGAAGTCTGACAACCAGTCTAACCAACAGGTATCGTGTTGCCCAGTAACTGGGTTGTGGAGGTCAGATAGGCAGTCGCTCCATGTAAAACACTGGTACTCAGCTGCATCTGGTTAGACAGGAAGCCGACCCCAATAGTTGGGAAAAGGCTAAGCAGATGATGATGTATATATCTTTGCAGGAGCTATCGAAGCTTGACACCCAGGTGCTTGGCTCCTCCGCACCTCCAACATCGACTGCTCTGTCATGCTCCATCGACCTGCCGACAGATGTCATCTCAGAGGTAAGGAATGACTTAATAGTATTACGCACTGCCGACTGGTCGCGGGAGACTTGGACAGTGATTGTGAGTTTCAATAGATGAAGCAGGTGTTTATGCATTTGGTCGCCATTTGTCTATGCCGGCGACGAAAAGCTTGTTTTTTTTTATTTTATATATTTTTAAACTGCCTCGGTAGCCTAGTGGTGTTAAGTGCGACTGCTACGCTAGAGGTCTTGGGTTCGATTCCCAGGTCGAGCAAAAAGTGTTATTGGGTTTTTCTAAGAAATTGCCAGTAGCAGCTCGGAGTTAGGATTTGTGCCCGGTTAATGGCAATAGGCTCGCCCCCTATTACATGGGACCTAAACATACCGGCGAACTGTGGGTGTACATTGTTACACCTCTGCCAAACCCTTCGGGGAATACAGTCGTGATGGTATGTGTTATAGCGTGTTACAGAAGAGGTATATCCATATAAACGGGGTGAAGAGTGTATCCGGTTCTGAATCTCTATACAATATTTCAGCTTAAAATTAATAATTTTGAAAATACCTCGACTGCCTCGGTTGCAGTGGTCCTAAGCGCGACTGCTACGCTAGAAGTCTTGGGTCCGATTCCCAGGTCGAGCAAAAAGTGTTATTCGGTTTTTCTGTGAAATGCCAGTAGCAGCTCGGAGTTAGGATTTGTGCCCGGTTAATGGCAATAGGCTCGCCCCCTATTACATGGGACCTAAACATACCGGAGAACTGTGGGTGTATATTGTTACACCTCTGCCTAACCCTTCGGGGAATATGAATGTTTATGGTATGTATCTTTTGGTTGGTAAGTGGTTTGATAATACCAAAACTAATCCGTGCCTTTGTGAATTATATACCCTTTCAGTAACACACTGTAGAACTTAATAAAAGTAGTTTTCACGCGTCATTTGTATGAACTACCGCCTTACGATACACATTCATACAATTTAGTAACAGTAGAGCTCTTTGTGAAGCAGCTCGTCCGGGGAAGTACTACCACCATACCTATTTCTGCCGCAAAGCAGCTTGTAGTGTTCCGGTTTGAAGGGTATGGGTGCCGGTGTAGATACAGGCACATGAGACGTTTCAGCTTTGTCTCTGTGATGGCAACGCATTTGCAAGGCCTTTGGTATTGCAGATGTTTATAGGTAGCGGTGACCACTTAACATTAGGTGGGCCGTCGGCTTGTTCGCCATACAATTACTTAAAAACAAAAAACTCATGCCTTTTTCCCATTCACCAACGAAATAATATTAATTGATATCTCTGTGAAGCGGGAAACCATTTTCTGACAACAAATACAGGATCTGTTCGTTCCCCAGGCTGTCTTGTCCCCGGACAAGGCGGGCTCCCTGCTGTCAGTGCAGTCAGCGCCCACGGAGCAGAGGGAACGGCCTGCCAGCTTGCTGCTCGAGTTGCCACTAGCAACGGTAAGTATTCACAATCTCCCGCTGTTCCTTCGTTGTTCAAGATAAATAAGATCCCCCTTTTAGGATATTGACTAGCTTCTGTCGGCGACTTCGTTCGCGTCAAATTTGATATATTATTTCACGGGGACCGTACATTTCTCCGGGATAAAAAGTATCCTATGTGTTATTTCACACTACAATCTATCTCAGTGCCATATCCAGATCCTTCCTGCCGTTAATTAATTAATTTATTTATTAAAACTTTTTGCACATAATGTAAATAATACACCGTACAAACGCAAAGGGAACGCAAAGGGCACAAGAAGGAACTTGGATGTGTTTTTGTCAGTAAAAGTCTGACACTCCCTCCCGCCCCGCCCAGTGTGGGGGAAGTCATTTGATGATTTCCTATCGGTAAAAAAGAAAACTATGGCAGTCCCATCATTCTGATCATTTTCTTTTTGTTGTTGACCGTACCTGGGCAGCTTGTGGTCACGTAGATGTTTAAGGTCAACAACTCAACTTTTTTGCTTGACTTTCTTTAAAAGCCCCCGCGGTCCGCGCACTTTTGGATGAACGCGTATGCCCAATGTTTTACTGTACCAAAATGTACTTTTCATACCAAAAATAAAGTCGACTCGGTACCCTGCAAACATTTTTGCTCAATATAAGTTTGATGGACAGTATTTATTCGTAATTAACAGTTATATGTGTTTTTAACACCCCATATTTTCAAATATTTACACCATTTTAATCAATCTATCTCCTAATAACTTGCAGCAAGTAGGAGCCTACCTATCAGCGATGTCGCCGACAGAACAGGAGGAAGACTCCCTGCTGACCCTGTCGTCGGTGACGGCTCGGCCCCTGCTGGCGGCCTCCAGGAAGCTGCGGCCCGCGCCAGACTCCTCGGCTGAGTAAGGACCTTATCTTTACTTATGTCAAGTCAAGTCAAAGCATTTATTTTAATTAGACCATTTACAGGAATTTTTGAATTGTCAAGAAGTTACAGTTTAAGGTTGACGCTAGTGGCTCGTTCCAAAACGTAGGTCTCTATGGAGAAGAACGAGCAAGTAACTCCACGGACACTCTTTTCCTTCAATTTGGTTTTTACAAAATCTCGGTTGCAATATTCTTGATGCTTCTATTGTGAATATTTTAAGTAACCCCGGACAGAAGAATAACGTCACTACGTAACTTACAAAAGAGCTGATAACTCTGGAACCGCTGAAGCGATTTCCATTAAACAAGGAACACTCCCGACTAATTAACCTTTCAAACACAAAAACAAAATCAAAATCGGTTCGTGACTTCGGGAGTTACGATGCCACAGACAGACACACTCACATACACACACACATACAGACACGTCAAACTTATAACACCCCGTCGTTTTTGCGTCGGGGGTTAAAAACAATGAAAGTGAAAAAAAAAAAACAAATAACAAAGATGTAAGCCATGGCAAATAAAAGATGACCAATCCCAATTGACAGCGCCAGTTCACGAACATGACGCGTTCATCGGCACCATTCAGCTACGATCCAACAAACGCGTTGTCATCAGCGAGACATTTAAGTGAGCATGACAAAGCTCTCAACCGCCATGATCATTATTACCAACACTTAGTAACTTAATGTGTATAAGCTTGACTGCTTTTCGGTCATGGTGGCCAATCTCAATAGAGCCTGGACCAGTAGTATCAGAAGGATCGGATTTAGTAGTAATAGGGCTATTTGTGACGCAGCTCGTCCGGGGAAGTACTACCACCATACCTATTTCTGCAGCAAAGCAGTGTTGGTATGTTCCGGTTTGAAGGGTATGGGTGTCGGGGTAGTTACAGGCACATGACACATTTCAACTTTTTCTCTGGGATGGCAACGCATTTGCAAGGCCTCTGGTATTGCAGATGTCTATAGGCAGCACAGTAATCACCATCATCTTCCTGCCCTGATACCATGTTACTTGAGGTCGGCGCAACACGTTTTCTTCTTCCACGCTGTCCTGTCAACCGTCATGCTATCGCTGACTCCCTTCTCTTTCATGTCATTCTTCACACAATCCATCCAACTTTTCTTTGGCCTCCCACTTCTCTTACCATCAGGTTGGCCGTCGGCTTGCTTGCCATCAAGCGATATACGTGCACACGTGTCTGCTTATGTAGCGTTCCTTTCGTCCCTTCATGGTGTCCCTACAGTCTCCTCATCTCCCCAGGAGCACCGCCCCCCCGGACGGTGGTTACGGCTGGGTGGTCGTGTTTGGCGCGTTCATGGTGCAGTTCTGGGTGGCGGGACTGTTCAAGTCCTATGGAGTGCTGTACGTGGAGATCATGGAAACCTTCCCTGACTCCTCGGAGTCGGTGGCCTCTTGGATTCCTGCTGCGTTATCTACCCTGTGTCTTGCTCTTGGTGAGTACCTTTCATTTATTTAGTAACTTACTAACTATTTAACTGCCTTATTCGCCTAGTGGTCCTAAGCGCGACTGCTACTCTAGAGGTCTTGGGTTCGATTCCCAGGTCGAGCAAAAAGTGGTATTGGGTTTTTCTATGAAATGCTCAGTAACAGCTTGGAGTTAGGATTTGTGCCCGGTTTTTGGCTCGCCCCCTATTACATGGGACCTAAACATACCGGCGAACTGTGGGTGTACATTGATACACCGCTACCTCACCCTTCGGGGAAAACAGGCGTGATGGTATGTTATGTTATGTGTTCCAGCGCCGCTATCATCAGCCTTATGCGAGAAGTATTCCTGTCGCCTGGTCGTGTTTATTGGAGGACTCTTCTGCGCCACCGGACTCGCCCTTTCCTACTTCAGCAGGGGACTGCTGCATCTGCTGCTGAGCTTCGGAGTCATGACTGGTAAGACCATGATGAATAAATCTTTTTCTTTTTCGCGAGACTGTCTTCATGTCATGGTTTTGTCCATGGTTGTGAGCGAGAGCGATTGGGACGCCTTTGCCTCCTTCTGCGAGGTGGTGACTCACAAGCGCTGGAAGGCGCGAGACGATCTCCGGCCACCATGAAGCCGGGCTTGCGGGCGGCGAGCTCGGGGTCAGTCGGTCGCCTAAACAGAGATAGGCCTGAGAGAGAGGCGTGCGTGGTGGTCTCCGCGCGCCTTTCTGGAGTCAGTGCGGCAGGTGGCTGACGGCCGCAACAGGTGACGGGGCCGCCTTGTGGTAGTGATGAGTCAATACCTGTCAGGGTGCGGAAGAATGCTCTGAGCGACATCCGTGTTTCCATGAATGGTAGTTGGAGAAACACCGTGGGGTTTTAGTCGGTAGGAGTCCGACACACCCCTCCGCCTGCTCCGAGGTGGAGGTAGACCGTGAGGATTTCCCCAAGATGAAAAAAAGACATTGAGTTACTTTTTGACACAAAGAGGTATTTTTATTACAATCAAGTGGACGCCCCCACTTTTTTTTTTTTGGGGGGAGGGAAATCATCAAATAACTTCTCCCGCCCTAGGCGGGGCGGGAGGGAGTGTCAGACTTTTACTGACTAAAACCCACCCATGTTCCTTCTTGTGCCCTTTGCGTTCCGGGGGCGCGGTATCTCTTGCGAACAACCCGCAGCCCCGGCAGGCATCGGCCCTCAGTGGCCCCTTCCATATGCTGACATCTCTTAGAGGCGCGCGTGGAACACGAACGCGCCGTCGACACGGCCTGTCGTTATGCAACGTAAGGACGGTGAGCTACCCATTGCTCACCGTCCACAGGCCCGTATCTACGGTGGCCGGGAGTCGTCTCGCGGCTCCCGACGTCCGGAACGTCTACCGCGGCGGCTGGGACGCGAGAACCTCTGTCTCAGCCGTCCCGCCGCCTCCTTCTCAAGCATTACTGCCTCGCAGAAGGAGGCGACTGCATCCCATTCCCTCTCGCTCCGGACCATGGCTTGCACCAGGGCCGGGACGCCCCGATGATCGAAATGTATGGGAAAAGTTTTTAACGATTTCTAATACTCATACCTTAAATGTTCCCATACAGTCTTTTGATGCCTATATGAAATTGAATCGATTGGTACAAAAGATTATTTTTAGTTTTTTAGAATTTTTTCACTGACTACAATTCTTCCAAAATCTGTGAATGCAGTTCAGAATATTTCGAAAAGTTATGGATGGTCTCCTAAGAACGTTTTCCTGTAACTATAACGGTTAAGGTTAACCTACCCTTAGTGACCCGTCTCAAAAATCCAACCAGCATGTAACTTGTTTTTAACCCTCGACCCAAAAACGACCGGGTGTTATAAGTTTGACGTGTCTGTGTATGTGTGTGTGTCTGTCTGTGGCATCGCAGCTTCCAAACGCATGAACCGATTGTGATTTTGTTCTTGTGTTTGAAAAGTGAATTAGTCGGGAGTGTTCTTAGCTTTGTTTTATGGAAATCGGTTCAGCGGTTTCAAAGTTATCAGCTCTTTTGTTAGCTGCGGTAGCAAATTGATTTTTTTCTTCTGTCGGGGGTTACGTAATTTTTTTTTTTTGTGCTTTCATTGATTTCTCCTATTATACTACTAGTAAGATAATACTACTCATGTTGATTTCAGGAATCGGTGGAGGTCTGTCCACAACTCCTGGCATTGTCATCGTGTCTCAATACTTCGACAAACACAGGTAAATAATGATATGTTTTCGACCGAATTTCACTCTCAAAATTGGGTAGGACGGCAAGCCGACACGACCGACTTCATGTCTGTTATCTGCGGGTTTTTTGCGCGGAACCCTAATTCTCTTTTCTCAAATAAAAGTAGCCTACAAGTAAATGGTTATAAATACTTTGACTTTATCCAAAATTAGCGAACTGCTCGCGACTTCGTCCGCGTGGCTTATTACACCCGCGTTAAGTGACGTCTTTGGATACTGCTCCGCTCCCGTAGGTCGTAACGTGATGTTATATAGCCTATGTTACTCAGGAATAATATAGCTATCGATTAGTGAAGAAAAAACAAAATTAAAATTTTTAAGTAACCCCGACAGAAGAATATAAATCCCTACCGCAGCCAACAAAAGAGCTGATAACTTTGAAACCGCTGAACCGATTTCCATCAAACATAGCTAAGAACACTTCCGACTAATTCACCTTTCAAACAACAACAAAATCAAAATCGGTTTTATGCGCTCGGGAGCTACGATGCCACAGACACACACACACAGAGACACGTCAAACTTATAACACCCCGTCGTTTTTGCGTCGTGGGTTAAAAATTGTTACAATCGGTCCAGTAATTTCGGAGCCTATTCATTACAAACAAACAAACAAATCTTTCCTCTTTATAGTATAAAAATAGTAGTAAGTATAGTATAACTATATTCTAGTGTAGTACAGATAACATTTAAAAGAAAAAAGAACAGAACATTAGGTTTTAATTTCTTACTAGCCATATACCCATATAGGTACCCCGCAGTGTCATCCGCGTTCAGTTACGTTTTTGATTACTGCTCCGCTTTCGTTAGTCGTAGCGAGAAGTCCTATACATACATGAAAATCGCATTAAAATCCGTTGCGTAGTTTAAAAGATCTAGGCGTACAGACGGCGGGAAGCGACTTTGTTTCATAGCCGCCTCGAGCCGAGAGCACAAAAGTCAAGTTCATTTTGGATTTCCGGGTTCCTTTCTGGGTTTTTCGAGTTACCAACGCTGAACACAGATAGTCCGTCTGTCGGACAGATAGCGTGCAGCGTCGGCGCCCCAAAAAGTCCAGAAACACACCCAAAAATCCAAAAATGAAGTTGACGTTTGTGCTCACGACTCATGGCGACTGCTATAGGAATGTTGTGAATAAACCATTTAATAATATGTCCATCTCTTTACAGAGCGTTAGCTAACGGCATTTGTGTGAGCGGTACGGCAGCTGGTAGCTTCGTGTTCCCGATGCTGATAGAAAAACTTGTAGATATGTATGGGTTGCATGGAACTGTGTTATTACTGGGTAAGTTCATATCTTTGGAAACCTGGACTTATAACTAACTAGCTAACTACCCGCGTGGCTTATTTTACCCGCGTTAAGTTACGTCTTTCATTACTGCTGGGCTCCCGTGTGTCGTAGCGTGATGCTATATAGCCTATGTTACTCAGGAATAATGTAGCTATCTATTGGTGAAAAAATGGTTCAAATCGGACTAGTAGTTTAGGAGCCTATTCGTTGCAAACATACAAACAGACAAAAAAATCGTTACTCTTTGTAAAATTATAAGTAAACTAATTAACTAGTACAAAATTAATATAAGTTTGAAATCGCAAATTCACTTTAAGCAAGCGAGGCTTTTTTTCACGTTAACTTAGATCTTTGACAGTCGTTATGAATAGTCAGAAGCCAGGAAGTCTGACAACCAGTCTAACCAAGAGATATCGTGTTGCCCAGTAACTGGGTTGTGGAAGTCAGATAGGCAGTCGCTCCATGTAAAACACTGGTATTCAGCTGCATCCGGTTAGTCTGGAAGCCGACCCCAACATAGTTAAGAGGCTAAGCAGATAATGTTGAGTTAGGTCGTTGGTTACTGCTCCGCTCCCGTGTGTCATAGCGTAATGTTATAGTTATGTAACAGGCCATCACGCCTGTATTCCCCGTTGGGTAAGGCAGAGGTGTAACAAATGTACACCCGCAGTTCACCGGTATATTTAGGTCCCATGTAAGGACGAGCCTATTGCCATTAGCCGGGCACAAATCCTAACTCTGCTACTGAGGATTTCATAGAAAAACCCAATAACACTTTGCTCGACCTGGAAATCGAACCCAAGACCTCTAGCGTAGCAGTCGCGCTTAGGACCACTAGGCTAACGAGGCAGTAACGAGATAGATAGGGTGTTAATAGGCTGGTGGTATTTTTTAACATTTCTGTCGTCTCCAGGAGGTGGTATGCTCCACGTATGTGTGTCGGCCACGCTGTACCGCCCGGCGCCAGTCAGCTTCAACACCTCCACCCTCGCAGACAGGACCCCGGCTACCACCACCACCACGGAACACACCACGCTGCTACATGATATACAAGAAGGTGAGAGTCGTTACAGAAGCAACACTTGGCCTATGCTAAAGAAGAAGGCGACGGGACGGTTGAGGCAGAGAGCCTCCCGTCCCAGCCGGCGAGGTAGACGCTCCGGGCGTCGGGAGCCGCAAGACGAGTTCCGGCCACCGTTTTATTTTTTGGGGTGTGGGAAATCATCAAATAACTTCTCCCGCCCTGAGCGGGGCGCGAGAAGTTATTTGATGATTGATTGATGATGTCAGACTTTTACTGACTAAAACCCACCCATGTTTCTTCTTGTGCCCTTTGCGTTCCGGGGGCGCGGTATTTCTTACGAACAACTCGCAGCCTCGGGGCTCCGGCCACCGTTGACGCGGGCCTGTGGACGGTGAGCAATGGGTAGCTCACCTTCCGTACGTTGCATAACGACAGGCCGTGTCAATGGCGCGTTCATGTTTCACGCGCGCCTCAAAAAAATGTCAGCAATTGGAGGGGTCACTCAGGGCCGATGCCTGCCGGGGCTGCAGGTTGTTCCAAAGAGATACCGCGCCCCTGGAACGCAAAGGGCACAACAAACTTACACCTCTCTCTCAACTTCCGTTCGCCCGATCACACTTATTTCCGTAACGCTCTCGTCATGCATTCGCCAGCTTACTCCCCAAGTCAAGTGTGCGTAAAGAAGTTTTACTTCAAAAACACTTCAAGAATGGAGAAAGTTCTCAATTTGATTGTATTTTTACAAGCTTTTATGTACAACTTGCATTGCATGTCCGGGTGGAATCTTGCAATTTAATTTCAAAGCAGTGATCTTCTACTGATTGAGCTGATATTTTGTATACACGTTTAGTTTGGATGATATTGCATGATAAGCTATGTGACGTCATTCTAAATCCAACATGGCGGAATACCCAAGATGGCGGTATAATTATTTTGTTTTTCCATTACGAATTTTTTAGTAACAGCCCGGTGTTAGGAAGTTGGTGGTGTGACACCCGTGCCTCTGAAATAACGTAAAGGGTCTGTCCGCGGTAGTTTCGGATTGCCGTCCCTTCGGACTATGAGAGTAAGGGAAGAGGGAGTGCACCTGTGTTTGCGCGCACACTTGTGCTCTATAAATATCTCCAGATCTGGAGAATAGATATACATATACATATGCGTATTTAACACTCATGTGATGTCTTAACACTCTGTATGTCTTCTTCCGCAGACCAAGGCATCATGTTCAAGTCTGACTCCACAAAAGACAACCGCCTCCAGAACCTGTTCCAGCCGGAGAACGAGCTGACCCTCAACCAGAAGAACCTTCTCCTTAATGAGGATAAGAGGACCAGCTTAATTACTGAGATCATGCACCCTAGCTTGATTGAGGTTTGTAGATTAGATGGATGTTTGTTACTCTTTCACGCTTAAACAGCTCAACGGATCTAGATGAAATTTGGCACTGAGATAGATTGTAGTGTGGAGTAATACATAGGATACTTTTTATCCCGAAAAAATTTACGGTTCCCGTGGAATGATAGGGTAAAAGTGGGATAGATGCCACACTTTATATCTGCCAGTACAAAAATCAAAACATTTTATTTGCAAAACTAGCGAGTACTTTGGTTCTTTATTTACAAATGTATGAAAAGTAAAAAACATTATCTTCGATATTTCCGGCGTAATAGCGATATTTGCGGACCTCTATTTTTTGGGAAAACTATCCCATGTATGGGATAGTTGCCTAGTCCATATAAATTACGTTTATGATAGTCGACACGCTGAGAAACAAGGCATTAATCCCGAAAAAACTTTGATCGCTCCTTGCTTCCCCATGCGATCGCACAAAGACATGAGACACGGTCCACTTAGTAGTAGTTGGTAAGTCTTTCCATAGATTAATGAAATAGCAGGCGATTCTTTCGCGAAACTAGAGTAATTGCAATCGGGGCATCTATACTCCTGAGGCGTCTATCCCACTTTGCGAGGATATGGCTAGTAAATTGTATGAATTAAGTATTATTTGCAGGTCGCTCGCCAACAGATGCAAAACCAGCACTCTGATTCCGAAGACTCCGAGGGTCTGGACGTATTAGGAGTAGTTGGTGAGTATAAGTTAAACTCGTGTGTCTATCTGGGGTATCGCAATGAATAAACTAACCTAAGAAGTTTTTTCTGTAGCTGCCTCGTTAGTCTAGTGGTCCTAAGCGCGACTGCTACGCTAGAGGTCGTGTGTAAAGTGTTATTGGGTTTTTCTATGAAATTCTCAGGATTCAGAGTTAAGATTTGTGCCCGGACATGGGACCTAAACATGCTGGTGCACTGTGGATGTACATTGATACACCTCTGCCTAACCCTTTGGGGAATACAGGCGTGATGGTATGTTTCTGTATATTTTACTGATTGCAAACATTTCGTCGTTTCTTTTATATACAAAAACGTCGAAAAACTACAAAAGCGGGATAGAGTTTGTTAAGGATGTTCATTTTTAAGTTAAAATCGGGATGTCCCGAAAAGTCGGTACGTCTAATAGGTAAATTAAAAATGTTTCTTTTTAACTGCCTCGATAGCCTAGTGGTCCTAAGCGCGACTGCAAGACTTCTTTGGTGCGATTCCCAGGTCGAGCAAATGTTATTGGGTTTTTCTATGATATTCTCAGCAGCAGCTCGGAGTTAGGATTTGGCAATAGGCAATAGGCTCGCCCCCTATTTAATGGGACCTAAACATACCGGCGAACTGTGGGTGTACATTGGTACAACTCTGCCTAACCCTTCGGGGAATACAGGCGTGATGGTATGTATGTTTCTTTTTCAGGTTTGCCGAAAGAGGTGGTTCGTCTTCGCCTGCGACCTACTCGATCGTCCTCCATCCTTCATTCAGTTGAAGACCTCTCGACGGACAGTACTTGTGTGTACAAGGCGAGGCGAAACCTTAGCAGGTAAGTCTCCCATATTTACTGGAGCTGAGAGCAGTCAGTCAGTCTTTTTTCCTAAAATGAATGACTGACTACTCGCCGACGCTGCACGCGATTGGTCCGTCAGTCGGACCGTACTCGTGCAGCGTCAGCGCCCCAAAAACCCCAGAAAGTAACCCAAAAAATTACCTGACGTTTGTGCTCACAACTCATGGCGGCTACTATACGGAAAGGGGTATACCCATACAAACAGGGTGAAGAGTGTATCCGGTACTGAATCTCTATACAACATTTCAGCTCCAAAGCAATGACTTTGAAAATGCATAATATTTTTTATATTTCGGCAGTTTATTAAGTTTAAATCATAACAAACGTGTCAGGAGAAAGAAATCTTTTACGGAGTTGTTTCTTTGCGTGTAGTTTTTTTGACACCGATCAGCTGACTTGGTGTAGTGATGTGTAGAATTCGATTAGAAACATTTGATTTATTACGTGACACGACGTGTGACGCTCCGATTGTGACGAACGCGGTCAACTCAACGGCATACCGGCGGCCTTTAATTATGGCTGTCTGTGGCGAGACGCGACGTAACGCGTATTTGTTTTGAGGACGAGCAGACGCGACACGGTTTATTCTTATTAACCCCGATTCTCCTGATTCTTGCTTGATACTCTTTGTGGGCCGGCTAGAAAGTACCACGCCACGAACTACAAGCAAAATTGTACTGTACTTCTTCATGATTCAAGAAGTAATTACCGAAATCACGTAGGACATTTGTAGCGAGCAGCATCGCGTCGCGTCGTATTCGTCGCTCACGCAGGGCACCGCGTTACTTAAATGTTTCTTCATAATTTTGTTTTCAAAAACTGTTTCTATGTGGTTTGTTAACACCAAAGGCATAGTATAAGCTACATAACATCACACTACGACCCACGGGAGCGGAGCAGTACCCAAAGACGTAAATTAAAGCAGTTGCAAATGAACCACGAAGACTAACACGTCTTTGTTTTTTCCTACAGCAAGTCTTTGTACATACGGCCACCACCAAGCCGGCTGATTCCAAGCAAGCTGGCGGAGCCTATCATCATCAAGCAAGAAGAGGTACAGAAGGAGGATGTCCAGGTCGTGAAGAAAAGGTCTGGGTGTGTTGAAGTCATATCTAGGTAAGTGTTTAACTACCTATTTCTACCGCAAAGCAGCTTGGAGTGTTGCGGTTTGAAGAGTATGGGTGCCGGTGTAGTTACAGGCTCATGATACATTTCAACGTTTCTGGGATGGCAACGCATTTGCAAGGCAGCGGTGACCACTTTTAACATCAGGCGGGCCATCGGCTTGTTAGATATCCAACGAAATTAAAAAAGAAAAATAAGGGCCGCGGTGTTTCTTGCGAAGAAATTCCGCAACCCTAGAAGATAGAGACCTACCAACGTTTTGGAACCAGCAACTAGCTTCAACTCAGCTCCTTGACAATTGGATAGATGACACCACTAATTAATTGACGTACTTTTTATGAGCTGTCAAAACTCAATTCCCCCATAGATTTTGAAGGACAATACTAAACTATGACGTCACTTTTTAGTCATGTCAATTCACTAACTATTTATTGATTTTAAAGCAACTAAAAATCAAATTTTTTGGTTATTTAAAAAGTCTTCGGGTTTTCAGGGGTAAAATATAGTGTTTTTTTTGAGGAGTTGTGTTTTGGACATCTACCCAATTCAAAAGTGCCTGTTAATTGTGGAATTGAAATAAAAGCTTTGATTTTGACGTTGACATTTCACCTTATTCTTGTCTGCAGATATCTAGACGTGTCTCTGCTAAAGTCATGGCGGTTCGGTCTCCTGTGCGCGTCCGTCGCTCTCATGTCCTGCGGGTCTCCCTACGCTCTGTATTACCTCCCGGCGTACACAGTAGCTGCTGGGCACAGTAAATCTGCTGCAGGTATGTAGCTACATGCCTTCTGTTGAGATATCCTCAGCCTGATTCATTCTCGATTTAGAAGACATCACGCGGCGGTTACCAGCGTAGAGGTATGAGGAACAGTGTGTAAAGAATAAGAAAGAAACTGGCTCGGTAGCCTAGTGGCCCTAGCGCGACTGCTACGCTAGAGGTCTTGGGTTCGATACCCAGGTCGAGCAAAACGTGTTATAAGATTTTTCTATGAAATTCTCAGTAGCAGCTCGGAGTTAGGATTTGTGCCCGGTTAATGGCAATAGGCTCGCCCCCTATTACGTGGGACCTAAACATACCGGCGAACTGTGGGTGTACATTGTTACTGTACCTCTGCCTAACCCTTCGGGGAATACAGCCGTGATGGTATGTTATGTTATGAAAAAAAAAGAAAGAAATAAAGAAAGAAAAACCATTTATTCCCGCTAAGGTGACGTACATAATATAAACATTTTACTTGATCAAGGGTTAAGACAAGCGATATAGTTCGTCTCGTAGTCGTAAGGCTGTCGAGTGGCAACCACGCACCGGAAGGCACAGTGTCAAAAGGCGTCACACAAGGTGGACTGAAGACCTGGTAAAGGTCGCGGGAAATCGCTGGACGAAAGCAGCGCAGGACCGGACATTGTGGCTATCTGTAAGGGAGGCCTATGTATAGCAGTGGACTAAAGATGATGATTATACGCTAACATTAAAATAACGATAGCGTTGAAACGTTATTTTCCTAACGTTATATTAAATGGGTTAACCGATATTTTTTGAAGTAAAACTTCTTTACGCATGCTTGACTTGGCGAGTAGCCTGGTGAATGCGATACGAAATCGTGACGGAAATGAGTGAGATCGGGCGAACGGAAGTTGAGAGGGAAATATAAGTTAGTGAAGATAGAAAGGGAGAGAGTTAAGTTTCGTATATTACTGTAGGAGCGAGAGAGCAGCAGTGCGCGCGCTCATTTTCTTTCTCTCTTCCTCAAGTGACACAATTAGAATTTTACTTCAATCGTGTGGTCTTAAGCACGGGTGTTTGGTTTTTCTTGCGTACCCATGGCAACGGTCTGTGTTACGATGATCCTGCCAGGCTGTATAATATTATTGTGTGTTCCAGGCCACCTGGTAGCTATCAGCGCTGTGCTGGACTTGTGTGGGCGGCTCGGCCTGGGCTGGCTTTGCGACCTCCATCTGTTTTGCAGAAGAAAGGCCTATATTGTCAGGTCAGTTCAAATATGATAATTGGGCTCCTGAATTCGTCCTTATTCCCTACATATCTAAAGATAACACAACTAATAAAACAAGCATTCGTTTTGGACGTATGAGAAACAGGGTGTAAAGTCTTTCGTCCTCCATAGAAAAGGGAGGATCCTCCGAGCAGACGGGTGTTGTGACTGGCGGGCTGCTGCCCGACGGGATGTTGTATATATGCTAACGTCGCGGCGAACTTTGATAGCGCGAACTAGGCAACGTCAGTTTGTCGTGGTACTTCGCATGCTGAGGGATAGATGTCGCTACATCGTAATTTTATATATATTTTTAATTTTATTTTGGTTCAAAGTAGCCCAAAGATCTATAGACAGGGCTATGCGCGGAGTCTCTCTGCGAGATCGAATCAGAAATGAGGAGATCCGCAGACGAACTATAGTTACCGACATAGCCCAGCGAATCAGCAAGTTGAAGTGGTAATGACACTTTTTTACTTGACCTGGTCAAGTAAAAAAGTGTTATTGGGTTTTTCTATAAAATTCTCAGTAGCAGCTCGGAGTTAGGATTTGTGCTCGGTTAATGGCAATAGGCTCGCCCCGTATTATATGGGATCTAAACATATAGGCGAACTGTGGGTGTACATTGTTACGCCTTGGCCTAACCCTTCGGGGAATACAGGCGTGGTGGTATGCAGTGTTGTACAGCGGCCAACCTGGGTCCCTAATACTGCACATTGTAAATTCTTATGTCACCATGTCTTGTAACCATGTTATTTACAAAATAAAATATATTATCTTAATATTTTTCACAGCATACTAGTCGCTGGAATTGCAGTCCTAACTCTGCCTAGTCTTAAATCTTGGTGGGCACTGGCCATCGCTTCTGGTGAGTATTTGTTGGCAATATTAATAATATCGAACTGGCTCGGTAGCCTAATGATCCTAAGCGCGACTGCTACGCTAGAGGTCTTGGGTTCGATTCCCAGGTCGAGCAAAAAGTGTTATTGAGTTTTTCTATGAAGTTCTCAGTAGCAGTTCGGAGTTAGGATTTGTGCCCGGTTAATGGCAACAGGCTCGCCCCCTATTACATGGGACCTAAACATACCGGCGAACTGTGGGTGTACAGGTACACCTCTGCCTAACCCTTCGGGGAATACAGGCGTGATGGTATGTGTATTAATAATATCAGCCTGTTATTGCCCCACTGCAGGGCAAGGATCTCTTCTCATACAGAGAAGGCACGAGCATTGATCACGTAATAAATGTGGGTTAGCAATTTCAGGCTTGTCAACACAAATCTAGATTTCCTCACGATTTTTTCCTACACCGATGTCAGCGATGTCCAAGATAAACTTAGAATTTTTTTATTTTTTTTGAATACGGTATTGTATTTATTTTTGTATTTTTATTTACATAATAATATTTACAGGCTTATAATTAGAAATCCTTAATAAAAACAAAAAGAAACTAAAACTAAATGGCATCAAAAAACTCCTCCGCATCACCGTCAACCCGAAAAGTGCCCAAAAGACTGGCGGCATTGCCACGTTGGATGGCAATGTTTAACTTCTGGCCAAGATAAAAGCCAGCCTTTGGGTCGCGGGAAGTGTCAACTAATCGTTTAGATAGATCCCTAAAAAGGCTATGGGCACAGTCTTAGAAATTACATGTGAATTGCAAAAGTCACATTGCTGCTTGCCTTTCAGCTTTGTCTTCGAGATGGCAACTCATTAGCAAGGCCTCTGGTATTGCAGATGTGTATAGGCAGCGGTGACCACTTAACATCAGGTGGGCCGTCGGCTTGTTTGCCATCCAATGATATAAAACAAAACGCCTTTTTTACGAAAACAACTCTTATATGGTACTATGAATAACCGCACGACTTCCATACTTATATTTACATTGCGTGCTACCATAAAAACAGGCCAAGTGCGAGTCGGACTCACGCACTAAGGGTTCCGTACCATTATCTATAAAAACGAGCAAAAGTATCACGTTTGTTGTACGGGAGCCCCCTTAAATATTTATTTTATATCCTTTTTTTGGTATTTGTTATTATAGCGGCAACAGAAATACATCATCTGTGAAATTTTCAACTGTCTAACTATCACTGTTCATGAGATACAGCCTGGTGACAGACAGATGAACAGAGGAGTCTTAGTAATAGGATCCCATTTTGCCCTGTGGGCACGGAACCCTTAAAAGTGATTTTTCCTACCATAAGCTAACGTAGTTTCTCTACAAACATGTTTGCTCAATAGAACTTAGTCTGATGGTAAATATCTTCTATCTATACTTATAATAAATCTGTAGAGAGGTCAATTCTGTACATGAAATATATTTCCAAAATAACTATCAGGGGGTGATTAGGGATCGATACTGATGCCAAAAATGCAATCAGTAAAATTTTTGTCTGTCTGTCTGTCTGTCTATATAACTGTTATTGAAACAAAAACTACTTGATGGATTTTAACGAAACTTGGTACATTTATTTTTCATACTCCTGAGTTGGTTATAGTATACTTTTCATCACTCTACAACCAATAGGAGCAGAGCAGTGAAGGGAAATGTTGGGAAAACGGGAGAAGTTACTCCATTTTTGAAAGCGCTAATCTCAGGAACTACTGGTTTGAATTGAAGAAATATTTTTGTGTTGCATAGTTTATTTATCGAGGAAGGATATAGGTTTATGACATCACGCTACGACACACTGAAGATGAGTAGTCACCAAAGACGTAACTAAACGGGGGCCAACGAAGTCGCTGGCAGAAGCTAGTATGCGTAATAAACGGCCACATAATGTGTCTTATTACACCTGTTACAACTGTGCTTGCTTTTGAGGAATGCAGTTCAATTTGAAGTGAATTGTAATTGAATTTAATGAATTATGTGATTCCAGGTGCTTACGGTCTTTGTCTGGGATGCTGGTTCCTCCTGGTGCCTGTTCTCTTGGCTGATGCCTTCGGAACAGCTCGTATTGCTTCATCTTATGGCTTGGTCAGGATGTTCCAGAGTCTTGCAGCTGTTTCTGTTCCACCAACTGCTGGTAAGCAGACACAGTTTCACTACTTAAGAATTCGACTTCGTTCTTGTAAATGTAGATTATCATGCGGGTTTATTTTTTATACGGAACCCTTATTTCTTTTTTCTTTAATAAAAGTTACTTCTTTTAACAACAGTTATCAAAGTTAGCGAAAGCCATTGAAAGTCTTGTCGAAATCGGTTCAGCCGTTTCGGAGATTAGCAGCAACAAACTGAGTGACAAACATTTTTAAAATTGTCTTCTTTGGTAAATACTTACGTGTGGGAAAAAGCTGTTTTTTTTTCAGTTTAAAAATATATATTTTCTCCAAGAACAAATTACAGTTCACTTAAAGAGAAACATAACTAAATTAACAATAGGTTGTAATTAATATTACGACGTTCAAGCTATCCAAAAAACGGAATGTTATTTGTAATACACTATCTGACTTTAACTTGGTCCTAACCGCGACTGCTACGCTAGAGGTCTTGGGTTCGACTACCAGGTCGAGCAAAAAAAGTTATTGAGTTTTTCTATGAAATTCTCAGTAGCAGCTCGGAGTTAGGATTTGTGCCCGGTTAATGGCAATAGGCTCACCCCCTGTTACATGGGACCTAAACATACCGGCGAACAGTGGGTGTACATTGGTACACCTCTGCCTAACCCTTCGGGGAATACAGGCGTGATGGTAGTATGTAATACTATCTATTTTGACATTACAATCAGACAAATAAAATACCAACCTTTTACTGCCCCACTGCAGGGCAAAAACCCCTCTTCTCATACAGAGAAGGCACGAGCATTGATCACCACGCTTGCTCAAGGCCGTTTGGCAAAACAGACACTTAAATTTTATTCATTTGTATGTATGGATGACATATTCTTCGTGTTCACAGGTCTTCTCCGCGATGTGACGGGAGGCTACTCCTGGTGTTTCTATGGCATGGGGTCCTGTATGGTATTGGGCTCCATTCCCGTCATAGCATTCCATCTAAGCACTAAAAATGAGGATACAGACTCTTCCGTTGATTGAAGAGTTCAAACAAACCTGTTCTTTAGCAAAAATGTGGATAGAAAAAATCTTTTCAAAATGTTGGAATAAGAATTCGATTTAATTCTGCTAAAATGAACGAACAAATGTTAATTTTTCCCGGTTTTTCAAATAATTCCCGTTATTTCCAAACTTTGATTAATTTTAAATCTATTCTAAGCATTTTTTTGGATGTACTTAAAACTGTTATTTCTATATAGTAACTAACACATTTGACATATTGAAGTAGTTTGACGTAATTAGAATTATCGGGAAAGTGTGAGGTTTCGGTCGTTTTGGTAGAATTAAGCTTATTGGGGTCATAATAACTGGTTGGACCTACTAGGGCATAAGAAGACTTTAGTGTAGGTAATTCTTGGGGTCAAAGTGTTGTCACTAATTTTTCGGGATCTTAATGGTGAAAATCTATTTGTAATCTATTTATGTAATTGTGTATGTACTATGTATTAACACCAAAGGGATTGGATAAAAGAATGCATGTTTAACATACATAACCCTCCAGTGTTGGCTTGTACGGAAAGAATTTCAAAATCCCGATTTGAAATCCATCCCGAGATTCCGGGAAAGACGGGGTATTGACCAAAATAGCATACTGAGTTAAAAAAATGTATGTACATTAAGTTAACATAAACGTATTAACTATTTTAGAATGCTTTTCAAAAAAATTACGTCAATTTCCGAGAAAGGTTATGAAAAAATTAATTCAATGAGTTAAGCAATCCCGAAATCCCGGGATTTTTTCTTCAAACCAAATATTTGTTAAATTTTGTATGTAGTTATAATTTCTTAGCAAAAAAAAAATACCTTTAGAAAAATTTGTATTCGATTATCTGATCCCTAGATGTAAACCAGCCAATGGCAGGTCGAGTTTTAGAAATAGGTTGTGTTTGTAATGGGCTGTCTTTTTCTTTCACAATTGCGTGACAGTCTCTTCCTAAAACTCAACGTGTCTTAACACGCGGGTAGTAATTTGAATGCCAAGTTGAATGCAATGTAGATAGAAATATTAATGAATGTAAAAAAAAACGAAGGGAATTTATTCTATTTTGTTTCAAATTGGTCGTTAATTTTAAATAATTATGTGAAAATGTTTGAAATTTCTGGCCGTTAATTTTAAAATTGAAAGAATGTTTGCTATGCCTGTTCATTAATTATAAAAAAATATTGCAACTTTTGGCAGTTAATTTCAAATACGAAAAAATTTTTGCAACGTCTGTTCATTAATTAGAAACACGTAAATCATTTTACTAAAACTTGGCCGTTATTTTGAAAAATACTTTTTATTGTTTGTGTTACAAATAATTCTGATTAAAGGATTCACTAGTTTATCCTTAGGCTTATATTTTGTCGCTCTGAAACCGTGCCCATGGAAACCAAATTATGAAAAAAACATAAGCCGCCTTCAGACATAAAATGGACACTAGGTATTCAAAATGGCGGACAACACACGTTCTGACAGGTTTTATCATCATGCATTTAAAAGAAGTGTATCTCCAATGACTCTATGTCATGACGCGCTGCTGTTTTATTTTGAATATTGATAATCTGCGGTATCGTTCGTTATTTCAGAGCGGCAAAACTTACGAAACGCGAACATACACTCAAGGACTTAAATATTTCGATCGTGACATCAAATTTAAAACAATAATGGCTTGTGTATCTGGTTAGGTTTATATCTGCATAAAAAACAATGTTGGATTCGCCATAATTTTGATGTTTCAACGCTAAACATTTCAGGAAAAATTAACATATTGTTTCTTCTGTGAAAAATCTTTATCCTACTTAATTGAGCTTAGCGTCAGTTAGGGCCCACAGACAATATAATTTATGATACAGGGCCGTCTAGGGCAAGCTACACCACTGTTAAAAATAGTAACTATGTATATCTTTACAAAATTTTGGCATTAACAAAGGCTTTTCTTAGAAAGTCTACAAAAATAATGAGAAAAACACAATTTAAAAAAATGTATTTTTAATAACGTAGGGTCTAGAATAAACGTAGCAAGCGTTCGAGTGAGCTAAAATCACCCTTTTTGTGGTATATCCACGGAAAGATATCATAGTATCTAATGAATAAATCGAACCAGACTAATATAATAAAGCTGACGAGTTTTTTTTTATGTATTTAAAACCTATTGCACTCAAATTCACTCAACTCAGAAAAAAAACATTTTGTTTATGAAAACCAGATTCATGAGAAATAGTTAAGGCTCTATAACATCACGCTACGATACATGGGAGAAGAGCAGTAACCAAAAGCGTAACTTAAGTAATGCGGGTAAAAAAAAAATCCGTGCGAGGGAAGTCGTGGGCAGAAGTTAGTAGCTTGTAAACAGCATTTTTTCCGTATCTCGGAATATAGGGCCAATTTCAGGACCCTAAGGAATTAGGTATCTTTGCCTTAACTTGATGTAATTAACCTTTTGACGGCTACGTCAAAAAAGCAAAAACGTGCCCTCAGCGCCAACCTACGAATTCTTCCTTCAATACCTACAAAACAGTAGTAAGTTCGGAATTATATCGATGTTGTTTTAAGAGTTTTATTTACTTACGTATAAAAGTCTGTCATGGTATCGTGACCGTAGCGTGCTGGGCACATTTTGGTTTGTCATCTATACATGACTGAGGTCAAAAGGTTAAAAATGAAATTATGATATAAAAGCTTGAACACAGGATTCTGGCGATGTTGCATGATTAGGAAGGTGAATAGATAAATTGTAAAACTCGCTGTTGCTTTGTGTGTTGTATAAATTTAGAAAAACAAGGTATATTGTTATAGTAGGTCACATGTCACCATAAATGATATTTATTCTGTGAACAGATTAAAAATTACACGTCAATTCTTTTGACGTGAAATGTCTTAAGGGCCGATTTTTCAATCGTCCGATACCTCTTAACGGGGGAATAAATAAGGCGGTTAGACAGCTTTTGTATAGACGTTAAGTCAAACTGTCATATTTATTCGCCAGATAAAACTTATCTGAGCATTGAAAAATCAGCCCGCGGACTGTAACAAAATAGGTTTCAATGTTTATCAATATTTTAAATGTAATCCCTTCTATAATTTAAAGGTTTTTTTTATTTTCAAATTAGAATTAAACAAGTATTTTTAATAACACATGGAAAATCGGTGTTTCCTAATATAGGCATTATACGCTTAAAAGGAGGCTCCAATCACCACTGGTGTAAGATGAAGACTTGGGGATTCTAATATAGCTTTTTTCATAAAATTGTTTTACGTAACGATTCATGCCCCAACACAGCACCACACGACTTTCTTTTTTAATTATTATATTCACCATTATATTTATTTATTTAGGATCTCCAACAAAAGATGTGTAACACAAATCATGACATAAAAATAATAATTAACAGAAGTATTATGTTAGTGTACTCCTTCACTTATAGGAGACCACAGCTTGCTCAAGAAAGTTAGCAACTAGCTAACAATGAACCTACTAAATATATATTTTCTAAATTATAATTTAGTTTAAAAATCAACTCGTTTTATAACATGTGGCCTGCTGTAAAATGAAATGTATAAAAAAAGTCTGTGATTAAGAGAATAGAGAGATACCTTTATGTACCACTTTCTTCTCTATGAAAGTGACGGTCACTAAGTGACGTCAATGGGGATTGCATGAGAGAAATTATTGGATAATATTGATTTATTTTAAGCAGTTTATGAGATAGTTAGCCCTTAGTTGTCATTACGTAATGTTGTTAGAAAATAATTTATGATAAAGTGTATTTTTTAATCTCAGATAAAATCTCTTTCTTTGTCTAGATCGACAGTTTCAGACGTCAAATATAAAAATAATTTGCTTACAACTCTTTTTTTACGTTATAATGTACCTAGTATTATTTATTTACCTATAGTGATTAATCTAAACACCAAACTTATAAATAATAATCAAAGTATGTACAATTTAAAAAAAGGGAGCTCTTATGGCTTTTGGCACATAAACTTAGAGCACACTATTTTCAAGTTGGACGTCATGAAACTGTCAAATCAGTCTCTGAGATTCTTAGATGTCCTTTGATTATTAAAAAAAAACTGGTTTTGTATCTATTTTTATAACGTTTTATTATTGAATTTGAATGTGACATTATTTTGCGTTCCACGTCCTAATTATTAATTTAGCATAGATTATAGAGGAAAGTACTTATATTTTTGTTAATGGTAGTTACAATTTGGGAGAATTAATCGAAATTATTTTAATCAGTGCTAAAATAAAGTGATCTACTTGACATTCAATGTTGCCTTTTAAATGTAGCACAGCGACCTGCAAGTAACTTGCACACTCTTGTTTTACTTGCAGGTTTAAGTATCAGTGGCGAGTGGTGAATTCTTAACTTAAGCTAAAATTGCTTAATTCTTTGCCTAATTGCAAAAAAGTATAAGCATTTGCAGTGTGACTCTATTTTTTTGGAAATAGAAGAAATTGCTGGTTGTGTCATGTTTCAATGGCGGTAAAGTAGCTCTTGTTTCAAATTTCTGAAGGGAAGTCGTAGGAATTGAGTTGTATAGAGTCCTCGCCACTGATACATACCTATGTATGCCTTTATGTAAGCCAAAAATTATAAAGTATTGACTGTACGGTTCGTTTAAGTCTATTGTTGTTGGAGGCGTTAACTGATACTTTTCAAAATATTTTGTACTCTTAAGTAGCTAGATACCACAATAAATTCATTATAAGGGCTGAATTTTCAATAAATAGAAACATTTTATCTGAAAAATAATAATTATGATGGAGGTTCGACATGTTATTATTGTCTATACGAAATATGTTGCAGCGACATCTATTGCGCTACACTCGAACGGTAACTGACGTTTTTCACATAGCGCTATCAGAGTTTTCCGCATTAATATTTAAACGAAATCCCGAAAGCAATAGTCGGACAGCAGCCTACCAGACGCAACAACCGTCTGGTCTTAAGATCTCCACTTTAAAATGGAGGATTAAAAACTTTACACCTTGTTTACACACAGTCAAACATTATTATTCCGATAAAAGTTACTTGTCGTTCGAAAAATTAGCCCTAATTTAAAACTTAGATGTCAAAAAAATGTGCTTAAGTAACTTAAAAAATAATTGAAATTCTTTTTTCATTCTGTATTTGTGTGCAAGTACCATTTGAAGTATTGTAAATGTGGTGCTTGCAAGTTGTAGTAGCGTTACTTGCGCAAGTAAATGCTGTAATTTTCCTTGCATTCCTAGTCGAAATGTGTCAAAGCACTCTATAAATTATTCTGCAACATTGTATCATAATAGTTTTTACTATATTTCGAAACATATTATTTCAGAGAGATTATTCTGTTATTTTTCTGCAAGCAGCTACATTAATTGGGACACCAATTCACACATGTATGTTTGAATAAATAGTAGCAATGATTGTAAACTTTTTTAATATTAATGTAGGAAAATATCTGATTTCATATTAATATTATTAATGCTGTACTTTAGATAATATTAATAAAATGAAACAATCATGACTGGGAGATCCTGAAATGAAGTACTTAGACAGTTGAATGACAGCTGTCACATGAATAAAGGTGACAGCTGCCAGATGACTTTAATGACGTTTGGTTGCGTTCTATTTCAACAATAATTAATAATAATAAAAAATATATTATTCATGACCTGCTGCTCCTCTCTGATATTTTATGTTCGAAATATAAAACTATGAATAGAAAAAAAAAACAGTAGATGTAATGTGATAAACAATAATATCATCATTCTAGACTTAAGTGGTGTTGACAGTCGTGTTTTGTTTCTAATTGTAGGCACGTGTTGACTTTGTGCAAGTTTTACGCCTGCAAGAACTTGTATTGTTGTGTGTCTTACGTTTATTTATCGTCAAAACTGAGCGCAAAAGCTAAACAAGGCTTAGGATATTATTCTGCTATAAAAAATTACACTTTTAGAGTAACTTTTAGAACCACCAACGCCATCTATTACCGCTTAACAGAACTACTTTTACCACAAGATGGTGCATTGTTGTCCACACGTATCATTATATCATATACGATCCAAATATACATATTCAATGAGTTTTTGAACTATTTTAATAAAAATAAATAAATGTAACCTATTCTAATTGATGTGTTCAGACACTTACAGGTAATTCCTCTTCATGTAGAGCAGAGAAGTAAAAAGTAATATTCTTTTCATGATGAAAGAAGAATGGAGGCAGCTGTTACTTAAATCTTTATGTTTGAAGCCTGCAAAGACTTGTTAGCAAAGTACATTGCCAAATTGATTTTAATAAACTAAACTTTTTTTTATATCCCTACATCTAGTCATTTATACTCTATGGTACCATCTGTCTTTGATAATAATGGCGCCAAATCCGTTGAATAAGTATCTCTACATAGCCTAAAACAAAGTCGCTTTCCGACGTTTGTACGCTTAGATCTTTTAAACTGCGCAACGGATTTTAAAATGGTTTCAATGAATAAATAGAGTGATTTTAGAGGAAGGTTTATACTTACAGAACATTACGCTACGTTCAACAGGAGCGGCGCAGTAACCAAAGACGTAACTGAACGCGGGTGACACCACGGGGTATACCTAGAGCTAGTTTAGGTTAGATATTGTTTTTTACTTCTCTGTTTAAACTCAAACAAATAGATTGTAAAAGTTTTACTAAGAGAATTGATTGAAGTGGTATTTGTAAAGATTTTTTGAATCCGTGATTAAATTCGTTGTTCTTTTACTTTGTTACTTAGTTAATTAGAAGCCAGGACATCTGACAACCACTCTCATCAAGAGTTATCGTGTTACCCAGTAACTGGGTGGTGGAAGTCAAATAGGTAGTCGCTCCCTGAATTGGATAACTTTTTGATGTGCTGTTATTGCTGAATAGTGTCACTTCAGATACAAAATTAATTCTACATAATTCATTTAATCGAGAATTGAAAGATTGTGGTTTGGAACGTTATGACAGAATTAAGCTCAATTAATTAAAGCCGGGCAATTTGCTCTGGTGTATAATTGTTATTCTTGTGTTTTTTAAATTAAAATATTAAAAAGGTTAAATTAATAATGCACATAAATCACGCTATGCCTATTTATATCGCGTTGCTGTGTTCTGGTTGGAAGGCTATGGGTGAATGTATAATTACAAGCACATGAGATGTTTTAAATTTGTCTCTGGGATGGCAACGCATCTGCAAGGCTTCTGGCATTGCAGATGTCTGTAGGCAGCGGTGACCACTTAACATCAGGTGGGCTGTCGGCTTGTTTGCCATCCAATGGTATAAAAAAATATTAAATCACATTAACTGTTTTATCTACAGGGTTATTTGTAAAAGATAGACAACCTCTCAGGACTATGTTACTAACATCATAATCAACAACTTTTGTTCTATGACATTTAAAAATTCTTCATATTTTAGTTCATCAGATTATCATACAAAAATAAAAACATTTAAATTGAACGCTCTAAATGTTACGAAGTCTATGCGAAGCAAACGAAAGCGATAGTAAAATAGCGAGGGGAGCGGGGTTAGGGCGGCGGGGGTGTTTGTACTTGACCTATTTACAATTTTACAGAAATGCTTCAGTCGGTCATTCAGCTCAATGCGCTTGCGTTGCTTGATTCTGTAAAAATTTATAGAACAAAAGTTGTTGTTTATGGGGATAGTAATACAGTCCTGCAAGGTTGTCATTGTTTTACAAATAACCCTGTATAGTGAAAAATGTGGTATTGAATAAGAAGGAACCATCCTAGGATTTATAAGTTTAATCACGGAATCAAAAAAATTAAAATGTAATGTGTATAAATAATGCTTCAAAAAACCAGCTTTGTGTAAATTTTAAATGTAAAAAAGCAATTAAAACTTCGTGACTATGGCAGTGGTTTTCAAATTCTAAAATAGCATTTAATTTTTTCACCAAAATCGTATCTAATTTTAACAAGAAATGGGAAGATTATCCTAGCACAGTGCTGCCATAGTGACTTAGCGGCGTCTCACGGAACTAATATAACGACTGCAGTGTGTAGCTTGTAAGAAAATTGTATTAATGTCTATGGTCACTTTTAAAAACATTATTCTGTAATATCGTTACTGATATTTTTCTTTTATAATAATTAGTAATAACAATACGAAGATCAAACCTTTTTTTGTAAATCTAATTCATTCCAAAATGCTGTTTTGATTTTTTAGCGACTTTTCGTACTTGTACTAGTATTGTGAAAAGTGACATCTATATTTTAAACATGCAAACTATCTGACAAACGCCAAGGATAATGTTTTTAGAAGCGATGAAATTAAAAACTACATTCAAATGAAAAATGAAATAAACTGATAGTCAATAAGTGTAATTAATGTTTTATTTATAACTAGATCTTCTCCGCGACTTCATTCGTGTTTTTTGTCTTACCAAACATACATATTCCCCGAAGGGTTAGGCAGAGGTGTACCAATGTACACCCACAGTTCGCCGGTATGTTTAGGTCCCATGTAATAGGGGGCGAGCCTATTGCTATTAACCGGGCACAAATCCGAACTCCGAGCTGCTACCGAGAATTTCATAGAAAAACCCAATAACACTTTGCTCGACCTGGGATTCCAACCCAAGAGTTCTAGCGTGACAGTCGCTCTTAGGACAGTCAGGAGTCAGTTTTTGTCTTACCAATTCCAAATATAGCACTCGGGATTTAAAGGTACTTCTTATTAGTGGAAAAATATTCAGAACTCCACGACCTCATCCTACCGGTCAGCGTAATTACGTTTCCATGTGGAGTAGGAGACAGTACTGCCTTGAAATACGTACGGGTTTTTTACTCTAACACCCTTTCAAATCCGTGTTCATTTGAAGCCACGCGTCCTCCAATCGCGCACGGGTTTGTATCGCAGTGTTCTCTAACGATGCATGAAACTTAGGTCTCCAATCGCGCGCCGGTTTGCAAGGAGCATATTATAAACCACCCACGTTCCTTCTTGTGCCCTTTCCGTTTCGGGCGCGCGGTATCTCATTCGAATAACCCGCAGCCCCGGCAGAAATTGGCCCTGAGTGGCCCCTCCAATTGCTGACATTTCTTTGAGGCGTGTGTGGAACACGAACGCGCCATCGACACGGCCTGTCGTTATACAATGTACGGACGGTGAGCTACCCATTGTTCACCGTCCACAGGTCCGCGTCTACGGTGGCCGGAAGTTGTCTCGCAGCTCCAGACGTCCGGAGCGTCTTCCGCTGTGGCTGGGACGGAAAGCTCTCTGCCTCAACCGTCTTGACGCCTCCTTCTCTAGCATAACTGTTTCGCAGAAGGTTGCAAGGAGCATGCGACTGGATTAGGAGCTATAAATCGGTGTTTGTTCGAAGGCATTTTTGTATTTGATGAATGTGCAAGAAAACTTACCTAAATATGAGTGAAGAATTATTTGGAAATAATATCAATCATCAAGTAATTTGTATTAGTAAGTTTAGTAAGAAACTTGCTCATATTTTCCCAATGACGGGAAAATGGGAACTGAAAATACTGTATCTATAAAAATCTCTTGGAAAGGGCGAATTGTTACATAAAGACCTACAAATGCTAACTTTTTCTCTGTCCGTCTGATTTGGTTAATCTCTGAAACGCCTGGACCGATTTTGATGGACTTTGATGGTGTTATAAGGAGTAACTTAAGTTTCTTCTACTTTCTGAAAAATAATTACTATAAAAAAAAACTCGTGAAACTAAAATTCACACGAAAAAAGTCACGGGCATATGCTAGTAAGAAATAAAAGACCTTGATAACCCAGTTACATTATAATTACAACAATACATCATTTTACAATTACCAATTTGTAGGAATTACGGTTCCCAACAATGGGAATTACTTCGAGTCATACAGCAGCGGGTCATAGTATCTAAAACACAACGTGGCTTTGCTTTCCCTAATCTGCCCCCTCATCTTTGATATACAGCAACTTTGTTGGTGACACTGTAATTTTTCTAGACAAAGCCTTAAAATTGGGCGATGGACAGTAACTGGGCGAGACGGACGCAATTCTTCTTGGATTTATATCCATGTGCATTATCTCCGAGAAGGACAAATTTTTCGTGTAAGTTTTATCAATGCTGTGAAAGACGAACACTGGCGAGGGCTTTGCTGAAAATAAAATATTGTATGGTTTATTGAACATATAATAAGCATCTGCCCGCGACTTCGTTCGCGTCAAAGTTAATACATTATCCCAGGAGAACCATACGTTTTCCGGGATAAAAAATATTCTACGTGTTATTCATCACTCTAAAATATATCTCAGTGCCAAATTTCATCCAGATCCGTTCAACCGTTCTAGCGTGATTGATTCACCAACATTCATCTATTCTCACAAACTTTTGCATTTATATTAGTGGGATAATTATTATTATTATTAGTAGTAGATCTCTTTGTGAAAGAGCTCTTCTGGGGAAGTACTACCATCATACCAATTTCTGCCGCAAAGCAGCGTTGCTGTTCCGGTTTGAAGGATATGGGTGCCAGTGTAATTACAGGCACATGACACAGTTCAACTAAGTCTCTGGGATGGCGACGCATTTGCAAGGCCTCTGGTATTGCAGATGTGTATAGGCAGCGGTGACAACGTAACATCAGGTGGGCCGCCGGCTTGTTTGCCATCCAATGATATAAAAAAAAACGGAGAATTAAATTCGATTTGAATTTAAATTCGTACCTTCTACCTACGTTTTGGAACGAGGAACTAGCTTCAACTTTCTTACTAACTCACCGACTTCTTGACAATTCAAAAGTGCTTGTAAGCTCTTTGCTCCTTCCAAAACGTACCTACAAGAAAGAAACTCTACGGACACTCTTTTCTATTTGGTTTTTACAAAATCCTGATTGCAATATACATGTTGCCATAAATATCTGACTGATTCCCACCGCCGGGACCGTCTCTTTAATTGACGAGTTGCACTATTGAAGTTGCGTAAAATTCCCAATGATGGGAATATGGGAACTGAGGTACTTTATCTATAAAAATCGCTTAGAAAGGGCGAATTGTTACACAAATACTAACATTTTTTTAGCTCTTTATTTTTAGTGACAACCGAAATTGGTTTGGGAACTGAATCTGGTGGTATCTTGATAACTGGTTGGCTTTGCGGTTTACGTCTTGGCTTAGGAGGCATAACCTTTAATGGTGATGTAGTACTGTAACAAAACAACGATCAAGTAAGAGACTAGCAAGCGAAGGGCACGCACAAAATTTCTTCCTTTACCTTTTTAACCCCCGACGTAAAAACGACAGGGTGTAACGTAATAAGTGTCACGTTTCTGTGTGTGTGTCTGTCTGTGGCATCGTAGCTCCCGAACACATAAACCGATTATGATTTAGTTTTTTTTGTTTAAAAGGTTGAATTAGTCGGGAGTGTTCTCAACTATGATTGATGGAAATCGGTTCAGCGGTTTTAAAGTTATCAGCTCTTTTGTTGGCTGCGGTAGGGATTTTTATTCTTCTGTCGGGGGTTACTTACTTAAAATTTTTAATTTTTTTATATGGTACCGGAGAACAAGCGAGTGTTGTCGCTTACACACCATTGCCCAGACACGTCATAGCTTACTGTACTATTTAGCAGAATTATTGTTGTCCAAGAATGAAACAGTTGATTTACATATACTTAGTTCAAGTTTTCTTTACATTTCCATTCTTGAGGACCTTTGATCAACAACACACACAATAAGTGATGACCCCGTCATGGCATAAGCACGCAGCCTTATGACAACACGCGCAATAACCACGTCTACAAAAAATCCCTCAAAAAGCATTCGGCACGGTGGAGGGACGGAGCCAGCGAAGATCGCCCCTCCGCCGTTGCTACTGCAACTGGAGAGTTGCCGAGAATCAAGCTAAGTAACATGCCATTGGAGAGGCCCATTTCCAGCTGTGAACTGTTGCAGACTGATCATCATCATAACAGCGGATGCGTGTGGCGTTCTTTGCTGTACGTAGGCCTCCCCCAAAGAGCGCCAACCATCCCGATCTTGGGCAGCCCGCATCCATCCGCTGACGCCACCTTCATTAAATCGTCAGGCTGATAATGCACAAAAAAATCTGGTTTCTTGTATCAAGACCCTCTTCCATTTTTAACTTTATTTTGTTTTTGTCACCAACCTGGGTATTGGGGGTCCTCGTCGGCTTCGGAAGACGCCATACTTAAGATGAGGTGCTGTGGGGTCCGGGCGCCCAGCTGTGGAGTAAGTATGGCTCCAGGGGCGAGGACCCGTTGAATTTTTAGATCCCTGAAAGAGACTGAACGAAGGTTCATCAGGCCTGATAATGCAGAATGAAGAACAGGTGTAAGGAACATCAATGTCCCTTTGGTTTCGTCGTCACAAGCACGACTACTAAACGCGGTACTTTTTTTTGGTGCACGGTTTAAATCCTCATGGATTTCCTCGGTCGTGGGGGTGATGGAGGGGCATGCCGGACTCTTACCGGCTAAAACTACCGCGGTGTTCCACCTCTGCCTATGGCCGGAGTGCGGGATTTGCAAAAGCTTTCTCCGCTCCCCCGACAGGTCGCGACCCGCTGTTCTTTAGCAGCTCCCGCCTCCCCATGCACCCATTCTCATCATGACCGCATCCACACTAGGGCGGCGCGCATGGAACACTGCGCCACTCACTCGGGCCTTTCTGGTCGGACCACAGACGCTAGTCCGCCGCCCGCGGATCTCAGCCTTTCAGACGAGCCACTGACCGCCTATTGGCCTACATTTGTTCGGTCTCCTGCTTATTTGCAGGGAAATGTGGTATTTATGTTTTCCTTCACTCCTCCTCTGTTCTTTTGCTGATAAATTTCATGCAGGATCCAAGAAAGCTCAATCGTTTGTCCGGGGCTCCTCGAGTTTCATTCCCGCTGCGCTTTTCTGGCTTTCAGGAGTTGTAGTGATTGGGTATACTGTGACTAGCTTGTTCCAAAAAACGTGTACCTACTCACCTGTTGCTCCGTCCAACGGAGTTCTTCATCAGGACTGGTGAGACGTCAGGGTTCCAGGACTGGGAGTAGGGCGCAGGGTAAGTTATTTGTCTGCAATTTGATGATGAAACCACTGTAAGAATTCGCCTGCCGGGGCTGCGGGTTGTTCGCAAGAGATACCGCGCCCCCGGAACGCAAAGGGCACAAGAAGGAACATGGGTGGGTTTTAGTCAGTAAAAGTCTGACACTCCCTCCCGCCCCGCCCAGGGCGGGAGAAGTTATTTGATGATTTCCCACCCACCAAAAAAAAAAAAAAAAAAACTGTAAGAATTCACTAATAAAGTAAACAAGTTTTATTTTAAAATATTTTTCTTTTTTGGCATCAACGTTTGAGAAGCGTTTGAGTTTTTACTTGAAATATTTTAAAAATCCAAATTTGATTTAAAAATATTATATTTTTTTACATAATTTTTTTAGATGGTTCGGTCATGTTGAGAGGATGAGTCAAAGGCGACTAACGAAAGGGATTTATATGGCAGATTTGAGTGGCAACGCCGGGAGAGGACGCCCTAGAAAGACCTACCCTGACCTTATTGGTGGGGTTCTTCAGAAAGAACGGGTGCGCAGTACTCGTAACCGGCGTGTTTGTATGAACAGATGTATGAACGTGGTCGAGGCGAAAGAAGTATGTAAGGATCGTAGCAGGTGGTGTTCTGTGGTTTCTGCCTACCCCCATGGGAAAAAGGCGTGAGTTTATGTATGTATGTGATTTAAAAAATAGTATAGTGACATCTATCGCGCAACATGCGAACTACACTGACGTTTCCTACATCGCGATACCAGTTCTCCGCAACAAATGTCGGGCAGTAGCCCTCCACACGCAACTCTCGTCTGGTCAAAGGATCCCTCCTTTTCAATGGAGGATAAGGGACTTTCCACCCTGTTACTCAAAACTCTAAAAAGGCAACGCTGTTCCTGGAGTATCTCTATACATAACACGATAGAGATGGAGAAATTTATAGCTTTTGTAAACCACGGGATACAAAACAGGCGTAAAAATAAATGAAATGGCACGACTTACAACGTACCTTCAAAAAAATCTAATGTTGTGACGTTTACTCACAGAGTTTTTTTTTTCTTAGATTTAGCCTTTGCTGTTTCCATCTTGGACTTTTTTATTTCTTTTGTTTCATCTCAGAATTTCATATAGCTAAAAATAATAATTACAATAATTTATTTCTATACGCGAGGGTCATGTCAAATGAAAGAGTCTATGATACGCTTGTCAAACTAGACAGGTTAAAAAGTTTTAAAACATTTTTTTAAATATCCCGGGCAATGTTAGGTCGTTCCGAAATCGATTAATTCAAATAAAACAATAACTTATTCTCTCACAGTCAATTAATTACTATTTATGTAAAAAAATACATAAAAATATTAATTACATATTTAATATTTATAGTTTTGAATAAAAATAAATAGTCTCACAAGCGTGATCGCACGTTTCAGTGTTTCTGAACGTTGAATAAATAAAGACAGCTAGACAGTTTTCCTGGAAATGCCACCAAGGGTTGCTAAAGAACAAAATTTACCAAAAGTCTTGTTAAGACACATACGGGGTAAAGGAAAGTAGCAAATGATTTTGGGTGCAAACCAAAACCTTTTTTAATAAATAATGGTACCTTTTTTAACATTATGGAACGCAGATAAAATTAATATGAGTTAGGCCTTATATTTAAGATTATATAGTATGAGCCATTAGGCTCATACTATATAATCTTAAATAGTATGAGCCAAATGAGCTTCATAGTAAGTACTAAACCACCACTATTATTTTTACTACACTAGTCTGTACTTGCTATTTTCATAATTAATAGGTTTTGCTTTTCATGTATAGACACACTAGAAATTTCTCTCACTCACTACGGCAACTGTGTCATTAGTTTAGCCTCTCCATTTCTTGAATACGATGAGTCTTATTGAGTATTCTAAAAATATTAGAAGGAATAAACCAGTGACGTCATCACATTAATAATTAAACGAATAAGGGAGTTTTAAATGTTGCTTATGGTATCATTCGAACTGTCAACCCACCCAGCGCGGGTAGCGGGGCGGTGTTTTTGCACGAGTTTCCTTGAAGTTCATTTTTTTGTCATCAGTTTTTTGTCTCACTCATTCTGTTACCGGTGTGCAATTTTACATAAGAATAATGTTAAACAACCACTAATGCTTTATGTGACGACAAAAGCAGCCCTAAAGTGATTTATCACAGGATATTTTGATACAGGAACGTAAGTAAATACGTGTAACTAAAATTAAATTTGTTTATGGGAGTGTGCGCCGTGTATATGTATTCGTGTATACAGTTGAGTGTGTGCGTCAAAATTTCTTGGAATTAGCTCAGGGCGTTCAATACAGGTAAACTGTCGGGTCAACTCACCCCTAGAATAGCAAATCTATGAAAAACTTGTTAGTGCTACTGGCATTTTGAAAAGGTGTCCTTTGCCTAGTTTTTGCTACACCGTATTAAAAGTCCAAGTTGTCAATTTGCGCAGTTATTGTGGTCTATAGTTTTGAATTCTTATTTTGTGATAAAATGTTGTAATAAGGAGTATTTTCTGAGTAAGTGACGATTTTTTATATCTTGTCGAGTGTTCAAAATTATTTAGGGCGTATAAATTAAACGCTGACAGTGCAATTTCTTTTTTTTTTAGTTTAAATTCAGCAATATGTTTAGTTAGATTTTTTTTATCTAATCTTATGACATAATAATTACATATAACCATAAATATGAATGCCAAATGTGAGAATGGCTTATTTTAAAATGTATTTCATGCAGTCATTGTGGCTATCTTTAGAGGAGGCCTATGTCCAGCAGTGGAAGTCGTTCAACTGATATGATGAACTGATGGCATGCGGTCTTCAAGATAGCCTTGTCAGGTTGGCTATATGGTGACCTGAAAGTTCTTCCTAGATGTATGTTGAACAGTGACATTTGGATGATTTGGACGGCCATTGACATGCAAAATACATATTCTAGAATTATTAATTTAAAAATCGGGAACAAAGAAAATAAAAATCCTGGATTAATATTTATTGCAACAGTTCCCTAAAGTCTAAGGCAACAAGGCCCTTTTATGTTATAAATCCACATGTTACATGGCTCTGCATGGATGCAAATTTCAAGTGGAAACCTTGTCTGGGAATTTCTGAAAACAATTAAAAAATATTCCATCAAATCGGTCCAGCCTTTACTCAAGCCTGAACTCAAATCTTGACATATAAACGATAGTCAACATAAGGTATTACTTAGGTGGACTCCTTCACTTATAGGAGACAGCGCGCACAATAAAATAAAAAACAACAAATTGATGGCACTGCAATTTATAATAAAAACAAAAAACGTTATTAGGAACTAGCTTTTTCCAGCGACTTCGTTCGCATAGTCTTTTCACCTGCATTAGGTTTTTTTTTTTGGGGGGTGGGAAATCATCAAATAACTTCTCCCGCCCTGGGCGGGGCGGGAGGGAGTGTCAGACTTTGAGTGACTAAAACCCACCCATGTTCCTTCTTGTGCCCTTTGCGTTCCGGGGGCGCGGTATCTCTTGCGAACAACCCGCAGCCCCGGCAGGCATCGGCCCTCAGTGGCCCCTTCCTTATGCTGACGTCTCTTTGAGGCGCGCGTGGAGAACGCGCCGTCGACACGGCCTGTCGTTATGCCACGTAAGGACGGTGAGCTACCCATTGCTCACCGCCCACAAGCTCGTATCTACGGTGGCCGGGAGTAGTCTCGCGGCCCAAGACCTCTAGCGTAGCAGTTGCGCTTAGGACCACTAGGCTACCGAGCCAGTTAGAATAGATGTTATTTTATTTTATTTTTTATGCCTTCTTGGAGTTTAAACTTACACTGTGCTGAATTTCATTAAAGTTACTTCAGTGCTTTAGTCATGAAAGCATGACATACAGACAAACATTTGCATTAATATTACATAATATGGATGTCCTAATGTCAGACCTCACTTTGTTTGCATAAAAACTTGTAATAGAAATAATAACTGGTTGTACAACTTATTAATACAAGAGGCTACTGACCTTGTCAAGCTTATTCCATACACTTCAAATTAAAAAACTCAGTAAGGAAGTAAAAATTACTTTAATTGTGTTGTGGATCTACTGAACCGATTTGATTTTTTTTTACCCATGGAAAGCCACGTTATTTGTCAGTGTCATAGGCTATATAACATCACTCTACGACACACGGGAGCGGGGCAGTAACCAAAGGCGTTACTTAACACGGGTGAAAATACCCACGCGAACGAAGTCTCTAGCAGAACCTAATAAAATAAGTATATTACTGACTAAAACCCATCCATGTTCCTTCTTGTGCCCTTTGCGTTCCGGGGGCGCGGTATCTCTTACGAACAACCCGCAGCCCCGGCAGGCATCGGCCCTGACAGGCCCGTCCACTTGCTGACATCTCTGTGAGGCGCACGTGGAACACAAACGCGCCGTCGACACGGCCTGTCGATATGCAACGTACGGACGGTGAGCTACCCATTGCTCACCGTCCACAGGCCCGCGTCTACACTAATATTACAAAGGGAAAAGACTTTGTTTGTTTTTAAGTTTGTAACGAATAGGCTCCGGAACTACTGGACCGATATCAACCATTTTTTTACCAATAGATAGCTACATTACTCCTGTTTAACATAGGCTTTATAACATCACGCTTCGACGCACAGGAGCCGAGCAGTAACCAAAGACGTAACTTCATCATGAATTTAACGCTGGTAAAATAAGCCACGAGGACGAAGTCGCGGGCAGGTCGCTAGTTTATTATAAAGAACGGATGGCAACTTTAGAGGCAGGGACTCAAACTGTAACCGAAATAAGTGTTTTTAAAACAGTTTTAACAGAAAAAACACTTTTTAATGTTACCGAATGTTTGTTATGTTTGACGGCACGTTTGGCGCAATGGCTGAGCGATTGGCTGCTGCGCTGCGTGTCGCGGGTTCGATTCCCGCACGGAACAAATATTTGTATGGCCTACAGATAGTTGTTTCGGGTCTGGCTGTTTGTGTATGTGAGTTTATATGTTTGTAAACGCACCCACGACACAGGAGAAATTCCTAGTGTGGGGCAACGTTTTTTTTTTAAAAGAAAGAAAGAAAGAAGAATCAAACTGTAACCTTTTATGTGTTAATAAGTGTAACTGAAATAATCAGTCTCAGTATAGCTGTAGGCAGGGACTCGAACTGTGACCGAAATAAGTGTTGCTAACACTGTTTTTAAAAACAGTTTCTTACGGTTACTCTTTTGTAAGCGTTTTGGGTTAACACGTTAAAAACAGATTTATAAGTGTTTTTTTTTTTTTTGGTTGGTGGGAAATTATCAAATAACTTCTCTCGCCCTGGGCGGGGCGGGAGGGAGTGTCAGACTTTTACTGACTAAAACCCACCCATGTTCCTTCTTGTGCCCTGTGCGTTCCGGGGGCGCGGTATCTCTTACGAACACCCGCAGCCCCGGCAGGCATCGATTTAGAAGTGTTACATTTTTGATTCTGTTACCAATTCAACATGTAACTCTTATAATTCCGTAACCGTTATGAAGGTGATTTTAAGTCCCTGGTTATAGGTATTATTTGCTAATGCACTTGGACTCACAGTAACAAAACCATGTCTGTGCGTCTGTTTTCTAACATTATATGGAGTTGACCTTTTGTACTTATCTGTACTACACCTGTTCAAGAATCCATGAATAATATTGTTGTGACTAACGATGCCTGAATCAAAAATCTTTAAATTAAATATAAATTACATTATGTACAGAACTGCCCCGTTGGTCTCGTGGTCGCAAGCGCGACTAATGAGCGTAGGGTCCCGGGTTCGATTCCCAGGTCGGGCAAAAAGCGCTATTGGGTTTTTCCATTAGGATTTGCTCAGTAGCAGCCCGGAGTTTGGAAATTGGTGGTGTGACACCCCCGTGCCTCGGAAAGCACGTAAAGCCGTTGGTCCTGGCTGTCATTCGTAGATCTTTGGCAGTCGTTACGGATAGTCAGAAGCCAGAAAGTTTGACAACCAGTCTAATCAAGAGGTATCGTGTTGTCCAGTAACTGGGTTGTGGAGGTCAGATAGGCAGTCGCTCCATGTAAAACACTGGTACTCAGCTGCATTCGGTTAGACTGGAAGCCGACCCCAACATAGTTGGGAAAAGGCTAAGAAGAAGATGATGATGACATTATGTACAGGACTAGCGAACTGCCCGCGACTTCGTCCGCGTGGCTTATTTCATCCGCGTTAAGTTACGTCTTTGGTCACTGCTCCGCTCCCGTGAGTCATAGTGTGATGTTACATAGCCTATGTTACTTAGGAATAATGTAGCTATCTATTGGTGAAAAAATAGTTAAAATCTATCCAGTAGTTTTGGAGCGTATTCGGTACAAACAAACAACAAATCATCATCTACTTAGCCTTTTCCCAATTATGTTGGCAGTTCTTGACAATTCAAAGGTGCCTGTAAATGGTCTAATTGAAATAAATGTTTTGACTCTGACTTCGTTGGGGTCGGCTTCTAGTCTAACTGGAAACAGCTGAGTACCAGTGTTTTACATGGAGCGACTGCCTATCTGACCTCCACAACCCAGTTACTGGGCAACACGATACCTCTTGATTAGACTGGTTGTCAAACTTTCTGGCTTCTGACTATCCGTAACGTCTGTCAAAGATCTACGAATGACAGCCGGGACCAACGGCTTTATGTGCTTTCCGAGCCACGGAGGTGTCACACCACCCACTTCCGAACTCCGGGCTGCTACTGAGAAATTCGTAATGGAAAACCCCAATAACACTTTTTGCTCGACCTGGGAATCGAACCCAAGACCTCTAGCGTAGCAGTCGCGCTTAGAACCACTACGCCAACGAGGTAGTTGTTATAAGTACCACTTATGTTTTAATTACCTTACTTACATACTATGTGTAGGTACCTAATAATAATTTTCGTAAAATCGGTACTGAATTAATTGCTTGTACATGCGCGAGGTTACCCCCACCACTACTCATCTGTGCTCACGACTCGTGGCGACCATTATGCCTAATCACTGAGCAGGCAATGCATTTATTATGTACATTTAAATGTCAATGTCTGTATAAATTAATTAGATATACGCCGCGCTGTCACCCGCGTTAAGTTATGACTGTGGTTAATGCTCCGCTCCTGTGTGTCGTAGCGTGATGTTATACAGGGTGTTAGGGTAAACGAGGGACTTACTTTAAGCGAGCGCAGTACTCATGAAAATTAACAACTTTTACTATAGTACGAACCGTAAAATCAACTGCTCCATACATTTAAAAGCCACGGTTACGTGCGGTGCCACACGCACGCACCAACTTGCTCAGCAAGGCGCCATTGACGCGCGCCTTACACACACTGAATGACACTGCTGACAGGATTGATTTATTTACCTGCTCGCTGAATGAATTCACAAAAACATTGTTGTATGTGATATGTTACTTAAGATAGTTTTATAAGTTTGTTTCATTAAGGACCACGCTACCGAATTATGATTATTTCCTGTAATGTTAGCTGTGTTGTTGTTATAAATAAATTAATTTATTTTCGCATAACTCGACAACATGTAAGGAACATCTGTTTTTTTTCGCAATGTTAAGTTTGATTTCATAGTGAAAGTGGTTTATTTTCATAAGCACTACACTCCCTTGAAGTGGGTCCCTTGTTTAAACTAACAACTTGTATAGTTTTGTACTATTCCTCATGAATCTGGCTTTTATTTATACACAAAATATATTTTCTAATCTCGCTGGTAATGCCAAAAATAGCGCGTTTACTTATATTTTCTTACTAGCTGTTGCCTGCGAATTCGTTCGCGTCAGACTTAATATATCCGAAAGACACGTAGCGCCATCTATTATCACATAAACATAACACATACCAATACGCCTGTATTCCCCAAAGGGTTAGGCAGAAGTGTACCAGTGTACACCCACAGTTCGCCGGTATGTTAAGGTCCAATGTAATAGGGGGCGAGCCTATTGCCATTAACAGTGCATTGGTGCCATCGGACATCAGGCCCCCAAACGTTGAGTTTCTGTAATACCGATTAACTTATTTAACACTAAGATAATTTGAAAAAAGATAGCATGTAGCGGAGATGAGAATTTTTGAGGTGGATGTGCGGTGTGACTAGAATGGATAAGGTAAGGAATGAGTATATTAGAGGAAATTTGAAAGTAGCGCCAGTGACAGAAAAGTTGAAAGGGAACCGTTTGTCTTGGTATGGGCATGTGAAGAGGAGGGATGAGACGCATGGGACCAAAAGAGTTATGAATATGAATGTGGATGGATGGAGGGGAAGAGGGAGGCCAAAGAAAAGATGGATGGATTGCGTGAAGAATGATGTGAAAGAGAAGGGAATCAGCGATAGCATGACAGTTGATAGGACAGCGTGGAAGAAGAAAACGTGTTGCGCCGACCCCAAGTAACATGGGATAAGGGCAGGAAGATGATGATGATGATAATATTTTCTTTTTAATTACAGATAACGAAGAGACGAAGACGATAATATTGTCAAAACTCGGAAAAATTTAATTGGTAAGTTTTTTTCTATTATTCACATACCATCACGCCTGCATTCCCCGAAGGGTTAGGCAGAGGTGTACAAGAGTACACCTACAGTTCGCCGGTATGTTTAGGTCCTACGTAATAGAGGGCGAGCCTATTGCCAGTAACCGGACACAAATCCTAACTCCGAACTGCTACTGAGAATTTTATAGAAAATCCCAATAACATTTTGCTCGACCTATGAAACGAACCCAAGACCTCTAGCTTAGCATTCGCGCTTAGAACCACTAGGCTTATGAGACCCCAACTTAAAAAGAGGGGTGTTATAATTTTGACGTGTCTGTGTGTCTGTCTGTGGCACCGTAGCTCTTAAACGGATGAACAGATTTGAATGCGGGTTTTTTTATTTGAATGCTGGTTTTGTAGGGATGGTTCTCAGACATATTTTATCGAAATCAGTTCAGCCGTTTCAAGGTTACCAGCTCTTTTGTGAGCTGCGGGTATTTTTACTACTTGTTTTTGTTTCAGAATTAAGATGTCTCTCTGGGCTAGAGCTCAGCAGCTGCCACCGGAGAGTCTCCAGAAGGTAGGCTGAATGACTATTTTATATTTACCGTCTGTCTGTCTCTTTGTTATCGTCGAAACGGCTGGCCCGTTTTTGACGGGAGTTTCACTGGCAGAGAGCTGATGTTGTAAGGAATTAGGATTCTTCGCAATGAAATTAAAACCGATAAGATAACCGACATTCACGCGAATGAAATCGCGGGCAGAAGGTTTTAATAAATATATCACGCTACTCTCAACGGGAGCGGAGCAGTAGCAAAAGAAGTGAATGTGGCCGACACCGCGGGGTATATTATTCGCCAAGAGTCGTGAGCACAACTGTCAATTAAATTTTTGGGTTCCTTTCGGGGTTTCTTGGGGCGGCACGCGATCGGACCAACTGACGGATAAACCGCGTGTAGCGACGGCGGCCCACAGAACCCGAAAATTTCCTTGACATTTGGGCTTTCGACTCGTGGCGACAGCCGTATAATAGCTAGTAAATCTATATTAATATTGTAAAGCTGAAGAGTTTTGTTTTTTTTGTTAAACGCGCTAATCACAGGAACTACTGGATTAAATTAAAAAAATATTTTTGTGCCGAATAGTCAATTTATCGAGGACGGCTATATAATATCACGCTACGACCAATAGGTGCGGAGCAGTAGCTCAAAACATAACTTAATGCGGGTGATAAAACTACGCGGACGAAGTCACGAGGAGAACTCGTAAATAAATAAAGTATTCATTGTTTTCAACAGGTACGAACTATCTATGGCGACCATTTTCCCATCGAGGTGCGCCATTGCCTGGCGCCATGGATCGAGAGTCGGATATGGTAATTAATGACGTGATTTGAATATTTAAAAATAAATTGTTTATTTAATGATTCAATTTATTTTTCTTAGAAGAGTTACGGCTTGGGAGGAGGAAAATGTCGCAAATAATTTGTTGTTTTAGGATTCCAGATGGGACCCTATTTTCTTGTTTTTTTTTTAGAAAAGCATTGTCTCTGGGTGGGACGATACGTTTTGGTGTGGCGCAGTGGCTGAGCGATTAGCTACTGCGTGGCGTGTCGCGGGTTCGATTCCCGCACACCTACAGATACTTGTTCCGGGCCTGTATGTTTGTGTATGTGAGGTCATATGTTTGTAAACACACCCGTTATACAGAAGAAATACCTAGTGAAGGCAAAGATTTTAAAAAAATATATAAAATTACATAAATAAAAGAGTATGAGTGAGATGTGTCACACTCGGTATATGGCCAGACAAGTATCCGTCCGACCAAGTATCCGGCCACCCAAGTATCCGGCCACCCTAATATCCGTGTTATAACTTCTCCAGGACTGCGGAACCCGACGAGCAGCAGCGGTTCTTCGTGGACGAGCTGGTGCAGGAGATACAAGCGCACGCGGATCTGATGCTGTCTCCTGACATGTTCGTCACCAAGATGAAGCTGCTGGACGCCGCCAAGAACTTCCACATGCAGTATAGGTGAGGAGTAGTTTTTTTTTTCTAGCTATCGTTACTGGCAGACAGTACTGGAAGATATTGCTGTAGGCTAGTAACAGATGATAGCACTGGAAGATAGTGCTGAGAACAAGTCTGCTTTTTTTTTACATGGGGTTACAACTTGGGTTGGTTGTTGTCTCGTAGTCGCAAGCGCGACTGATGAGCATAATGGTTTCCTGGGTTTGATTCCCAGGTCGAGCAAAGTGTTATTGGGTTTTTCCATTAATATTTTTTCAGTAGCAGTTCGAAGTTATCTAAATATATATATATAACTCAAAGGTGACTGACTGACTGACATAGTGATCTATCAACGCACAGCCCAAACCACTGGACGGATCGGGCTGAAATTTGGCATGCATAAAGCTACTAAGCTATGACGTAGGCATCCCCTAAGAAAGGATTTTGATAAATTCCACCCCTAAGGGGATAAAATAGGGGATGAAAGTTTGTATAAATCTTCTTAGATTTTCGACTGATTGAACTGAAATTGCGGTGCACGCGGACGAAGTCGCGAACTGAAGCTAGTGTATGTATAAATTGATATAAATATCTTGTGAACCTGTCGAAAACAAAACGTCGACACTGCGTATTTATGTTTTAAGATCGAAAACAGTGTCCGTATAAATACAATGATTAGTACTCGATCCATGAATGAACCTGTAGGTTAGATCGAGAACTATGACGTCATGATTATTTTGCATTTATCCTTATTAATTAGTAAACAAATGATTATTAAAATTCAACTGAAAAGGTCAACGGCCTTATCAGGCTTTTGAATATTATTGAAGCACTGTATTGTGACATATTGAACGTATTGTCGTTTTGAGGGATTAGTGAAATATAAGGGGACTTTGAGGGACTAGTGAAGTATAAGGGGACATTGAAGGATTAGTGGCTTATAGTACCAGCATCCACCACTAGCGTCCAGCCTTCGGATTCGGTACTAACATCCAATACTTTCAAATTCAAATTCATTTATTTTGTGAACACAGGGTACATACAGAGATGTTACAATAAATAGGATCCGAGCTGTGTCCCGCCAATAGGCATACAAAATACGAAGGGTTTTTAACCGCTACTAACTTCTAACCTTGAGGTCCAAACTAGTATTTAGTACAATTATCAACATCTAGCGCCTAGCACTAGCATCTAGTTCTATCATTCACCGCTAGCATATAGTGCTAGCATCTAGTAGTATTATCTAACACAAGCGTCCAGCACTAGCATCCAATACTAGCATCTAGTACTATTATTAACTTCTAGCGCCCAGCACTAGCATCCAGTCTTAGCATTCAGTACTAGCAAACAGTACTAGCAGTAGTGCGTCTAACACTGTCATGCAGCACTATCATCCAGTGCCAGCATCAAGTACTAGCATCCGATACTAGAATCTAGTACTGTCATGCAAAGGTAACATCTAGTACTAGCATTTAGTACTATTATGTGCCTGTAGCGCCCAGTACTAGCATTCAGTTTTATCATTCACCACTAGCATCTTGTATAAGTACTCACTACTATCATCCAGTGCTAGCTTCAAGTACTGTAATGTGGAGCTAACATCGAGTACTAGCATCCACTACTAACGTCTATTACTAACGTAATATACACAATATTTTATTTTAATAATACATGATAGTTATAGTTATGTCTGTTTGTCTGTCACAGTCACGCTCCTCATGAACTGTACGCGTACATGCGTCGCTCGCTGGCTCTGGAGATGGATGTCATTCAGAATGCGATGGGGACGCCCTACGTCGCGCAGCCGCAGACGGAGAGGAAATATAGTGAGGTAAATATCTACATCTAAATATTATTATGTACTTTCTAGGTTTATATTGGACGTACCGTGCTTTGGAGGGGGCCTGTATCAAAATTAGTTGGGGGACCCAAATGAAGAGTAAAGATTTTTCACAAAAGAAACAAAAATCATCATCATCATCTACTTAGCCTTTTCCCAACTATGTTGGGGTCGGCTTCCAGCCTAACCGTGTTTTACATGGAGCGACTGCCTATCTGACCTCCACAACCCAGTTACTGGGCAACACGATACCTCTTGGTTAGACTGGTTGTCAGACTTCCTGGCTTCTGACTATCCGTAACGACTGTCAAAAATCTACGAATGACAGCCGGGACCAACGGTTTTACGTGCTTTGCGAGGCACACCACCAACTTCCGAACTCCGGGCTGTTACTGAGCTAATCCTAATGGAAAACCTCAATAACAATTTTTGCCCGACCTGGGAATCGAACCCGGGACTCCACGTTCATCAGTCACGCTTGCGACCACGGCACCAACTGCCCCATTGAGTCAAGTCAATTAAGTGACTTTGTGGATAACATTTTACAAATTTTGCTTCCACACGTTAGGGGTCCCTGTAGCTCGGGGGCCCGTATCATTGACCCGGCTGATACGGCGGTAGCTACGCCCCTAGACATCACTGACATCGGTGAAGGAAAACATCGTGTGGAAACCTGGATTTTTAATCAATATACGTCTGAAATCACCAATCCTCTTGGGCAAGCGTGGTGATCAATGCTCGTGTCTTCTTTGTATGAGAAGAGGCCTTTGTCATGCAGTAAGACTATAATAGACTGGTATTACATTTTTTTAACCGCCTCGTTAGCCTAGTGGTCCTAAGCGCGACTGCTACGCTAGACATTTTGGGTTCGATTCCCAGGTCGAGCAAAAAGTGTTGTTGGGTTTTTCTATGAAATTTTCAGTAGCAGCTCGGAGTTAGGATCTGTGCCCGGTTTACGGCAATAGGCTCGCCCTCTATTACATAGGACCGAAACATACCGGCGAACTGTGGGTGTACATTGGTACACCTCTGCCTAACCCTTCGGGGAGTACAGGCGTGATGGTTATAATTATTTTCTTGTTACAGCTTATAACCGGTCTTCAGACCGTTCGACAGAAAGTGAACATCGTTGGCGAGGAGATTCGTAGTCTTCAAGCTAATATTGAATCCTTCTCACTACAATACCACGAGTGCTTGAAAAATAAAGGTAACATGTTCGGATTATTGAAGTAAAACTTCTTTACGCACGCTTAATTTGGGGAGTAAGCTGGCGAAAGCGTTACGGAAATGAGTGTGATCGGGCGAACGGAAGTTGAGAGGGAGATGTAAATTAGTGAAGATAGACACAGAGAGTTAAGTTTCGTATATTACTGTAGAGCCAAGAGAGAGCAGTGCACGCGCTCATTTTCTTTCTCTCTTCCTCAAGTGACAGAACTGAAGATTTTCTTCAGTCGTGTGGTCTTATTTAATTGGGTAAATGACACCATTAAACAATCATTCCAAGACACAACTTCACAAATAGCAGTTTATGTTGGCCCTGATAACCCGATGAATTTTTAAATAACTATAAAATTCGATTTTTAGTTGCTCTGAAATCAATAAATAGTTAGTGAATTGAGATGACAAAAAAGTGACGTCATAGTTTAGTATTGTCGTACAAAATCTACGGGGGAATCACGTTTTGACAGCTCATAAATAGTACGTCAATTGATTAGCGTTGTCATCTATCCAATTATTTTCTCCTAAATCCATATATGTGCCTAGTGATATTTTTTTGTAACTCAATATCAGTAATAGCAAACATTTCCATTAAATGTTCAATACTTTAACTAACTAACTGCCTCGTTAGCCTAGTGGTCCTAAGCGCGACTGCTACGCTAGAGGTCTTGGGTTCGATACCCTGGTCGAGCAAAGTGTTATTGGGTTTTTCTATGAAATTCTCATTACCAGCTCAGAGTTAGGATTTGTGGCCGGTTAATGGCAACAGGCTCGCCCCCTATTACATGGGACCTAAACATACCGGCGAACTGTGGGTGTACATTGTTACACCTCTGCCTAACCCTTTGGGGAATACAGGCGTGATGGTATGTTTACTTTAGTTTTATTTTGTGCTTTTTGGAACTGAAATTACAACTGTTTAGTTCGTAGCTGATGTAATTAGCGGCCAGTGACCCGCGTCGGCGAGGGACCGAGCGCACAGTTAACACCTAGTTACCGCGCCACTGTCGCCTGCTAGCGGCGCCGAGTGCCCATAAAATAAGTTTCAAATTAGACATATTTCGTAAACATAACTATGTTTTTCTAGCGAACTGCTCGCTACTTCGTCCGCGTGGCTTATTTCACCCGCGTTAAGTTACGTCTTTCGTTACTGCTCCGCTCCCGTGGGCCGTAGCGTGGTGGTATATAGCCAATGTTACTCAGGAATAATGTAGCTATGTATTGGTGAAAAATGATTAAAATCGGTCCAGTCGTTTCGGAGCCTATACGTTACAAACAAACAAAAAAATCTTTCTTCCGTATAATATTATATTTTACCAACTTCCGCATCAAATTGAAAATATTATCCCTCGGGAACCGTACATTTTTCCGGGTTAAAAAGTATTCTATGTGTCACTTGTATTTCAATACCAAATTTCATTCAGATCCGCTCAGCCACTTAAGCTTGAAAGAGTAACAAACATCCATCCGTCCATCCTCAGAAACATTCGCTATTATAATATTAGTGTTATTACTAAACCATGTTAAAGTAACGAAATAAAAAATACGTATTTAAATTTATTTAGTCAAAATTTACGCACTGATGAAAGAAGTATGTAAGGATCGTAGCAGGTGGCGTTCTGTGGTTTCTGTCTACCCCTATGGGAAAAAGGCGTGAGTTTATGTATGTATGTATGTATGATAAACTAATTTCCCTGTTGTCTTGTCTACCAGGGCACATGAACTATCTTCAACAGTCCATGACGAACGAACGTCGCGACTTAGTTGCGTGTCTTCGCGTTCAGATCGAGGAGACCGAGAGGAAATTAAACGCTCTGGTAAGTAATAACAATAATAGGAGTACTTCCTGGTAGCTGCCTCGGTAGCCTAGTGGTTCTAAACGCGACTGCTACGCTAGAGGTCTTGGGTTCGATTCCTAGGTCGAGCAAAAAGTGTTATTGGGGTTTTCTATGAAGTTCTCAGTAGCAGCTCGGAGTTAGGATTTGTGCCTGGATAATGGCAATAGGCTCGCCGCCTATTACATGGGACCTAAAACATACCGGCGAACTGTGGGTGTACATTGTTACACCTCTGCCTAACCCTTCGGGGAATACAGGCGTGATGGTGGTATGTACTTAGTAGCAGCTCGGAGTTAGGATTTGTGCCCGGTTAATGGCAATAGGCTCGCCCCCTATGGTGTACATTGGTACACCTCTGCCTAACCCTTCGGGGAATACAGGCGTGATGGTATGTGTCTGTATTATCGACGAAGTTATGATGACGAACAATTACCGGAGATATATTGTGAAGGACGGTACGGTTGACATTTGTCGGGTATGGCCACGTCCGGGGGAATCAATCCGTCAAATATCTGGGTTATTGTTTGTCTATGAAATTCTTAGTAGCAGCTGGGAACTAGGATTTGTGCCCGGTTGATGGCAATAGGCTCGCCCCCTATTACATGAGATTAGGGTACATTCAGAATAACACACCAAGTGATGCTTTTGGTGGTTCCAGGTGGCACAGATAAGCCAGTCGCAGATGGAACTGGTGGACCACATGAAGGAGAACATCGCCAACCTTCGCCAGCTGCAGAGCCAGGTCTTGGATGAGGAGCTTATCAAGTGAGTATAAGGTTTTTGCCGTCAGCCCACCTGATGTTAAGTGGTCACCGCTGCCTATACACATCTGCAATACCAGAGGCCTTGAGTTGCCATCCCAGAGACAAAGTTGAAATGTCTCATTTGCTTGTAATTGGGTAGATGACACCATTAAACAATCATTCCAAGACACAACTTCACAAATAGCAGTTTATGTTAGCTCTGATAACCGGATGAATTTTTAAATAACTATAAAATTCGATTTTTAGTTGCTTTGAAATCAATAAATAGTTAGTGAATTGAGGACTGCTGGAACCAATACTTATGACAAGTTATACATAGAAGCTGTTGGCAAACCGTTTTTAATAAATATATAAATAGATGACAAAAAAGTGACGTCATAGTTTAGTATTGTCGTACAAAATCTATGGGGGAATCGCGTTTTGACAGCTCATAAAAAGTACGTCAATTAATTAGTGGTGTCATCCTCCCAATTACACCGGCACCCATATCGTTCAAACCGGAACACAGCAACGCTGCTTTGCGGCAGAAATAGGTATGGTGGTAGTACTTCACAACTATACAACTATCCAAGTTTTAATCCCCGACACAAATAGGAGGGGTGTTATAAGTTTGACGTGTCCGTGTGTGTGTCTGTGGCACCGTAGCTCTTAAACGGGTGAACCGATTTGAATGCGTTTTTTTTTTATTTGAAAGCTGCTTTCCTAGCGGTGGTTGTTAGATATGTTTAATCAAAATCGGTGCAGCCGTTTCAGCGTCGCGGTCCTGTGGACAGTGAGAAATGGGTGCACGTTGCATAACGACAGGCCGTGTCGACGGTGCGTTCGTGTTCCACGCGCGCCTCAAAGAGATGTCAGCAATTTTAGAAGGGGCCACTCAGGGCCGATTTTCGTAAAAGATACCGCGCCCCTGGAACGCAAAGGGCACAAGAACGAACATGGATGGGTTTAGTCAGCAAAAGTCTGACTCTCCCTCCCGCCCCGCCCAGGACGGGGAAACCATTTGATGATTTCCCATCCGTAAAAAAAAAGTCGTTTCAGAATTATCAGCTCTTTTGTTAGCTGCGGTAGGAATATTTATTCTTCTGCCGGGGTTACTTAAAAAAAATATTTTTATTACTTGTTCATCTAATTTCAGATGGAAACGCGAACAGCAGCTCAGCGGCAACGGAGTACCGATGCAGTCGAACCTGAACACTATCCAAGAGTGGTGCGAGATGCTGGCTGACCTGATCTGGCTGACACGCCAGCAGGTCAACAACGTCTCTCGCATCAACACCAAGACCATAGTGGAATTGCGCCAGCCGCACCTCGCGGAGATGCTGGACGAGATGAGCAAGCAGGTGGGTGGAGGAAATGTTGGAGAAGATGGGCAATGTTGGTAGAGATAGGCAATGTTGGTGGAGATAGGCGATGTTTTTCGAGTTGGATAATGTTGGTGGAGAGGGCCAATGCTGGTGGAGTTGGGCAATGTTGGTGAAGTTAGCTATTGAGCTACAGCTGCTACTGTTAGGCAATGTTGGTAAAGTAGGGCAAAGTTCGCAATGTTGTTGAAATTTAGCAATGTTTGAGAAATTGGGCATTGTTGGAGATGTTGGACAATGTTCTTGAACTATGTGTAGCGCATCAACACCAAGACTTGTGAAGCTGCGCCTATTGCCTCTTCCTGACATGCTAGAAAAGATGAACAGGTAGGTTTGTGACTAATATGGTGAATTTTGATGACAAATCTTGTTAGCCAATAAATTTTTTTTTTGATAACTTTTTTGGTGGCCTATGTTGGAAACCAATACGGGTCTATGTATACATATTTGTTAATCGATGAATGTTGCTTTATACGGCCAATGTTGGTGACAAATTCATACCGCGATTTGTATTTGGTTACAGGTAACCGCGTTGCTCTCAACTTTGGTGACATCAACGTTCGTGATTGAGAAGCAACCGCCCCAAGTCATGAAGACGAATACCCGGTATGTTAAGCTATAATAACACCAGCTTATTATTGTCCCACTGCAGGACAAAGGCCTCTTCTCATACAGAGAAGGCACGAGCATTGATCACCACGCTTGCTCAAGGCGGGTTAGCGATTTCAGACTCATATCCTACTAATATTATAAATGCGAATGTTTGTGAGGATGCATAGATGGATGGATGTTTGTTACTCTTTCACGCTTAAACGGCTGAACGGATCTGGATGAAATTTGGTATTGAGATAGATTGTAGTGAGAAATATATTTTCATAGTAATAGAGCATACTGCCTCGGTAGCCTAATGGTCCTAAGCGCGACTGCTACGCTAGAGGTCTTGGGTTCGATTCCCAGATCGAGCAAAAAGTGTTATTGGGTTTTTCTATGAAATTCTCAGTGGCAGCTCGGAGTTAGGATTTGTGCCCGGTTAATGGCAATAGGCCCGCCCCCTATTACATGGGACCTAAACATACCGGCGAACTGTGGGTGTACATTGTTACACCTCTGCCTAACCCTTCGGGAAATACAAGCGTGATGGCATGTTGTCTGGGATGACAACGAATTTTTTTTTTTGTTTTTAATATCATTGTGTGGCAAACAAGCCGGCGGTCCACCTGATGTTAAATGGTCACCGCTGCCTATAAACATCTGCAATACCAGAGGCCTTGAGTTGCCATCCCAGAGACAAAGTTGATTTATCTTCTACTGCAGCCATACGTGACTACTCAGCGTAGGATCCTGGGTTCGATTCCCAGATAGAGCGAAGTGTTATTGAGTTCAATTCTTTAAACTAATACTATGAAGGCTTTCTCAGATTATGCACTCAATTTTGAATCGTTGTGTTTTTGAGGTCCGACTCAAAAAGAGGAGTGTTATAAGTTTGACGTGTCAGTGTGTCTGTCTGTCGCATCGTAGCTCTTAAACGGGTGTACCCATTTAAATGCGTTTTTTTTTTTATTTGAAAGCAGGTTTCCAAGCGATGGTTCTTAGATATGTTTTATCAAAATCGGTTCAGCCGTTTCAAGGTTATCAGCTCTTTTGTTAGCTGCGGTTGGGATCTTTATTCTTCTGACGGGGGTAACTTAAAATATTTAGTATTATTTCTAGTTTTGTATATAGATGACTTAAAAACAACTTTTTTTTTTTGCATATTCTAGTTTTACGGCTACGGTGCGTCTGCTGGTCGGGGGTCAACTCAACGTGTACATGACACCACCACGAGTTAGCGTGAGTATATATTTTTTTAAAGAAATCTTCATTAGCTGCATTGAGCGATTTTTGGTAGGAGCAAAACTTATTGGTTAGCGTCCCCGACATGTTAACGTGACTGCGTCACCGGCACGCTTGTGCGATCGCGTCCCCGACATGTTAACGTGATTTTTACTTTTTTCATTTGTGGGTAAGTAGAATTAGATCAAAGTGTCACTGTATGGACAATACTAATTGAGAAAAACTTACTAGATTGTTTAATATTATGCATTCTAAAACTACAAAAAAATTAACGCTATTTCGATATTTTTTTTTTTTTTTTTTGGTGAGTGGGAAATCATCAAATAACTTCTCCCGCCCTGGGCGGGAAGGGAGGGAGTGTCAGACTTTTACTGACTAAAACCCACCCATGTTCCTTCTTGTGCCCTTTGCGTTTCGGGGGCGCGGTATCTCTTGCGAACAACCCGCAGCCCCGGCAGGCATCGGCCCTCAGTGGCCCCTTCCCTTTGCTGACATCTCTTTGAGGCGCGCGTGGAACACGAACGCGCCGTCGACACGGCCTGTCGTTATGCAACGTACGGACGGTGAGCTACCGATTGCTCACCGTCCACAGGCCAGTATCTACGGTGGCCGGGAGTCGTCTCGCGGCTCCCGACGTCACTATTTCGATATTAAGTTTAGTTTTCTGCAATTCTGTATGTAAATAAAGTAACACAAAACGTATGCAGAGTACCGAATCTATCAAATAAATTAAATTACACTGGGACTAAATGAGAGCGTGTTACAGATAACCGCGTCACCAAGTTTACGATACCGTACATCTTCTATTCGTGGCGATGGACTCGCTTCAAATGTTGCCCACCAGTATTCAGCAACGTGTACAGCTGATACAGATATCGTACTAAGTAAACATTTATATAAAAAGCGGTTATTTTGACATTACAGTCAGACATTTTCATCTATGGTAATATTATAAAGCTGAAGAGTTTGTTTGTTTGTTTGAACGCTCTAACCTCAAACACTACTAGTTTTGAATTGGAAAATTCTCTTTGTGTTGGATAGTCCATTTATCGGGGAAGGCTTTAGGCTTTATAACATCATGCTACGACGTACGGGAGAGGAGCACTAACCTAAGACGTCACTTTATGCGGGAGTAAAAAGCACGCGAACGAAGTCGCTTTTATAGATTTGTATAACACTGTACATTACTCCCCAGGTCGTGATAATATCAGAGCAACAAGCGCAGCTGCTCCTCAAGAGTGAGACCCAGGCGGGCAAAGGCAAGCAGCCGGTGGAGTGCGGTGATATCCTCAACAACACCGGCACCATGGAGTACCAGCCCACCAGCCGGCAGCTCAGCGTCAGCTTCCGGTGAGTTTTGTCTCCGTGACCCCCGGGGGGTGAAAATAAGCTAGAAGTTTGTGCTCACGCCTCGTGCCGGTTACAATACCTATATCATCATCAGCCTGCAATAGTCCACTGCTGGACGTAGGTCCAGCAGAGCCAGCCAGAGAACCAGCTATCCTTCGAAAATCGTCGCTCCTGCGAGTCTGAGGGCGTCGAACCTTCTGCTTGCCGACGTGTGTCATATACCTACAATCATTATTTATTTATTTATTTATTAAAGCTATATGCACAAATGTAAAATAAAATACACCGTACAAAGGCGGACTTAATGCCTTAGGCATTTTCTACCAGTCTACCTTAGGGTGATGCAGAGGTTGCGGGTTGTTCGTAAGAGATACCGCGCCCCCGGAACGCAAAGGGTACAAGAAGGAACATGGGTGGGTTGTAGTCAGGAAAAGTCTGACACTCCCTCCCGCCCCGCCCAGGGCGGGAGAAGTTATTTGATGATTTCATACATACATACCATCACGCCTGTATTCCCCGAAGGGTTAGGCAGAGGTGTACCAATGTACACCCACAGTTCGCCGGTATGTCTAAGTCCCATGTAATAGGAGGCAAGCCTATTGCCATGATGATTTCCCACCCCAAAAAAAAAAAAAATAATAAAAAAGGGCGATGCAGAGACAAAACATAGTGGGTGCAAGGAAGAGGAACTGAAAATTTCCGATAATAAAATATATACATACATACAAACAAAATATACAAAGTAGAGAGATCAAAATACATAGGTGGAGAAATAATAAACAAATTAATTGTGGGACGAGTCATTATCTGCTCAGCCTTTTCCAAATATGCTGGCGTCGGCTTCCAGTCTGATGGATGCGTCTGAATACCATGTCTAGTGCAATTCACGGCACGGTTGGCGCAGTAGCTGAGCGATCGGCTGCTGCGCTGCGTGTCGCGGGTTCGATTCCCGCACGGAACAAATATTTGTATGACCTACAGATAGTTGTTTCGGGTCTGGCTGTTTGTGTATGTGAGTTTATATGTTTGTAAACGCACCCACGATACAGGAGACATTCCTAGTGCGGGGCAACGTTTTTTTCAAAACAAACAAAATTCAAACTTAATGGCGGCTCGGAGGTTAGCTGCGAGTGAAGATTTGCGCACGTTTATTCGATTTAATAATGATTTAGGCTCCATTTAGTGGTTTCAAGATATACAGCGTGGTATACCTACAATCTTTGCTAATAAAATGTATTCTATTCCATCAGGAACATGCAGCTACGCAAGATCAAACGTGCCGAGAAAAAAGGCACGGAGAGCGTGATGGACGAGAAGCTCACTCTCTTGTTCCAGTCGCAGTTCAACGTCGGGGGAGGCGAGCTCGTGTTCCAGGTGAGTCTGTGAACAATTACCGTGACATATATACGTATGTATACAGGGTTATTTGTAAAACAATGACAACCTTGCAGGACTGTATTACTTTCATCATAAACAACAACTTTTGTTCTATACATTTTTACAGAATCAAGCAACGCAAGCGCATTGAAGTGAATGACCGACTGAAGGATTTCCGTAAAATTGTAAATAGGTCAAGTACAAACACCCCCGCCGCCCTAACCCCGCTCCCCTCGCTATTTTACTATCGCTTTCGTTTGCTTCGCATAGACTTCGTAACATTTAGAGCGTTCAATTTGAATGTTTTTATTTTTGTATGAAAATCTGATGAACTAAAATATGAAAATTTTTTAAATGTCATAGAACAAAAGTTGTTGATTATGATGTTAGTAACATAGTCCTGAGAGGTTGTCATTGTTTTACAAATAACCCTGTATATATTTTCCGGACCGATGCCGGCCACGGCGGCTAATCTTAATGCAGACTAGCCAATTACGCAGGAGATATTATAGTGCACAAGTGTGTGCGCAAACACAGGTGCACTCCCTCTTCCCTTACTCTCATAGTCTGAGACGGCAATCCTACACAACCGGGGAGGGATCAGGCGCAGGACCAACAGCTTTACGTGCTTTCCGAGACACGGGGGTATCACACCATCAACTTCCAAACTCCGGGCGGTTACTGAGAAATTCCCGATGGAAAACCCAACAACACTTTTTGTCTGACCTGATAATCGAACCCAGGACCTCACGACGCCCAGGACGCTCAGCAGTCGTGCTTGTCACCACGAGACCAAAGGGGCAGTACATACATATACCACCACGCCTGTACACCTCGAAGAGTTAGGCAGGAGTGCACCAATGTACGGTCAACAAAATAGATAAGTAATTAGATCGTCTAATGTAGTTGAAGTTAGACTTTTAATTTAAATAATAAACTGTTCATGTATCGGTTTTTTAAAAACTTTGAATTGATTAGGCGACCCTGGTTACTTATCTCTTTTACTGACTGTACACCCACAGTTCGCCTGTATGTTTAGGTCCCATATAAAAGGGGGCGAGCCTATTGCCGTTAACCGGGCACAAATCATAACTCTGAGCTGCTACCGATAATTTCGTAGAAAAACCCAATAACACTTTGTTCGACCTGGGAATCGAACCCACGTCCTCTAGCGTAACAGTCGCGCTTAGTGCCACTAGGCTACTGAGGTACTCTTACTCAAAGCATTTATTTTAAATTAGGCTCGATTTTTCAATCATCACATAACTCTTAACTGTCTCGGTAGCCTAGTGGTCTTAAGCGCGACTGCTACGCTAGAGGTCTTGGGTTCGATTCCCAGGTCGAGCAAAAAGTGTTATTGGATTTTTTTATGAAATTCTCAGAAGCAGCTCGGAGTTTGGATTTGTGCCCGGTTAATGGCAATAGGCTCGCCCCCTATTACATGGGACCTAAACATACCGGCGAACTGTAGGTGTGCATTGTTACACCTCTGCCTAACCCTTCGGGGAATACAGGCGTGATGGTGGCAGATAACTCTTAACGGTAGAATGAAAATAGCGGTTTGACAGCTTTTGTACAGAAAGTCTATGTCATACTGTTTTTTTTTTAATCTTCAGATAAAAGTTATCTCGCTATTGAAAAATCAACCCTTAGACCATTGACAGGCACTTTTGAATTGTCAAGAAGTTACATTTAAAAGTTGAAGCTAGTTGCTCGTTCCAAAGCGTAGGTCTCTATGGAGAAGACCGCGCAAGAAACTCCATGGACACTCTTTTCTTCCAATTTGGTTTTTACAAAATCTTGGTTACAGTATTCTTGTTGTTTCTAACTTCTGTCCCTGTTTGATCCCCAGGTGTGGACTCTATCCCTGCCGGTGGTGGTGATTGTGCATGGCAACCAGGAGCCCCACGGCTGGGCCACGGTGACTTGGGACAACGCGTTCAGTCCTCCGGGGAGGGTGCCTTTCGCCGTGCCTGACAAGGTAAGTTAGAATTTTTAGATATACATCTCTAAATCACGGCACACACACATAGACCCCGCAGGCATACTGACACACACAGAAACAAACACACACACACACACGAACATCACACACACACACATCACACACACACACATCACACACACACATCACACTCAGCTACTCACACACACACACACACATACACACATCACACACACACAGCCACACACACGTCACATTTGACAGTGAATATAAACAATCTCCTCATCATATCTTACGGCAGTGTAATCTTTGGCAGAATTAACGAAATATTATGTTAGACAGTATACTGGTTACATCCGCCATTACTACGCCTCACATTGCGCCTGTATTCCCCAAAGGGTTAGACAGAGATGTACGAATATACACCTACACACTTCGAAGTCTTGTCAAAATTTCAATTTCAATTTATCTTGATTGTTCCAAGGTGACCTGGGGCCAGCTGGCGGAGACCCTCCGCATTAAGTTCTGTTCAGCAACCGGAGGGGATCTCTCTGAAGATAACCTGAGGTTCCTGGCTGAGAAGATATTCAGGTAAGGCCTCTGGTTCTAAAAGTTTCAGGTAAAGTGAGACCGGAAAGGTCATGATTAGTTTAGGAGCTACTGTATGTGCTTGAGTCGCCATCTGTTTTATGCCCTAGTCACTAAAGTAATTGTAACATAACTTACCATCACGCTTGTATTCCCCTAAGGGTTAGGCAGAGGTGTACTAATGTACACCCACAGTTCGCCGGTTTAGGTCCCTTGTAATAGCGGGCGAGCCTATTGCCATTAACCGAGTACAAATCCTAACTCCGAGCTGCTGCTGAGAATTTCATAGAAAAATATAACAACACTTTTTGCTTGACCTGGGAATTGAACCCAAGACCTTTAGCATAGCAGTCACGCTTAGAACCACTAGGCTAACGAGGCAGTTAAAGGGCTTGTAGTCTTTACTAAATTCTCTAGTAACACAATAATTTGGCACCTACATAGATATCCTATCACTGTTATATACCACAGTAGTAGTAAAACTCATAGCGGAGAAGCTCCTCCGGGGAAGTACTACCACCATACCTACTTCTGCCCCAAAGCAGCTTGTAGTGTTCCGGTGTGAAGGGTATGGGTGCCGGTGTAGTTACAGGCACATGACACATTTCAACTTTGTCTCTGGGATGGCAACGCATTTGCAAGGCCTCTGGTATTGCAGATGTATTTGGGCGGCGGTGACCACTTAACGTCAGGTGTGTCGGTTTGTTTGCCATCCGACGATATTAAAAACTACTGTGTATGCTTGTGGCGCCACCTGTTAATGCTCTAGGCACTACAGTACCGGGGCTGCGGGTTGTTCGTAAGAGATGCCGCGCCCCCGGAACGCAAAGGGCACAAAAAGGAACATGGGTGGGTCTTAGTCAGTAAAAGTCTGACACTCCCTCCCGCCCCGCCCAGGGCGGGAGAAGTTATTTGATGATTTCCCCCCCCCCCCCCAAAAGGCACTGCAGTAATTTGTACATTACATTTTTTTTTTGTATGTTTTTATATTCTTTTTATATTAACCCCCGACGCAAAAACGACGAGTTGTTATAAGTTTGACGTGTCTGTGTATGTGTGTGTGTCGAATTTTGATTATTTTGTGTTTGTTTGAAAGGTGAATTAGTCGGGAGTGTTCTTAGCTATGTTTGATGGAAATCGGTTCAGCGGTTTCAAAGTTATCAGCGCTTTTGTTAGCTGCGGTAGGGATTTTTATTCTTCTGTCGGGGTTACTTAAAATTATTAATTTTGTGTTTTTTCTTAAACAGTATAATTATGATATTCTGTATAGTTAATCTATTCATGTAGATGTATGTATATAAATATGTAGGTATATATATATTTTTTAAGTATTTATGTGTGGTTGGCGTGTTGGCGGAGCAATTGACTGCTTGTCGCGGGTTCGATTTCCGCAGAGAACTGATATTCGTATGGCCTACAGATAGTTGTTCCGGGTCAGCCTGTTTGTGTATGTGAGTTTATGTGTTTGTGAACGCACCCACGATACAGGAGACATTCCTAGTGTGAGGCAACGCTAAAAAATCTGTCATGCTTATTTAAATGTCTCGCTGATGGTGGCGCGTGGGTTGGATCATTTGGTTCCTTTCATGATGGTTGAGCTAAGTGGTGCTGATCCTCGCGTCATGTTCGTGAACGGGCGCTGTCAGTGGGATTGGTCATCTCTTAACTGCCATAGCTTACATCTTTAGTACTATTTTTATTTTTTTATTGTTTTATACTCATCTTCATTGTTTTCACATATAGACGCAACAAGAATATTGTAACCAAGATTTTGTAAAAACCAATTTGAAAAGAGTGTCTATGAAGTTTCTTGCGCGTTCTTCTCCATAGAGACCTACGTTTTGGAACGAGCAACTAGCTTCAACTTTTTGTATGGGTAACTTCTTGACTAACTTCTTCTTAACTGCCTCGGTAGCCTAGTGGTCCTAAGCGCGACTGCTACGCTAGAGGTCTTGGGTTCGATTCCCAGGTCGAGCAAAAAGTGTTATTGGGTTTTTCTATGAAAATCTCAGTAGCAGCTCGGAGTTTGGATTTGTGCCCGGTTAATGGTAATAGGCTCGCCCCCTATTACATGGGACGTAAACACACCGGCGAACTGTGGGTGTACATTGTAACACCTCTGCCTAACCCTTCGGGGAATACAGGCGTGATGGTATGTAACTTCTTGACTATTCAAAAGTGCCTGTAAATGGTCTAATTGAAATAAATGCTTTGACTTTGACTTTGAAATAACTCACTACCTCACTTTAGCTCACCAACTGACATAACACTCCCAATTGGCCTTTGAACGTATGCTATATGTAATATGAAGTATATGCGCTGTCCCCAGGACCTGCCTGCCACTGAACACGATGGAGCTGAACGCCATGCCCGTCTCCTGGACTCAGTTCTGTAAGGATGCTCTGCCGGAGAGGAACTTCACCTTCTGGGAGTGGTTCTACATGGTGGTCAAGGTCACCAGAGACTATTTGAGGACTTTGTGGTGTGATCAGTAAGTGTTTTTTTTTTTTTTATAAAAGGTTCCGGGGGCGCGGTATCTCTTACGAACAACCCGCAGCCCCGGCAGGCGTCGGCCCTGAGTGACCCCTCCAGTTTTTTTTTTTTAAATGGGACAAGCCCGCCACACTGTTTCCAACCACTGCAACTTCTGTAAGACGAATCAACAGTGAACGCGTCATGTCGTGAACGGGCGCTGTCAGTTGGGATTGGACATGTCTTGACAGCCACGGCTTACTTGGTTGGTATGTAAAATAAAACAATAATGATTTGTTCTTCTCCAGCCTCATCATGGGTTTCATTCAGAAGAAGCAAGCTGAAGAGATGCTGTCCAAGTGTCCCTCGGGCACGTTCCTCCTGCGCTTCTCTGACTCCGAACTCGGTGGAATTACCATCGCTTGGGTTGGCGGTAAGTCGCGAAGTGGTTATTTTTAGAGTCACCGGTGATTGTTATTGTGACCAGTGATAAATCTGAAACCAGTAATTTTAGTAGTGACCGGTGATTTCAGACATGCTAGCGATTTTTAGAGTGACTGGTTATAAGAGAGAGTGGTGATTTTAGAGTGACGTTGAAAACTCTGGTAATCAGCTGCATCCAGTAAGCCTGGAAGCCGAGCTCAATAAAGATACATAAATAAACTCACGCCTTTTACCCATGTGGATAGGCAGTTACCTTAGAACGCCACCTGCTACGATCCTTACATACTCCTCTCGCCTCGTCCACGTTCATACAAGCACAAAGTACTTATTTTATTTTGAAGTAAAACTTCTTTACGCACGCTTGACTTAGGGAGTAAGCTGGTGAATGCGTGACGGAAGTGCGATTGGACGAACGGAAGTTAAGTGGGAGATATAAATTAGTGAAGATAGACACAGAGAGTTAAGTTTCGTATATTACTGTAGAGCCAAGAGAGAGCAGTGCACGCGCTCATTTTCTTTCTCTTCCTCAAGTGACACGACTGAAGTTTTAAATTTTTGTTTTTCAGAGGGTAATGAGGTTTTCAGCCTCCAACCGTTCACCTCTCGCGACCTGATGCTGCGCTCTCTAGCCGACAGAGTGCTGGACCTCACCCAGCTGCAGTTCCTGTATCCCAACATTGCTAAAGATGACGTTTTCTCCAAGTACTATACTAAACCAGGTGAGTTACACACCATCACGCCTGTATTTCCCGAAGGTTCAGGCAGAGGTTTACCAATGTACACCCACAGTTCGCCGGTATGTTTAGGACCGGGCACAAATGCCAACTCCGAGCTGCTACTGAGAATTTCATAGAAAAACCCAATAACACTTTGCTCGACCTGGGAATCGAACCCAAGACCTCTAGCGTAGCAGTCGCGCTTAGGACCACTAGGGTAACGAGGCAGTTGTTACCTGGCGACCTGGTGAGTTATAATTATGTATGTATACATAATTATAACTGCATCAACTGCACCTTGTAAGATGCAGTTCCATCCTTTTCAAACCTTAGAAGGTTTTTTTTTATTCCAATTGCGTAAACTCTTGACTCTAGTCTAAGTCAGAGGTGACAGAGACAAAGTCGAAGTTGGAGTGAGCTTACCCAGAAGAAGCCTGTCCACTCTCACTTTGAAGACATTCAGGTTCAATGCGTTCGGAAATACAGACTCATGTAAAATTATTGTTTAATGCTGTCAACAACCCAATAATCCAATTTTTTTTATTTTTAATCTTTACTGTCCCACTGCTGGGCATACGCCCCTCCCCTATGTCCTTCCGAATATCCTGTCTCGAACCTCGAACCATCACTTCCTGCTTGTTTATAAATGCGAAATTAACTCCGTCTGTCTGTCCGTTTGTTACGCTTTCATGACTAAACCAATGAACCGATTTTGATGTTTTGTTGTACGAGTAAGTTTGAACTCCAAAAAAGGACGTAGGCTTTGTTTTTCGGATGGGAAATTATCAAATGACTTTTTCCGCCCTGGGCGGTAAGTAATAATAGTAACTGATACATTTATCCTTGTCCACAGAGAATGAGATGCTGAAAAACGGCTATGTGAAACCAGTTTTGGTGACCACTCTCCCGCCGTACATGTCGTCATCGCCTGCGTACGCGCACTCCCCCGACTCACACCGCAACACGCCCAGCGTGCAGAGCAGGTTAGTGACGTCTTAGACACAATCACCACTCACTCTAAAATTTAGAGTGTAATCACTGATTAAATTTTTTATGAGTGAGTGGTTATTTCTTTTTAGAAGTGGTGGGTAAAAGGTTAGGATTGTTACTGTGATATTATTAACGTGGAACGTCTTTAAAATCATTTATGCGGGTAGCAAGTCAGAAAGGGGACTGTAACGAAATAGATTTGAATGTTTAACCCTAAAAGCGACTCACTGACATAAGACGTTTCACGTTGAACCAACGGCCGTGTGCCCCCCGACACAGACACACACAATTTTTTTTTCTGTGTTTATGGTGACATAGCCATGTTGTTTTAGGGGTCATTCAAGTATTACGAAATTTTAGAAATTCCAGAACCCTGCTCCTATTTTTTAAGGATGGGAAGTTATCAAATGACTGCTTCCGCCCTAGGCGGAGCGGAAGGGAGTGTCAGACTCTTACTGACTAAGACCCATCCGTGTTCCTCCTAACGCCCTTTGCGTTCCTGGCCCTTCCTCCCCCTAGGCAGCTAAAGTAAGCAACCTCCCCCCCCTGTTATGCGTACGTAAGCATTGATATACATACAGGGTGTTAGGGTAAACGAGGGACTTTGCTTTAAGGCAGTGCAGTACTCATGAAAATGAACAACTTTTACTGCAGTACGAAACGTAAAATCGAGAAAGAAAATCAACTGCTCTATACATTTATGTTCGCATAACTCGACAACATGTAAGGAGCAGCTGATTTTTCGCAATGTTAAGTTTGATTTCATAGTGAAAGTGGTTTATTTTCATAAGCACTACACTCCCTTGAAGTGTGTCTTTTGTTTAAACTAACAACTTGTATATTGTAATCTGTTCAGGTTTTCTCCATCCGTGAACATGCTTTCCGTTTTCAAACAAGAATAAGTAGGGTTGCCATATGTGTTCAAGTCAGAATATACTTTTGGTAGAATAGTCAGAACTTGGAAATAAATAAAGTTAATTTAAGTTATTTTGTACTTGTGTACATTTCAAGTTATTATTTAGATTGCTTGAGTTGTTTTTTTTTATCTCAAAATTTGTTGTTTTTCTCTCGTAGAATAATTTGTACCTGCCATGTTATCTCTTCACCACCTTTGGTTCACTGGTAGAGAATGCCTAAGGCATTAAGTCCGTATTTGTACTTTATGTTGCATAAAATTTAAATAAATAAATAAAACTGCCTCGTTAGCCTAGTGGTCCTAAGCGCGACTGCTGCGCTAGAAGTCTTGGGTTCGATTCTCAGGTCGAGCAAAAAGTGTTATTGTGTTTTTCTATGAAATTCTCAGAAGCAGCTCGGAGTTGGGATTTGTGCCCGATCAATAGCAATAGGCTCGCCCCCTATTACATGGGCCCTAAACATACCGGCGAACTGTGGGTGTACAGTGGTACACCTCTGCCTAACCCTTCGGGGAATACACGCGTGATGGTATGTGTAGTATTAATAAAAAAAATGCTGCCGTCATTACCATCTAGACCCCCTGTCCCCTAAGTCATCAAAATCCACCCCTCTCTTCACTGCCAACGTAATACAAGAATGACCCCGTGGGGTTACAAATTATCCCTCTAATGTCATAGTAACAAAAATGTTATGCACATTTTTTTTAGTTTTCATTTTATTTAATATTTTTTTTATATTTTTATTTTTCTTTCCTTAGGTACATGATTGATTTTTGAAAGTTATTTTTAATATATTTTTTTGGATGCCGAACTGAAGTGAATTATAATTAGTATTAATAATTTTAGTTTATTCCTTTTAAAATTTAATAGTCACATCCTTATTTATATATATATTATTTTTTTATTATTTTTAAGTTTTTTTTATACTTAAGTTTTTATTGCAATTTTTTTTAATTTAGAAGTTAAGGTCGTTAAAATTAATAAATTTAGCAATTATTTTATAATGTAGTTTAGGAATAGTTTTATTATTAAGTGCACGTAGTGTTTCGTAGGTTTTCTGGCTTCCTGAATTTGAAAAGCTTTTTAAATTCATATGAAAATACAAATAAACCAAAATTATACGAGGTATTCTTAAATTAATTGTCAAAATTTTACAGACGGGAGAGATATAGTTTGTAATAACAAAAAAAAAATCGAATTCATTTTATGGTTAGATGACACCATTGAACAATAATTCCAAGACTCAATTTCACAAGAAAACAACAGTTTATTTTACCCCTGAAAACCCGATGAATTTTTAAATAACTATAAAATTAGATTTTTAGTTGCTTTGAAATCAATAAATAGTTAGTGAATTGAGATGTCAAAAAAGTGACGTCATAGTTAAGTATTGTCATACAAAATCTATGCTGGAATCGCGTTTTGACAGCTCATAAAAAGTACGTCAATTGGTTAGTGGTGTCATCTACACATTTTGAAGTAAATACTTGATTACAGGATTAATGCCCTCAAATAAAGCAAAGTTACTTAAATTATGACAAAAATGTAAATTTTTTGCTTCAAAAAAATGAGGCTGTTTAATCATTCGTTTACCAGACTTAGCACCGGTCTTTGGTTACTGCTACGCTCTCGTTTGTCATAGCGTGATGTTCTATACGTATAAACCGTTCTCTTTAATCACTCTATCTCTTGATGAAAACCGCATTAAAATCAGTTGCGTAGTTGACATCTAAGCGTACAGACGGCGGGAAGCGACTTTGTTTTATACTATGTAAAGATCTCGACAGCTACGGCAGAGGTCTTGGGCTCGATTCCTAGGTCGCCCAAAGTGTTTTTGGTTTTTCTGTAAAATTCTGAACAACTTCGGAGTTAGGATTTGTGCCCGGTTAATGGTAATAGGCTCGCCCCCTATTGCAAGAGACTTAAACATACCGGTGAACTGTTGGGTGTGCGTTAGTACATCTCTGCATAACCCTTCAGGAAATACAGGCGTGATGTATGTATAGGCCTCAAGTTAAAATATTCTTTTCTTCTTTTAGCTGCGGTACCACAATACTACAACTGTAATGGGGGCCATTTTAAATTAGTTTAATACAAATAATGACTTAAATATTTTGGATTCTTAGGTTAGGAGCGATAGCGGAAAATGAATGTTAAAAAAAAAATTCGTTGTTATTTTTTTTTTTTGGATCTCAATCTGATTTTAGAGTAAGTGGTGATTAATTTTAGTATAGAATTTTTTTCAATATGCAGTGTGGCAAGAAAAAAAAGTAGGACTCTGTCAATTTTTTTTTGTCTAAGGGCTTTGAATCCAATGGAACGACATAGGAATAGGATAGGTTATTTTGTACCAAATTTCATCGAAATCGGTTCAGTGGTTTAGTTGTAAAAGCGTAACAGACAGTATTAAGTAGACTTTTAATTGGTTTTCTGCCGTACTTTGTCTATTTCATTCCTATTCTTGTCAAAGATTTTAAGTTAAATCTAGAAAAATAAAAATGGCGATGCCAAAGTTCTTGTTAATATGGAGTTTATTATTTTAATGTGAATATGGATCTTGGATATCTGAAATAAATGTTTTTTTTTTTTTATTTAATTTTTAAATTCTTCTCAGATTGCGATCCAAAATAAAAACTGTTTTTTTTGTGGAAATTGGCGCTATGAAATAACCAGTATTATGAATTTGACATAGTTTCTATCGGCATTTATTTTTTTAATTAACTTAATGTAAGTGCTTTGTCTACTCTGCCGTCATAAGGAAAAAAGAACGTAACGACACGCACACATTAAGTAACCGATTTCCGACCTTAAGAATTAATAATTTACAGTCGGAATTCGATTACTGCGTTTTTCGCGTAATTATATAGCTTTTTTTTATGACGGCGGTATTACAGTATTCTTTAAAAAAATATTAATAAGGTTGACTGCGTTGTTTATAGTAATGTACTTTTATACAAGCACGGATACAGAGACCCCCCCCCCCACCTCTCACCCCCTCCCCCCGACTTCGATTCAATAAGAACATTAAAAGACTGCCTCGTTACCCTAGTGGTCCTAAGCTCGACTGCTCCGCTAGAGGTCTTGAGTTCGATTCCCAGGTCGAGCAAAAAGTGTTATTGGGTTTTTGTATGAAATTTTCAGTAGTAGCTCGGAGTTAGGATTTGTGCCCGGTTTACGGCAATAGGCTCGCCCCCTATTACATGGGACCTAAACATACTGGCGAACTGTGGGTTTACATTGGTACACGACCCCCAACGGCCGTCTGCTCTATGAGCTATGTGCCCTGCCCATTTTCTGAGCTATGTCGGTCAACAAGCTGTACAATACAAAATACAAAAAATACAAAATACAAAAATATTTATTTCAACTTATACATTGTGTCATACATAAATTGAGGCAGCCCCAGTAAGTTACAAATGTACTTGTGTCGGAGCTGTCTCGCACTTCCCATAAGTGGTATCTTAACAATGATGAGGCGTAAAAGGTTTTTAAAAAAATAAAAGTAAAAATAAAATAAAACATTAATTTAGCAGCTCTCAGTGTGTTTGTGTATGTATGTAAGTGTGTGTGTGTGTACGTGTGTGAGTGTACCCATTTTATTTTTATTTATTTTTTTTTTTTTTCAGCTACTCCTGGTCAGAATATTTTCTGTTTCGTCATACGTTAGGGATCCCAACCAAATAATGATTGTTTTTTTACAATCGTATAACAACAGGGGATATATATCTAATTTACGGTTCAGTTTATTATAGATGTAGGTGGATTGTGTAACATATTGACGTCTAGCAAAGGCAGTTCGAATCCCTGGGGAGTAGGCCACTATATCTCTGCGCCTTCTGCTTTGAGATGCTGCGTCAAAAGGAAGACACTTATGCAGAGTTAAGGACACGTAAAGAATATAAAGTTTTCTAATTGAGAGCAAGTTGCTAACTTTATAGAGGTCAGTTGTAGGGTACCTAAATGGTTTGAAGTACATCACCTTTATAAGTGATCGCTGAGCTCTTTCCAGATCAAGGAATTTAATTTTGGTTGCTCCACCCCAAATTGGAATGCAGTAAGTTATTACAGATTGCGCCAGAGCTATATAGATCTTGTTTAGAAGTTGCGCAGACATAACATGTCGTAATGTTTTAATCACCCAAATGAGCTTCCTGATCCTTTTCATAAGGATCTCGATGTGTGGGTGCCATGACAGTCTTCGATCAACAATTATGCCCAAATATTTTGTGGAGCTGACTTGTTGAATGGTTTGACAGGCACAATTATGGTTACGGACTGCATAATTTTGGCAATCATGAATCGCAATGCCAAAATCAGGTCCGGGCTGTGACCTCTGGTCTGGGGAAAAGCAGATGAAATTAGTTTTAGTGGTGTTAAGGGTTAATAGATTCGCTTTAAGCCAGCCAGCTATCTCAGCCAGACCCTCTTCAGCGACAGCTTTTACATGTTGCCATGACGTTCCTGAGAAAACAACCGCAGTGTCGTCTGCGTATGAGTAAATTTGCCCTCCATTGATCTGCATATTGCATAGGCTGTTAATATAGATCAAAAAGAGCGGCGGACCCAAGACACTCCCCTGTGGGACTCCGTAGGAGACGTCCTCCTCGGCACTGCATAAGCTATTTAGTTTAACCATTTGCTGTCTATCTTTAAGATAACTTTCAAAAAGGGAGAGAGCCGCACCTCTTATACCTATGCTTTCTAGCCTGTGCAGAAGGATCGGGACGGAAACGGTATCAAAAGCTTTCTTAAGATCTAAGAACACTGTTAAGCATTTATGACCCTTATCCAACCATATACAATATAAAAACCATTTATACCGGCGAATGGAAACGCACGTAACAAAAAATATTTCTTCTAAGCTCAACACCTAAAACTTTATAACATATATAGGTAACAAACAAAAAAGATTAACAATTTTAAGTAACCCCCGACAGAATAATAAATATCCCTACCGCAGCTAACAAAAGAGCTGATAACTTTGAAACCGCTGAACCGATTTGCATTAAACAAAGCTAAGAACACTCCCGACTAATTCACCTTTCAAACACAATCAAACTAAATCAAAATCGGTTCATGCGTTCGGGAGCTACGATGCCACAAACATACACACACACAGACACGTCAAACTTATAACACCCCGTCGTTTTTGCGTCGGGGGTTAAAAAAGATGATAAAATCGTGTATTACTTCCCCCTCCTTTGCCCCCCCTTAAACAATATTCTGTATCCGTGCCTGCTTTTATCGGACTACTTGTTAAGATTCTTCTTCCAAATTGTCGCTAACATTGAAATATGGAAGAATAACATTATTTTTTTCCTGTATTTTAGGAATAAGTAACGGTGTTTTAAAACAATTTTATGGCTTAAAATAAAAATGGCACACTGCTACCAAATCAACTATTACAGGAGAAACGAAATTTTCTTTAAAATGTTTCCTATTTAGTTGCAATACAAGCGACGCTGCCGACGTCGTTCGAGTGGTATTTTTACCCGCGTTAGTCAGGTCTTTGGTTACTGCTCCGCTCCCGTGAGACGTAGCGTGATGTTATATAGCCTATACGCTATTAATCCCGTTTTAAGGCGATTCTCTCACTAGCGAGGCGTCCCGCCGCGGGGCGTGGTGCGCCCTTCCCGCGCGTTCTCGCTTCGGCAGTGTGTTTAGCGAGACATGTTTTCAATATAGTTTGAAGTTTGAGGTACTTGTATACGATGTCAAAACCTGCAGCCCCGCGCTACGCGACGGTGCGCGGTGCAGTGTGGTGATCGCTTAAGGTAATCAATGTAAGAACATATCAAATGTTTTCGACCAATTGAACAATGAAACTCAGGGTTTTATAACGAATTTACAACAAGAATAATCTCATCTTTTTCTACGATTGCATTTTTATAATCTGTATTAAATCACGTCACTGTTTTTGGTAAAAATATTTGTAATAGACGGAAAATATCATATACAGGGTGTACAGCGTTATCAAAGGTTGTGTTGCGGTCACAAACTAAGGTCCTGGTCGAGACAGGTCGGTCAAATAGAGTATTGGGCTTTTCCATAAGGAATTTCTCATTAGACAGCCCTGAGTTTGGAAGTTGGTGGTGTGACACCCCCGTGTCCCGAAAAGCACACAAAGCTGTTGGTCCCGGCTGTCATTAGGAGATCTTTAACCGTCGTTAAGAATAGTCAGAAGCCGGGAAGTCTGACAAGCAGTCTTAACATGAAGTGTCGTGTTGCCCAGTAACTGTGTTATGGAGGTCAGATAGGCAGTCGCACCATGTAAAACACTGGTATTCAGCTGCATCCGGTTAGACTGAAAGCCAACGCCAACATGGGAACAGGCTAGAAGATAAATAAAAAGATTTCGTAAAAAAAACGGAACTTAAAATTAGAATTTCGATCTTCAGTATCTCTCTGTAACCAGAAGGCTCCCAGGTATGATGCAGAACAAACAAACGATCTTAATGATGAGAAGAACATGGCACTTGAGGCTTCGTTAATTATCTTTGTACACCCTGTATTTGGAAAAACGATTTCAAAAAATGTTGTTCGATTATTTATTTTTGTAAATATATGAACAAAAAATACGCTGACGATACGAGATCATTTGATAATTATACACTTTTACATCGTCCTGGAACTGAAAGCCATAAGCTCCATCATAGTTACAGAAATTATTAGCACTATTGTTATTGGATGGTTCGGTCATGTTGAGAGGATGACTGAAAGGCGACTAACAAAAGGGATTTATATGGCAGATGTGAGTGGCAACGCCGGGAGAGGACGCCCTAGAAAGACCTACCGTGACCTTATTGGTGGGGTTCTTCAGAAAGGTCGGGTGCGCAGTACTCGTAACCGGCGTGCTTGTATGAACAGATGTATGAACGTGGACGAGGCGAAAGAAGTATGTAAGGATTGTAGCAGGTGGCGTTCTGTGGTTTCTGCCTACCCCCATGGGAAAAAGGCGCGAGTTTATGTATGTATTATTTTTAACTAGCTTCTGCTCGCGACTTTGTCCGCGTAGTTTTTCACTCGCATTAGGTTACGTCTTTGGTTACTGCTCTGCACCTACTGGTCGTAGCGTGATGTTGTATAGCCTATAGCCTTCCTCGATAAATGAACTATCCAACACAATATTTTTTTTTTTTTTTTTTTTCATTTCAATCCAGGAGTTCCTGAGATTAGCGCGTTCAACCAAACAAACAAACTCTTCAGCTATATAATATTAGTATAGATAAATAACATAAAGAATGTCGCGATAGCCCAGTGGTTAAGGCATCCACCTCTCATGCCACGAGGTTGCGGGTTCCATACCGAGCAAGTACCAATGTGACTCGCAGTCCTTATGTACTTTTTAAGTTTATCTTGGACATCATTGTCATTGGTGAAATAAATAATTAATAATATAAGTCTGAAATCGTCAAGCCGCCTTGAGCAAGCGTGGTGATCAATGCTCGTGCCTTCTCTGTATGAGAAGAGGCCTTTGCCCTGCAGTGGACAATAAACAGGCTATCTAAATATATATAAAATCATCGATTTTTTTGTGCAATAGTGAGAACTCAAAGTAACGCTCCCTTGCAGTCAAGGCATATGTGTGTGGTAACCTAATCGACGCTCGGCCACACATGCGAGCGGCAGCCATTGAACAATCCATTCATCGATCAGACAGGAGCGCTACATTTCTAAATTCTTTATGAGACGTCAAAAAAATATTCACAATGCCAATAGTAACGATTATGAGCTCGCTTTACTCGACTGCCCCGTTGGTCTCGTGGTCAGCGTGACTGATGAGCACAGGGCTTGGGTTCGATTCCCGATTCGGGCAAAAAGTGTTATTGAATTTTTCCATTACGAACTTCTCAGTAGCAGCACGGAGTTTGGAAGTTGGTGGTGTGACACTCCCGTGACTCTGAAAGCACGTAACACCGTTGGTCCCGGCTGTCATTCGTAGATCTTTGATGGTTACGGATAGTCAGAAGCCGGGAAGTCTGACAACCAGTCTAACCAAGAGGTATCGTGTTGCCCAGTAACTGGGTTGTGGAGGTCAGATAGGCAGTCGCTCCATGTACAACACTGGTATTCAGCTGCATCCGGTTAGACTGGAAGCCGACCCCAACATAGTTGGGACAAGGCTAAGCAGATGATGATGAGTTCCTGTCTTTGGGTTCCAGTACGATGTAAAAGTAAGCGTTTATAGTCTTGTATTATAGCAAAAAAATTATATTGATTTTTTAAATATTTATCGTATTAAAATGTTGCGGTTAACTTTTATCGTTAAGTATGAATTAATGTCCCATTTATATATTTAATAATTAAATTAAATTTACTTGTTGGAATTATTAAATTGCCAATTATTACATTCTATTTAAATATTGTTATATTACTAGCTAATCGCCGCGGTTTCGCCCGGGTGCTAAATTTCAGATGTTTCCGATGGATTTACCAAAAAGTTCATACAAATACTGTCTAATAAATTACGAACACATCAAAAAGAATCAGCCAAATCGGTCTAGCCGTTCTCGAGTTTTGCGCTTGGCAACACATTTAGATAGATAATAATTAACACTGGCTTGCACATACATAGATGTTACTTGAAAATAAATTGTCTATTGTAACATATTTGCTTCTGCGTACGACTTCGGTCCGTGTGGTTTTTCCACCCGCGTTAACTCACGTCTTTAGTTACTGCTCCGCTCCCGTGTGTCGTAGCGTAATGATAAATAGCCTATACTATTCCAAATGTATCTGGCTATCATATACAAAATTTTTTTTCAATTCGACTGATGGTTCCAAAGATTAGTGCGTTCAAACAAACGAAAAAAAATCTTCACGAAATTACTTGTCTGTTAAAGAAAGCGAATTATTCTTAAACTCGGAAAGAACAAAGGTGTGTGTCATCACTACGTAAAAAAAATATATTACCTAGTCCTAAATTATTCATTAAAACCTATTTACAAAATTAACTTGTCATTGTCAATGGTATACCGTCCTTCTGTATGTATTATTTTTTAAATTTTATTATTCTATATTTAAAAATGTATTCTGCACGGTGTAGTTTTGCACGATCCTCGTTAAATTTCAGAAGGTTGTCGTAAAAGACATGACTAATAAAATACAAGATATAAAATTAGGTCATACACTATAGGAGGTCTTGGATTCGATTCCCAGGTCGAGCAAATAGTGTTATTGGGTTTTTCTATGAAATTCTCAGTTGCAGTTCGGAGTTAGGACTTGTGTTGTAATGGCAATAGGCTCGCCTCCTATTACATGAGCCCTAAACATACCGGCGAACTGTGGGTGTACACAGGTACTACTGGCCTAACCCTTCGGGGAATACAGGCGTGATGGTATGTAACCCCAGGCAAGAAATAAACTCTAAAAAGTAAAATGTTAGGTCACAAATATGTAGAATTAAAGTAAATATCCGTTGTGAGTCTAAGATCCCCACCGCAGCTAACAAAAGAGCTGATAACCTTGAAACGGCTGAACCGATTTTGATAAAACATATCCAAGAACTATCGCTAGGAAATCAACTTTCCAATAAAAAAAAAGCGCTTTTAAATCGGTTTACTCATTTAAGAGCTACGGTGCCACAGACAGACACACAGACACGTCAAAATTATAACACCCCTCTCTTTGAGTCGGGGGTTAAAAATTACCCTGCTCAATAATTAATAAATATTTGCGTTTTATGTTTGACAGTATTTTAGAATACCCTATTTTGAAAAACTAACTGAGCCTAACTGCCTCGTTAGCCTAGTAGTCCTAAGTGCGACTGCTACGCTAGAGATTTTGGGTTCGATTCCCAGGTCGAGTAAAGTGTTATTGGGTTTTTCTATGAAATTCTCAGTAGCAGCTCGGCGTTAGGATTTGTGCCCGGTTAATGGCAATAGGCTCGCCCCCTAATACATGGGACCTAAACATACTGGCGAACTGTGGGTGTACATTGTTACACCTCTGCCTACCCCTTCGGGGAATACAAGCGTGATGATTTGTTCAGAATTGCCCTGTTGTGTATGCGGTAGGCAGTGTCGCACGACTATATCACTGTGTGCGTGCGGGTTCATCGCCCTGCCTGCCTCATCCCAGCGGCAAGATGGCTAGTTCGAATTCAAAAATCACCTACTAATAAAATCGTATTTATTTTCATTTATTAATCACTATATACATATAAATTACATTTTTAAATATTGATATAAAAGTTAAAACATTGAAAAATATAAAAAAATATAATTATTTTAAATATAATATAAATTATTTTATGTATTTATTTTATTATTGACTATAATAAAATGACTGTGCTCCTGTGTGCCGTAGCGTGATGTTATATAGCCTATGTTACTCAGGAATAATGTACAGTCAGCAAAATAGATAAGCCAACCAGAGTCGCCTTATAAATTCAAAGTTTATTAAAAAACCGATAGATGTTTTTGAATGAAATTCATTTTTATTAATAGAAAAATTAACAGTTATTAATTTTGAATAATTTATTTAAAAACGATTGCCGGTTTCTAAAACAACTTCAACTATATTAGACAATCTGGTTACTTATCTCTCTTGCTGACCGTACGTATGTATTGGTGAAAAAATGGTTGAAATCGGTCCAGTAGTTTCGGAGCCTATTCGGTACAAACAAATGAACAAAATATTTTTTTCTTTTTTATATTATTAGTTTAGATTTGAGAGGAGAGTGACTAGCATAGTCACCTTCTTGAATTTGACGAGGATGCATTTATCTCTTAAATCTTCTAACATGGGGTCCACTAATTGCATTTTAATTTTTCCTTAATTTTATTAATTAAATAATTTCTTTCGAAATTTAGTTAAGATTTAGATTAGTACTGTTTCTTATCAAATAAGTATTTTTGTACGAGGTGGTAATAAGATAGGAAAAGTTTTTAATCTGTGCGAATATTTCTTTTTGGTTCTGTAGTAGAAATGACAACTGATGAAAGTGGTCAGTAAGGCCCGGCGCCCATTGGCGGCACGGCATAGCAAGGTATTTTGTTGCGACAAATAAAAATATTACTTAATGTTATGAAAATAAAGTTGAAATTTCAATGTTAACTGTCGTAAGCGTACCGCGGCATAGTTTTTGTACTTACGACCGTTAACATTGAAATCTCAACCTTGTTTCCATGCTGTTAGGTTATATTTTTACTAGCTTCTGCCAGCGACTTCGTTCGCGTGTTTTTTTCACCTGCTTTAAGTTACGTCTTTGGTTACTGCTCCTCTCCCGTATGTCGTATGATGATGTTATATAGCCTATAGCCTTCCTCAATAAATGGACTATCCAACACAAAAAGAATTTTCCAATTCGAAGGAGCAGTTCCTGAGATTATCGCGTTCAAACAAACAAACAAACTCTTCAGCTTTATAATATTACCATGCCATGCCGTGCCCGTCAATGGGCGCCGACTCTAACACGCGTGGGCGCAGGGACTGAGCGCACAGTTAATAACTGTCTATTGCGCCACGGTCGCTTGCCGGCGGCAGCGAGTGCCCATAAAATAAGTTTATAAACAGACAGACACCTTTAGCATACAATAACTCTATTTTCTATTACTAAACCATAGACCTCTTTTAAGTTTATTCAGTCAAAATTTACACACTGATAAAAAACTTTTCCTGTTTACATTTTGTTTCTATACTTTACCACATTTGTCCAAATTAATAAGTTAATTATTAGTCTCGACAATTTTACTTAATCATCCATGTTTTGATTTATTCAAAATACTGCTCATGATGAAGTAAAAGTAAGAAAAAAAAAAACAAAAAAAAAAACATTGTGATCATTTTTATTAGTATTTTTCTTTGTATAAATTCGGTGCTAATTTTCTTAAACAAATTCTTTTATATTATATTTTAAATTCTTATTTTAAGTACAGTTTTGTAAAACATGACATTTTTTATTTAAGTTTTAAGTTAGATGGAGTATTTTTTTTTAATTACTTGTACATTTCCTGTGCTTGTTGAAACATGTCTGTATTATTTCGCTCAGTTACTAACGAGCTAACACTATCTACGCACAATATGTTTGCAAACAAACTGCGGACAAACTGTATTTTGTCCTAACCAGGGGCGGACCTTAAATTTGTGGGGCCCTGGATTTGGGGGCCCATCTAATTAATAAAACTAATTGCCGTTTTGACAAATAACTGTTCGCAATATGGTCCGTTGCCATCGATTGGGGCCCTTAACCTTTTGACCGCCAGTCTTGTTTGAGACGACAAACTAGAATGTGCCCAGCACGCCACCGTCGGGATCCCATGAGGAACTGTTATACCTAAATAAAACTCAAAACAACATCGATATAATTACAGACTCACTACTATTTTGTAGCTATCAAAATGTGAATTCGTAGCACGTTTTGGATTTTTTGACATGGCGGTCAAAAGGTAAATGTCCTCGGGGCCCGAGCTGCATAGCCCGTAGCTAAGTCCGACACTGGTCCTAATAGAACGAGAATACGCGATCATCTCACGTCCGCGCGAATTTTAATCGCACGAATCCGAGGTGAATCATACCGATACATATTGGCCTAATTCTGTCTTCTTCACGCTCAGGAAGGAAGGAAAGTAGAAATAATGTTTTTTTCGGACTCCTCCGCTGTCCTTTACACGCATTCGCGAGATGCGGTCGTGCGACTAAAATATTTGTGGTCTTTTGCACCATAGTCTCATCGCTAACTCGCGTGAGGATCGCTTAGTCGCGTTGTATCAGGATAACGTTTAACGGAACCCCTGGACTAAATAAAGTCATTGCCGATATCATTTCTAGAAATCTTATCGAAGATATAACAGTCCTGTAGTTTGCTTTAAGAGGATTGTGAAGCTGTAATTTTTTATAGAAAAAGTGGTAACGTTTTCCCCCTTTGAAGGCAGTATAATTTTCATATTTTATGGAAATGTTGTAGATGTAATGGAAAACTAGGTCCGTAAGTTTTTATTTTTAAAGAAATATGGCGTGTTATGTAAGTTATTAGTATCTAAATGTCTACATACATATATTTTTGACTTAAAAAAATATCTAACTTTTTTTTTTTGTAATTAAACTGAACTGAATTAATAAAATAGAAAAACGTACAGACCTAGATTAAGGACACTGCACGCGATCTGGCCAACTGACGGACCAATCTCGTGCAGCGTCGGCGGCCCAAAAAACCTAGAACGGGATCCAAAAACCCAAAAATTGCTTGTCGTTTGTGCACGACTCGTGGCGACTACTATACTGAACCTAATCAGGCCAAAATTGTCTCACTTCGTGAAGATTTAGAGGGTGAAAAATGTTATCGCTCGAAATAATATTTCAAAAAAGAAATATAGCTACATTGCCTCCAGGACTTGCACTTCACAAGCCTCTAAAGGAAACGCGAAGTTTTTAAGACAAAACAAAATTAACATGGCGTGCTGTTTAAACTGACAGCTGTCATTGAAATGTCAAGCAGCTGTCATTAAAATGTCAAGCAACTGTCATTGAAATGTCAAGCACCTGTCGTTGAAATGTCAAGCAACCAAATAACGAATAGGCTAAATATATTGAATGTTGTATTGATAAGTATTAAAATCGGTCAATTATGTTATTGATACAAATTGAAAATGTCCGCCGCCACGCCGAAGGAATTTTTGATAGACAAAAATCTTAATAAGTAAATAAAGTAAGTTTTGACCAAAATTACAAGATTTTTTTTTTTTTGTTTTTCGGAAAGTCCTTTGGGTTAACGCGTCGGCTAGTTGATTTTCTGATTGGTTAGTTAGGGGCCCATTCAAGCATTACATAAGCGGAATTTAAGACCCCGCCACCCTTCCCCTTGTCAGGTAAAGTAAGCAGTGCTGCCTACATCTCCCTCCAAGGCGTAAGTGACATAGGACAACTAGAGTTGCCATGTGTGTTAAAATCAGATTCTACTAATTTTTGCAGAAAAATCAGATACTGTATCCAAATAAAGTAAATAAAGTACTTTAAAGTAATTAAAATAACTGCCTCGTTAGCCTAGTGGTCCTAAGCGCGACTGCTACGCTAGAGGTCTTGGGTTCGATTCCCAGGTCGAGCAAAAAGTGTTATTGGGTTTTTTTCATGAAATTCTCAGTAGCAGCTCAGAGTTAAGTTTTGTGCCTGGGTAATGGCAATAGGCTCACCTCTTATTACATGGGACCTAAGCATACCGGTGTACACCTCTGCCTAACCCTTAGGGGAATACAGGCGTGATGGTAAAATAAAAAGGATTTACTTAAAATCGATTCGAAAAGACGAATAAATTTTCAACGTTAAAATGTTATATTGCTGACGTCATCGCCATTCAGACATGTTCCCCATAACATCAAACAAAGAAAATTTTGAGGATGTAATATCATCGAATGACTTCTTCAGCTCTGGGCGGAGTGGAAGGGAATGACAGACTCTTACTGACTAAAACCCATCCGTGTTCCTCCTCCCTTTGCGTTACAGGACCGAGGTGACTCTTTCGAACAAATTCCGCAACCGTGCCAGGTCATTCTGCTTACGTAACAGTTGAATGGCCCCCCCTTTTATAGTTAATAAAATTAACGAATTTAAACTGCATATAACTTAAATGGATGTGACTATTATCCTTAGTTAGTGGTTTGTAAAAAAACAACAACAAAATGTCGGCTCCACGCATATTGTGATTATCAAAATAACGCTCAAATTTTGACCTACTAATACTGTAATATATTTTGAGATATGGGCGTCCCTGGAGTGGGCAATTTGGGGGTCCAAATTCCTCCCATGCGCGAAATATTCAAAATCTTACTCCTTGAAGATTAATTATCTTTGCTTTCATTCATCATTTCTCCCCTGACATTGACACTTGGTTAAATTCGTTCAGCCCTACCAAAGGGGTATCATGTTGCAGTAACTGGGTTGTGGACGTCAGATAGGCAGTCTCTCCATGTAAAACACTGGTACTCAATGTTATTCGATTAAAAACCTGGATAATTGTGACAGCTTGATCTGAAGATTCATTCATTTATTCATTCAAATAAGTTAATTACCTTACCATCATGTTGGTCTCCCGGTTCTAGGAACATTAGGTGACTCCTTGTTATGCAAGGCAAGTACTAATGTGACTTTTTCAATTCATATGCACTTTCTAAGTGTATCTCGGACATCACTGACATCGGTGAAGGAAAACATCGTGAGGAAACCTGGACTTGTAATTAATATAAGTCTGAAATCGCCAATCCGCCTTGAGCACGCGTGGTGATCAATGCTCGTGCCTTCTCTGTATGAGAAGAGGCCTTTGTCCTGCAATAGGACAATAATTGCTGGCATTTTAGTATATAGATGGTTAGGCGTCACCTAGTGTTACTGAATCGAGTGAACACATAACCATAGAGTACATTAATTATTGTAAGAAAATGTTGTAATTTTTTTTTTAAATCCGATGGTGATTATCTTACCCAAGCTAATATATATGTGTGGAGCTTGGCAACCCTGGCTTTCATCAGTCAAAACTTCAAATCTCAGTCTTTTTGTTTTTTTTTTAAATACGTTGACTTGTTAATTGTGACCGATAACTAAACAAATGATAACAAATAATTTTCTCAAGGAAACAATTTTATTTTTCAAAGTGAAAAAAAAATTTTTTTTTTGATTATGTTAATTTTTCACATGTAAATGCAATTTAGTAAAAACTTTAACCAACGTACCTTTACAAGTGAAGGATTAAAATGCTCAAAAATAATTTATTTTTTTGGCCTTATACAGCGTGTAACGGAAAGGGTATATACATATTAAAGGCATGACATTCTATAGGTGTTAACAAACCACATAGCAACATTTTTTTAATATCTATGCTCACAAAATTATAAAGTTAAGAAACACTTAAGTAAAAAATCAAATGTTTCCAATTGAATTCCACATGTCACTACACCAAGTCAGCTGATCGGTGTCAATAAACTACACACAAAGTAACAACTCCGTAAAAGATTCGTTTCTCCTGCCACGTTTGTTATGATTTAAACTTAATAAACTGCCGAAATATAAAAAATATTATGCATTTTCAAAGTCATTGCTTTGGAGCTGAAATTGTATAGAGATTCAGTACCGGATACACTCTTCACCACGTTTGCATGGATATACCCTTTCTGTAACACGCTGTGTGTATTATTTTTACACGAATATTGGAAAGTTAAATAATAACGTATTAAATCAAAGGCGCGTTGCCAAACCTCATCAAAATCGGTTCAGTCAACAGACAGATTATGAAGTTTTGATGGATTAAAGTTATCTATATCTTTACATGACAATGTTGGGCGCATGTATGTATGTTCTGAATCGATGTATTTGTATTATTATATGTGATAAAAAATATACAAGATTTTTTTATTTTTATTGAGAAAAAATGCCTAACCGTTTTTTTGTACAATTTTCATTGAAAAAAGAATAACAATATATTTATTGCGAAAGCCATTTTTTCTCAATAGCATAACCCATCGCGAAAATGCAACACAGACGGTCGTTCTTTTTTGTTAATTAATTTACTTTTTTAATAATAATGAAAACATTTAGTTTTGCCGTACCATAGACTACAAGTACGTCTATCTTGTCTGTGCTGCCTTTTTGGCGACGGTTGTAGGTTTTATTTTTTTTTATAACGACCGTCTTTCTCATAATAACGTGTTGCATTTTCTCTTTCTTTCCCGATTACCTGATTGGTGGATGCTGAACAACAAACACGAAAAAAAAAACAAAAAAAAAACATTTGACACAAATCACCACTAAAAAATGATCACCACTCTACAATCACCGGTCAACAATAATCGCCACAGCTACTTCAGCGCGGCTACGCCTGCTCAGACTGACAGTTTCATGGACAGTGAACTGTTTGAGCAGATCCGAGCCTTCGAACCTGATGGAATGGATGAGTTTGACATCTATAGTAACATGAGCATGAAGTAAGGTGAGTTTTGCGGTAATCACCAGTTTAAAATGGTGATTAATATGTAAAAATACAAGATGCCGCTTTGCAAACTCGTCAAATTTCAGGAGGATGTCATAAAATACATAAGTAATAATCATTAATAAATAAATTCTCTTTATTTTTTGTCGATAATGTTTGATAGTATTTCAGAATACACCTCTTTCAAACAATAGAATCTCCCCGTTGCGTGTGTAGGTAATGGCGCGCGGCTATATTATCACTGTGTGCGTGAAGGTTAATCGCCACGCCTGCCTCAACCCAGCGGCAAGATGGCTAATTCGGATTCGAAAATCACCTACAAAAAATATCTTATTTATTTTATAATTGACTAGCTGTTGCCCGCGACTTCGTTCGCGTTCATTATGTTATTGGTTACAATTTTGTTTCTGCGTAACCCTCTATTTTCAAATTAAAATTTGTAAAATAAAAGTAGCGTAAGTTACGCCTTATAACATTAGCTGTCTGCGAGTAAAAGTTCTGTCAAAATCGGTCCAGCCGTTTCAGAGATTAGCCGGAACAAACAGACAGACAAAAATTTTAAAAATTGTTTTTTTTTTTATATTAGTACCGTATATACTTTCATATGCATTTAGTGAAAAGCTTGTAATTTGAAATTACAAACAGAGCCTTCAATGTTATTTATTTGGAAAGATTTATGTTGAGAATGACTAACATGGTTATCTCCTTTGATTCGACGAAGATGCAACACTTTATTTTGTATATATGTATAATATAAATCGTATAATTGGGTTAATGACACCATTTAACAATAATTCCAAGACAAGATAATAAAAATGACAGTTTATTTTACGCCTGAATACTAGATAAATTTAAATACCAATAGATTTTTAGTTGCTTTGAAATCACAATAAGCCTCGTTAGCCTAGTGGTCCTAAGCGCGACTGCTACGCTAGAGGTCTTGGGTTCGAGCGAAGTAATATCGGATTTTTCTATAAAATTCTCAGTAGCAGCTCAGAGTTAGGATTTGTGGCCGGTTAATGGCAATAGGCACGCCCCCTATTACATGGGACTTAAACATACCGGCTAACTGTGGGTGTACATTGGTACACCTCTGCCTAACCCTTCGGAGAATACAGGGGTAATGGTATGTATGTGTAAATCAATAAATAGTGAATTGAGATGACAAAAAAGTGACGTCATAGTTTAGTATTGTCATACAAAATCTATCGGGGGAATCGCGTTTTGACAGCTCATAAAAAGTACGTCAATTGATTAGTGGTGTCATCTACCCAATTAAGTATAGGTAAGTCTGAAATCGCCAATCCGCCTTGACCAAGCGTGGTGATCAATGCTCGTGCCTTCTCTGTATGAGAAGAGACCTTTGACCTGCAGTGGGGCAAGTTTGAAAGGAGAAGCTTTGACTAGTATTAGGACACTATTAAACGACATGGTTGGTGCAGTGGCTAAGCGATTGGCTGCTGCGCTGCGTGTCGCGGGTTCGATTCCCGCACGGAACAAATGTTTTTATGTCCTACAGACAGTTGTTCCGGGTCTGGCTGTCTATGTACGTGAGTTTATATGTTTGTAAACGCACCCACGATACACGAGACATTCCTAGTGAGGGGTAACTTTGGGGTCGTTCAAGTATTACATAGGTATAGTAGACGCCACCAGTCGTGAGCACAAATGTCATGTGCGACGACGCGTTCGTGTTCCACGCGCGCCTCAAAAAGATGTCAGCAAAAGGAAGGGGCCACTGAGGGCCGATGCCTGCCGGGGCTGCGGGTTGTTCGTAAGAGATACCGCGCCCCCGGAACGCAAAGGGCACAAGAAGGAACATGGGTGGGTTTTAGCCAGCAAAAGTCTGACACTACCTCCCGCCCCGCCCATGGCGGGAGAAGTTATTTGATGATTTACCACCCCCCCAAAAAAAAAACGTCGTGTTAATGTTTGGGTTTTTTAGGCCGTCGACGCTGCACACGATTGTCCGTCAGTTGGACCGCGTGCAGTGTCCACGCCCCAAAAACTCCGAAAGGAACACAAAATCCCAAAACTTAACTTGACATTTCTGCTCACGACTCGTGGCGACTAGTATAATCATAATTTTAGTAATTCCAGACCCCCCCTTCAAGGGGGGCTTGGTACACATTGTTATATAATTATACACGGTATCTTTTACATTGATACTATTATTTTCTGTATAGGGTTATTTGTAAAACAATGACAACCTCTCAGGACTATGTTACTAACATCATAATCAACAACTTTTGTTCTATGACATTTAAAAATTTATCATATTTTAGTTCATCAGATTTTCATACAAAAATAAAAACATTCAAATTGAACGCTCTAAATGTTACGAAGTCTATGCGAAGCAAACGAAAGCGATAGTAAAATAGCGAGGGGAGCGGGGTTAGGGCGGCGGGGGTGTTTGTACTTGACCTATTTACAATTTTACGGAAATCCTTCAGTCGGTCATTCACTTCAATGCGCTTGCGTTGCTTGATTCTGTAAAAAATTATAGAACAAAAGTTGTTGTTTATGATGATAGTAATACAGTCCTGCAAGGTTGTCATTGTTTTACAAATAATCCTGTATATAACAAGAAAATTTAATTCGTGGAATAGTGAAAACTCTTAGTAACGCTTCCTGGGTACCTATTGGACCCATTCATCGATCAGACAAGCGCTATAGTAGTCGCCACCAGTCGTGAGCACAACTGTCAAGTTAATTTTCGGTTTCATTTCTGGGTATTTTAGGCCGCCGACGCTGTACGCGATTGGTCCGTCTGTCGGACCGAACGTGTGTAGTGTCCACGCCCCAAAAAACCCAAAAAGGAACCCAAAAATTAACTTGCAATTTGTGCTCACGACTGGTGGCGACCAATATACTAACATTTGTTTTATTTTACAAAGTTCCTTTTTGTTACAGATGACGAAATAAAAATTGGAAATGTTAAAAAAAAAACTAGATTACAAAAATAGTTATAGACAGAGTCGCTTGTTCAAATTGTATATTATGATTGATACGCCGTACAATACACGACGTACGATTACACTTCTTTATGTGCCATACACATAATTATTATTATATTGTGGATTATATTCAGGGCGTGAAAGGACACATTACCACATAGCCGTTAACTAGGACATACTGCCCATCAAACTGATATTGAGCGAACAACAATGCTAGGAAACAACTCCTATTCCTTACTAGCTTCTTTCTGGTAGCGACTTCGATCGCGTGGTTTTTTTCACCCGCTTTAAGTTACGTCTTTGGTCACTGCTCCTCTCCCGTGTGTCGTAGCGTGATGTTGTATAGCTTATAGGCTTCCTCAATAATTGGACTATACAACACAAAAATAATTTTCCAATTCGAACCAGCAGTTCCTGAGATTAGCGCGATCAAACAAACTCTTTAGCTTTATAATATTAGTATAGATTTTACTGACGAAAAAACGGAAGAGGTTCTCAATAAGACGCGTAAATATATATATATATATATATATTTATGTCCGATCACGCATAACCTTTTTACAGAGTACTCCGCTCTTGATAATTCTTTTTTGTTAGAAAATTAGTTCCTTAGTTGGGCCCATATAAATTTGGATGAGTAGTTACGAGTACTGCGCACCCGACCTTTCTGAAGAACCTCACCTGTAAGGTCACAGATCTCCTTCACATTAACATTAATTAGTTTTCCCTTACCAGTCAAAAAAACACCAAACATGAATGACACCTTTATGATAACATACATACACACATACATAAAGTCACGCCTTTTTCCCATGGAGGGAAGGCAGAAACCACAGAACGCCACCTGCTACGATCCTTACATACTCCTTTCGCCTCGTCCACGTTCATACATCTGGTCATACAAGCACGCCGGTTACGAGTACTGCGCACCCGACCTTTCTGAAGAACCTCACCAATAAGGTCAGGGTAGGTCTTTCTAGGGCGTCCTCTCCCGGCGTTGCCACTCACATCTGCCATATACATCCCTTTTGTTAGTCGCCTCTCACTCATGCTCCTTCATAGTCTGGTCATGCAAGCTGATATGAATCTTATTTTTTAACAATTAAAGATAGTTTTGGGAAAGAAAGAACGTGACTTTAAGTTGTAACTTTGACCTCTAACATCTCGGTAACCTGTAAGTTCCCAAGTATCGGAGCCGTCACGAGTCAAGCACAAATGTCAAGTTTATTTTGGGTTTTTGGGTTCCATTCTGGGTATTTTTGGGTTGCCGACGCTGCACACGATCGGTCGGACTGATGGACCAGTCGCGTGCAGCGTCGGCGACCCAAAAAACCCAGAAAGCAACCCAAAAATCGAAATATTAACTTGATGTTTGTGCCCACGAGTCGTACCGGCTACTGTATGATGCAGAACGAAAATCGTCTCGAAACAATAGCTTTCATATGTGTCTTTCTGTCTCGGTACCCTGTGGTCCTAAGCGCGACTGCTACGCTAGAGGTCTTTGGTTCGGTTCCCAGGTCGAGCAAAAAGTGTTCTTGAGTTTTTCTATGAAGTTCTCAGTAGCAGCTCGGAGTTAGGATTTGTGCCCGGTTAACGGCAATAGGCTCGCCCCCTATTACATGGGACCTCAACATACCGGCGAACCGTGGGTGTACATTGGTACACCTCTGCCTAACCCTTCGGGGAATACAGGCGTGATGGTATGTATGTATGTATGTGTCTTTTTACGCCCATTATTATTTTAAATAAGTTGGTGAAATAAATAGAATGGGCATCAATATGTAAAATAATAAAAATAATCATTATTTATAATAAAACTGCCTCGTTGGCCTAGTGGTCCTAAGCGCGACTGCTACGCTAGAGGTCTTGGGCTCGATTCCCAGGTCGAGCAAAAAGTGTTATTGGGTTTTTCTGTGAGATTCTCAGTAGCAGCTCGAACTTAGGATTTGTGCCCGGTTAATGGCAATAGGCTCGCCCCCTATTACATGGGACCTAAACATACCGGCGAACTGTGGGTGTACATTGGTACACCTCTGCCTACCCCTTCGGGGTTTTTAAAGTTTCACCAACTTGTTTTTAGCTAGCATTACACTTTTAATTCAATGTAAAGATTTTAATTTTTTTAAATGTAACGTATCAAATGAATACCAGTAATTGTAGTTTTTATTTTAAGTGATTATTGTTTTTATTTTCTATTAAATCATTATTAATTATGTTCTGTCAAAATAGATATTTTATTGGAATTAATGGCTTCCATTTTTTTTTTATACCGGGTGATTTTTGATTCACTGTGTATTTTTCAGGGGGTGATGAACTCGTTTATACGAACATCTTTTACTATGGGATGAATGCTGAAATGTGAAAATCCGCTGTTTATCATCTACATAGCCTTTTCCCAACTATGTTGGGGTCGGCTTCCAGTCTAACCGGATGCAGCTGAATACCAGTGTTTTACATGGAGCGACTGCCCATCTAATCTCCACAACCCAGTTACTGGGCAACACGATACCTCTTTGTTAGACTGGTTGTCAGGCTACCTGGCTTCTGACTATCCGTAACGACTGTCAAAGATCTACGAATGACAGCCGGGACCAGCAGCTTTACGGGCTTTCCAACCCAGTTGGGTTGCGGAGATTAGATAGGCAGTCGCCCCAAGTAAAACACTGGTATTCAGCTGCTTTCGGTTAGACTGGAAGCCGAGCCCGACATAGTTGGGTAACGGCTAGACAGGATATACGGTCTTTTATAATAAAAGTTGTTCGTATTTATAAGGACTTATCTCCTAAACGATGGGCAGTGACTGAACACTCATCCTGTATACAAGAGTGTATTTAAATACATTTTTCAAATGTCTGAACATGAAATCACTTTATAAGCTAGACAGGAAAAGTTTTTCATAAGAGCGTAAATGTTGACAATTTTTTTTTATTTTGATATTGTTTTGTAATAAAAAGTAAAGTTATTGTTCTCGAAAGATGTCTAATTAACCCCCGACGCAAAAACGACGGGGTGTCATAAGTTTGACGGGTCTGTCTGTGGCATCGTAGCCCCCGAACGCATGAACCGATTTTGATTTTTTATTTTTGTTTAAAAGGTGAATTAGTCGGGAGTGTTCTTAGCTATGTTTGATGGAAATGGGTTCAGCGGCTTCAAAGTTATCAGCTCTTTTGTTAGCTGCGGTAGGGACTTTTATTTTTCTGTCGGGGGTTACTTAAAATTTTGTTTTAATATCTTTTTACGCTTACCTTCGCCGGCGAGTGACAGTGGCGCGGTAGGTTGGTTCTAACTTCAGTCACTCGTCTACGCGGGTAACAATCTGCTATAAAAATGTATTAAATAATTAATGTAAATGTCTTCTCCGTGGTGTACGATCCCATGACAGCATTTTATATAAATAAAACTCGTAAAACAACATCGATATAATTCTGAACTCACTACTATTTTGTAGGTATTGATGGATGAATTCGTAGCGTGGCGCTGAGGACGATTTTTGTTGTAAACTTTTCCTGCATAGCTTATTTCATATTATGTTGCATGTTATAAGAACTTGCGTTTGTATAAATAAATGTTTTTACGAAAGCACGGTGCCATTTACAAACTCATAAATATATTTTTTAATATTCTTACATAGTATGCAGAGTGGATTTTTTTCGGCGGTTCCTCTCATTGTTAGTACCCTTCCCCTTAATGGTTCCATAGTATTTTAATGTCTACTTGAAATAGGATTGATAGGCATAATTTTTTTTTTTTTATACTTAAACATTTTTCCAAAATCTATGATTGCAGTTCAGAATATCTCAAAGAGTTATGGATGGTCTCCTAGGAACGTGTTCCTGTAACTATAACGGTTAAGGTTAACCTACCCTTAGTGACCCGTCTCAAAAATCCACCCTGTATAATATGTAGTAAATATAATATTAAATAAATTATGTATTTCCAATCTAAGATTACACTTGTGTATATGACTGTCCCGTTGGTCTCGTGGTTACAAGAGCGTCGGGACTTGATGATGATGACTTGAAGATTTTCCATTAGAAATGTCTCAGTAGCAACACGAAGTTTGGAATTTAGTGGTGTGACACCCCGTGCCTCGGAAAGCACGTAAAGCCGTTGGTCCTGCACCTGATCTCTCCCCGGTCGTGTCGGATTGCCGTCCCATCGGAATTTGAGAGAGAGGGAAGAGGGAGTGCACCTGTGTTTGCGCACACACACTACAATATGTCCTGCGTACTTGGCTAGTCTCCATAAAGATTGGCCGCCGTGAAATGATAACCTTGCCAATATTGTACCAGTATGTCAAGTCGATAAAAACATAATATTTGTGCCGATAGAAATACCAGAATTTCAATTTTCAAAATTGATGACACAATTGGCGCAGTAGCTGAGCGATTGGCTGCTGCGCTGCGTGTCTCAGCTTCGATTCCCGCACGGAACAAATATTTATACGACCTACAGATAGTTGTTCCGGGTCTGGCTGTTTGTGTATGTGAGTTTATGTGTTTGTAAACGCACCCACGATACAGGAGACATTCCTAGTGTGGGACAGTTTCATAGTGTGGGATTTCGAACCATTTAAATGTGCAATTGTTTAGCGCAATTTATTATAAAAGCATTTAATGATTTGTATGTCATATAGCTAAGAGTTATGTAGTCAGTAATACAAATTGTCGTAGCGATAAAAATGTCTTGGAACACAACTCCTTAAGGCACTTGTCCCAAAGCTTGAGCGAGAAGTGAATAGAGCTGGAAACTAGTTGGCCAGAAGCGAGTGTGTGTAGTACCGATAATTATGTTGCAAGCTGTAAGCCAGTGTATGAGTGCGACAGGCGCCTACTCGCTCGGCCGCCTCTGAATGCGTATGTACCTAGCGGGAATCTCTCTGCGAGTGTACTGCCCCTGTTTGTCCACAGAAACGGAGCGAGGCTGCGTACAAACGGAGAAATATTAACCAATAGGATTGCATGACTTGAGCGGAGCGAAGATTTTATGCAATCCTATTGGTTAATATTTCGCCGTTTCTCCGCCCCGCAGCCTCGCTCCGCTTCAGTGGACAGACAGCCTTAAGTTTAAAACCTATTTCGTTACAGTCCGCTTTTCTGAATCGGTAACAATTAAAAAAAAAACATTCTTATGTCGATTTTAATGTAAGCCTTACCTCACACGACCGATTTTTTGTACGAGCGATTCAATAAATACTTTATTTCGTGGGACCGACTTTTTGTCGGCCATGTGTGTTGGTTTATTAGAATTCGTATGTTCCATTCTCGCCGACCAAAAAATCGGCCAAAGTGTCGGTCGTGAGCGGAGATGCTTATCAAATGTAATTGTGATAAGAGAGGCCTTATCAATCGGAGTTTAGAATAAAAGGGATTTTACAAGAAGCGGTTCAAGCACATGGAAATTTATAAAAAAAAAACTTTTTTTTACTTATTAACACATACCTAGTTCTCGTGTATAGTAAAGATAGCCATTTTGAATAATTATACGTTATTATGCTAAAATTACCCAACCCACAAGATCCCCAAAATTAAGCCACACTTTAAGGGACTAAGTACACTTATTCAGCTCCATTCAGCTTTTGTCTATAGAAAACACAATTTAAAAAAAGAACAGCTTTATTTAATAATAATCATAGACAAAGACTTTTGATCAAAAATAGTTTCGAACCATAAGCAATGTTTGGTAATGAAACCAAAGCGCGATTCACAATTTGATCACAACGCCATCTAGTTCCAAAAAATGAACTAATAATGATTCTGCTAGTTCGTGAATTAGGGCCGACAATGACTGACGTCGCGGCATCAAAACACCGCTGCACTCGTTTTAAACCTTATTCCAATTATTTTAGCTGTCATAATCCTGTGATCTAAGTAGGGCGCGGAATGATTCTATCGAAATAAAGTAATGTGAATCCTAAACACATTGATATAAGGATAAAAAGAACTTGATCAGTAATAAAATCTTATACGTAAATCAACCAATCTAACCAAGAGGTATCGTGTTGCCCAGTAACTGGGTTGTGGAGGTCAGATAGGCATTCGCTCCATGTAAAACACTGGTATTCAGCTGCATCCGGTTAGACTGGAAGCCGACCCCAACATAGTTGGGAGAAGGCTAAGTAGATGATGATGACGTCAGTCAGCGCCGGCCCTTACACTGCCTGTCCACAGAAGCGGAGCGAGGCTGCGGAGCGGAAAAACGGAGAAATATTAACCAATAGGATTGCATAACTGGGTCGAAGATTTTATATTTTTATTTCTCGGGTTCTCCGCTCCGCAGCCTCGCTCCGCTTCTGTGGACAGGCAGCCTTATGGTTATAAAGATACTTGGCCTACACACTAGACAATTATCTTGACTTCGCTTGATATACACAAGCATTTAATTCTAGTTTTAAATATATTAATGTACGTAGAATGTGGTGCTTAAAAAAATATAAAATGTATGGATTTCTGTTTCGATAAATACACGTGTGTAGACAAAAACAATAATTCAAATAGAGGAATTAAATAAAGCATTTTAACCTAACTATTACTAATTGACAGTTACATTTTTAATTGGGTAGATGACACCATGAAACAATAATTCCAAGACACAACTTCACAAAAAATAAAAACCAGGTTATTTTAGCCCTGAAAACCCAACGAATTTTTAAATAGCTATAAAATTTGATTTTTAGTTACTTTGAAATCACTAAATAGTGAATTAAGATGGCAAAAAAAGTGACGTCATCGTTTAGTAATGTCATACAAAATCTATTGGGGAATCACGTTTTGGCAGCTCATAAAAAGTACGTCAATTGATTAGTGGTGACATCTACCCAATTGTTTTGACATCAACAATGAGTTGTCAAGTGATGTCACAGTGAAATATTGGCATACAAAGTATACAGCGTGTAACGGAAAGGGTATATATTTAGGTGTTAACAAACCACATAGCAACATTTTTTTAATATCTATACTCACAAAATTATAAAATTACGAAACACTTAAGTAAAAAATCAAATGTTTCCAATTGAATTCTACACATCACAACACCAAGTCAGCTGATCGGTGTCAATAAACTACACACAAAGAAACAACTCCGTAAAAGATTTGTTTCTCCTGACACGTTTGTTATGATTTAAACTTAATAAACTGCCGAAATATAAAAAATATTATGCATTTTCAAAGTTATTGCTTTTGAACTGAAATGTTGTATAGAGATTCAGTACCGGATACACTCTTCACCACGTTTGTATGGATATAACCTTTCTGTAACGCGCTGTGTAAAAGAATGGCGTTTGACAGCTCTTAAAAAGTATCTCACGTGAAATGAGACAAGTAGGGTCGATTAATTATAGCCTAGAGTCAAAGCGTTAATTAAAACTTAATTTTGCAAATTCACGTCCATGTCCACAACGTAATGCACATATTTCATTTAAAATAAAAAGAGAACGCGCGTCTGACCGCTTCGCTTTAAAGAGATCTTGGGTTCGATTCCCAGGTCGAGCAAAAAGTGTTATTGGGTTTTTCTATGAAATTCTCAGCAGCAGCTCGGAGTTAGGATTTGTGCCCGGTTAATGGCAATAGGCTCGCCCCCTATTACATGGGACCTAAACATACCGGCGAACTGTGGGTGTACATTGGTACACCTCTGCCTAACCCTTCGGGGAATACAGGCGAGATGGTATGCTTTATTTGCGAAGAATGTGACGCTTCGATATTGAGTTAGTAGGAATCGACCCGTACGAGCCGGAGTCGTTCGCGACGGGTTCCGTGTCACAGTACAATATTTAAATTGAACAAAACCGCCGAAAATGCACATTGCTAGTATCAGGACCTCTATTTTTATTATTGACTGTGTATGCAATCATAATAATATACACTATGTCTACATTTTATTGTTCAAAATTACAGCTCAGCGACTGACGGACGGACAACGGAGCCTTAGATCTGAGCACAAGCGGCATGTTGCCAATGGTAAATCTAACTGCAGCCGGCGACATGCCAACTCCGCTTATCTTTCAAGTTGCCATCTCGACGGCTGTCGCTGCAGTTAAAGCAGCCGCCACGAGTCGTGAGCACAAACGTCAAGTTAATTGACGCTGCACGCGGTAGGTTAGACTGATGGACCAATCCCGTGTAGCGTTGGCGACCCAAAAACCCGAAAAAATTACTTGACGTCTGTGCTCACGACTCGTGGCGTCTACAATGCCTCTGCTGTTGGCGACATACCGCTTGTTGAGAGAGCTCTTAGTAACAGGTTCTCGTTGGCACCGTTTTAATACGGAACCATAAAAATTAATGTAATAGCCGCGTCGAATGTAATCTTTATCGTCAGAACAAAAAAAAGGTTAATTGCTGATATATAGTGTAGTTTATTATTGACTTTGCAAATTGTATTATATGCTCTATACAGCACCCGATATTAAAGGCATACCTACACACTAGCGATATTATCGCTGGAGCGATATACTATCAGTGGCGTCGCTATCAGACGGCTAGGTGGTGCCTCGCACCGGGGCCCTTAAGTTCAGGAGGGACCAGCAACAGTCGGTGTGGATATTTACACCCGCGTTACGTCTTTTGTTACTGCTCCGCTCCCGACTATCGTAGCGTGATGTTTTATAGCCCATATTATTTCCTGATAATTTCGTTTTAATTCTGTGAAAAAATTGTTAACATCGGTCTAGTAGTTTTGGGGCTTATTCTGTAGATACAAACAAACAAAAAATCTCTCCTCATTGTATATTTACTTGATGAAACCTAACTAATTTAGATAGGGGCCCCAAATTTTACTCTAGACCTTTATTTTCCTAGCTACGCCACTGTATATTATGAATCTGTTGAAAAATGTCTATTTCGCCAGGACATTGTCGCCTTAACGATAAAATCCCTCTTGTGTTGTGACGCCTTAACATTTGCATTATTTTTCCGATCAAATGAATACGATAAACTATCAATTTGAGAGATTTAGCTAAATAAACATCAGAGTTATAATGCAAAAAATAAATGTCGATGCTAATTTACTATAGTTTAAGTACATACAATAAAATTATTTACGTGTGCTTTATTTTGGTTACAAGTCAATGGTATAATTCATGTTTAGAAATAAATATAATGATTGTTGAATATTTTGTTTGTTTTATTTTATCATCATCGCATTAGCCGAACGTCCTTCACTGCTGGGCTTGGGCTTCGCCTACAAGTAGCCACAAATCCATAATACCCGGTCTTACGCTGCCCACACCCAGCGATTTTCCGCGACCCTCACCAAGTCGTCGGACCACTTAACGGGGCCTTCCCACACTGCGCTCTCTTGTTGTATTCATTTTCGTGTGTTTGCCCATGGATTAGGCATGCAGTATGCTGGCCAGGAACTGATAGCCCCGTTGGTCTCGTGGTCGCAAGAGCGATTGATGAGCGTGGGGTCCCGGGTTCGATTCCCAGGGCGGGCAAAAAGTGTTATTGGGTTTTTCCATTAGGATTTGCTCAGTAGCAGTCCGGAGTTTGGAAGTTGGTGGGGTGACACACCCATGTCTCGGAAGACACTTAAAGCCGTTGGTCCCGGCTGTCATTCGTAGATTTTTGACAGTCGTTACGGATAGTAAGAAGCCAGGAAGTCTGACAACCAGTCTTACCAAGAGGTATCGTGTTGCCCAGTAACTGGGTTGTGGAGGTCAGAAAGGCAGTCGCTCCATGTAAAACACTGGTACTCAGCTGCGTCCGGTTAGATTGGAAGTCGACCCCAACATAGTTGGGAAAAGGCTAAGTAGATGATGATGATGCTGGCCAGGAACTGCCCCGGGTTCAATTTTCAGGTCAGGTAAAGTGTTATTAGGTTTTTCTTAGCAGCCCAGAACCCGGCTACAAGGTTGTGCGCATGCAAACTGTATTCTTCGTTAGCTAAACGAGAACACCCAGAGATAATGTGAAGGATTGATTGTTCCGGCCGGTGGCATGTCCAACAAATGTCAAACTTGCCATCCTTGTCTGTTTGTAATGTTAACTAAAACATTTGAATTTTTGCGCAGTATTTATACAAAATAACCTATTTGATAAATTATTAGTTTTGTCTCACTGTTTGTTCCGGCTAATCTCCGAAAAGGCTAAACTGACTTTGACGAGACTTTCAGTGGCAGATTGGCAAATTTTTTGGTAATAAAATACAGACGACGCTTGCCTTTGTTTGTTTCATATTCATTCTGTGTATCATGTGTATACACCTCTGCCCCTCAACCCTTCGGGGAATACTGGCGTGGTGGTATGTTAAGATCTAACCGAAATTGCTGCGCCCTAATATATTTTGACAAACATAAATAAAAAATAGAAAACCCTAAGACTGACGGTTGTTTTATTTTTCATCATTTCCTTGTGGCAGTTTCATCGTTAATGAGCTTTGTTCTAGTAATTTATTTATTTTTTTATTCCTGGAAACTTTCTGTATCTTGCGCCTACTATGTTTTGTCTCTGCATCACCCTAAGGTTGACTGGTAGAAAATGCCAAAGGCATTAAGTCCGCCTTTGTACAGTGTATTATTTACATTATGTGCATAAAGTTTTAATAAATAATTTATAGGTGCAATATTTGTGCAGTAAATTAATAAAACAAAATAGCTCATGGGAATACCAAATATTTGAATAAATTACACAATATACCTGTACATTGCCGGGGCTGCGGGTTGTTCGCAAGAGATACCGCGCCCCCGGAACGCAAAGGGCACAAGAAGGAACATGGGTGGGTTTTAGTCAGTAAAAGTCTGACACTCCCTCCCGCCCCGCCTAGGGCGGGAGAAGTTATTTGATGATTTCTCACCCACCAAAAAAAAAAAAAAAAAAAAATATACCTATACACACTATATAGGTATTATGCCTAGCTATGGATGTAGTAACGACTCTTGGTTTCTCTTCGTGTTCGAACCAGTCGAGGTATAGACAAAGCTCTAACCAGCCAGTGTTGTCGGCTTATAAAAAAGTGTGAACCACAGATAAATAATAACCATTACGAAAGTGGTTCGCATCAACGTCATTCAGAACGGTACCTGTCTACATCGCCTCACAAGTTTCCATCATCAAGTTACCACACGTTTGGAATTTAGTTGTCGAATGATTAGATTAATGGCCAGACTGAAAATCACTGGCCCCAGAGGGTCACCTTGTTGACAGCCAACAGCGGATTCCAAAAGATTGTCACGATAGTAATTTAAGTGGATATCTGTATCAATGCCAAAGGAAACTAAAAATTTGGGGTATCTCGTTTTTAGTTTCTGCTAGCAAAGTGTACCGATTGTCTTAAATAACGGCATTCTTGATGTCAACCTTTAAAATGATCTCTCCTATACCAGAATTTAGATAGGTTGACAGAGCGTGAACAGTAGCCTCGCAGCCCCCTTTAGAGCTATAACGTAGCTGTAGGGGCCGAATTTTTTCCGAAACAGTCTCACCATAGAATTTACAGCAAATCTTGGATGTTATAAGGTAATTCCCATGGCAATGAGTCGAATATCGCCTTGCTTCTTACACAGGGCACATAAGTTGGCCCCATACAAAACGTCAATGGCGGCCTCGTTCAAAATGATCAAATAGATTTCAATATTCAATCTACTAAATGTACATAATTAATAACTAATCATTAAATCTGCTTTGTTTCACTACCATCTCGAGTTGTGTAAAATAATTTTACAAACTTGAGTTTTATGAACTTCAACTCGACTATAGTTTGTTCCAAGTTACATCATTAATCCTAATTCCCATGCAAGAAGTGTCACTGTCAACTTGTCAATAAATAAGACAGGACTAATAATTTGCTACAAAAAATCAATAATAACATCGTAAACCGAACCGCGTTATTATTAAATCAATACTGATTCGAAAACAAAGATAAACGAACACGAACTACATCAAGTGATTGTTTTAAAGATTAAAATGGAGAAACTGCCCATGTGTAGGATATGTTTGGTGGAGAACGTTCGCATGTATGAAGTTGTGAACAAGAGCCTGCAGGAGCTGTATGAGAAGCTGACTGATGTTCCGGTAAGTACATATAAACCTACTTTACGATTAATACTACTTAAATGTAACTACTATACGTATTTATTAAATATCTATAAGTATTCTAATATATATAAATAATATTATAAACCAACACCTCTAAGGCTCTAGTTCAGCGGTTGGACCGGTAAAAAATTGTAGACTGGTGGGCTACAATTTTTTAGATTTGTAATATTTTTATTTTTATATGAATATTTATCAATGTTAGTTCCCATACTCCTCCGAAACAGCTTGATTGATTTTAATGAAATTTTATATGCATATTCATTAGGTCTCCCATCTATGTTCCTTCTTGTGCCCTTTGCGATCTGGGTGCACATTATCTCTTAGCAACAACCCGCAGCTCCAGCAGACAACTGCCCTTTCTAAGATTGCTGACATCTCTTTGAGGTGCGCGTGGAACAGAGAATCTGCTAATATCATATAAACCTACTTCACGATTAAAATTACTTAAATATAAAAACTATAAGTATTTTATATTTATATTTAAATAAAGGAGCAGAAATTTTTGGTTTGTTTAAACATGCTAATGTCTGAAACTCCCTGACGGATCTTTTTGTACATGATAGCCAGAATTAAGAGGTATCCCGCTAAGGAGTGGAGCAGTAACCAAAGACTTAACTTAAGTTTTGTGAAAAGAAACCACGCGGATGAAGTCATGGCAGAAGCTACTGTGAAGTAGTAATCATGATATATAATCCTGTGTTTTACTATAATAAACGCAGTATTGTAACAGCATTCGTTCTATCATTTACTCTCCTTTAATCCGCACTCCGTACATTACTCTAGTACATGCTCACTCAACTCACTAGTCAGAAGTATAAGATAGCGTTTGTTGCAGTTCGTAACTGAAGATAGTAGACCGATACTCGCTTGTTCCTTCTGCTGTGCTAGAATAAAGCAATGCGCACAATTCCAAAGAAAATGTCTGGAAGCCGAAGAACTGTTCGCTCAGATGTTGGATGAGGATCATGAGGTGAGGGATTCTTTAACAGACATTTATTCTCATAACTTCTCATATGGAACTGATTTGTCTCCAGCTCATACCTATTGTGTCTATATTTCACAACTAACTGTACTGTTGAGTGTTGAATGTTAAGGTGAACTCTTGTCAAATGTAGTTGTTTTATTTTTATGACATTTTAAAACTACACTGCTACAGTTTCTGTATGATACTTGTACAGTTGTACAGTTTGATAACAGTCCTCTCTGATGTTGGCACAACCTCTACAACATGAGACCATGCAGTGGTCAGTGAGGTTGGTAGCCGGCCGGCTGTCCAGGGTGTGTAGGATCTACTTATGTATCGTCACTTGTGGATATGTTTTATTGGTCTATATCAATAATTAACTTATTGCAGCCAAATCCTTTAATAAAACATGGCCAGTTAGAGTTTTTCGGTGGACTTACTCAAACTCCAGTGATGCACATAAATATGGATTTTGAATGTGAAGCAGAAAGTGATATTATCAAACAAGAACCACCAGCTGTTTGTGAGAGACAAGATGATATTATTGAGCCGAAGGAGAAATATCAAAGTGATGGTATGTGTTTAGCAACAAAAACTTACATGATCTAATAAAAATGTTTGAATTGTAAAGTGTATATTTATGTAGATACTGTATGTATTATAATTAATATTTCAAGTATAATATTATTCATTGATCAAAAATTGTTTTAAACCACTTCAAACTTATTGCCACCTTACGAAGTGATAAAACAAACAGTAATTTATCAATGAGTATTGCGCCTCATGCTAATTGTGTATTTACAGAACTAGGACTGAAACAACTACCAGTAGCAGATATACCACCCCACTATTCTGAAGCAGACTCGGAAGATGATGGGTCTTTTATGGAGTCTAAAACTGAAGTGGAAGATGAACAAGCAGCGAAGAAACGTAAAGCCTGGGAGATGAAATGTAAGTACTAGTTAGTGAAACTGAATAAATTGAAACCCTCTGGGCATCCACCAATCTTCGTTGCACATTGTACTTACTAGATTTATAATCACAGGGGTGCCCTTCGTGAAGATAGCAAGACTTGACTTACGAAAAATACAAGCAGGAGAAACAATTACGGACAAGCAAAAGAAGAATACACAATCAGATTTGGAAACTATTGAGAACACTCAAAATCGTACGTCTAAACTTGTAACTAACTTCAAAGAGCCTTCCAAATCTGATCAGCGTAGTTTAAATCAAGTAAAAAATTTAAAACGACTTAATGTTATGCACACGCGTAAAAATCGTCACAAGTGTGATATATGTCAGCGTAGTTATAGTACTAAGAGACGTATAAGAGACCATATGCGCACGCACTTTAGGCGTTACAAATGTGATATATGCCAGCGTTCCTTTATCCAAAAGAATCATTTAACTGATCATATCCGTATACACACTGGTGAAAAACCTTACAAATGTGAAATATGTCAGCGCAATTTTAGATACTCCAGTGAATTGAAAACACATATTCGAATACACACTGGTGAAAAACCATACAAATGTGAAATATGTCAGCATGGTTTTTATCGAAAGACTCATTTAATAAATCATATTCGTAATCACACTGGTGAAAAACCATACAAATGTGAAATATGTCAACGTGGTTTTAATCAAAACAGTAGTTTGAAACAACACATTGGAATACACACTGGTGAAAAACCCTTTAAATGTGATATATGTCAGCACACTTTTATTTATAAGGGTTCGTTAACTGATCATATCCGTAAGCACACTAGGGGAAAACCCTTCAAATGTGATGTATGTCAGCGTAGTTTTAGTGATAAGAGGTATTTAGTTAATCATAATCGTATACATACTGGTGAAAAACCTCACAAATGTGAAATATGTCAACGTAGTTTTAGTCAAAACACTATTTTGAAACAACACATTCGAATACACACTGGTGTTAAACCCTTCAAATGTGATATATGTCCGCGTAGTTTTTATTATAAGAGTGCTTTCACTCAGCATGTCCGTAAACACACTGCTGAAAAACCTTATAAATGTGGAATATGTCAACTTAGTTTTAGTCAAATGAGAACTTTGAAACAACACAGCCGAATACACACGGGGCAAGATTCCTTCAAATGTGATATATGTCAGAAAAGTTTTATTTATAAGAGTTTTTTAATTAAGCATATCCATATACACAGTGGTAAAAAACCTTACAAATGTGAAATATGTCAACGTTGTTTTAGTCTAAGCGGTACTTTGAAACAACATATTCGTACTCACACTGGTGAAAAACCATACAAATGTAATATTTGTCAGTGTAGTTTTAGTGATAAGAGGTATTTAACTAATCATATTAGTACACACACTGGTGTAAAACCTTACAAATGTGATACATGTCATCGTAGTTTTAGTCTAAGCAATACTTTGAAACAACATATTCGAATACACACTGGTGAAAATATCTTCAAATGTGATATATGTCAGCAAAGTTTCATTTATAAGAGTTCTTATACTAGGCATATCCGTATACACACTGGTGAAAAACCTTACAAATGTGAAATATGCGAACGTAGTTTTAGTCAAAGTAGCAGATTAAAAGGGCATATTAGAATGCACATACGTGAAAAACCTTAAATATAAAATAAAAAATATGTCTGGGTACTTTTATTCGAAAAAGTTGTTTAAGTGATCACATTAACAAACACACTGATGAGAAACCATACAAATGTGAAATATGTCAACGTAGTTCTAGAAATAAGAGTAATTTTATTAAACATAATCGTATACACACTGGTGAGAAACAGTCACAGTCGTCAACACATACAGAAAAAAAAGAAACGGCCTGAAGCCAGAACAGAAATAGTGCCCCCGTAATCATCGTGACCCTTAAGGAGTGCTGTCGGCATCCATGACTTGGCTGCCAAGCCAGACTGTGACGTGCTAGCGGACGACTGGAAGACGATCTTGTTAGTATGTTTGTAGAATTGTGGAATGAGCGTGTGAATATCGTTAAATGTATATATATTTTAGTTTGTAGGTAATGTAATTGGCCAATGGCCGTTTTATGTCAAAGTGAAATAAATAAATAAGTCGCTAACCCCTAATACTCATTTACTGGAAAACACCTTGGTTCTTATTTAGGTTCATTTATTTGCATACAATAATGTGTATAAAAGATGTTACGTATGGGTTCAAGCTATAGCACAATTATGGACCCAGTTAAGGCACACAAACAGTATTATCTTAAAATTACATACATACCATCACGCCCGTATTCCCCGAAGGGTTAGGCAGAGGTGTACAAATGTACAACCACAATTCGCCGGTATGTTTAGGTCCCTTGTAATAGGAGGTAAGCCTATTGCCATCAAACGGGCACAAAAAAATAATCTCTTTAAATAATAAAAAACAAAAAAAAATACCTTATAATTATTTTCTTAAAACTTAGTTAGCTAGGTTGTGGTGAGGATAACAGAGTATACCTCACAGAAAGTTTGTCACCCACAACGGCCTACCTACTTTGGGCAACGAAGAATGCTCTGCAAGGAACAAATATGTAAACCTGTCTGGTGTATGAACGGGCAAATATTAGTAAAGAGGTACGAAAAGGGAAAAATCCAACAATATCACACCCGACAAGGATATACAGAAGCTCGGATTCGAATTTAAAAATAATCTGGACATATGAATCTTTTTCGTGTTAACATTAATTAGTTTCCCCCTTATCAATCGAAAAATCACCAAAAAATGGATGACACATATGATATCATACATTAACTCACGCCTTTTTCCCATGAGGGAGGCAGATCATTCATGTAATAAATACATACATAGGTAGGCAGAAACCACTGGACGCCACCTGCTACGATCCTTACATACTTCTTTCGTCCCGTCCACGTTCATACATCTGGGTCATACAAGTACAGCGCGGTGTTATGAGTCTTACATTACACCAACACACAGTCTGGACATAACTTGGTTCCACTTTTGAATCACAGATGGCACTAGCAAATCGACTTCAATATTCAATCTGCTGTGTGTACATTATTAGTGACAAATCATTACCTCTGCTTTGTTTCAATGCCATATTGCTATCTCGAGTTGTGTAAAGTAATCTTATCAAACTTCGAGTTTCGTGAGTCCCAACTCGACTATAGTTTGTTCTAAGGTGATACATCACTAATCGTTATGCCCATGAAGTGTCAACTAGGGATTTAGATCCAGGTGCTTTGTATCGAAATTTGTGATTGTGATGGATTTTCTTAATACACTGTATCGGTTCGATTGATTAGATATGATTTTTTGTATCGATACAGTATTGAATCAAGTATTTTAAGAAATAAAAGATGTTGTATTTTATTACATCAACATTTAATATAATAAAAAAAAGCTGATCTTCAAATTTAAAAGTACGCAAAAACAGTAATTTTGATAACCGCTCGGGAAAAAGCTTATTACGGCTTTCGATTAATGTATGATTGCTCAACGAGAAAAGACTTTCGGAGGGCACAGACGTTACTACCACTGATAAATAACGTAAGGCTACGTCACTTAGTGTCTGTTATTATTAAAATTATAAATAGGCTTAATATTTTGAATACCACTTAACTTTAAAACAAGTATCTAATACGATTATTTCGATCCGATCCTCAGTGCGTGTGTATCGATCCGCCAACAGATCAATATCTATTATTTCGATACAAACATAGAGCGGATCGTATCGCATTGTATTGATTCACGTAAGTTCGGGTATCGGTAGAACATCCCTAGTCCCGACTGTCAACATTCAACATATCAACTTGTCAATATTATTACAGGCGTACAGAGCTGTTATTTAAATTATTTTGTAACTTACAAATGATGAGACTCTTTGTAGTTCGAGACAAAGTGTATAATAACAATAATATCGCAAGCCAAACCGCGTTTTTATTATATCAACACTGATTCGAGAACAAACTCGAACTAAATAACCACATCAAGTGATTGTTTTAAAGATGAAAATGGAGAAACTGTCCATGTGTAGGATATGTTTGGTGGAGAACGTTCGCATGTATGTAGTTGTCAACAAGAGCCTGCAGGAGCTGTATGAGAAGCTGACTGATGTTCCCGTAAGTATATATAAACCTACTTCACGATTAAATTCACTTAAATGTAACTACTATACGTACTTATTAAATATCTATAAGTATTCTAATATATATAAATAATATTATAAACCAACACCTCTGAGGCTCTAGTTCAGCGGTTGGACCCGTAAAAAAATTGTAGACTGGTGGGCTACAATTTTTTAGATTTGTAATATTTTTCTTTTTTATATGAATATTTATCAATGTTAGTTACCATACTCCTCCGAAACAGCTTGATTGATTTTTATGAAATTTTATATGCATATTCATTAGGTCTCCCATCCATGTTCCTTCTTGTGCCCTTTGTGATCCGGGGGCACGTTATCTCTTAGAAACAACCCGCAGCCCCGGCAAGCAACGGCCCTGAGTGGCCCGTTCTAAGATTGCTGACATAAAAAAAAATATATGGCAACACAATGTTTGCTGGGTCAGCCAGTATGTAGATAAAAATTAATAAATGAAATAATATTGTAAGAGGAAATATGTTTTTGTTTTAAGATGACCCACTGAACATTTGTTTCAAACGAATAGGCTCCGAAACCACTGGACTGATTTTAACCATTTTTTCACCAATGAATAGCTACATTATTCCTGAGTAAAATAGGCTCTATAATATCACACTATGGCCCACGGTAGTGGGGCAGTAAGCAAGAACGTAACTTAAGGCTGGCGAAAGAAACCATGCGGACATAGTCATGGCTGAAGCTGGTATATACTACATGCTCACTTTACTCACTAGTCAGTAGTACAAAGCCCGGTTTATACCGCGACCGGAACGGACGCATTAATGACTTCGTTAAACTCACAAGCGCAAACTGCATACTTATATTTCAACAAATAGTCGGACGGAAAGAGCCAAGCGAGTAGAAAGAGTACAAATGAGCTCGCTCGGTTCTAGGGAGCGGAGCGGAGCGGAGTACTTACGGACTCCGCAACTCGCAATTACAATTTACATAGTAGCGTTTCCACACAGAAAGTGGTGAGCGAGGCGGATTGAATGAGTAAAAAGAAGTTGAAAAGAGTCCGCTGCGGCAAGGCCTGCATCACTCGATTCCGTGTCACTCGACAACATCGCAGCAACACGGCCACACGCAACCAGCTCGAAACTTCAACTGAACTCGCTCTCTGTGGAAATTGACTATTCGTTTTTCATTTCTCATATTAGCGGTAGCCTAGTGGTCCTAAGCGCGACTGCTACGCTAGAGGTCTTGGGTTCGATTCCCAGGTCGAGCAAAAAGTGTTATTGGGTTTTTCTATGAAAGTCTCAGTAGCAGCTCGGAGTTGGATTTGTGCCCGGTTAATGGCAATAGGCTCGCCCCCTATTACATAGGACCTAAATATACCGGCGAACTGTGGGTGTACATTGTTACACCTCTGCCTAACCCTTCGGGGAATACGGGCGTGATGGTATATTATTATTATTTATTTCTCATATTCCGTTCAGCTCACTCCGCTCATTTCTCTATCTCATTTTCATTTTGCAGTGGAAATCAAATGACTAACTCTTTGTTGGTGGAAATATAAACCTATTTACTATTAAAAATTGCGTTCCGCCTAAGCAATTCCCGCTCATTACCCCTTCGCGGTGGAAACTGCGCTTAAGATAGAGTTTGTTGCAGTTCGTAACTGAAGATGGTAGACCGATGCTCGCTTGTTCCTTCTGTTGCGCTAGAATAAAGCAATGCGCACAATTCCAAAGAAAATGCCTTGAAGCCGAAGAACTGTTCGCCCAGATTTTGGATGAGGATCATGTGGTGAGGGATACTTTAACAGACATTTATTTATTTATTTATTAAAACTTTATACACAAATGTAAAATAAAATACACGGTACAAAGGCGGCCTTAATGCCTTAGGCATTTTCTACCAGTCTACCTTAGGGCGATGCAGAGACAAAACATAGTAGGTGCAAGGAAGAGAAACTTAAAATTTTCAAGAATAAAATATAATAATAAATACATATATACATACATACAAACAATATATACAAAGAACTAATTACAAAACAACACAAACACACACATTTACCACACAAAACAACAAACATTAAGGATTTACTCTCATAACTTCTCATATGGAAGTGATTTGTCTCCGGCTCATACCTATTGTGTCTATATTTCACATCTAACTGTACTGTTGAGTGTTGAATGTTAAGGTGAACTCTAGTCAAATGTAGTTGTATATTTTTATGACATTTTAAAAACTACACTGCTGTGTTTCTGAGTGGAACTTGTACAGTTTGATAACGGTCGTCTCCAGGTGGTAAGTGTGAGTTTTTTCGACTCACAATTGTTGTATGAGAAATAAGGTTTCTCCTAGTGACCACCAAGTGGCGCTATAGCTTTTCCCATATAATATTCTAACGCGCTCGGAATCGAACGTGGATGACAAAACTTACACTTAACACTGATGTTGGCACAATCTCTGCAACATGAGCCCATGCAGTGGTCAGTGAGGTTGGTAGCCGGCCCGCTGTCCAGGGTGTGTAGGACCTACTTATGTATCTGTTTCGTTGGACGATATTATATTCAATATTCTTTTTCCAGCCAAATCCTTTAATAAAACACGACCAGTTAGAGTTTTTCGGTGGATTTATTCAAACTCCAGTAGAACACATAAGTATAGATGTTGAATGTGAAGTAGAAAGTGATATTATCAAACAAGAACCACCAGCTGTTTGTGAGAGACAAGATGATATTATTGAGCCCATGGAGAAATATCAAAGTGATGGTATGTGTTTAGGAACAAAAACTTACATGATCTAATAAAAATGTTTGAATTGTAAAGTGTATATTTATGTAGATACTGTATGTATTATATTATTGTAAGTATCATATTATTTATTGAATCAAAAATTGTTTTAAACCACTTGCAAACTTATTGCCACCCTATGAAGTGGTACAACAAACAGTAATTTATCAATGAGTATTGCTCCTCGTGATAATTGTGTATTTACAGAACAACTACCAGTAGAAGATATACCACCGCACCATTCTGAAGCAGACTCGGAAGAGGATGGGTCTTTTATGGAGTCTAAAACTGAAGTGGAAGTTGAACAAGAAGCGGAGAAACGTAAAGCCTGGGAGATGAAATGTAAGTACTAGTGAGTGAAACTGAATAAATTGAAAGCTTCCGGACCGTAGATGACGCGTTAGCCACGTGGGAGACGCGCGTGTGATGTCTACGTCGACGTTTATTGAATTTTTAACTTTATTACGCTAGTGATAAAGTGGACTATTCAGTGTCATGAGAAACTGTGCTCCACAACCTTCATTGGTTTTATTGTGAGACATTCAAACCGCCAATTTTTGTTTGTGAGCATCCTCCAATCTTCATCAAACATTGTACTTACTAGATTTATAATCACAGGGGTGCCCTTCGTGAAGATCGCAAGACTTGACTTACGAAAAATACAAGCAGGAGAAACAATTACAGACACACAAAAGAAGAATACACAATCAGATTTGGAAACTATTGAGAACACTCAAAATCGTACGTCTAAACTTGTAACTAACTTCAAAGAGCCTTCCAAATCTGATCAGCGTAGTTTAAATCCACGTAATGTTACGCACACGCGTGAACATCGTTACAAATGTGACATATGTCAGCGTAGTTATATGCGAAAGAACCATTTAACTGATCATATTCGAATACACACTGGTGAAAAACCACACAAATGTGAAATATGTCAGCGCTGTTTTGTTCGAAAGGGTCATTTAATAAAACATATTCGAATACACACTGGCGAAAAACCTTACAAGTGTGAAATATGTCAGCGTTGTTTTACTCAAAATAACAATTTAAAAGCACATATTCAAATACACATTCGTGAAAAACCTTACAAGTGTGAAATATGTATGCGTTGTTTCAGCCGAAAAAGTCATTTGACTAATCATATTTTTATACACACTGGTGAAAAACCTTACAAGTGTGAAATATGTCAACGATGTTTTATTCGAAAAACTCACTTGACTAAACATTCTCGTATACACACTGGTGAATAATCTTACAATTGCCAAATATGTCCATAGTAACTGCTCATATTTGTAGACACGCGTATCAGTGCAGTTATACTCATTCTGATGAATTGTAAATATAATGGTCACCACGAGTCGTGAGCGCTGATGGGTAGTGGTGGGGGTGACCTCGCGCGTGTACACTTTCGACCAAATAAATTCAGTACCGATTTTACTAAATTTTTTAGGTACTTCTACCAAGTATGTAAGTAAGGTAATTAAATCATAAGTGGTACTTATAATTTTACTTTGTTGCAGTAATTGTGTGACAAGCATATCTCAGTAAAAAAAAACAGGATAGAAATATAATTTATTTTTTAACGTTTTGTTAATCTCAAGGTAACTGCCTCGTTGGTCTAGTGGTCCTAAGAACGACTGCCACGCTAGAGGTCTTGGGTTTGATTCCCAGGTCGAGCAAAAAGTGTTATTGGGTTTTTCCATGAAATTCTCAGTAGCAGCTCGGAGTTAGGATTTGTGCCCGGTTAATGGCAATAGGCTCGCCCCCTATTACATGGGACCTAAAAACATACCGGCGAACTGTGGGTGTACATTGGTACACCTCTGCCTAACCCTTCGTGGAATATGGGCGTGATGGTATGTGTGTAATCTCAAGGTAATAGTGATATGCCTTCCTTAAAAAAAAACATAAAACTTTATGAAAAAAAAAAACAAAACTAAATACGAAATAAAAAAAAAAACATTTTAAAATTCAAAATATATGTCACTAAAACTGCACAAAAGTGTACAGTAGCCGAACAACATACGAGTGTCCAATAGACGACGAGCATCGGCTTCCGGACAGGGACGGGCCAATCGCGTGCGGCGTCGACCCCCGCTGGGTATTCCGCCAAAGACACCTAAAATGAATTTCTGCGCAGGTGAATTTTGTGCTTAGTTGCTCACAACTCGTGGGGGATACTGTTCATATATATACGATTGCCAGTCGCGCACGCGTATACCGCATAATTACCTGCGCGTGCGGTAACTTGATCTTTATTCACCAAATATCTTCCACATAAGAACCGAGCTATTCGGCAAAATGGTGAAATGTGCTAAGTGCGGGAAACTGGTGTCGAAAAAAGTCCGCGTATACAGTGTTCTAAGTGCAGTAAATGGATTCATTCATTCGTATTTTTACTCAACCGACGCCGATGATTGGTATTGTCGTTCATGGGCGGGTAATGTCAAACCCAAACGTATATCCTGATTTGTTCAATATAGCGAGACAAAATCCTACACGAGACTTTAAATATTTGTAATGATTGAACGTAATAATAAAATTGTTAGTTAGTTAGGGTAAACGTGGGATAGACGCCACAGGAGTATAGATGCCCCGATTATAATTACTCTAGTTTCGCGAATGAATCGCCTGCTATTTCAATTTATCTATCGAAAGGCTTTCCAACTACTACTAAGTGGACCGTGTCTCACGTCTTTGTGCGATCCCATGGGGAAGCAAGGAGCGATCAAAGTTATTTCGGGATAGATGCCTTGTTTCTCAGCGTGGCGACTATCCTAAACGTAATTTATATGGACTAGGCAACTACCCCATACATGGGATAGCTCTCCCAAAAGCTAGAGGTCCGCAAAAATACGCTAATACGCTGGAAATATCGAAGATAATGTTTTTTTACTTTTCATAAATTTGTAAATAAAGAACCAAAGTACTTGCTAGTTTTGCAAATATTTTTTTTTGATTTTTGTACTGGCAGATATAAAATGGTTTCAAAAAGTGTGGCATCTAGCCCATTTTTACTTTATATGATGAAATGGTAGTAAAAAGGAATAGCCTGAAAATATCTTAATGTTTCAATTGTATTTCCTTACATCTCAAATTTTGATTAGGCAATTATATTAGTCGCCACGAGTCGTGACTACAGATGACAAGTTGATTTTCGGGTTTTCGGGTTCCGTTCTGGGTATATGGGCCCATCGCGTGCAGCGTCGGCGCCCCAAAAAACTCCGAAAGAATCCCAAAAGCCGAAGAATTAACTTGACATTTGTGCACACGACTCGTGGCGACTAATATACTATTGCCCCGTGAAAGTGGCAATGTTTTTTTTATGCAAACAGATTCCGTTTTACCTATACATTGTTTTAATTCTATTTCTAGATTGTAAGTTTTATAAATTATATAATTTAATTTGTTTAATTCAAGGCAAATTTACACTTCTGGATGCACCATTGATGTTTGTTGTCATGGAGGTTTGATAGCAAAGTACGAGGGGAAAAATCTCATGTCTGGCAACCCTGAAAGAAATTTTAGTAATGTTTATGATTTATTACTTGATTGCAGCACGTGATGAGTCATTAAAGAGTTGGAATTGATTGTTGACGGTTATTCATTTACTTTCAGCTGCTAAACCGGTAGCTAGTTCCCTGTCGAAATAATCTATATGTCGGAACGTCGGTATTACTGGCACTTTCATCAGCCATCGTGCGGGCGTTTAGCGGGTAATCGAGACAGAGAAACAGCGGTTAAACTATAATCACCTTTTTATTTAACTTCACAATGAAATTTAAAAAGTAACGGACACTGAGCGAACCGAGTGACAGTTCCTAGGGTGGACGTAGTGATCTTCACGACGGCAGAAAGATAAGTGCGTGCTCGTCCCAGCGCTCCTCCACCAGCTAGGCTCCGAAATCGCACGAAGTTAGCCGAGAACGCGACGTCATCGCGACGGTGCTGCCACGTCTCGGAACTAGCGGGCGATTCGTTTCGTGTCCATACTATTGACCGTCTCCGACATATATATAATATATGTATAAAAGAAAGTCGTGTTATTTACACTATTTATAACTCAAGTACGGCTGAACCGACGCGGCGACGTGGCTGAAAATTGGTGGGGAGGTAGCTTAGATCCAGGAGACGCACATAGCAATTTAGCAATTTTTAAGCGGGCCCGGCAGACGTCCTGCCCTGAAAATCTGTACAAAAAAATAATTACCTTTTCCTTCATCCCTGAATCTATGTTACCCTGATACCTCTCCACTGCGAAGAGCCACATTGCTGTGTCGATTGGATACGAGACAGGTAGGTAGATAGGGTAAGTATGTAGGTGGGTTGGTAGGTACAGTTTGCTAGGGTAGGTACTTACCTACCCTAGCAAACTACTACACACATAAAATCAAAATGATACATTTTCTCAAGACTGACGCCTAAAACATATCATTTAACTGAATTTTCTTGTAACTAATGCATTATTTTGTGGTACCTACACTACCTACTTTGTATTTTATGTACATACATAGGCACTTAAACATACTCATTATACTTACCTAGGTAGGTAGGTGGGGTAGGATTTTTTTTTTTGGGGGGTGGGAAATCATCAAATAACTTCTCCCGCCCTGGGCGGGGCGGGAGGGAGTGTCAGACTTTTACTGACTAAAACCCACCCGTGTTCCTTCTTGTGCCCTTTGCGTTCCGGGGGCGGGGTATCTCTTACGAACAACCTGCAGCCCCGGCAGGCATCGGCCCTCCGTGGCCCCTTCCCTATGCTGACATATCTTTGAGGCGCGCGTGGAACACGAACGCGCCGTCGACACGGCCTGTCGTTTTGTTAAACGTAAGGACGGTGAGCTACCCATTGCTCACCGTCTATAGGCCCGTAGGTGGGGTAGGATAGGCTGTGCCTGGATTTTTGTACCGATTATCAGGGCTGGACAACGTCTGCCGGGCCCGCTAGTCACAATATAAAAACAAAGGATTCAAAAAAATTAAGTAACAGACAAAAGAATAAAATTCCCTACCGCAGCTAACAAAACAGCTGATAACCTTAAAACCGCTGAACCGATTTCCATCAAACATAACTAAGAACACTCCCGACTAATTCAACTTTCCAACAAAAAAAATAAAAATTTGTCGTGCCCTGCCTGCAGGGACAAGGTAGTGTAATCTGAAACAGGGAGACAGGGTCCCTAAATAGGGCAATCGAGTGGTTCCGATCGCTCTGCTTCTCTGCTGTCGATCGTGCAGTGTAATAAGAAACAGCATCCTGAAAATCTTGTTTCACACTTTTTCAGCGGCTTTTTTTAGTTGTAGGTAGTCGTTTTAGTTTTTCTATTTTTTATTATATAAAACTAGTTTGATGGTAAAGCACTGCTTCTATGATAAGTACAAGTGAAGCCCTTTCAAATGATATCAAACACGGTGTATTTATCTTAACGTTTATTTCAACACATGACTTTTTGTCCACTAGAGGGCGCTACGTTAAATTTGAGCAATATTTTGGAAATGTACAAGCGAAGCCCTTTCAAATGATACCAAACACGGCGTGTTTATCTAATTTTTTTATCACGATTTTTGTACGCTAGGGGGCGCCACATTGAGTTTTGTGACACCTCACAGCCTATGTTCAGCGGACGATTATGAGGGAACAGGTGAACATGCACACAAGTACATACATAGCCTGTCAAAATCATAACCCTCCTTTGGCTTTGCCGTAGTCGGGTAAAAATCAGGATTTTGTTTTATTTCAGGGAATTCATAATAACAATTATTTTTATAACCGTAACAAAGTATCAAGTATATAAGAAGACATTTATTTAATTATTTTCCAAATATATTTGTTACAATAAAAATTTAACAAAATAGAAAATCATCATCATCTACTTAGCCTTTTCCCAACTATGTCGGGGTCGGCTTCCAGTCTAACCGGGTGCAGCCGAATAACAATATTTTACATGGAGCGACTGCCTATCTGACCTGCACAACCCAGTTACTGGGCAACACGATACCTCTTGGTTAGACTGGTTGTCAGACTTCCTGGCTTCTGACTGTCAAAGATCTACGGATGAAGCCTGGACCAACGGCTTTACATGCTTTCCGAGGCACGGGTGTGTCACACCACAAACTTCAAAATTCCGGGCTGCTACTGAGCAAATCTAATGGAAAAACCCAATAACTACATATCGATTTAAAACTAGATTTTTTGGAACGAGTAATCGATTCTTCAATTACTCGATCTTGGATTGTCATCTCTATAGCGTCTAGCGCAGTCCGCTACTATAATTTAATGTACTCTGTGGTCCTCTAAACAATATTACAAGAACCATAAACATTTACGCAGTGTTCTGTCAATGTCAAAATAATCACAACTTGTAAAATGTCAACACAGACTCAAAATAATTACAAACTTGAAATAATTAACTGCATATTACAATAACTAATTGGATTAGGACAGTGCGTTGAGCGGGCAATCTTTTAAAGATGAAAATGGAGAAACTGCCTATGTGTAGGATATGTTTGTTAGAGAACGTTCGCATGTATGTAGTTGTCAACAAGAGCCTGCAGGAGCTGTATGAGAAGCTGACTGATGTTCCGGTAACAAATTATTAGCCTTCTTATTGACATTTTGACGAGAAGTCGACAGTGACACTTCTTTATGGTCATTAGGATTAGTGATGTACCAACTTGGAACAAACTTTAGTCGAGTTGAAATTTACGTTACTTAAGATTGAAAAAAGTATTTTACACAACTCGAGATTGCTTTAAAACAAAGCAGAGTTAATGATTTTTTACTAATTGATATTTAATATTTGTTTGTTTGTAACGAATAGGATCCGAAACTACTAGACCGATTTTAACCATTTTTTCATCAAAAGATAGCTACATTATTCCTAAGTAATATAGGCTATATACCATCACGCTACGACACACGGGAGCGAAGCAGTATTTTAATGCGGGTAAAATAAGCCACTCGGACGAAGGCGCGGGTAGGTCGCTAGTTTTTGATAAAGAAACTGGCCGTGAGTGTTTAAATGAGAAATAGACTATAAGTTAAGTGTTTAGTGAATATTGTTGCTACGAGCTGCTACTGAGAATATGATAATACTAGCTTCTGTTCGCGACTTCGTTCGAGGTCGAGAAAAGTGTTATAGAGTATTTCTATGAAATTCTCAGTAGCAGCTCGGAGTTAGGATTTGTGCCCGGTTAATGGCAATAGGCTCGCCCCCTATTACATGGGACCTGAACATATTGGCGAACTGTGGGCGTACATTGGTACACCTCTGCCTAACCTTTCGGGGAAAACAGGCGTGATGATATGTTATTATGGATAGTAATACACAATTTGTTTATTTTTCATGAATTTTTATGTTCGTTAATCTATAATATTACAGACAAAAGAATATCAAGATAGTATCGTATAGTCTAATTTCCCCGATATTGCAAACTACCAATTTTGATTTCTCTTTTGCAATGAGATTCTGGTACTCCTGTGTTTGTAAATCTTTCAAGGAGCAGGATCTGACCATCTTCTTTCCATTCGGTGTCAGATCCAACTCATTATTCAAAACCGACACATTTTCTATTAAGTATAGTAGCCGCCATGAGTCGTGAGCACAAACGAAACACTGATGGACCAATTGCGTGCAGCGTTGGCGACCCAAAAAACCCAGAAAGGAACTTAGCGTTTGTGCTCACGACTCGTGGCACCCGTATGTGCGCGACACCAATCCCAAATTGCCCATATCCTCAAACTGTGAGGACTACTCGAGTCAAATATTAAGGAGTACTTATCGTCCAACATTTTAGATGGTACCAACACATAAATGATCTAATTTCTCGACTTTGAAAACTTATTTATTATTTAAAAAACTTGAGGCAAGTTGCAATAAAACTTTAGTAGTAGTAGAGCTCTTTGTGGAGGAGCTCGTCCGGGGAACTACTACCACCATACATATTTCTTAGAATATATTCCAGGACTCGAACAGGAGGAACTGCCTCGGTAGCCTAGCGGTCCTAAGCGCGACTGCTACGCTAGAGGTCTTGGGTTCGATTCCCAGGTCGAGCAAAAAGTGTTATTGTGTTTTTCTATGAAATTCTCAGTAGTAGCTCGGAGTTAGGATTTGTGCCCGGTTAATGGCAATAGGCTCGCCCCTTATTACATGGGACCTAAATATACCGGCGAACTGTGGGTGTACATTGTTACACCTCTGCCTAACCCTTCGGGGAATACAGGCATGATGGTGATGGTTATATATTCCAGGACAAACCTAGAAGTATGGTTAAGATCTCTACCAGCACCTTACTAAAACACTTCCCCGACGTCGTTTGCTGTTGCGAATCTCCACTTAAACCGGCCAAGGAAGGCAAAAGAGAACCGGGCACAAATTCTAACTCCGAGCTGTTACTGAGAATTTCACAGAAAAACCCAATAACTCTTTTTGCTCGACCTAGGAATCGAACCCAAGACCTCTGGCCTAGCAGTCGCGCTTAGGAACACTAGGATACCGAGGCAGAAAATGTCTGAAAGCCAAAGGACTAGTGTTGAAATTGTAAATCAATCATGCCAACATCACGGCCGGAGACATCTTACGGTGAACTGCGTGTAGTTCGTACGTTGAGCGATAGATGTCGCTACACTTACTTAACCACTGCCGTCACCACAATGACAAATTTAAACAAGGTCTTAACACAACATTTTATTACAATAAACCACTCATAAAATTTAAAAGTAGGTACAAAAAAAATTATACTATTTTCTAGATTATGAGAATTTTAAGATCATTTTAAACTCATAATGTCCCTATGTATAAATATCATAACAAAATACATTCCCGCCTTAAGGTGTGCTTAGACAAACTGCATTTCAACTACACATCAGCTACTATATTGTAGTGAACCAGTACCGGATTAGCCACGTAGCAAGTGTAATAAATGCTACGGGACCCGCGTGTTGAGGGCCCTACGAATCCGCGCCTGTATAAATGTTATTTTTAACAATAAGAAATACTGACTACTAATCGGTGTAACATGCTTATGGAACAACGTTAGTATTAAATTACACAACAATAATTTAAAATTAACTGCCTCGGTAGCCTAGTGGTCTTAAAAGCGACTGCTACGCTAAAGGTCTTGGGTTCGATTCCCAGGTCGAGCAAAAAGTGTTATTGGGTTTTTCTATAAAATTCTCAGTAGCGGCTCGGAGTTAGGATTTGTGCCCGGTTAATGGCAATAGGCCCGCCCCCTATTACATGGGACGTACATTAGTACACCTCTGCCTAACCCTTCGGGGAGTCCAGGCGTGTTGGTGTGATGGTATGTATGTAATTTAAAATTTTAACACATTTCTTACTAATTAAAAATGAGCTTCGGCCGCTTCGATTTTTATTTGTCTGTTTGTTTTAACGCGTCAATATCTGGAACTACCAGTAGGATTTAAAAAAATGTTTGTGTATGATAGCCAGATTCGCGCTACGACCAATGGGAGCGAAGTAGTAACTAAGAACAACGTAACGAGTTTGAATGCAGTTTGTCCGTCATCTTCCTGGGAGTGCTGTTGATGCTGTGTTGTGAGGACTAAGGGTGGAACTGCTGGGGTATTTGAAGATGTTTCTCTACAGCAGGTGTCATTGAGCGGCATCTCTGTGAAAGAGAAATCAGGTTAGCGCTGAAAATATAAATATTATCAAGCAGTATTCATTAATTTATATTGCTTTTCATAATCATTGGATGACTAACAACCCAACGGCCCATCTGATGTTAAGTGGTCACCGTGCCTATAGACATCTGCAATACCAGAGGCCTTGCTAATGAGTCGCCATCCCAGAGACCAAGTTGAAATGTGTCATGAGCCTGTAACTACACCGGCACCCATACCCTTCAAACCGGAACACTACAAGCTGCTTTGCGGCAAAAATAGGTATGGTGGTAGTACTTCCCCGGACGAGCTCCTTCACTAAGAGCTCTACTACTACTAAGTATAATACGATTCAAACTTAGTGGCGGCTCGGAAGTTAGCTGCAAGTGCAATTGCGCGCAGGATTAGTTAAGTTAATAATAATTTGGGCTCCATTTAATTACGTCTATAACATATATCTAGAAATTATTAAATGGATCCTAAATTATTATTGACTTGAATAAATCTGCGCGAGCCTGCACTCACAGCTAACTTCCGAGCGGCCTTTAAGATTGAAATCTAAACCTAGTTCAATCGGTACCTCTCTATAATCAGCTTCGCACATGACGGGAGTCCTCATCTCCACCTTCCGGGGAGGCGCCATATCCTCGTTGTGCACCAGCTTGTATACCTCCGAATGCTTCAGGTGTTCGAGAGACACTGGAGGCTTTTCGTATTTCATGAAGTTTATCCTGCAATGTCAGGGCAAAATGTTATAGTTCGGCTTTTGTCTATGGGCATCGGGTACTAGACTAGACACCATAAACTAATAATTCAAGACAATAAAAACAGTAAATGTAAATTTTTAATGGCTTCTAATTAATAAATAGTTTGCCAATTGAGATGGCGCAAATGTAACCCCACATTGGTCTATGGGGAAATCGCGTTTTGACAGTTCATAAAAAGTACGGCAATTGATTAGTGGTGTCTTATACCCAATTGGCCCAAAACACTGGTTGCTTGAAGCACGCAAACTGTTAAGGGGCCATTCATTTATTACGTAAAATGATTTACAGGGGGAGGGGGTCGACCATGTTTAATTTTTTTCTACAAGAGGGTGATTACTAGTCCCTCATAAAGTACAAATAAACATTCCTAAAATATGCTACTTTGAAAAATAAACATTACAACAAATCAAATGTGTTTTTTTTCTTTTAGATCTATAAGTAATAAATATTGAACACTTAGGGGGTCGGTTTATTTTTGTTTTTTTTGTTATATATAGCGGGGAGGGTCATATACTAGCAAAAATTGTGTTACGTGGGTAATAAATAAATGGCGCCTAGGTAAGCGGGGCTTAAAGTAAGGATACGAAACAGCAGAGCAAAATATAATAATAAATTACAAAATAATTATATAAGTGTATATGGATATGATACAAAATGTTTATGACTGAGATTAAATTTATAGATACAAGAATACACAAACTTGCACGCTCGGAGGTATGTTCGGTCATGAAAAGAGATAAGTAACCAGGGATGTCTGCGAATTTAAACTAATTATAATTAATGAAGTGTTAATTTTCTAATCATTAAATCAAATTTTATTCGAAACCATCCTTCAGCGTGTAAAAATACTTTTATTAATATGTGACAGCATGGTTACTTATCTCTTTTACTGTATGTACTAACTATACAGCACAGTACATAACACTTCCATGACTTTACCATAGTCATAGAGATATACCTATGGAGATGCCCTTAACTTTTAAATGTATTAATGGCTGTCAGAACGTGGCGTACATGTCCGCCATATTGAGTTTTAGTTTTCAGCGGCGACCATTTTATGTCTCAAACCGGCAACTTTTTCCATATAGGCCTGTCAATTTTTATACATTTGAAAGAAATTGCCCATTATGAGAGTAATTATCAATCAGAGGATCAACACTTGTAGTGTGTTATGAAAATTGACAAAAATACCGCTAACTTGTTGACATTTTTGTTATGATGCCGCTGATAAGATTGCGACTTGATTTTTAACGTTACAATTAACGAGAATTGGCCTGCTACAAGAACTAAGGCATAATGGCCAGGTGAGACTTTTCAGCGCTATTTTTGTAACAGGAATCTAATCCCGGTTTAAAAAAGTAAAAAAAATAAATAAAAGTAAATATCAGTAAAATAGAAATTGTGGTCGGCAATCCAAACATTTTTTTGTTGCTAAATAGAAAATTGACAAAGTATGTATATACTATTATTAATTGTATTTATAACGTAGGTAGATAGATGGACACCTAAAAAAAAATAAGAATAATAAATAAGAGCCGTCACGAGACGCCTGGCAGATGTGAAACATCGAAATTATTTTGTATGTACAAGTAATATGCATAAAAGAACGGATTACGACAGAAATTACATATATACTGTATTGTATAATTACAAGGTGATAGTTTAAACAAGAGACGTACTTTAAGGCAGTATAGTGCTTATGAAAATAAACCACTTTCACTATAATAGAAAAAATCAGTTGTTCCCTAAATCTGGTCGAGTTAAGCGAACATAAATGTATGGAGCATTTGATGTTTCGATTTTACGGTTCGTACTATAGTAAAAGTTGTTCATTTTTATGAGTACTGCTCTCCCTTAAAGCAAGTCCGTCGATTACCCAAACACCCAGTATACCATCATAAACCGCGGCGACGGGTTGCCACGGCATGCGTAGCCACGCCAGCAATCGATTTTACGTGCGGCTATAGATGTTTTACGTCAAAATCTATTTTAGTTAAGAACGTAGGTATTATTTACTTACTGAAAATATAGAATCAGATCACTGTAACATTGGACAGCAATAACTAACCGATTAATTCCAAAGTCGCGAAAAAAATAACTACCTAATTTATACATTTTATAGATGTATAGTCCAATTGTCAAATTTTCCCAATGGAACATGAACCTTATATTAGTGTCATAAAGTTAAAAATCTATCACAGATATTTGACAGATTGACGAACCAAGTGATGCCTCTGCACGTAAACAAATCTGTATAGAAATGTTTTTTTTTTGCGAATCTTTAATTTCTTACATTTTTTTAATGATTAAGGCAGTAAAGTTTTGTAATATTGAATAATACCAGAATATAACTGCCACGAATGCTGGGCAAGGCCTCTTCTTATACAGAGAAGGCATGAGCATTGATCATCACGCTTGCCAAAGAGTACTATAATAATACGGAAGACGCTTGCTCAAGACAGATTGGTGATTTCAGACTTATATTAATTGCAAGTCCAAGTTTCCTCACGATGTTTTTATTCACCGATACAGACATGCCAGTGATGGCGGCGCAATAGCATTATACGTTGTCTCACAAATTTTTAGTGTGGCAATTCTTTTTAAAGTCTCAGCCATGCTAAAATGAGGTGGGTGTGGCTACTTTGATATCTTGGACCACATGATTCTGAGAGCCCCATGCTTCATGAATGACTTTTAAAAAAACGAATTGTAACCTAGAAAAAAGGGCGGACGCCGTCTCATAAAACATTTTGCGGAAGCACCTAGTGTAAGCCAGCTCTCTAATACAAACAAGCCGACCATACGAACACACGCTCACACATAGATAAGCGGCCGCCATTGCGGTGCTTCAGTCCCCATTGAAGCGCCGCAATGGCGGCCGCTTATCCTATATGCATGATTTCTTTTATTAAAAAAATCAATCCTCATTCATGTAATAAACAATTTAGTAAAACTATTTTTCGAATAACTCAAAACAAATATTATCTTTTTTACTGTCAGTAAAAAAGATAATATTTGTTTTGATTTAATAATACGATTTGTTTCTATCTCTTTCTAGCGAAACGAAATTTAACACGAAATTTATATTATAAAGGTTCGATCTGGGAGAGAAATAGAACACGTCTTTATAGCAACGAATATGATTTATTACTCCCATATAATCGATACTTACATTATTTAATACACTTAGAATCTAGGTATAGCATGACCTCATTACATAGGTATTCTTCCACTATACGCCCAACAAAAACAGAAAAAAAAAATTACATTAGGTATGTTTTTTTTTTTTTTTTTTTTTTTTTTATACTTAACTTTGTAGCATACATGACATACAATATTAATTATTGTCATTTATTATAAAGTTTTGTCCTGTTCTTATGTATAATTTCCGCTTTATTATTTCTTAAGATTTTAACATTAGGATCAAGATCTTCTAAAACTTTAAAAGGACCATGGTATACATTATCAAATTTATTTCCTGTCTCATTTTTAACTAATAATAAGTCATCTTTGTTATACATCACTGGTTTTAAATACTTATCAAATTTACATTTTCTTTTTAATTTACTTGTAATTAAATTATGTCGTGCTTCAGATTGCGCTTTTTGTAACTTAAATTTTAATTCTAAAGGGTAGCTATCTATGTTATATAAAGGATCAACAGAACAATTTTGAAAATTACTAGGTATATTACATGATTTTCCGAACACTAGTTCGTAGGGAGTATACTTTGTTTCCGAGTGTACAGAGGTATTGTACGAGAAGCACCAATACGGAAGCCATTCACTCCAATATCTACTGTTGTTGTCTGTTTGAATTCTCAAATAAGCATTAAGTGACTTATGTGAGTTCTCAAGTGAACCTATCGATTCATGATGATAAGCACTAGCAAATGTTTGGTTAATATTTAGCAACTTACATACCTCAGTCATAGTACTAGAGATGAACTCCGTTCCCCTGTCAGTCGCGATCTCACGAGGGATACCATACCTGAGTATGAAGTTGTCGACGAAGGCACGTGCTACACTTACGCTATCTTTTCTTACTAATGGATATGCTTCTACATACTTACTTAACTCACATTGTAATGTGAGAATATATGAGTAACTATGATAATCCTTATCTAAGGGCCCAACTATATCTAAATATATTTTATCAAATGCTGACTGCGCAGTCGTGGTTATTACCATTGGTTGCTTTGTATGCAACGAATGCTTTTGTTTTTGACATTTGTCGCATTTTTTTACAAATCCTATAACGTCTTGTACCATGTTTGGCCAAAAGTAATAACGCTGTATATTATTTGTCATACGTTTAATACCTGCATGTCCACTAGTGGGAAGCAAGTGAAAATCATTTAATATTACCCGTTTATCGTCGTCATTTGTTATTCTTATTAAATTCTTCAATATTAAAATTCGTGGACCGGTCCAATTATGACTTCTACAATATTTGGTTAACCATTTTATATATTTCTCACTTATCTCATTTTTAATGATATAAATTTCATCAACTGATATTTTTTTACAGATAGATTCCAAATCTCTCACGAAAGCGTCTCGCGCTGAGCATGATCGAGAAATTGGGTCTAAATAAATTGTCAATTTAGATGGTACATAAATAAAGTCATTTACTTTAATATATTTAGTATTATCTTTAAGTATATACCGAGAAAATATTAATTCAGTACAATTATTCGGCTTTTTAAGAATTTCAACGATTTTCGGTTGATCAGACCGACCATATGTTTTGTTCTTATCGACCGAAGAATTGTCATCTAATTTATTTTTTGCCATACTTCGTGTCATGACATTTAAGACATTCCGATTTATATTTTTTAATTCTACAGATGTAATCACGATGCGAGATAACGCGTCTGCAGCCACGTTATTCACACCTTTAACATATTCAACTTCGTAGTCGTACTCATCTAAGGTTAATCGAAACTTTATTAGCCTACTAGACGGGTTATTGAAACCAAATAAATAAAGTAAAGGTTTATGGTCCGTTTTGATCTTGAATTTTTTACCAAATAAATACGGTCTAAAATATTTAACGGACCAAACAATAGCAAGGAGTTCCTTTTCTATTGTTGGATAGTTTAGCTCGGATTTATTGAGCGGCCGGCTTGCATAAGCAATCGGCATATCATTTTTATTACATAATACGGACCCTACAGCTACACCCGAAGCATCTGTGTGCAATATGAATTCATTATCGTCATCAAAATTTGGATATTGTAAAATGGGTGGATTGGCTAAACTTTGCTTTAACAGATTAAATGAATGTTCACATTCTGTATTCCAAATGAAATGAGCACCTTTCCTGCATAGCCTATTCAAAGGTATTGTTATATCAGCAAAGTGTGGAATGAATTTACGATAGTAATTCGCGAAAGCAACGAAACGTCGTACTTCGTCACTATTTTTTGGCGTGGGGTAATTTTGTATTACTCGTGTTTTTGCAGGGTCAGGCGAAACTCCTTTACCGGATACAATGTGGCCTAAATACAGTAATTCTTTCTTTAAAAACTGACATTTTTCAGGGTTAATTTTTAGATTTACACTTCTAAGTCGTTCAAAAATGTCAATTAAATTTTTATTATGCGATTGTAAATTGCGTCCTATACATATAAGATCATCCAAATAGACCAGACATTTTTCATGATTTAAACCAGACATTGCTACCGTCATTAACCGACTAAAAGCACTTGGGCTGATTTTCAACCCCATTGGGAGTCGTTTCATTTGATATTGTTTGCTTGTAGTAAATGCAGTGTATTTTCTACTTTCTGGGCATAATTCTAATTGATAATAACTTTGGCTAAGGTCTAAATGGCTAAAATATATTGCTCCTGATAAAGAATCCAGTATGTCCGAAATATTTGGTAAAGGGAACTTATCGTCTTTAAGATTATTATTTAATTTCCGATAATCAATAACAACTCGCCATTTTTTATTACCGCTGTTATCACATTTTTTCGGTACCAAAAGAACAGGGCTAGACCATTCACTAATACTCTCCTCAATAATATCGTTACGTAACATATCGTCGATTTGTTTATCAATCTCAGTTTTTTGACTTTTAGGGAGTCTATAGGGTTTGGTGTATACTGGGTTAGTATTTTCTTTTAAATGAATTGACTGTTTATATAAATTTGTAACGCCTAATTTGTCGCCTGGTAAAAAAAATACATCTGAGTACTTTGCACAAATGTTTTCGATCGAAATTTGTTCTTCTTTATTTAAATGCTTTAAATTCAAAACCGAAAATAATTGTTTTACACGATTCGCATTTAAGTTATCACTTTCAAAAGAACATACAAAATATTCATTTAAAGGTACAATCTCGGGCGTGAAATAACTTAAACATATGTCTGTCTCTCGGGTATTCAAAAATTTTAATGGTATTTTACCATTTATAGGTTTTACTATAACAGATGCTAAAAATACGCCTTCGCTTAACTGTTTAGACATAACAACACATTCATCTTTTAAACTTGTCTCTACTAAGTGAGTAACTTCGCACCTGGCCGGTATAGTCATGTAAGTATTGTAGCCGAGTTGCCCCATTTGTAATGGGATAATAATGGGTACATCATGGTTAATTGTCAATATATTTTGCTCAAAATCTAATATGCAATTAAACCTACTCAAGAAATCTTGCCCTAATATACCATCCGTTCTACAAGTAAAGTTCTTGAGTACATAAAACTTATGCGCGAACTCATAATTATTATAATTTAATTTAAGATAAACAAAGCCATCACAATACACATGACCACCTATACCGTTTATTTTAATGATCTCTATATGGAAAGGAATGTGCAGGCCCTCTAATGCCTCCTGCCTAATTATGGACATCGAAGCGCCGGTGTCAAGTAACCAACTACGCGATACTTGGAATACATCTAAATTAATCGAGTTAATATTCTGACAATAAAAATGTTCATGCACGAAAAAACAAGTTATTATTTTGAGTTTCAGTCTGTACTTCAGGATTTTCTTGTAAACGCCCACTACCACTCGACTCAGCTTGCCTAATTTGGTGTTGTTGGACCGGGCGACGGAACGTTGTGTGGCCACGAAAACCACCACGACCGCGATAAGTGGATGAATTATTAAAGTTACGTACACGATTGGAACAATTGTGATAACCACGACTGGGATTATTATAATTTTGAGAATTAGGAAATACTCTAGACGCACCCCGGTTAAAACTATTATTATAATTACGATGACCGCGGTTTGACCTACCTCTGTTATGATGAAAACTCATCACCCGCTCTTCACCTCCACTCGATAGTTTCTCGTCCAATGCACCCTGGATCGCGTCCTTCAATGTGCTATAATTTCTAGCTGCAATTATTGTGCTAAGACGACTATTTCTCAGACCATCAGAAAATCGTTTTATAGCAATCCGCTCGTTTATTGGCTTCAAAGTTTGGTACAGATCAGTGTTTCCGTTGGCCTGAGTAATAGTCAGATCGACGAACAACTGTTCTAATTCCTTACCGTAATTCTCGATACTCTTGTCGTTCTGTCTCATATGCTGCAGCTTGCTGTGGATCGCAGTATCGGATTTTTTTGGCAGTAAAGTACTACGCATGTCTAAAATCAAATCTGCAACAGACGAATAAGTATTACGCATGCGCAGTTTAGCGCTTTCAGATAACCGTGACTTTAAAACAAATTGAATGAGTTGCTTTTTACCCGTATCATCTATCATAGACTCATACATCTCGATGTTTGAAATTAATTGTTTGGTGATGTTTTCATCACCCGTCATTACAGGTAACAAAGCAATCGCAGTTTTCAACTCAAACTTTTCCATGGTGCTTTTCGTATCCTCTGTACTATCAGAACAAAGTTGAATTATTTTTGAATACAATTTATTAATACTATCAAATAAGTTTGTAATTATCTGAATGTCACTGTCATTAATTTCTTTATTTTTTATTCCAATTTCAATGGCTATTTGTAAGGCACAAAATTGTTTATACAAAATATTTACTTCGGTAAGTTTAGCTTGTTTTACATTAATTGTCCTTCTAATTGGACCTAACTTTGTAAGGTAATCTTTAATATATTTCAATTTATCAAATATCTCTTTAACCTCACTAGCCATAACATCATTACATAAAGTTGCGTATGATTATTTTTATATTAGTCATCATAATTATACACAAAAATATGGCAAAATTATTTAAAATAACACAATAGTACTACCGTATTTAATAAACTTTAAAATGGGAGTAAACACGTGCATAATATTTAAGACATAAATGTTGTACCCTATACTTGTATCATTACCGTATTTTTTTTTTTTTTTCGTACCCTTTTTACACTAGTCGCACTTTATCTTGGGGTGACCGCACTTTTATTATTTAATCACAACACTCACACGGGTGAAGTTCCTGTAGTAGCTCCAAAATTGGCCTCCCGTTGCTGACGACGGAACAAGCTCATCGACCTTCGCAGATCGAAATCACGAACACCTCTTTCAATCCATTTTCCATGGCATTTCCGATAGTAGCGCATTAGCCATATAGTGCCTCCAACAATCAGTATGACTGCGATAGTGATCAACATATAAGTTATCACACTTGTATGCTGCAACACCTGTTCGGCCCCAGCCGAATTTCCTGCGCCGTTTTGTGCGATTATAACTTCCTGGGTCTTAGATTGTTGTTTGCCCATTTTGAAATTAGATTTTTGTAATTAACAAATTGAGAAACGCGGGAAAAGTCACAAATTGAGTTTACAGTACACGAACCGTCACTTCGTAACGTAACAAATAAAAATAGAGCCATCGTAACAAGTCTTTAAAACTGTCCAAATCACTCAATGTTTATAATAAAGTCGCCTTTTATGGGACATTCCACTGAACTGGCAGGGTCGCCATATAAAGGTTCGATCTGGGAGAGAAATAGAACACGTCTTTATAGCAACGAATATGATTTATTACTCCCATATAATCGATACTTACATTATTTAATACACTTAGAATCTAGGTATAGCATGACCTCATTACATAGGTATTCTTCCACTATAATATGGCCGTAGTGACATATTGTGAAGTCACTTGTCAGTTTTAAAAAACTATATTGGCCGTATTTCTTGGCTAATTTTAATTTTAATTACACTTTTTGACATCTCTACTACGGTATTTCCACATTTTATTAATAAATTCTATTTTAAAATTCATACTTATTTCGCATTGTTTGTACGCGAAACTCTGTCCGCCATTTTTTCTAGGTCCATGATTGTAACTCACTTCAATTAATTTCTCATACGTGTCAACCATATTTTCACGTAGATTATGAAAATCAACTAAGTGGCAGTTGGACTCCCTGGAATTTATAATGTATTGTAAAAATAATGTTAGGACTCATTATGAATAACGTGTAATCGTACACCTTGAAAGTACAAGTTTCAAACGACAACTGAATCGATTTTAGTTATTTCTAAAATAGATTATAATTTTCGTTCATACGTTTAGCGTCATCAACTGGGTACCCCTTTTCGAACGAATTGGGTAGATGACACCATTAAACAATGATTCCGGAGACACAACTTCACAAAAAAAAACAGTTAATTTTACCCCTGAAAACCTGATGAATTTTTAAATAACTTAAAAATTCGATTTTTAGTAGCTTTGAAATCAATAAATAGTTAGTGAATTGAGATGTCAAAAAAGTGACGTCATCATTGTATTGTCATACAAAATCTATGGGGGAATCGGGTTTTGACAGCTCATAAGAAGTACGTCAATTGATTAGTGGTGTCATCTACCCCATTTTAATGCAAGAGGAGTAATAGATTGATGACACTGTACAAGTTACTCGGATTACTTTTTGTAAATTAATCTTATGCACTTTAAGACAAGAACATACCTTCACGCCTGTATTTCCCGAAACGTTAGGCAGAGGTGTACTTATGTACACCCACAATTCGCCAGTACCTATGTTTTAAGTCCCATGTAATAGGGGGCGAGCCTATTGCCATTAACCGGGCACAAATCCTAACTCCGAGCTGCTACTGAGAATTTCATAGAAAAACCCTATAACACTTTTTGCTCGACTATAAAAAAGGTTATTTTTAATTTTTAACGATAGATTTTATTAACAACTGCGTTTTTAAAAGCCTTATTGTCTTGAATTGAGTTTAACTTTCCTTGAATTCCACTGTTCTAAACAGAGGTGACTGGTGTAATTATTTTAGGATAAAAAATTACCTATTTTATAATTAGCTGAAATCGATTCCGTTGTCAATTCTGAGCAAACTGCTTTTAAAGATCTATTACATTACACGATTTCTCGGGCCCTGTCTATCGTGTGCCCTGCCTACCAGCCAGGGTGACGATTACTACACTACGCTGTCAATCGGTCCCTGTCTCACAGTGTTGCCAACCGTAAAATCGTATTCATACGACCTTTTTGGCTCTGATACGATGTACGATCGAATAATCGAAAAAGTAAGCAAAATATACAACCTTTTCAAAACTTATAATCAAATTTAAATCGTACGGTTGGCAACACTGCGACGACTGCCCTGTCTCCCTGTCTCTTATTACACTGCACGATCGACAGCGCGGCAGGGAAGCATGGCGATCGGAACCAATCGATCGCCCTGTCTAGGGACCCTGTTTCCCTGTTCCTTATTACACTATCCTGTCCCTGCAGGCAGGGCACGACAAATCGTGTAATGTAATAGGCCTTTTAAGGTGTGGGTTTAATATCTTGTACGATGTAGGTATTATGTAGATACCAGATAGGGACTGTAGCGACCCCCAGCGGGGTTATTGTTCCAGTTAGGAAGTCCAAACATATGCAATGTAAAGACCAGAAAATAAGACTTAAAACCTTATATGCTCGTATTATGATATACTAGCTTCTGCTCGCGACTTCGTCCGCGTAGTTTTTTCACTCGCATTAGGTTACGTCTTTGGTTACTGCTCCGCACCTATTGGTCGTAGCGTGATGTTATATAGCCTATAGCGTTCCTCGATAAATGAACTATCCAACACAAAAATAATTTAATTTTTCAATTCTAAGTAGTAGTTCCTGAGATTAGCGCGTTCAACCAAACAAACAAACAAACTCTTCAGGTTTATAATATTGGTATAGATAAGTAATCAAGAATAACACCAGCCTATTATTGTCCCTCTGCAGGACAAAGTCCTCTTCTCATACAGAGAAGGCACGAGCATTGATCACCACGCTTGCTCAAGGCGGATTGGCGATTTCAGACTTATATTAATTACAAGTCCAGGTTTCCTCACGATGGTTTCCTTCACCAATGTCAGTGTTGTCCGAGATAAACATAGAAAGTACATGTGAAATTTACAGCCTTAAAATTAGAAATCCTTAATAAAAACAAAAAGAAACTAAAACTAAATGGCATCAACAAACTCCTCCGCATCACCGTCAACCGGAAAAGTGGCCAAAAGACTGGCGGCGTTGCCACGTTGGATGGCAATGTTTAACCTCTGGCCGAGGTAAAAGCCAGCCTTTGGGTCGTGGGAGTGTCAACCAACCGTTTAGATAAATAACATAATTAACATTGCACGTGAAATGAGATTGCTAATATGACTTCTTTAATTCATATGTAGGTACTTTCTAAGTACATCTTGGACATCACTGTAAGTCTGACATCGCCAACCCGCCTTGAGCAAGCGTGGTGATCAATGCTTCTGCCTCTTCCGAGAGGCTTTTGCCCTGCAGTAGGACAAAAATAGTCTGTTGTTTACATTTATGTATTAATATAAATAAAAAAATTAAACTAATCACGTACCTATACTTCCTACAGTACGATTTTGTATCACCCCATGGCCATATTTGGTTCCAATTGTCAATCTTCCGCGCGAACATGCAAACAAACAGAAAAGCAAACACGTAAGCAAGCAAACTATCTATACATAGACTTATATTTATTTACAGAAATGTTCATTGATATGTCTGTCTTCATAATCTTTTCCCAACTATGTTGGGGTCAGCTTTCAGTCTAACCGGACGCAGCTGAATACCAGTGCTTTACATGGAGCGACTGCCTATCTGACCTCCACAACCCAGTTACTGGGCAACACGATACCTCTTGGTAAGACTGGTTGTCAGACTTCCTGGCTTCTGACTATCCGTAACGACTGTCAAAGATCTACGAATGACAGCCGCGCCCAACGGCTTTCTTTCAGAGCCACGAGGGTGTCACACTACCAATTTCCAAACTCCGGGCTGCTACTGAGAAATTTCTAATGGAAAAACCCAATAACGCTTTTTGCTCGACGTGGGAATCGAAACCAGGTCACCAGTCGTGCTTGCGACCACGAGGATAACGGAGCGTTGCAGAAAACAATAACATTAGATTTTTAATTATGGCAAAATCCTGCCACACTTATCCCAATTAATTTTAAACGCTAGAATATCTTTAAAATTCGGAACTATACATAAACATCACTAGGAGAAACAATACAACAACGTACACAATATTTCAACATAACACATAATGTCTATAACAAAGGCACTATACATTAAAAATATATACATTAATGTATATTGTACAAAGCACTAAAGCACACTACAACCTAACTAGGTAATCCCACTATCTAATATTATTAATGCGAAAGTTTGTGAGGATGGATGAATGTTTGTTACTCTTCCACGCATAAACGGCTGAACGGATCTGTATGAAATTCGGCACTGAGATAGATTGTAGTGTGGAATAACACATAGGGTAATTTTTATCCCGGAGAAAGTTACGGTTCCCGAGGAAAACAACAGTAACGTTTTTATGATAATAGATGGCGCCACTTGTGTTTCGAATCATGACTGAATTTTAAATATAACTGTCTGAAAGAGCCAGTTCGAAATCAATCATAATAGAAATCTCATAGGTTTCAAATTTATTTATTTATTTATTATTCTTTAACAAATTTACATTTGTGTCTATGGTTGGTCATCTCTATGGTAATTACTATATTTTTTGTATTGTTTTATATTCATCTTCATTGTTTTCACATATAGAAGCAACAAGAATATTGTAACCAAGATTTTGTAAAAACCAATTTGAAAAGAGTGTCCCTGGAGTTTCTCGCTCGTTCTTCTCCATAGAGACCTACGCTTTGGAACGAGCAACTAGCTTCAACTTTTAAATGTAACTTCTTGACAATTCAAAAGTGCCTGTAAATGGTCTAATTGAAATAAATGCTTTGACTTTAACTTATTTTGTAGTAGCAATGGTTATGAATGATTGATTCAACTATGAATTTACCAATTATGACAATATTTCGTGGACAATTTTGGGATTTTGTTTTTTTTACTTTTGACTACACAAATATGATCAGTAACGGGTACAGATAGAGCCCCATTTTTTTTAGTACTAATTAAAAATAGTAGTGTATACGCGTGGAATTGAGCATCTCCGTTTCTTCGTCGGTTAAAAAATCTTTGAGTGTGCCTTAGTGCATTGAAAATATAATTAAACTAACAACAATTCACAGTCTAATTATAAAACGGACAATACATGGACAATTACAATTTTGACAAACACACACAGACTAATACATAATAATAATTATATACATTTATTTATTTCGGACCATGAGCACCGTTGTATGATTCTTGGGCCCACTTTTCAACATTTCTCAACAGTGATGAGACCAATGTCATATGAAAGTTCTTAAAGAGTACTTCATTTTATTCTATGGCAGGTAACTTCAAATCCAGCGCAAATTGGTGCTTTGGTGATCAAAGTTAAAAGGAAAACTACTTGGTTTTTGAATTAAAATGTGCGTGTTATTACATTTATTTATTTATTGAAAAGCATATAGCAAAAGAATAAAATTTAAATAAATAAATAACACGATTTTCGCGCTGAATTTGAAGTTAGCTGCCATAGAATGAAATAAAGTACTCTTTAAGAGCTTTTAATATGACACGGGTCTCATCACTGTTGAGCAATGTCGAAAATTGGGCCCAAATTGTCGCATTCTCCATTCTGCATACATTATATTTAGAAGCTACAATTGGTGGACCTATACATTTCCTTAAGTGCTACAGTAAGTATGCCATTGGTGTATTTTATTGGGTAAATAAATAGCTGATATATTTAGCAAAATATGTAAATACAATGTGTTTTTTTATATTCCATATCTCTAAGGGGATGTATGAGATCATATTAAAGAACCAACTGAATCAACTTGTGCTGTGCTGGCGCTGCTGCTGCGGCTGCAGAAAACCTCAAACGGCGTAAGTATTGTACCATTATTGGTAACTATATTTTCGAGCCGTTTGGGGTGGTAACCCTCGGGCCGTGGGGTCCGTGTGCCTATAGCCTTTTTAGGGATTTATCTAAACGGTCGGTTGACGACCCGCGACCCAAAGGCTGGCTTTTACCTTGGCCATAGGTTAAGCATTGCCATCCAACGTGGCAATGCCGCCAGTGTTTTGGGCACTTTTTTTTTTTTTTTTTTTTTTTTTTTTTTGGTGGGTGGGAAATCATCAAATAACTTCTCCCGCCCTGGGCGGGGCGGGAGGGAGTGTCAGACTTTTACTGACTAAAACCCACCCATGTTCCTTCTTGTGCCCTTTGCGTTCCGGGGGCGCGGTATCTCTTGCGAACAACCCGCAGCCCCGGCAGGCATCGGCCCTCAGTGGCCCCTTCCTTTTGCTGACATCTCTTTGAGGCGCGCGTGGAACACGAACGCGCCGTCGACACGGCCTGTCGTTATGCAACGTAAGGACGGTGAGCTACCCATTGCTCACCGTCCACAGGCCAGTATCTACGGTGGCCGGGAGTCGTCTCGCGGCTCCCGACGTCCGGAGCGTCTACCGCGGCGGCTGGGACGGGAGAACCGCTGTCTCAACCTTCCCGCCGCCTCCTTCTCAAGCATTACTGCCTCGCAGAAGGAGGCGACTGCATCCCATTCCCTCTCGCTCCGAACCATGGCTCGCACCAGGGCCGGACGCGAGAGTTCGCCGCCGCCGATGGCCGCCACGAGGACTCGGCGATGCTCCGCCCAAGCGGGGCATACCGCCACGGTGTGCTCCACCGTGTCCTCGGGGCAATCCACACAATGGTGACACCCGGACGTTTCCTCCCGCCCGATGAGGTGCAGGAACCTCCGGAAACACACTTTTTCGGTTGACGGTGATGCGGAGGAGTTTGTTGATGCCATTTAGTTTTAGTTTCTTTTTGTTTTTATTAAGGATTTCTAATTATAAGGCTGTAAATATTATTATTTAAGTAAGTTTTATGATTTAAATAAATGATTACTGACATAATATATTTTTTTTTTTTGTGGATTTTTCATTTTTCGTACAAAATTATTAAATACAGTAATGATTATTAATGTGGAACACCCTTACGTGTAATATGACAACGTCGTATTCTCTTAGCTTCACATTATGAATGATGAACAGATGACAATCAGCACTATCCCGCTACGTACAGAAGTAAAGATTCGTCTCACGGGAGACAATTTTTGACCTAAACTAATTATGATTGATGATATTTTTCGAAACTATGCATTTTTGGACCACATATTCTATGGGTTTTTGTATTATTTTTACTTATAGAATATAACCCTAGAGTTATGGGTTATAAATAAAAACACGAAGTATATTTTTAGTGAAATATGTATGTATATAAACATTAACTTCTTACCTAAATATATTTAAACATGCTAACCTACCTAGTTACAATAGATTTACTTAAAATGTATTGCCGACCACAATAATGCATCTTTCTTCTTATCTCTCGGAACTACCAGCAGTGTGTTTCACTCTTTTTACTTCGCCTACTCAGCCTCCGCTCCTATCCGACTTTTTGTAGGACCGATTAATTATCGGACCGTTCAATAAATCCATAGTTACAAGGACCGACTTTTTGTGGTATGTGTGCGTTGGTATGTTAAAAATTCATATGTTATAAATATTCTCGGTATTCATTAAGCGACCAACGATCCAACACACGTCAAAATTTCTCACTTTTTTTGAAGTAATCTTACTAACATCAGAAACCATCACGCCTGTATTCCTCGAAGGGTTAGGCAGAGGTGTACCTGTACACCCGCAGTTCGCCGGTATGTTTAGGTCCCATGTAATAGGGGGCGAGCCTATTGCCATTAACCGGGCACAAATCCTAACTCCGAGCTGCTACTGAGAATTTCATAGAAAAACCCAATAATACTTTTTGCGCGACCTGGGAATCGAACCCAAGACCTCTAGTGTAGCAGTCGCGCTTAGGACCATTAGGCTACCGAGGCAGTTAATCTTACTAACATCCTACAATATTACAAATGCGAAAGTTTGTGAGGATGGATGTATAGATGTTCGTTACTCTTTCCCGCTTAAACGGCTGAACGGAACTGAATGAAATTTGGCACTGAGATAGATTGTAGTGTGGAATAACACATAGGATACATTTTATCCAAGAAAAATGTATGATTCCCGTGGGATAATATATTAACTTTGACGGGTGGAAGCTTGTAAATTATAATGATTTTGAAAATTTAACGCTGATTAATTGTACATTTCGCGTTTTTTTTGGAATCTCTTTAGATGGCAAATCAGCCGACAGCCCATTTGAACACAGCAACGCTGCTTTGCGGCAGAAATAGGTATGGTGGTAGTACTTCCCCGGACGAGCTGCTTCACAATGAGCTCTACTACTATTCTCAACAATTACGTTAATCTATTTTAATATATCTTCTACAATTAAAACAATTTGGCAAGGTTTTTTTCATTTCGTAATGATTGGCAACACGCACTAAGAGACAAGTATGTATTGGCAACGCCCGCTTCATCGTCCACGTGGTCTTTTTCAGCGCGTACTGCTCCGCTCTTGTGAGTCGTAGCGTGATGTTATACAGGCAGCTTACTTACGATTACTTTAAACAATGTTGTGAGTGGGCTGAGCAGTCAATTCTTTTACATCACTCTTTTAGGTGTGAAAAACTCCCGGGGCTGCGGGTTGTTCGTAAGAGATACCGCGCCCCCGGAACGCAAAGGGCACAATAAGGAACATGGGTGGGTTTTAGTCAGTAAAAGTCTGACACTCCCTCCCGCCCCGCTCAGGGCGGGAGAAGTTATTTGATGATTTCCCACCCAACAAAAAAAAACAGCTAAAAAACTTATTACGTATATTTTTAAAATGAATATTAGCAGTGTAGTAGCAAGACGAATAATTTTGCCTGTATGCCAAATAGTTTTGTTAAATAATAGATTTTAGCAGAAGTAGAGCTCTTTGTGAAGCAGCTCGTCCGGGGAAGTACTACCACCATACCTATATCTGCCGCAAAGCAGCTTGTAGTGTTCCGGTTTGAAGGGTATGGGTGCCGGTGTAGTTACAGGCATATGACACATTTCAACTTTGTCTCCGAGATGGCAACGCATTAGCAAGGCCTCTTCTATTGTAGATATCTATAGGCAGCGGTGACCACTTAACATCAGGTGGGCTGTCGTTAGCTTGTTTGCCATCCAATGATAAAAAAAAAAACTCTTTAGGATAGTTATAAGGGAACAGATGAACATACGTGCATAGTCACATAACTACGTACCCATACCGGTCAACATCTCTTTTTGTTAGCCGTAGTCGGGTAAATTAACTAAATTAAAATTCACAAAAAACGTAAGAATTTTTGAATTTTGTGGGCTCTATTAATATGTGGTCGCTTAATCGATATCAAGTTAAAATAGAAACTCAAATTTCACCATAAATCTCTTGATATAATTAGCGCTAACTATATAGGTATAATACATAATAGCTTCTCTGTTAAACTGTTTCTGTTGACAGAGATTAAAAGATGTATAAATATGTTTAGTGCATAGAAATATACACACAGAGATTCCCATAACTGTCAAAACGTGGCGTATCCATCCGCCATTTTGAATATTTGTTATCGAACGTACTACCGTAAAATAATATTAATAGGGATACTGGGGTGAATCGAGATTAGACTTTAAAATTAGTTTTATTTTATATTTAATAGTGTTTCTATCTTTGAAATAATGTAATTTGTTTCCAAGAAGGAGTTTAATGATTTACTAATGAATTATCATTTACCATTAAGTGTACTTATTGGCAACAAACTATATTATTTCAGCGTTAAAATCCCCTTTAAAGTTTTACCCCGATTGGTGAATCGGGGTAAAACTTACTAAAACTTTATAGGTTGCAGGGGCCAGGGGTGCCTGGCCCCTGCAACCTATACCCCCATTTTACCCTAAGTTCTAACACCGGGATGATTCGACGGCCATTTTGTGTCACAAAACGTTAACCTTTTCGTAGTTAGGGCACTTCCATAGATACAAGTCAGTGTTCATTAACGTGACGTGTGATGTATAGATGTATACATATATGGACATACTACATAGAATATAATGTAATAATGAAATGGCAGATCAAACCTTGTGTCATGTACTCGATCGCTTTGGAACCTAAAATGATACACAAAATGTTTATAAATGATAAAACAATGGCGGCTAATATTGTCTTACTGCTGCACGTAGGCAGTTGTCCCACCACCGGCGAGGAAGCGACTAAGTAGCGGCTATTTTATCGCTTAAGAAACGTACAATACAGATGCATATATTAATAGTTAATCGCTGTTCACACTGTCGGCGAGGACTCGCCCCACAAGTTTGTTGCTGAGCGACAAGAGCTATGAAAGGTCATACTCGCTCAGCGATGCTCGCCTAAGGGGCAGTACACTTGCCGAGAGACTCTCGCTAGATCCATACGCATACCAGTGGTGGTGGCTAAGCGAGTAGTGTAGTTATCGCCTGTCGCGCTCGCACAGTTGCTTCGCGGTGTCCTGCGTGAGTGACGAATGCGATCAACTCAACGGCTCTACCCTGCTTGCGTCCTACATGGTAGTCTGCAGCGAGACGCGACGTAACACGTATTTGTTTTGAGGGCAACCAGATGTCTGTTCACGGTTTATTCTTATTAACCCCGATTTTCCCGATTCTTGATATTGTTTGTGGCGCGGCCAGAAAGTACCACGTCACGAACTACAAGCAAAACTGTTCTGTACTTCTCCATGATTCGAGAATAAATGACCAAAATCACGTAGGACACTTGTCGCGTGTAGCATCGCGACGCATTGCATCGTTCACGCAGGACACCGCGGTATAGCCCAGCGACAAAACTATCAGAACTACACACTCGTTTCTCGCTGCTAGCCAACCCGTCCCTAGTTTTAAGCTCTAGTCGCTTCTCGCTCACCGTTGGCGGTGGGACAAATGCCCTAAAGAGAACAACTCTTAAATAATAAATAATAAATCTTATTTAAATAATAAATAATAAAGTTTAATTGACTACTCTATGGAACACAAATTAAGAGCTGTTACACACAGCATCCGATCTGAATCTTTGAAAATACGTTCCGAAGTAGTCGTAAAACTATTTGTATGTTTCTCTCCGTCTTCCGTGAGTCTCCAATTCGGAAGAAATATTGACGGACCGAAGTAGCCGTCATGTTTGTATGAACGCTTTTGCATTACCTCGGATCCAAATCGGATATGCCAAAGATGGCCTCTGATTTGGGTAGATGACACCACTAATCAATTGACATACTTTTTATGAGCTGTCGAATCGCGATTACGCAATAGATTTTGTATGACAATACTAAACTATGATGTAATTTTTTTTACATCCCAATTCTCTATTTATTTGTTGATTTCAAAGCAACTAAAAATCAAATTTCATAGTTATTAAAAATTCAACGGGTTTTCCAGATGAAAATAAACTAATCTTATAGCTTTTTTTGTCAATTTGTGTCTTGGAATTATTGTTTAATGGCGACATCCACCCAATTGCTTGAATTTGGATCAGAGATCGAATTAGTGCGTAAGCAATATCCGAATTCGGTCCGAGTCTCTTTGACTCTAGATCCGTATTTTCACGAATTCAGATCGAAAGCGTAATCGCTCTAAAATATATTCAATCTGTCATATTTTTTGAATGAAATCTGACTTTAGAGAATTTTTAAATAATTTTAAATCGAATGTAGAATGATTTAAAAATTTGTGCGATTCTTTAAAGCTTTTTTTATTAGCTGTAGACTTAAACTATGGTCTAAATCAGTGTTCTTCAATCTATTTGAATACGCGACCCCTTTACAGGTAAAAATAATCCGGTGACCCCGTGGGGTCATAAACACACAAAAAGTTTTATATGTATATTTATAGAATTTTTGTTGATTTGTACTTGTGTACGTTTCAATTTATTTATATAATTGCTTTGAGTCCTTTTTTTTTATTTTTAATCCCAAATTTTGTTGTTCTCCCTGCCGGCGACCTTTTAAAGGGTCGCGACCCACATATTGAAAGACACTGATCAAATAAAACTGAAAATTTAAATTACAATACCCAATAGCCTTCCCCTTAATAACTTCCGACTGCTTTTCGAACATCTCCTTAATCATCTCCTCATCGTACACGTCTTGGGACTGTCTCCATCTCCGACCTCCAGGAAGGACGACTGCCCTGGCCTCGTCCGGGTCCAGAGGGCCAAACATCTTCTTAGGCTTAGCAGATGCGACCCGCGGGGTCGGATGCTGCTTGACTAATCTCGATTCATGTTCTATTCTTGCTTGCTCCTAGATTTTGTGTGTAAATAGATTTGATAGATTATTGGTGAGGTTCTCGTAACCGGCGTGCTTGTATGACCAGATGTATAAACGTGGACGAGGCCTAAGGAGTATGTAAGGATCGCAGCAGGTGGCGTTCTGTGGTTTCTGCCTACCCTCATGGGAAAAAGCCGTGAGTATTGTGTGTTTTGTATCAATGCGTAAAGTTTGTGAATAAATAAACTGAAAGGAGTTCTGATAAATTTTTTTGTTTAAATTTTAATATCGTTAAGTAATGAAAAAAGAAATTGCTTTCAACGAAAGATGTGAAGTTTAAAATTTATTTTATGGGCAACAGTCGCTGGCAGTGTAGTCGCCACGAGTAGTGAGCACAAATGTCAAGTCCATTTTTGAGTTTGTAGGTTTCTGACTGGGTTTTTTGGGGCGCAGACGTTGCACGCGATCGATCCGACAAATGGCCCAATCCGATACAGTGTCGGCGCCCCAAAAAATCAAGAAACTAATCCAAAAATCCAAAAGTAAAATATAATAACTGTGCGCTCGGTCCATGAAAACCGCTTCTTGACTACCGACACTGGTGATTCCTCTACTTTAAAATCTATACACCTACCTTCCTCTGTTTCTCATTTCTGATTTCCTCTTCCGTCATGATGGGAGTCATTCCTCTGTTCCCCTGTCCTTGTGCCTGCTGCGCCTCCTGCGGTTGTTCTTGTAATTCTTCTATCAGAACCTCATTTGCTTCATTCTTCTGCGTTACGTTCTCCGCTGCTTCGACATTCTCATTAACTTCTTGTATTGGCTGCATTTCATAGGTTTGTTGGGCTGCAATAAAAAAACCGTGAAATTCACATACTTAAACATACCTGTATTCCCCGAAGGGTTAGGCAGAGGTGTACCACAGTTCGCCGGTATGTTTAGGTCCCATGTAATAGGGGGCGAGCCTATTGCCATTAACCGTGCACAAATACTCCGACCTGCCATTGAAAAAGTCATAGAAAAATCCAATAACATTTTTTGCTGGGCCTGGAAATCGAACCCAAGAGCTCTAGCGTAGCAGTCGCGCTTAGGACCACTAGGCGTGAAATTCAATGCAGATCAAAGGCGTCTTCTCATACAGGGAAGGCACGAGCATTGATCACCACGCATGCTCAAGGCGGATCGGCAATTTCAGACTTATATTAATTACAAGTCCAGGTTTCCTCACGATGTTTTCCTTCACCGATGTCACTCATGTCCGAGATAAACTTAGAAAGTACATACACACATACCATCATGCCTGTATTCTCCAAAGGGTTAGGCAGAGGTGTAACAATGTACACCCACAGTTCGCCGGTATGTTTAGGTCCCATGTAATAGGGGGCGAGCCTATTGCTATTAACCGGGCACAAATCCTAACTCCGAGCTGCTACTGAGAATTTCATAGAAAAACCCAATAACACTTTTTGCTCGACCTTGGAATTGAACCCAAGACCTCTAGCGTAGCAGTCGCTATTAGGACCACTAGGCCAAAGTACATATGAATTGATAAAGTCATATTGGTACTTGCCCGGGGACCTCGATCACGCATAGTAGTAGTAGAGCTCTTTGTGAAGGAGCTCGTCCGGGGAATTACTACCACCATACATATTTCCCCCGCAAAGCAGCGAAGCTGCGTTCCGGTTTGAAGGGTATGGGTGCCGGTGTAATTACAGGCACATAAGACGTTTCAGCTTTGTCTCTGTGATGGCAACTCAAGACCTCTGGTATTGCAGATGTGTATAGGCAGCGGTGACCTGTGACATTAAAGTTAATAATAAACATACCACCGGTATCGAAGAAACGACGGAAGTTCTTCTCAATTCCCTTATACCCGATGATTCAGCGGCCAGCGACAGCGAATACCACCAACAGATTAGAGAGTGGGCTGCTGTGCCACCTGAATCACCAGCGTCAGATCTACCATCTACTGACGAGTTCATAAATGTGGTCAGAAGGCTACCGCTCAATAAATCATCAGGGGAAGATAAAATATCTAATAGAATGATCATAGAAGCGTGTAAAACAGCGGCAGACGCGATCTTAACTGTTTATAACCGATGCATTGCGGGAGGCATTTTTCCTCGAATTTGGCGACATGGCTTTATACGGATAATTCCAAAGAGCGGCGACAAGCCCCCGGACGATCCAAAGTCATATCGACCCATAACCCTACTACCATCTTTGGGAAAACTACTTGAGCGCCTTATAGTACCACGCTTGCTACCGGACGGGCCAAAATTTCATAACAATCAATTCGGTTTCACAATAGGTAAATCTACTGTCGACGCGGCCCTTTCTGTTAGAAACGCTGTTAATTCATCCGAACATAAATATGTAATTGGGATCTTCCTCGATATTTCTGGGGCTTTTGATAACGCATGGTGGCCTATGCTTCTACTTAAAATGAAAACCCGTGGTTGCTACAGAAACATCTATTCTCTTGTTTGCTCTTACTTTCTAAATGGTTCCGCGAAGCTCAAACTTGGACATTATTCCGCAACGAAGTCGCTAACCATGGGATGTCCTCAAGGTTCGGTTCTCGGTCCTTATTTATGGAATTTAGGTTTTGATGATTTCCTCGCGATTCCACTTCCATGCGGCTGTTCCTTAACCGGTTACGCGGACGACGGCCTTCTGCTCATTCAGTCAAGTACTCGGGCTGGACTTGAGAATTTAGCTGACACATGCCTACGTTTAATATCTCAGTGGGGCGATCGAAACCGTTTAACCTTTGCACCGCAAAAGACCTATCAACTCATTTTAAAGGGTAATCTTAAGTCATGGCCTAGTATTAAATTTAATAATGTTCCCGTTAAACGAAAACAATCCGTGTGCTATCTTGGTTTGATCTTGGAGAAGAACTTTTCATTTATTGACCACATTAAAACTGTAGGAGAAAAAGCCAAAAAAAAAAAATTTTTATGCCCTAACGAGAATATCTAAAGCTACTTGGGGTTTATCCTTCTTAACTTTAAAAACTATTTATGGGGCTACTTACCTAGGTTGTATGTGCTACGGTGCACCTGTTTGGGCCGATAGGGCCACCATAGGGGCGGTACGACGTAAATTGCTACAAAGTCAACGGTTAGCTTTAATATTTTTATGCAAAGCGTATAGGACCGTTAGTACTGAGGCCCTACCAGTACTTGCAGGTGTACTTCCAGTAGATCTTGAGGTGCAGCGACGTGCTGCAATGTACTATTCTGCGCGAGAGACCATGGACGCAAGCTTTCTAACACAACGGGACCGTGCTAAGATCTCTAGATTATTTAAACCGCAGACTGACGTCTGGGAGGAACTTTTATCCGAATGGCAATGTAGGTGGGATAATTCCATTAAGGGCCGGCACCTCCATCAGTTCTTTCCCTCAGTTCGTGAACGGCTGGCCAGAACATGGCTGGAGGTGGACCACTGTGTTGCCCAATTTCTCACAGGTCACGGCAACTTTAAGAGTAAATTGTTTTCTTTCAAGCTTGTTGCTTCTCCCTTGTGTCAATGTTCTACATCTGACTGTGAATATGAACAGTCTGCTCATCACATTTTATGGGAGTGTAATCTTTGGCAGAATGAACGAAATATAATGTTAGACAGTATACTGGTTACATCCGGTGTAGTTTATTACGCGGACCTCGTAGAAACTAGAACTAATTTCCGTGCGTTCAGGCGTTTTTGCCATACCTATTACTGGAATCAAATGTAACAGCTCACATTAGGACCCACTAAGTTAGTAACAATTGCAAACCGTGGTGCTTGGCAATCTGGGCTTCTCCCAGTTGTAAATATCCCCTTGTGCCTATTGGCCTAGTTCTGTTCTGTCTCCTGCTTGTTTGGAGGGAAGTGGAAACAATATTTTTTCCTACTCCTCCGCTAATCTTTTCTGATTAATTTCGTTGCGGGATCCAAGACAGTTTTATCGTTTCTCCGGGACTCGTCGAGCTTCATTGCCTCGGCGCTCTTCTGGCGGTCTCCACTGTTGATTCTGGCTTACAGAAGTTGCAGTGGTTGGGAATAGTGTGGCGGGCTTGTCCCAAAAAAAAAAAAAAAAGGCAGCGGTGACCACTTAACATCAGGTGGGCCGTCGCCTTGTTTGCCATCCAATGTTTAAAACGAAAAGATAAGAGAGGTAATACCAACCTTCTTGCTGATAGTTCTCTTGAGAGACTTCCACGTGTGTTGCCTGAAAGTAAGGGAAAACGTATTTCATTTAACTGAAATCCAAAATGAAAGACCTTCTATGGTCAAGGCTTAAAGTCAAAGTCAAAAAAATACAATAAGATCATTAATTAATCTAATTAACCCCGGACGCAAAATACAGAATTAAAAATTGTAAGTAACCTCCGACAGAAGATGTTGCAAAAATATGAGAATTTGTTATATTACTCCACCTATGTATTTTGATCTCTCTCTACTTTGTATATTGTGTTTGTATGTAAGTATGTATGTATTTATTATTATATTTTTTTCTTGGAAATTTTCAGTTCGTCTTCCTTACACCTACTATGTTTTGTCACTGCATCACCCTAAGGTAGCCTGGCAGAAAATGCCTAAGGCATTTTAAAGTCCGCCTTTGTACAGTGTATTATTTGTTACATTTGTGCCTAAAGTTTTGATAAATAAATAAGAATAAAAATCCCTACCGCAGCTAACAAAAGAGCTGATAACTTTGAAACCGCTTAACCGATTTCCCCGAGTGAGGGAAGAGGGAGTGCACCTGTGTTCGCGCACACACTTGTACACTATAATATCTCCTGCGTACTTCGCTAATTCCGGCTACGGCGGCTAATCTTAATGCAGACTGCATTAAGATTAGCCGCCGTAGCCGGAATTGGTCTGGAGAATACATGGAAGAACGTCATGCTATCGACATGAAGGAGAAGGCATACCTGATGAGTCATCTTGCTTAGCTGCTGAGTCACCATCTCTAAGGACTGCTCAATGACTACCGGTATTTGAGCGAGGGCGGCCAGCTGAGCACGCATTTGAACCAGCTGTTGGTCCAGGCTGGCGTTAGGATCTGGAAACAACAAAAACAGGTTAAATCCTACTATGTAATATTAAAAATGCGAAAGTTGGTGAGGATGTATGGTTGTTTGTTACTCTTTCACGCTTAAACGGCTAAACGGATCTGGATGAAATTTGGCACTGAGATAGAGTGGAGTATGAATTAACACATAGGATAGTTTTTATCCCGAAAAAATTTACGGTTCCCGTGGGATAGGTAATTTAACAAAGACGGGCGAGAACATACCGGCGAACTGTGGGTGTACATTGTTACACCTCTGCCTAACCCTTCGGGGAATAAAGGCGTTGTTTTTAGAAAAAAGACAACACCCTTCATAAACCAAAAAGTGAAAAATATCTTCTGTTTGTGATTTTGTATTGCACCGACTTCCAAAACAAAAGGTATTTTTCACTTAAAAGTCCCAAGAAAGCAGAATATGCAATTTCGTTTACTTGGATGACATATTTCTCAAGTAAATGTAATTTGTAAAGCAAGCAACCGATTTCTATTTTTTTTTATGGGACCACCTCTGAAGTAACCTACCAAACAAAAAAAAGAATCATCAAAATCTATTCATAATTGGCAGAAAGGCCGCGTAACAAACATACAACAAAAAAACATTCAGTCAAATTGAGAACCAGCTTATTCTAACTGCCTTGTTAGCCTAGTGGTTCTAAGCGCGACTGCTACGCCAGAGGTCCTGGGTTCGATTCCCAGGTCGAGCAAAAAGTATTAGGTATTCTCATTAGCAGCTCGGAGTTCGGATCTGTGCCCGGTTAATGGCAATAGGCTCGCCCCCTATTACATGGGACCTAAAAAACACGCGTACTGTGGGTGTACATGGTACACTTCTGCCAGGAGGAAATACAGGCGTGATGGTATGTGTTACCAGCCTTTAATTGTCCCACTGCAGGGCAAACAGGCCTTTAGTGGCAATGAGCTCATAAGGCTCTCGCAGTGTGGGAAGGCCCCCACTAGGTCGATCGACGATCTGGTAAAGGTCGCCGGAAACTGCTCCATGCGGGCAGCGCGGGACCGACCATTGTGGATTTCTTTGGATCGCAGACGAGCCAAGAGGCAGCCCACCTGATGTTAACTGGTCACCGCTGCCTATAGACATCTGCAATACCAGTGGCCTTGCAAATGCGTTGCCATCCCAGAGACAAAGTTGAAATGTGTCATGTGCCTGTAATTACACCGGCACCCATACCCTTCAAACCGGAACACAGCAACGCTGCTTTGCGGCAGAAATATGTATGGTGGTAGTACTTCCCCGGACGAGCTCCTTCACAAAGAGCTCTTCTACTACTAAACTATTACTTACTATCTTTAGAGGAGGTCTATGTCCAGATGACTGTAATGTCTACTCACCAACCATCTTCTGTACAGTTTTGACTAGTTGTTCCGCCATCTTGTACTCCAAAACATCCGTTTCCTCTTTCTCTTCTTCTTGTGTTACTTCTTCTTGGACTTCTGGCACAGGTTCCGGTTCTGGTGCCTGTTCTTCTATTACTGGTGGAGGAGTCGGTTCTCTTGGTGGTGGTAATGGTATACCTGGGGAATATTAGTAATTTTGGCACCATCTTCGATCTTGATAATATAAAACTATGTCGAGGTCGGCTCTCAGTCTAACCGGATGCAGCTGACTACCAGTGTTTTATATGGAGAGACTGCCTATCTGACCTCCACAACCCAGTTACTGGGCAACACGATACCTTTCGGTAAGACTGGTTGTCAGACTTTGTGCGCGGTTAATAGCAATAGGCTCGCCCCCTATTACATGGGACCTAAACGTACCGGTGAACTGTGGGTGAATATTGGTACACCTCTGCCTAACCCTTCAAGGGATACAGGCGTAAGTGTGAGCTCTGTAACTCACCGGTATCTTCAAGATCAGGAACCTCACTCTCTTTCAACGGATCAACAGCTTCCAAGAACTCTGGTACCTCAGGAATGAGGATCGGTTCTTCAGGTTCAACTGGTGGCAGCGAGGAGTCTATCACGGCTCTCTCTTCCCAGGGTAGGGGTCCTGTCTCGAAGTCCTGCCGAGAAGGTGGGAATGAAGATGATGATGAAGAAATATACAGTAATGAGGCTATAATTGAAGACACAGAACCGGATTATACAAATGGCAGTGTACAGTCGCTCCGGGCGTCCGGAGCCGCTACACGACTACCGACCGCCAAAAGACGCGGGTCTCTGGACGGTGAGCAATGGGCAGCTCACCGTCCGCACGTTGCATAACGACAGGCCGTGTCGACGGCGCGTTCGTGTTTCACGCGCGCCTCAAAGAGATGTCAGCAATTGGAGGGGCCAATCAGGGCCTGCGAGTTGTTCGAAAGAAGGAAGATGGATGGATTTAGTCAGTATAAGTCTGACAGTCCTCCCTCCCGCCCCGCCCCGGGCGGTGGAAGTCACACGATGATTACCCATCAGAAAAAATAAATGTACACAATAGGGAATATGCATGATTTCTTTTTATTAAAAAAATATCCTCATTCATGTAATAAACAGTTTGGTAAAACTATTTTTCAAATAACCATGAAATTAAAAAAGATATAAGCCATCGAAGATTTGTTTCTATCTCTTTCTAGCAAAACAAAGTTTAACACGGAGTTTATATGGCGGCAGTGTTACGTGACGTCACAGTTCATGTTGGATCTCTCTGTCTAATCGGTGCGTAATTAATAGTTTTAAATTATTATATCGGCTGTATTTCTTGGCCGATTTTTATTTCACATTTTGACATCTCTACTACTGTATTTTATATTTTGATAATAAATGCCATTAAAAAAAATTCATGCATAATCACTATTGCCAAGGAGCCCTGTATCGGGTAAGGGCCCACGACCCAAAAAAACATTTACAGAAAATGTTATTTCAAGTGAAAATGGAATTTGAAGATTAGTGTAAAACTTGTCCCACATATTGCCTCACACTAGAACTTATTCCTGTATCGTGGGTGCGTTTACAAACATACAAACTCACATACACAAACAGCCAGACCCGGAACAATTATCTATAGGTCATACTAATATTTGTTCCGTGCGGGAATCGAAACTGCGCCGATCGCTAAGCCACTGTACCTACAAAATGCCTATTGCTTGACAAAATTGGATGCATCGTAAATGCATATGCATAGACAAATACAAATGCTATAGACAGTTCGAAAAAGGTCGTAGATCATCTATGAATATAAAATGTATGACAAATAAATGAATATTTTCCAATGCTTCAGTGAAAAATGAATAAAAAAATGTATTTTACAATACAAAAAAAAACATGTACTATGAATATTTGATAAGCAAAAGTATGTACAGAAAAAAAAGTAAACAAAATCAAGAATTTAAAATTGATAATATTCATTTATTTATTTCAAGATATACAGTAAATATTAAAAGCAAAAACAAATATTCGACGGAACCAAAAATGCCTAAAGATACTCAAAGTTCAAGTCAAAAAAAAAAAATCAAAAAACTTAGGTTGTAAAAAAAAATGATTTTTAAAGTCGACTGATCGACTCGTAACATGACCAGAGGGCGGGCCTTTTCTTGGGACAAAGAATTAGCAATGCCATACAACGTGGCAGGACTGCCAGCCCCTTGGGCACTTGCAACATTGACAGCGTTGCGGGCGAGATATTTGATGTCCTATGAGCTTCCTTTTATAAAAAATGTACATACTTTGTAGTTTGATTATAATTGTAAATATGTAATAATTTAAAAGCAAATAGGAAATCAAATAATCCTGTATTCAAATTATTTCATTAAGAATCCAATGAACAAGGTTAAACGGGGTTGAATTGACATTGTGAAGCTGTAAATTTTCAAACAAAAAGCAATAACGTTTTCCCCAATTATACGTAAAAGTACAGTATATAAAACAAAGTCGCTTCCCGCCGTCTGTACGCTTAGATCTTTTAAACTGCGCAACGGATTTTAATGCAGTTTCCATCAATACATAGAGCGATTTAAGAGAAAGGTTTATAAGTATAGAACATCACGCTACAACCAACGGGAACGGAGCAGTAACCAATGATGTTACAGAACGCGGGTGACACCGCAAGGTATACCTACACCACTAATTTTTAATTAGTACAAATACTAGGGCTTATTATAGAAGGGCTTGTTGTATATATGTAAAGTCTCAATAAATAATATTCATAAACAGCAAAGTTATTAGCGTTTGTTTATATCCCAAAATGTCACTCAATTTATGGAAATATTTTTTTAAAAGCGTGCGCGCACTTCCGCTTATGAATAAGCACTGCGCGTAGTATTTTGCAGTAGCAATGGTTATGAATGATTGATTCAATCTTGAATTTACCAATTATGACAAAATTTCGTGGACAATTTTGGTATTTTGTTTTTTTTTTTACTTTTGACTACACTAATATGATCAGTAACGGGTACAGATAGAGCTCCATTATTTTTGTACTAATTAAAAAATAGTGGTGTATATAACTTAGACTTTTAATGGCACTCGGTAATTTGACAGTTCAAAGAAAAATGTTACCTTGCTAAAACGAATATTGTCGGGGAAGTGAACGATTTTGCTTAAAGAACGAATGATAATAATTGTTCAATTTAAATATAACTTTAGACTTTTGGTTTTCTCAAATCTTATTTTAATATCAGAATGTTCACCAGTTGGTTTACATTCAAAGTAAAAGCTTGCGAACACTTGCTTATGAAGTTGGCAGACTTGTCTCACAATTAATTTGTTTATTATTTCTCCAACTATGTATTTTTATCTCTCTCTACTCTGTATATTTCGTTTGTATGTATGTGTATATGTATTCATTATTGTAATATATTTTATTCCTGGAAACTTTCTGTTCTTTGCACCTACTAAGTTTTGTCTCTGCATCGCCCTAAGGTAGACTGGTAGAAATTGCCGAAGGCATTAAGTCCGCCTATGTACAGTGTATTTTTTAAATTATGTGCATAAAGTTTAATAAATAAATAAATATTCTAATGTAAGATGTGGAATATAAGAAAAAGTAATTTCCTTTTTTTATTTTCTATAGAAATAAAATAAACAAAATTTAAATGACCTTACTACTGAGACGCAACATTATTATATAACCAATCCTACAATTGTTAATAGTTATTATTAATATACAAGGTGTTAGGGTAAATGAGGGACTTACTTTAAGGGAGAGCAGTACTCATGAAAATGAACAACTTTCACGTTATAGTACGAACCGTAAATTCGCGAAAAAAAATCAACTGCTCCATACATTTACGTTCGCATTACACGTCAACAAGTAAGGAACAGCTGCTTTTTTTTCTCAATTTTAAATTGAATTTCATAGTGAAATTGGTTTATTTTCATAAGCACTACACTTCCTTAAAGTAAGTATGTCTCTTGTTTAAACTAACACCTTGTATATTATTTTTTATCGTGTATTTAAGACAAGTTAATTACTACATTTTAAAAGAGAATTGAGAACGTTATTTTATTTAATTCAATTTAGTTCATTCACACCGCATCACTACCTTTTTTTTTGTCAAAATCTGGCAACCCTACAACTGTCAAATTACAATAGCGATTAAAAGTCGAAATACAGTAGCCGCCATGAGTCGTGAGCAGTAACGTCAAGTTAATTTTTGTATTTATGGGCGTTTGTGTTCACGACTCGTTGCGGCTACTAGATATCCAGTGTTTAACAACAAATGATAGATCTATACCTCTGGAGTGTAGTCGGGTGCAACCTTAGGCTTGGCTTGTTTCACTATTTTCACTTTATACGGTTCCTGTAAAAGAAATACAATGTTAATGTCGGAGTCCAAGATTGGTGGCCCAAAATGGCGAAGCGGAGATGCGACAGGCTATAAAGAAGATGGCGGGACGTGGTCGGCTTCCTTGAGAATTGTGTAGATGACACCATGAAACAATAATTACAAGTTCCAAGACACAATTTCTCTTAAAAAAACACTTTATTTTAACCTTGAAAACTTGATGAATTTTTAAATAACTATAAAATTTGATTTTTAGTTGCTTTGAAATCAATAAATAGTTAGTGAATTGAGATGACAAAATAGTGACGTCATAGTTTAGTAAAGTGGCCGCCACGAGTCGTGAGCACACACGTCAAGTTTATTTTTGGGTTCCTGTCTGAGCTTTTTGAGGTGCCGACGCTGCACGCGTGCTGTCCGATAGACGGACCGATCGACCCAAGAATAATCTTAATGTTTGTGCTCACGACTGGTGGCGGATACTATATTGTCATTCAAAATCTATGGTGGAATCGCGTTTTGACAGTTCATCAAAAGTACGTCAATTGATTAGTGATGTCATCTACCCAATTGGTAAAACGTGGTGTAAAGTCGAGAGAAGTGGATGAAATGGAGGGAGGCCTTAACCCAGCACTAGGGCAGTACGGTATAGTTATAATAATAAGTCAAAGGATATGTTTAAATTAAACCATTTACAGGCATTTTTGAATTGGAGTCGGTCAGTTAGACAGAAAGTTGAAGCTAGTTGCTCGTTCCAAAACGTAGATAGGTCTCTATGGAGAAGAACGAGCAAGAAACTCCATGGACGCTCTTTCCAATATTATTTTAACAAAATCTTGGTTACAATGTTCTTGTTGCTTCCATATGCGAAAACAATATGGGTGAATTGCGATGAAACAATTAAAAATGTAAAAAAGATGTAAGCCATGTCAGGCAATGTCAGGTAAGAGATGACAAAAACAAACTATAATATCAGTATACTGATTAATGAAAGGAGATATATTATCAATTACTGATTCTGGATTCAGCTAAAGCCTTTCATCAGCTCCCTATTTTATATATATTGACGAAATGGTGATTTTATCAGACCAAAATCTTTACATAGCATAAAACAAAGTTGCCTCCCGCCGTTTGTACGCTTAGATCTTTTAATCTCCACAACGGATTTGCATGCGGTTTACATAAATAGATAGGGTGATTAAAGAGAAAGGTTTATACGTATAGAACATCACGCCACGATCAACGAGAGCGGAGCAGTAACCAAAGACGTAACTGAACACCGCGAGGTATTTAGCCAGTTTTAATTACAAATTATATACACAAGACTATTCTAATTAAATTTGAAAAAAATAATACCCATATAATGAAAATAATAACAAAGATGATGCCAATTAGGACGTAGAAGTAACACATTATGTTAAAACTATTTCAAAATCGAAAAATCAAACAAACAAAATTAAACTCACTATAAAAAATCAATGTCGCGACCGACCACGATTGAAACTGAACGAAAACTGAATATTACAATACCTTCTTAGCCAAATAGTCTATCATTGAAATTTTGCCAGAAATTCTGAATGTCAAAATGGAGGAATTACAGATCGATTGTCAATAGGGAAGTGGATATAAATAGATTTTTTAATTGTACAGTTTTGGCCATGATATTGATTGTAGTATTATTTGCATGTCAGCCGTTAATCACCTAAATGAAATGGCAATAGTACGTTAAGAGACACTAGGAATAAAAGCCTTGTACTGTCAAAGCAAGAACATTTGTTTGACCAAGATCAGAAGGTTAGTTCTACTAATTAAGTGACATACCATCACGACTGTATTCCCCGAAGGGTTATGCAGAGGTGTATCAAAATACACCCACAGTTCGCCGGTATGTTTAGGTCCCATGTAATAGAGGGCGAGTCTATTGCCATTAACCGGGCGCAAATCCTAATTACGAGCTGCTACTGAGAATACCTAACACTTTTTGCTCGACCTGAGAATCGAACCCAAGATCTCTGGTGTAGCAGTCGCGCTTAGAACTAGTAGGCTAACGAGGCAGTTCTAATTAATTCGAATAGCGAAAAAAGGTGGCCGAATATCAAATAGTTGCCGAATATTCGTGGCATCTCTAGCTATCTTAAACTCACCTCTACAACATGGTCATCTTCCGTCCACCCCTGATACCCGAACTTGGCTTTCGGAACCGGCCTCTTCGGCTTCTGCAAGAAGGTCGTCCACTTCTTTTCCTCCTTCTTCCTCTGTCCTTCTATCTGTCTTAACATTTCTTCGTTAAGCGCCTTTATAACTTCTGAATCTTTCAGGGATCCAATCATTGGTTTGATAGGCAGTATTTCCGAGGTAGGGTCGTCTGCACGGTTCATGTGGGAGTTCAGTACTCTGGCGAGGCTGTGTCGTGAAATTTGGAAATATAATCAGTATTAGTTTCGACTATTTTGTTGAGGGAATCAACATTTGTACGCGTAATATAAAATTACTATTAAATTTTCATAATTAAAAGTTATTTTAGTTAAGAATCAGCTTTGCCATACAACGTGGCAATGCTGTCAGCCTTTTGCGCACTTGTCCTATAGACAGCGATGCGGATGAGTTTTTTGACGTCATAATGAGCTTTCTTTTTGTTCTTTTTATTTAAACTGTACATAGTTTATAATGTAATTATTATTTAAGGAAGTTTTAATATTGAAATAAATGATTTACGGCTTAAAAAAATAAAGTAACTTAAATAATAATAATAATTAAATTATAAATCATCATCATCTACTTAGCCTTTTCCCAACTATGTCGGGGTCGGCTTCCAGTCTAACCGGATGCAGCTGAGTACCAGTGTTTTACATGGAGCGACTGCCTAACTGACCTCCACAACACAATTAGTGGGCAACACGATACCCCTTGGTTAGACTGGTTGTCAGACTTCCAGGCTTCTGACTATCCGTAACGACTGTCGAAGATCTACGAATGACAGCCGGGCCCAACGGCTTTACGTGCTTTCCGAGGCACGGGGGTGTCACACCACCAACTTCCAAACTCCGGGCTGCTACTGAGCAAATCCTAATGGAAAACCCAATAACACTTTGCCCGACCTGAGAATCGAACCCGGGATCCCACGCTCATCAGTCGCGCTTGCGACCACGAGACCAACGGAACAGTCGATAATTTAATTATAAAAACAGTTTATAAAAAATCTCATCCGCATCGCTGTCAATGGGACAACTGCCCAAAAGGCTGGCAGCATTGCCACGTTGTATGGCATTGGCAATGCTGATTCTTTAGCCCAAGAAAAGGCCTGCCGTCTGGCCTATAAAATTAGCAATTTTAGAAATAGCTGGTTTAGTTTGTCTCTGGGATGGCAACGAATTTGCAAGGCCTCTGGTATTGTAGATGTATAGAAGCAGTGACCGTGTAACATCAGGTGGGCCGTCGGCTTGTTTGCCATCGAGCTCGATTCAGTAACCGGTTCTGAGCAAACTATTATCAGGATCTTATTTTTTGTTCCGGATGGGAAATCATCAAATGACTTCCCCCGCCCTGGGCGGAGCGGGAGGAAGTGTCAGACTTTTACTGACTAAAACCCATCCATATTCCTTCTTGTGCTCTTTGCGTTCCGGGGGCGCGGTAACTCTTACGAATAACCCACAGCCCCGGCAGGTATCGGCACTGAGCGGCCCCTCCAATTGCTGACATCTCTTTGAGACGCGCGTGGAACACAATCGCGCCGTCGACACGACCCTGTCGTTATGCAAAGTACGGACGGTGAGCTATCTATTGTTCACCGTCCATAGGCCCTCGTCTACGGTGGCCGGGAGTTGTGTCGCGGGTCCCGACGCCCGGAGCGTCTACTGTCTGGGTCTGCGTTTACTTAATATGATACATGTTGTATGTATGTAAAATGAATGAAGAAGATAACAATAATTCAACTAAGGCTGCTCACCCCATAACGTGTGCCTCTCGTAGCATATCGTCTTCTCCAGATATGATTGGTATTATCTTTTCTTCTGGTATCCCAGGTTTTCCGAGCAGTTCTGCAGAAATTGAAATCATAATTTTTACACACACACTATACCATCACGCCTGTATTTCCCGAAGGGTTAGGTAGATGTGTGTCAATGTACACCCACAATTCGCCGGTATGTTTAGATCCCATGTAATAGGGGGCGAGCCTATTGCAATTAACCGGGCACAAATCCTAACTCCCAACTGCTACTCAGAATGTAATAGAAAAACCCAATAGCACTTTGCTCGACCAGGGAATCGAACCCAGGACCTCTAGGCTAACGAGGCTGTAATTACTTTTCTATGAATGGGAATTTCGGATGTCATGGGGTTCCTTTCTGCTTCTTTCATAATTCTTTTACCTACATAAAAGTAACCAACGTTACACCTTGTATCATTAGCTATCTATCTGCCAATGAAACGCTCGTCAAAATCAGTTCAACCGTTCCGAAGATTATAACAAACAGACAGATAAACGTTACATCAGTTACAGAAGTCAAAAACTATTTAGCAAAAGTATTCTTTAAAATACGGTCTCAGTAAAATAAGTAGGTATATTAAATTTTAAGAAACCCCAGAGAGAAGAATCACGATCCCTGCCGCAGCTAACAAAAGAGCTGATAACCCCGAACCAGCTCAATCAATTCTGATAAAACATATCTGAGAACCATCGCTAGAAACCTGCTTTCAAATAAAAAAATCCACATTCAAATCGGTTGACCCGTTTAAGAGCTACGGTGCCACAGACAGACATACAGACACGTCAAATTTATAACGTCCCTCTTTTAGAGTCAAGGGTTTACAAGACGCTCCCTGTCTCAATTTTATAACTAATTATGACGGTAAAATCAAAAGATAGAATCCTAGATATGTAGAGATTTTTTCCAGTACTAAAGTTTCGGGATCTTAGATTAAGTTACAGCTATGACGGTTTCTCACTTATCCGGGTCCCATTACACCAAGTTGTACTGTACTTACTTGCAATTTCTGGGTCCATGACTGGTTCTTCCAGTCCATCAACTATTCCTTGGATAGTGCCGATCTGTTCACCAGTCTCCGTCAGGTACGGAGATAGTCTTGGATCTCGGGTTCCAGTGAAAGTTTCCTAAAATAGAAGAATACAATTATATATCTGCCTAGCCTTCTCCCAACTAAGTCGGGGTCGGCTTGCAGTCTAACTGAATGTGACTTCCACAACTTAGTTACTGGGCAACACGATAACTGTTGATTAGACTGGTTGTAAGACTTCCCGGCTTCTGGCTTTGTAACGACTGTCAAATATTACGAATGACAGCCGGGACCAACGGCGGCACGTGCTTTCCGAGGCACGGGGGTGTCACACCACCAACTTCTTAACTTCGAGCTGCTACAGATACATTCCTAATATTAAAACAATCAAGACAAAGTTAAGTATTTACTACTCACTTGATTATGAACGTAAGTGGGTTCATAGTATTGGACTTCGCGTTTCTGAATATTCTCAGGATCAAACACTACAGGTCTGAATCCAAGTAACGCATCAGATTTCGCTTCCCTTTCTTCCATTCTTACTGGTTCTGATTTCACTTCAATAGGCGTTTCAGGAATGATGTTAAATGAAGGTGGTACTATTGGTTTCATTTCTACAGCTGGTGTGATAGGCTCAGGTGGAGAAGCGTATGGTATGTCTTCAGGTAGACTGTCCCTCCTCTCAGCTACTATTACTGTGTCCGCAGCATTCTCAACTTCGACAATTTTGACTTCGCTTTCGAATTTGACTGTCTTTTCTTTTGGTTTGGTGTCTAGTTCAGTTGTGTCAGGTTTGACTTCAATTTCAATGCTTACTTTTCTTATTTTCTCTTCTTCCACTTCAGTTACAATACCTTGACTTTCAGATTGATTTACACTGACGTTACTAGGTTCACCATTTTCTAGAGAAGCTAATGCATTACATTTTTCTATAATTTCTTCGATTCTTGTGTCAATTTCTTCAAAACCGTTCAGCATCGATCCTTTTCTTGTTTCTTTGCTGTAGCATTCTAGGTAACTCTTTGTTGTCTTCTCTTCTTGATATTCTTGAAGTGTTACTTCTTTTTTAGTGTCTATACCTACTTCTTCTTTGTACTCTTCTATGCTTTTTATGGTTTCGTCTATCGCTGATGCTAGGAGAGAAGATTTCCTCTCGATTTCTCTGATCTCCTCCTATTTAGATTGGGTCTTTTAATGTTTAGTTAAAACAGTAAAGTTAAATAGTTTTTGTGCTATGAAGAAACTAAGAGAACCGGGTGACTTTTTTACTGTCTGAAAAAAAAATGAGTATAATAGAGGTGATCGGAAAAAAAGAATTTTTTTTTTTAAATAATGACCTTTCCATTATTGAAGTACCTATAATAAATACCCTATTTTTTCTAGACGGTAAAATGTCAGCCGGTGCAAAGTAGATGCTTGTTGTCTGTTATGAAGTAAGACATATATAGAAATACATTTCCATTTTTATACAGTCGTGCTCTTCAATAAATTGAAATGGCATACAATCGACGATAAGATGGTATTGATATTTTTACAAGTAGTGCTTTCCTTTAACAGTTTTTTGAATGCAAGCCAATGAAATAATGATTTAAGGTGGCAGAGCTGCCAGACCTATTTTAGCATGGTTGAAATTTTGAGAAGAGAAAGAAGGGTATGCCTACTTGCACAGCTTCATTGTGAGGATCTATTGACTGCGTCAGCGGATGGTGTTGCTGTAGCTGAATACTGGGTCAAACAAAAATTTAATAAAACTATATTTCGTTCATATATTTGTCATATTATTTCCCACATGTCGAAAAACACACGGACCAAGTCGAGATACTTGATCTGCTATTATTATTACTCTCATTTATTCATTTCTTTATCATCATCATCTTCCTGCCCTTATCCCATGTTACATGGGGTCGGCGCAACACGTTTTCTTCTTCCATGCCGTCCTGTCAACCGTCATGCTATCGTTGACTCCCTTCTCTTTTATATCATTCTTCACGCAATCCATCCATCTTTTCTTTGACCTCCCTCTTCCGTTCTTCATTTATTCATCTTTTTATACAATATGTAAATCGCAATATCTCGAAAAAATAATACAAAAATAAAAATTATTTTTTTATTATTGTTCCCTTATCTATCCTCAAAATCTCATCCATGCTAAAATAACATATATAACGACTTCAAAATCTCAGTCTAAAATGCTTTATACAGTTCTGCTGAACCAACATATTTCCATCCAACATACCTTGGAAGATTCAGGTTTATCCGCACCACCAAATAAGCCCGGCTTCCTATAAACCGGGAACTTAACCCTACCCGCGCCACCCTTTAAGCCGGGCTTCGTATAAAATGGCCTTACTTTAACCGCACCACCGTTTAATACTGGTTTTGTGTAAGTTGGGGATTGAGGTGTTTCAGAAGTTGGGGAAGACAGTGGAGGGTCATAAACCACTCTTTCTATGGTAGTTTCAATATGGGGAACTAAATGTTTTTTTACAATATGCGGATCTTCATCTTCAGGACTTAAAGTACCATCTCTAGGTATTGGTGTACCACCCCTGCTTTTAGGGAGAGGGAGAGAGAGTTTGAAGACGTATTCGTCAGTTAGTGGAGTTGGAGGGACAGTTGAGGGAGTGGGAGTGTCAATAGTGCTCGGAGGACTTTGAGCTGATTGCTGGCTTTCCAAATCTGTTCTTAAAGATAGTTTTCTATCTTGGACTTTGGCTGTGAAAGAAGATTCTTGAATGGTCTCTAAGGATTTTGTTGACGATTCTAATTGTTGTGTTGCTAAAGATGCTGTGGCTTCAGAAGATGCTTGGGCAGTTTGAGATATTTCGGCTGCTGATACTATCTTTTCTATTTGAGAGGAGATGTCAATAGATTCCCTTTTTATTTGCGATGTACTCGTAGCTGTGGCTTCAGAACTGATTGACAACTGGCTTGTTTTAGATACATCTGCAGCTGATTCTGTCTTCACCTCTGCTGTTGCCTTACCGACTCCTGAAGTAACATAAGATTTCGCTGTCAATTCCTTGCTTTCATCAATCGTTACTTGATCACCAACTTGGACTTTACTTACAGCAGTTTTGGAGATTAATTCTGATACATCTTCAACTTCGATGATTTCTGGTGATAGATTATCATCGATTTCAACTTTTTTTACTATTTTTAGTGCGGCAAACTCTTCGTGAACTGGTTTTTCTTCCTTTGGTTTTACTTTTACTGTTTCAGTAATTTCCACTATTTCTATAGGTTTTGGTTCGACTACTACTGGTTTGGTTTCAATGATCTTCTCTACAGCTCTTTCTTCTTCGATTATAGCTTTTTCTTCTTTAATTTCAACATTAGTGAACTCACTTTTCGATTCTTCTACGCTTACCTCTGTCGATTCAGCGACAGATAGTGATTCATTGATATCGATAGCGACTTTTTCAACTTTATCAATTTTCTCTTCTTTGATTTCTACGACAGGCTCCACAATCTCCTTTATTTCTTGAATCACGACTTCTGGTATATCAGTAGATAGTACTGCAGTTTCTTTCTGTAAATCTTCTTGGACTAATTCTTTAGTATCATGCAAGACTTCTTCAATCTTGTGTACCGTTGCAGCGCTTTCAGCGGTAACTGTAGCTAGTTTGTGAGACTCTTCAACGATCTTAGCTTTTTCTAATTCTTGCACAGCGCTTTCAATCGCTACGTTTTCTGCGCTTATCGTTTCTATTGTTTCAACTGCTGTATTTATTTCTTCAGCGCTTTGCACAGAAGATGTTTCTGATAAGTCAGCGACAAGTTCTTCAAATATAGCGTCTTTATTTGTATACACATGCGACTCTACTATGGCTACGTATGTTTGCTTTGGTGTTTTAGGCTTTTTGTATTTAGTCTCTTGCTTTGTTTCAACAATACTTTTCTTTTCTACAGTTTCTGACGAAGAAAATTCTTTTTTAGACATCTCTGTTCTTTCCATTGAAGTTCTTCTGCTATCTACTTTGTCTAACCATTCTAAAGGATCACTTTCTTTCATTACTTCTTCTTCTATTTGACTTCTGCTTCTGGATCTCCTGTTTTTCATCAACATCTCCTTTTTAACATCTTCTACGGCGATAGTTTGAAATTCAGATATTACTGCGTCCAGCTTTTGAGTTACTTCCGGTGTAAGTCTTTTGTCTGATCGCTGAGCCATTTGAGCTCCTGTTATTGTCTTTTCTACTTTTTGTTCTTCTTTTATTTCTACCTTCTCAACTTGAACTTCCTGTTTCACTTCTTTTACAGGAACTGGCTTGATTATTTCTTTCTTTTCAATTTTCGTCTCTATGGACTCAACTTTCATATCTTTTTCAATCTTTTGAGACACCTTTTTCACTTCTTCTTTCTTCTCTACAGGAACAGGAGTTACAAGTTGCCTACTTTCTTGTTTCTTCTCTGCTGCTTTCATTGTTGCTTCTTGTCTCTTTTCTACCTTCTCGACTATATCTTGCGAGCTCTTTCTAACCTTCAAATCTTCATACGTACGAGTTTCACTAGCCCTTTGTTCCGATTGGTTGAAGATAGGCTGACTGAGAAGGAATCTAGATAGTGCTACCATGACGTCAGTTAGATGCAAGAAAAATGTTCTTAAAAGAAGATCATAGTGGTAAGAAGAATGTACTGTGCCTCTAATATTAGGGATAGTCTGTAAACCTATGTTGTAGGCCTTTTGTTCTGCAGTACTCTTCTCTCCTTTAAAGCTAGAAGCAACGGTTTTAGCAGCCTTCTTGAATTTGGCTTTACCATCAAGCCTACATTCAGAAGATTCCCGAACAGAAGATTCTCTCCTCGTTTCCTCATGTTGATATTCTTCCGTGAGAAGAGATTGTCTATGTACATCTTTGCCGTCTTTGGTAACTTTTTCCGATATTTCAGATTCTTTGTAATCTTTTCTGGCAAACTTCTGCGAACCATCTTCTTGGGTTTCGATTCTTTCTTCTTTGCTCATTTTTCTTTCAACGTATTCTTTGGCTTCAGTTTTGTCTATGATTTCAGAAGATTCTTCTGTTTTTTCAGACTTTACTGATTTTGATTCTTTCTTTTCTGATTCTGAATTTTGTTGTACTTCAGAAGAGCGTGTTTCTTCATCGATTTCTTTCTTTATCTCCTCAGCCACAGACACAGCTCTCTCAATACTCTGCTCGACTACCGACAATGCTGTTTCTTCAATTTTCTCCAAATCAATCTCCTGCTTCATCTTTTCAATATACTGCAGTTCTTCTCTAATCGATTCTTCTTCTACTTCTTCCCTAACCTCTTTCCTTTCTAATGTTTTACTATCCTTTCTCATACTTTCTTCATGTTGTGTTACTTCCTCACTAATTCTGACTCCCTTCTTCTCAATCTTAACATCTTCTTTCATGCTCTCTTTTCTCACATCTTTAGTTACTGCGTCGCCGAGTTTAGTTTCTTTGGTAATATCAACGACCTCTAAGTCCTTGCTTAAACTCTTCACATGTTTCTCATATTTGAGCAATTTCTCCGTAACTTCAACACTTTGCTTGAATCTCGTGCCATCGGGATCATATTGCTCTGAGATTGGCAATTTATACTTACTTTCACCCAACTCATATTTACCAAACGCATTAAGCAAGTAATCTGGATCGTTATCAGCAGGACTTTTACCAAACTCATCTCGATAATTGGGATTAAGGATTATTGGATCTTCAAGAGCAGGAACTTCGACTATGGGTTCAGTTGAAAAGGGGCGGTAGGGTTTAGTTGGAGTCACGAAAGGAGACGAAGTTAAAGATCTGGATTCTGATAGGTTACTTTCTGGGGTGTTTCCTAGGTCTAGAAGGTGGCTGCCAATGTCCGAGGGTTCTACAAATTGCTGTATTTGGAAGACTACCTCAGTTGGTTCCGATTGACGGCCTAAAACGTCCTCGTAATCGTAACAGAGGGGCTCTGAATCGTCCAGAACCGGATCGTACAGGCCGCTGCAACAAAAGAGAAGAAGATTTTATTTTACAGGCTACTTGGACTGTCTGATAATACCAGGCATTGTCCCACTGCATTTGTGCTCACGACTCGTGGCGACTTAGTAGTCGCCACGAGACGATTCAGGGACCAAGGTATAGTTACCTTGGTTCATTTAAAGTATACTAGCTTCTGCTCGCGACTTTACCCGTGTGAATATTTTCACCCGTATAAAATAACGTCTTTGGTCACTGTTCCGCTCCCTTCTCTGAATGAGAAGAGTCTCATACAGAGACGGCATGAGCATTGATCACCACGCTTGCTCAGGACGGATTGACGATTTCAGATTTACATTAACTATAAGTCCAGGTTTCCTCACGATGTTTTCCGTCACCGATGTCAGTGATGCCTAAGATAAACTTAGAAAGTACATATGAGTTGACAAAGTTACATTGACACTAGCTTCAAACATGCAACCTCACGCATAAGAGGCAGGTATCTTAACTAACGGGTCATCACGACATACTATATAGAAGTATAGCGTCTGCCCGCGACTTCGTCCGCGTGGATATCGTCACCCATGTTAAGTAACGTCTTTAGTTACTGCTCCGCTCGCGTGTGTCGTAGCGTGATGTTATACAGCCTATGACTCTCACAAATAACGCGGCTTACTATGGGTAAAAGAATTTTCAAAATCGGTTCAGTAGATCCAGAGATTTACCTCTTTATAATATTAGTATTAATAAATGAAAATACCTACTAACATTGTCATAATCATATCTATAATATCTCGTAATAACTATAGACAACAGAGTAACTTCACTGACACATTCCCCACTCATTTTATAGACACAAAAAAAAACAAAACAAAAAATTAAAATGGCTGACTGACAGCAAACGTCATAACTTTATAAAAAAAAGAATTAATGGCGGGCAGAATGAGAGAACACAGTTAACAAACAGTTAATATTTTGTACTGGTTTATAATTGATACCGATTGCAATCTAGGTAAGGGTTTAAAAATAAACTTCGGAGTGTCGAATGACTCTGAAAGTTCACTATAAATATAACATACCATCACGCCTGTATTCCCTGAAGGGTTACGCAGAGGTGTATACACACCCAGAGTCCGCCGATATGTTTAGGTCCCATGTATTAGTGGGCGATCCTATTGCCATTAACCGGGCACAAATCCTAACTCCGAGCTACTACTAAGAATTTCATAGAAAAACCCAATTACACTTTGCTCGACCTGGGAAACGAAGCCACGACCTCTAGCGTCGCAGTCGCGCTTAGGACCACCAGGCTAAAGAGACAGTACCTTTTTAAAATCATACACAAATAACAACAAGTAATGAAGTTACATAAAAAAAAATGCCAAAAAGCTGCCTCGGTAGCCTAGTGGTACTAAGCGCGACTGCTACGCTAGTGGTCTTGGGTTCGATTCCCAAGTCGAGCAAAAAGTGGTATTGAGTTTTTCTATGAAATTCTCAGTAGCAGCTCGGAGTTAGGATTTGTGCCCGGTTAATGGCAATAAGCTCGCCCTCTATTACATGGGACCTAAACATACCGGCGAACTGTGGGTGTATATTGTTACACCTCTGCCTAACCCTTCGGGGAATACAGGCGTGATGGTGTGTTATGTGTTAAAAAAAAATCATCAAAAAATAAAGGTAATGACAAAAAAAAAAAACAAAAAAAAAACTTACTGATCTTTGTAAAGCAAATAGAACCTCATATTGTCAATAAAAAAGGAACTACCTACTTAAAAAAAAGAAGATTCGATCGTTTTCGCACCGTTATCGATTCGCGAATGAAAACCAAAAGCCAAATACAGATTCGAAACCTGTTTATATGCGAGACAATTAATATAAAAGGACAAATATCTATTTTTACGTGACATTAATGGCTAATTTGGTATGAGCTGTCAATACAAGTTTAATTAGAATTGGCAAAGTAAAAATTATGAGCCGGTAGTGGTTAAGCCAAGTTCGGATAGTAATTACACGTTTTTATCTTTATTTAAGTTATGTTCTTGATTATTTTTAATAATAATACTAATTATTATTCAAAAATAATGACCAGATGTATGAACGTGGACGAGGCAAAGGAAGTATGTAAAGATCGTAGCAGGTGGCGTTCTGTGGTTTCTGCCTACCCCCATGTGAAAAAGGCGTGAGTTTATGTATGCATGTTCTTGATTACTGCGCGGCTCTTGTGGGTCGTAGCGGGATACATACCATCACGCCTGTATTCCCTGAAGGGTTAGGCACAGGTGTAACAATGTACACCCACAGTTCGCCAGTATTTTGTTAGGTCCCATGTAATAGGGGGCGAGCCTATTGTCATGAACCGGGCACAAATCCTAACTCCGAGCTGCTACTGAGAATTTCATAGAAAAACCCAATAACACTTTTTTGCTCGACCTGGGAATCGAACCCAAGACCTCTAGCGTAGCAGTCGCGCTTAGGACCACTAGGCTAACGAGGCAGCTGTCGTAGCGCGATGTTGACAGCTTATAGTTGTATTACATTTATTTACACATCGAAACTGTAAGGTAAGTCTGAAAGACGTTCCTTTATACGGGTGAAAATATTCACACCGTTGAAGCCGCGGGCAGAAGCTAGTATACTTTAAAAAAACCAGGGTACTTGCTATAGCCCGGAAAATAATGCTAACCCAAACAAAACTCAATTCCAAAGGCTGGCAAAGTGTTTTTGGGTATTATGAAATTTCTTAGTAATAGCCCGGAACACGAAAGTTCCTGGTGCGACACCCCCGCGCATCAGAAAACACGTGTCGCATGGTCTAGTGCCTGAGCTCTCCCTGGTCGTGTGGGATTGCCGTCCCATCGGACTGTGAGAGTGAGAGAAGAGGGAGTGCACCTGTGTTTGCGCACACACTTGTGCACTATAATATTTTTATTTTTATATTTGGTTAGAAAAGTGTAAAAGTAATCTTTTTAGAACTTGTCTCTCTTCTCTTCAATTTATTATTTCTAACGAAATGTCTAGATAGCATCTACAGCACTGTTTACCACCAGTGCTAAAAATATCTTAAAATTGTAGACCGTCCGTGTTCAAAAATAATAATAATAACACCAGCCTATTATTGTCCCACTGCAGGACAAAGGCCTCTTCTCATACAGAGAAGGCACGAGCATTGATCACCACGCTTGCTCAAGGCGGATTGGCGATTTTAGAATTAACCATACAGTTCCAATTTCAAATAAATCTTTTTACATAATTTTGTTCGTAGCGTGATGTTATATAGCCTATTTTTGTCTGTCTGTCTGTTTGTTCCAGCTAATCTCTAAGTGACCGATATTGACGGGACCTTTACTCCCAGACAGCTAATGTTATAAGAAGTAACTTAGGCTTGCATTTTTTTTTTTTAAATAATTGGGTTTTCAAGCAAAATAATAACAAAACACTGCCGATTACCGACAATCCCGTAGGCATAAGCTAGTGGTAAATGTATCTGTTTTTCTATTTCATTGGATGGCAAACAAACCGACGGCCCACCTGATGTTAAGTGGTCACTGCTGCCTATACACATCTGCAATACCAGAGGCCTTGAGCTGCCATCCCAAAAACAAAGTTGAAACGTCTCATGTGCCTGTAACTACACCGGCACCCATACCCTTCAAACCGGAACACTACAAGCTGCTTTGTGGCAGAAATAGGTATGATGGTAGAACTTCCCCGGAACAAAGAGCTTTACTACTAAGACTAATCACTCACCGCAGCACTCCAACAGTGAGGCTGTGTCCACATCCTTCAATTCTCCGGCTGGCGATCTCCACTGACATATCAATCGCTTCTTCTCCATTTATGGTCAATATGGTGTCTCCATTCAATAAACCAGCGCGTTTAGCCGGGCTCTCCGACTCGATCTGGAAGTTGGGATAACTCAGCATTATTATAGATTACGTTTTGCCCCCGATTTCGGTTGTGTATACTTCAGATTTAAGAGTCTTAAATTATCACACAGAAATTAAAAAAAAAATACCATCACGCCTGTATTCCCCGAAGGGTTAGGCAGAGGTGTAACAATGTACACCCACAGTTCGCCGGTATATTTAGGTCCCATGTAATAAGGGGCGAGAAAAAAAATGGAAAAGCAATGTAAATGGAAAATGGAATAACTGCCTCGTTAGCCTAGTGGTCCTAAGCGCGACTGATACGCTAGAGGTCTTGGGTTCGATTCCCAGGTCAAGCAAACATTGTTATTGGGTTTTTCTATGAAATTCTCAGTAGCAGCTCGGAGTTAGGATTTGTGCCCGGTTGATAGCAATAGACTCGCCCCCTATTACATGGGACCTTAATATACCGGCGAACTGTGGGTGTACATTAGTACACCTCTGCCTAACCCTTCGGGGAATATAGGCGTGATGGTATGTTATGTTATGTTTGGAAACGCTTAGTGCGAATTGGTGGAATGAAATCCAGGTTAGGATGGTCATTTGCAGTGCGTCTAGATGTCTGAGGTGGAAGAGGACCTGTGGGATGAGATCATGGAGTTCTTGAAGATACCAATAGAATTAATATCATTACCCAGCTGCATTAATCGATTTCGAAATAGGACGCAAGGGCACACTGCAGCTGCCAACAAGAAACATATCGACAGACGACTTCGATGTATTTCTGTACCAATGTCAATCACAAGCGAGTAATAGATCATTCATTTGTTTTATTTCATTACAATCTTTGCCCGCGACGTCGTCCGCGTCAAATTTGATATGTATTCTCCATGCGGCTAATCTTAATGCAGACTAGCCAAGTACGGAAGCATATTATAAATTAGAAGATTATATTAATGACAAGAATGCTTGGCTTAATGCTGGTCCTGCTCCATAGTCACTCGGGTTCACAAATTAATACTTACATATGTATATTAATATAAGGGGATGTTTCTTGCCACCTTTTTATTTGTATTCTCATTGACCTTAATAACGTGTACCGTTATTATTATTTCTATTTTCTTACATACTACAGGTCATCTGTCGGATAGGTTCACTAAAAACCTTAGTTTTATATAATCTATCATAATTTCAGCTCGGAGTTCGGATTTGTGCCCGGTTAATGGCAATAGGCTCGCCCCTTATTACATGGGACCTAAATATACCGGCGAACTGTGGGTGTACATTGTTACACCTCTGCCTAACCCTTCGGGGAATACAGGCGTGAGTGTATATTTTAATCTATTTCAATTTTGTAAATGTGAGTACCATGGAGCCATTTATTTATTTTATTATTATGTGTTGGACACAACGAGCATGGTGGTTGAGGGCTTTGTTATGCTCACTTAAATGTCTCGCTGATGGTAGCGCGTGTGTTGGATCATTTGGTTCCCTTCATGATGGTTGAGCTAAGTGGTGCTGATCCTCGCGTCATGTTCGTGAACGAGCGCTGTCAGTTGGGATTGGTCATCTCTTAACTGCCATGGCTTACATCTTTAGTACAATTTTTTTTTTAATTGTTTTATACTCATCTTCATTGTTTTCACATATAGAAGCAACAAGAATATTGTAACCAAGATTTTGTAAAAACCAATTTGAAAAGAATGTCCGTGGAGTTTCTTGCTCGTTCTTCTCCATAGAGACCTACGCTTTGGAACGAGCAACTAGCTTCAACTTTTAAATGTAACTTCTTGACAATTCAAAAGTGCCTGTAAATGGTCTAATTGAAATAAATGCTTTGACTTTGACTTTGACTTGACAGGAGGTATTATAGTGTACAAGTGTGTGCAAACACAGGTGCACTCCCTCTTCCCTCACTGCTACGCTAGAGGTATTGGGTTCGATTCCTAGGTCGAGCAAAAAGTGTTTTGGGTTTTTCTATGAAATTCTCAGTGGCAGCTCGGAGTTAGGATTTGTGCCCGGTTAATGGCAATAGGCTCGCCTCCTAATTACATAGGACCTAAACATACCGGCGAACTGTGGGTGTACATTGTTACACCTCTGCCTAACCCTTCGGGTAATACAGGCGTGATGGTATGTTATGTAATAATTTATTAACAATAAAATAAACACTAGGGCCAAGCGACTGGTCGACTCTTCACGTGACCAAAGGGCTGGCCCTTTCTTGGGCCATAGAATCTGAATTGCCATGCAACGTGGCAATGCTGCCAGCCTTTTGGGCACTTGTCCCATTGACAGCGATGCGTATGAGTTTTTTGATGCCCTATAAGCTTCCTTTTTTGTTTTTTGTAATAATATACTATATTAATACAATTAAATAAAATTGAGGTGTCTGTTTGTAATTTCAAGTTAATAGCTTTTCACTAAATGCCTATGAAAATATATACGGCACTATCATAAAAAAAAACTATTTTTAAAATTTTTGTATGTCTGTCTGTTTCTTCCGGCTAATTTCAGAAACGGCTGGACCGATTTTGGCGGGACTTTTACTCGCAGATAGCTGATGTTATATATAGGGAGCAACTTAAGTAAATTTTATTTTAGAAATTTAAATTTTAAAAGAGACGGTTACGCGATATCAAAATTGAAACCAATGAAATAGTGAACGCGAACGAAGTCGCGGGCAACAGCTAGTCAATAACCAAAACTTGAAAATAACAGTGCCAATAGTGTCAGTTACTATGAAACTATGATAGACCTTACGGGGTTCGGTTCCAGAACGATGTACAAGTAAGCGTGTATAATTTATGGTTACCTTCTCAATAGTCAAGGGCATATCATCATCCGCTCCTCCGAAGATCTCGAAGCCCCATGGCTCGTCCACGTCACGAGATAAACGAACATCCAGCGCCATCTGTTGGACAAGAAAATAAACATATTTAATATCTATACTAATACATATCAATATACTCATCATCATCTACTTAGCCTTTTCTCAAATATGTTGGAGTCGGCTTCCAGTCTAACCGGATGCAGCTGAGTACCAGTATTTTACATGGAGCGACTGCCTATCACTCCACAACTCATTTACTGGGCAACACGATACCCTCTTGGTTAGACTGGTTGTCTGACTTCCTAGCTTCTGACTATCCGTAACGACTGTCAAAGATCTACGAATGACAGCCGGGACCAACGGCTTTACGTGCTTTCCGAGGCATGGGGGTGTCACACCACCAACTTCCAAACTCCGGGCTGCTACTGAGAACGTCATTACATAAAATCATATAGTTTACGCTCAAAATTCTGAGATCTACGAGACGAAAAATTTTTTTTTATGCCCCCCCGTACGATTTTTGTACCATGATACTTTTATGCTTTCATGAAATATTTATAGGTAAGTCTTTCCTTCAAACCCTTGACAATACACTCAATTTTTTTCAGGCTTGTAATATGTACCAATACTCCAGAGATTGCAACAAAAAAATGTGTGTTTTAGGGTATCCTGTGTTCGTATTGACAAAATATGTAAGCATTAGAAACATATGAATTATTTGTTAAACAACAACATACCATCACGCCTGTATTCCCCGAAGGGTTAGGCAGAGGTGTACCAATGTACACCCACAGTTCGCCGGTATGTTTTAGGTCCCATGTAACAGGGGGCGAGCCTATTGCCATTAACCGGGCATAAATCCCAACTCCGAGCTGCTACTGAGATATTCCTAATGGAAAAACCCAATAACACTTCGCTCGACCTGGGAATCGAACCGGACCCCATGCTCATCAGTCGTGCTTGCGACCACGAGACCAAAGGGGCAGTTTTTTGCTAAATTATAATAAAAAGTAATATTACCATACATAATAAGCTACATTATGATCTGGTATTTACAAAACAATTAAGCTTAAAAACACACAAAATTATTTTCCAAAATATTAAAATACCTTGTTGGATGGAAAACAAGCCGACAGCCCACCTGATGTTAAGTGGTTACCTCTGCCTATAGACATCTGCAATACCAGAGGCCTTGCAAATGCGTTGCCATTCCAGAGACCAAGTTGAAATGTGTCAAGAGCCTGTAACTACACCGGCAGCCATACCCTTCAAACCGGAACACTACAAGCTGCTTTGCGGCATAAATAGGTAAATACTGCAGTAGTGTAATATAAAAAGCACACGCGCATAATAAGCTACATTAAAACAAAATAAGCAGTGCAATAAAATCCACTTTACAAAGCAATTGTGTTGAAAAATCATGTGTCTTTATTTCCTGACTAGCAAACTGCCGACTTCGTCCGCGTGGCTTATTTCACGCGCGTTAAGTTACGTCTTTGGGTACTGCTCCGCTTTTCTGCGTCGTAGCGTGGTGTCATATAGCCTATGTTATTCAGGAATAATGTAGCTATCTATTGGTGAAAGAATGGTTGAAATCGGTCCAGTAGTTTCGGAGCCTATTCGTTACAAACAAACAAATCTTTCCTCTTTATAATATTTATGATGACACGGTTAACGCAGTAGTAGAGCGGTTTGCTGCTACGCTGTGTGTGGTGATTTCGATTCCCGCACGGAACAAATATTTGTATGACCTACAGAGAGTTGTTCCGGGTCTGGCTGTTTGTGTATGTGAGTTTATGTGTTTGTAAACGCACCCACGATACAGGACACATTACTAGTGTGGTACAATGCTTTTTAAATAAATCCTACTAATATTATAAATGCGAAGGATGGATAAATGGATGTTTGCTACTCTTTCACGCTTAAACTGCTGAACGGATCTGGATGAAATTTGGAACTGAGATAGATATTGAATAATAAATAGGATACTTCTTATCGCGGAAAAATGTACGATCACCGTGGGATAATTTTGAAGCACAGCAAACAGAAGTTAGTTAATTAATAAATAAATAATTACCTTCATTTAGGTTCCAAACTAGTGTTCTGTGCCACGGTTAACTTTTAACTGCTTGGGTTTTGGCAAGGGTACTCATTGACACCAATTTCTCTAGCTATCTGGGTCTGAGACCTAGATTACTCTCATCACAGACCTAGAATTAAATTGTTAGAACTATTACACAGCTATCTACACTATTTTTATACATATTTTGAGCGCGACTGCTACGCTTGAGTACTTGGGTTCGATTCCCAGGTCGAGCAAAAAGTGTTATTAGCTTTTATCTGTTGTTCACTGAAAACCTTGATTTTGTATAATTTAACATAATTTATTTCAATTTTGTAAATGTGAGTACCATGGAGCCATTTACTTGTTAAGTTACTATGTTTTGGACACTATAAGCATGGTGGTTGAGAGCTTTGTCATGCTCACATAAATGTCTCGCTGACGGTGGCGCGTGTGTTGGATCGTTCGGCTCCCTTCAAGCTGGTTGAGGTAAATGGTGCTGATGCATGCGTCATTTTCGTGAACGGGCGCTGTCGGTTGGGATTGGTTATCTCTTAACTGCCATGGCTTACATCTGTAGTACCTACAATTTTTTTTTTTCATTGTTTTCACATATAGAAGCAACAAGAATATTGTAACCAAGATTTTGTAAAAACCAAATTGGAAGAAAAGAGCGTCCGTTGAGTTTCTTGCTCGTTCTTCTCCATAGAGGCCTACGCTTTGGAACGAGCAACTAGCTTCAACTTTTAAATGTAACTTCTTGACAATTAAAACAAAAGTAATCTCGTTCCCCTACAATAATGTTAGCTCTATGTCACTTAGTTTGATGAGCAGTATGTGTGGTTACCGGCTATGTTATGTGTCTTGTTTATATTTACAACTAGCGAACTGTCCGCGACTTCGTCTGCGCGGCTTATTTCAAGTTAAGTTACGTCTTTGGTTACCGCTCCGCTCCCGTGCATCGTAGCGTGATGTTATATAGCCTATGTTACTCAGAAATAGTGAACCTATCTAATGGTAAAAAATGGTTAAAATCGGTCCAGCAGTTTCGGAGCCTATTCGTTACAAAAAAAAATCTTTCCTCTTTATAATGTTACTAGACGACCTGCCCGCGATTTCTCCGCGTGTCTTATTTCACCCGCGCTAAGTTACGTCTTTCGTTACTGCTCCGCTCCCGTAGGCCGTACCGTGATGTTTTACCTATAGCCTATGTTACTCAGGAATAATGTAGCTATATATTGGTGTACAAATAGTTGAAATCGGTCCAGTAGTTTCGGAGCCTATTCGTTACAAACAAACAAACAAATCTTGCCTCTTTATAATATTAGTATAGATAGTTTAGACTAGCTGTTGCCCCCGACTTCGTTCGCGTTCACTATTTTATTGCTTTCAATATTGTTTTCGCATATAAACCTCTTTTTTTTTCAAATTTTAGTAAATAAAAAATAAAAATAGCCTAAGTTACTTCTTGTAACATCTGCTATCTGCGAGTTAAAGTCCCGTCAAAATCGGCCCAGCCGTTTTGGAGATAAGCCGGAACAAACTACAGACAAAAATTTTAAAAATTGTTATTTTTTTACGTTAGTACCGTATATACTTTCATATGCATTTAGTGAAAAGCTTGTAATTTGAAATTACAAAGAGACCCTTCAATTTTATTTATTTGTATAGATATAGCTTAGTACAGTCTATATTTTTGTTACTTTCCTATACGGAATAAAATCTATAAAAAGTAAAAGTGGGATAGATGCCTCAGGAGTATAGATGCCACGATTGTAATTACTGTAGGTTTGCGATAGAATCTCCTGCTATTTCATTTATCTATCGAAAGACTTTCCAACTACTACTAAGTGGACCGTGTCTCACGTCTTTGTGTGATCGCATGGGGAAGCAAGGAGCGATCAAAGTTTTTTCGGGATAGATGCCTTGTTTCTCAGCGTGGCGACTATCCTAAACGTAATTTATATGGACTAGGCAACTATCCCATACATGGGATAGTTGTCCCAAAAGCTAGAGGTCCGCAAAAATCGCTAATACGCTGGAAATATCGAAGATAATGTTTTTACTTTTCATAAATTTGTAAATAAAGAACCAAAGTACTTGCTAGTTTTGCAAATACAATTTTTTGATTTTTGTACTGGCAGATATAAAATGATTTCAAAAAGTGTGGCATCTATCCCACTTTTACCCTAGAAAATAATCTTAGACAGTCTTAGAAGAGGCCACAATTATTAAAATTTTCATTTAAATTTTTCAAATCGACATGGCTTGTTCTTCCTCAATCTCGTTGGTTTCGAAATTTCTAACAAAAAATTAATATTCAAATATAAAGAAAAATATACAGACAACAAAACAAATAATGCGTTTAATGATGTTAATAATGATTTTCACATTGTTTTATTTGGTTACTGGGAAGAATAATGTAAAAGCCTTGACTGATTCTATGGGTCAAGAGGTAATAAAGATTGGAACACCTGTAAAAGGTAACAATTAATTTAATTTGTGAATAGTATCCGTGGAGTTTCTTGCTCGTTCTTCTCCGCACAGACTACTTACGTTTCAGGACGAGACATAAAAGCCCTATTTATTTTATCATTGCCCAGCTTCTGCTCGCGACTTCGTCCGCTTATTTGTTACACCCGCATTAAGTTACGTCTTTGGTTACTGCTCCGCACCTTTTGTTCGCAGCGTGATGTTGTATACCCTGTAGCCTTCCTTTATAAAATGATTATACAACACAAAAATAATTTTTAAATTCAAACCAGTAGTTCCTGAGATTAGCGCGTTAAACCAAACTAACAATCAAACTCTTCAGCTTTAAAATGTTAGTATAGGTTCCTTACGGAAGAAACGATACAAGTGTCTAGGATCCCGCAACGAAATTAAGCAGAAAAGATTAGCGGAGGAGTAGGAAAAAACATAATTTCCACTTCCTTCCAAACAAGCAGGAGACAGAACAGAACTAGGCCAATAGGCACAAGGGGATGTTTACAACTGGGAGAAGCCCAGATTGCCAAGCACCACGGATTGCAATTATTATTAACTTAATGGGTCCTAATGTGAGCTGTTACATATATATAAATACTGCGCTCCAAAGAAAGGATAGCTGATGTGGCTTAAAAAACTGCCCAATTTAAATAGGACTGGGCAGGACATATTTGCCGTATCCCGGACAAACTGTGAGCCCAAGCAGCACAAAGCTGGTATCCTAAGACAGTGAGACGAGGTCGTGACAGGCTGAGTTAAGTAGTAGAGCTCTTTGGGAAGAAGCTCGTCCGGGGAAGTACTACCACGATACCTATTTATGCTGCAAAGCAGCGTTGCTGTGTTTGGGTGCCAGTAAAATTACAGGCACGTAAGACATTTCAACTTTGTCTCTGGGATGGCTACGCATTTGCAAGGCCTATAGTAACGCAGATGTCTATCTAGGCAGAGGTGACCACTTAACATGAGGTGCGGCGACTTTGACTTTTCAGAACTTCCAGTTGGGGTAGAAGAAGAACCTTCAGCTGAAGAAGATGATGATGATAAGGATGACAAAGTGACTTTGAAAGCGACTAACAACGCTCCAATACCAGCCACCAAGAAAGATTTAAAGAAAACGTCTACAGTAAGTAAATTCATGTGTGTGTTAGGCAGAGGTGTAACAATGTACACCCACAGTTCGCTGGTATGTTTAGGTCCCATGTAATGGAGGCGAGCCTATTGCCATTAACCGGGCACAAATCCTAACTCCGAGCTGCTACTGAGAGTTTCATAGACAAACCCAATAACACTTTTTGTTCAACCGGGGAATCGAACCCAAGACCTCTAGCGTAGCTGTCGCGCTTATGACCACTAAGCTAACGAGTCACGAATCCCTACTAATATTTATAATGCTGATGTGGAAAGGAAAGTAAATGCGGGAAATAAAGTGAATGGTGCTATACGTGCGGTTGTGACCAACCAGTCGATGTCCAAAAAGGCTCGACTGGCTGTGCACAATGGTGTGTTGTTGCCTACATATATGTATGGAACTGAATGTTGGGTATGGCAAACGAGGCATGAAAGTAGGATCAATGCTGTGGAGATTCGTTCCTTGCGAAGTATGTGAGGTGTAACTTTGAACGATAGAGTGAGGAATGAGATTATTCGAGAACGTTGCGGAGTGAAAAGAGGATGTAGTGACAAAGGTTGAAAAGAGTATGACTAGATGGTTCGGTCATGTTGAGAGAATAAGTGAAAGGCGACTAACAAAAGGGATTTATATGGCAGATGTGAGTGGCAACGCCGGGAGGGGACGCCCTAGAAAGTCCTACCCTGAGCTTATTGGTAAGGTTCTTCAGAAAGGTCGGGTGCACAGTACTCGTAACTTGCGTGCTTATATGACTAGGCGAAAGAAATATGTGAGGATCGTAGTAAGTGGCGTTCTGTGGTTTCTGCCTACTCCCATGGGAAAAGGCGTGAGTCTATGTATGTATTAAAAATGCGAAAGTAACTCAGCTCGAAGGCACAGGACTAACACTAAAAGCTAACGGCATTTTCAGCTTGCAAACGTCAAGAAAGATGTAACAGAAGCCGAAAAAGTTGATGGAATGATTCCAGATGATGAAGAAGATAGAATAGAAAAGGAATTGGCAGAAATATACAAGGATACCGCCGGTGAGTACTAACAGTGGATAGTCTAAACACACTAACACAGGAAAAGTTTCTTATCCGTGCGTAAATGTTGACTTACTAAACTTAAAGGAGTTCTAGTCATCATCTGCTTAGCCTTTTTCCCCAACTATGTCGGGGTCGGCTTCCAGTCTAACCGGATGCAGCTGAGTACCAGTGTTTTACATGGAGCGACTGACTATCTGACCTCCACAACCCAGTTACTGGGCAACACGATACCTCTTGGTTAGACTGGTTGTCAGACTTTCTGGCTTCCGACTATCCGTAACGACTGTCAAAGATCTACGAATGACAGCCGAATGACGAAGTACGAAGTAGCTTATTTTCCAACTGTAAACTAAGCATAATAATGTATTGTGAATTCACTCGCATGCCTTGATAGTTCTAATGTAAAAATTAATAGGTAACATGTGGATAACGTTGCGAGTTACGCATACAATTACATTAGATACTAAGGATTATTAATTCAGCAACTTATGCAACTGTTTGTTTTCCCAAAATAAATACATAAACGACCCAGTTACTGGGCAACACAATACCTCTTGGTTGGACTGGTTGTCAGACTTCCCGGCTTCTGACTATCCGTAACGACTGTCAAAGATCTACGAATGACAGCCGGGACCAATGGCTTTACGTGCTTTCCGATGCACGGGGGTGTCACACCACCAACTTCTAAACTCCAGGCTGCTATTTGTTCTTTTTATGACGATTGACTCATATAATTTTGTCCGACCAGTATTAAGCAACCTGTACAGGTCTATCAGTGGCCTCGTTTAGATCTTAGATAGTGCAGGTGGTTGTGCGGGACGAGCAAGTAAGGAGATGACGCAAGTTCTGTGATGGTGGTCCACACTGGCACTGCGTTTGAGATGAAGAATGGCCCCATTTGGCCAAATTTGGTTCACAGCATATTTTAGACAAATCAATGATTTCGATTTGTTTTACTGCAGATTATAAGACTGATGAAGAAAAGGTTTCCAAGGAACCTTCTACTACTGTAGAGCAAATAACTGAAGAAACCACATCTGCTGAAGAAGCTGATAAACCTATAGGAAGACAGAGAAGCAAGTAAGTAATTTGTTTAAGAAGCAACAAGAATGTTGTAACCAGGATTTAGTAAGAACCACATTGAAAAGAGTGCCCGTGGAGTTTCTTGCTCGTTATTCTCCATAGAGACCTATCTACGTTTTCGAACGAGCTTCGTCTTTCTGACTAAGTGACCGATTCTTTGATAATTCAAAAGTGTCTGTGAATGGTCTAATTGAAGTAAATGCTTTGACTTTGACTTTAGTTACGAATACAATTTTTATTTTCTGGGCCATACCTGGGAACCAAGTATTTTTCACGCAATTGACATTGCGCCCTAGGCCTGACCTGACCTTATTGGTGAGATTCTTCAGAAAGGTCGCGTGCGCAGTACTCGTAACCGGCGTGCTTGTATGATCAGATATATGAACGTGGACGAGGCGGAAGAAGTATGTAAGGATCGTATCTGGTGGCGTTCTGAGGTTTCTGCCTACCTTCATGGGAAAAAGGCGTGAGTTTATGTATTTTATCGTCCTGTGTGTTTCCGAGCGGCGGATTAGGGGAAAGGTCCGAGTGAGCGGCGCAATGTTCCACGCGCGCAACTCGAGAGTGGGTGCGGCCATTGTAGAAATGGCTGCACGCGGAGGAGGGATCCGCTGAGTTAAAGCGGGTCGAGGCCTATCGGGGGAGCGGTGAATGCTCATGCGAATCCCTTACCGCCGGCCATAAACAGAGGTGGAACACCGCGGTGGTTTTAGCCGGTAAAAGTCACCATATGCACCTTCGTCACCCCCATGACGAAAAAATTCCAAGACGATTTCCCGCGCACCAAAAAAAAGTCCTATGTGCTTAGTTTCAGATTCCAACCGGATGCAACGGACAAAGCGAGTATTGAGAAGTTCAGGACATCAGTCGATGACATCAATTGTTACAACAGACAAAAGTTAAGCGGTACAGTGGCTGTAAGTACATAAACATACCATCACGCTTGTATTCCCCGAAGGGTTAGGCAGAGGTGTAACAATGTACACCCACAGTTCACTGGTATGTTTAGGTCCCATGTAATAGGGGGCGAGCCTATTGCCATTAACCGGGCATAAATCCTAACTCAAAGCTGCTACTGAGAATTTCATAGAAAAACCCAATAACACTATTCTTAATCTCTCATCTTTAGTAGTAGTAGAGCTCTTTGTGAAGCAGCTCGTCCGGGGAAGTACTACCACCATACCTATTTCTGCCGCAAAGCAGCGTTGCTGTGTTCCTGTGTTTGAAGGGTATAAGTGCCGGTATAATTACAGGCACATGAGTAATTTCAACTTTGTCTGTAGGATGGCAACGCATTAGCAAGGCCTCTGGTATGGATGTGTATAGGCAGCGGTGACCACTTAACATCAGATGGGCCGTCGGCTTGTTTGTCATCCAAAGATTTTAAAAATAGAAACATGTTTTTGTTCCAGACTCCACCGCTATCGAAGAACGCGTTTCGCACCATCAGCAATGGGATAATGGTGATAACAGCGATCTTGGCCTATGTTTTCATATGTACTTAAATAATTATGAACAATTTAGAATCACGAGAATAGTTTGCTCACTAATTCCTTAAATATATTGACTGTTCTATAAGAAATCAATGGGGTGTTCCTCAAGGCTGTATGTTGGGACCAAGTCGAATTACGATTGAAGTTTTTAGAAAGACACTTAAAGGAAGCCGTATGTTACAGGTTTTTCCCATCATTGTGACCATTGTTTTTATTCTGGACCATACCTGGGAATTAGCTAGTTGTAAAACAGTTTCAAATATGAAAACTATACTTTAAGAGTGTTTAAATAAACATTCTCAAAATCTCTTCAATTTTATTACATTAGTATTGATTAGTGAGCTAACATGATTTTGTTTTACAACACTTATGTTTTAATTAAACTTAATTCTGCCAAAGTGAGCTAACCCACATTCTCTCTATACTGTGTCAAATTATTTTAATATGCTAAATGTGTTATTTTTCCATATATTGATGGGAATTCGACAAATGACTTCTTCCGCTCTAGTCAGAGCGGCAAGAAGTGCAAGACTCTTACAGACTTAAATCCATCCGTATTCCTCCTAATGCCCTTCACGTTCAAGGGTCGCGGTAACTCTTGCGAACCAATTCCCCAACTCTGACAAGTATAGTGGTCGCCACAAGTCGTGAGCACATACATCAAGTTAATATTTGGGTTTTTGGATTCCCTTCTGTTTTTTTTCGGGCTTCGACGCTGCACGCGATTAGTTCGGCAGTCGGACCGTTCGCGTGCAGCGTTCCGCGTCCCAAAAAACCCAGACAGGAATCCGAAAACTGACTTCACGTTTGTGCTCACGATTCGTGGCGGCTACTTTAGCAAATATGTCACATTACTATTCAGTAATGGAATAATAATAATAATAAATCTTTATTTATAAAAGGTAGATTGTAGTACATTTTTTATACAAGGGTGTGTAGCACATAATAATATGTAACATATTCAATAAAGTGGGTGAAGTGCTGTTCTCCTAGCTAGACTACAGAGTAGCCTGTATTAAGGAGTAACAGTCCCGAACCCCTTTATACATATATAACTGCTTAGTACTAAAAATTCTTGACTATAAATGCTACAATTTTAACAATTATTTAATTTTTTTTTTTTTTAAAGATATGTGAGCGTAATGTACATCCATAACTTATGCTTAGAATAGATTTAAAATCAAATTACTTCGAAAATTGAGAGATATTCCGGCGCTGTTCATTTTGGCAGGATTTAACACAAATATTTAAAAGAAAATGCTTTTTAAATTATATGCTTTTATGTTGTGTACAGTAATTGTCAAATTGATTGTCGTTAAATATAATGACATTGATATAAAAATGGCCGACTCATTATTTTTAACCCCCGGCGCAAAAACGACGGGGTTTTGATAAGTTTGACGTGTATGTGTGTGTATGTGTGTGTGTGTGAGTGAGTGTCTATATGTGGCATCGTAGCTCCCTAACGCATGAACCGATTTTGATTTTATTTTTTCTGTTTGAAAAGTGAATTAGTCAGGAGTGTTTTTAACAGTTAACGAGACTGTTTGGCTTGGCTGTAAGTACTCTATTCGTAATCTCTCATCTTTAGTAGTAGTAGAGCTCTTTGTGAAGGAGCTCGTCCGGGGAAGTACTACCACCATACCTATTTCTACCGCAAAGCAGCGTTGCTGTAATCCGGTTTGAAGGGTATGGGTGCCGGTGTAGTTACAGGCATAATTTATGATACATTTCAACTTGGTCTCTAGGATTGAAACGCATTTGCAAGGCTTCTGGTGTTGCACATGTCCATAGGCAGAGGTGACAACCTAACATCAGGTGGGCCGTCGGCTTGTTTGTCATCAACAAAAATAAATATTATTACATACATTATTATCATTGGGCCCGTTGGTCTCATGCAGCACGTAAAGCCGTTGATCCCGGCTGTCATTCGTAGATCTTTGACAGTCGTTACGGATAGTCAGAAGCCAGGAAGTCTGACAACCAGTCTAACCAAGAGGTGTTGTGTTGCCCAGTAACTGGGTTGTGGAGGTCAGATAGGCAGTCGCTCCATGTAAAACACTGGCATTCAGCTGCATTCGGTTAGACTGGAAGCCGACCCCGACATAGTTGGGAAAAGGCTAAGTAGGTGATGACATTATTATCATTAGCTATTCTACTTAAGCATTTATGAATAATTCTGATAGTTGTAGGAGTAATAAAATACAATTTGATTATCACATTACACCGCTATCATCATTTTATTACACTCATTTATAGATAGCGGATGTTAGGCATACACAATAACGGAGATAGGATCGTTGTGATATGCTGTTATCAGAGATTGGTATATTATTCGCCATGAGTAGTGAGCACAACTGCCCCGTTGGTCTCGTGGTTGCAAGCGCGACTGATGAGCGTGGGGTCCCGGGTTCGATTCCCAGGTCGGGCAAAAAGTGTTATTGGGTTTTTCCATTAGGATTTGCTCGGTAGCAGCCCGGAGTTTGGAAGTTGGTGGTGTGACACCCCCGTGCCTCGGAAAGCACGTAAAGCCGTTGGTCCCGGCTGTCATTCGTAGATCTTTCACAGTCGTTACGGATAGTCAGAAGCCAGGAAGTCTGACAACCAGTCTAACCAAGAGGTATCGTGTTGCCTAGTAACTAGGTGGTAAGCCGACCCCAACATAGTTGGGAAAAGGCTAAGTAGATGATGATGAGTAGTGAGCACAAATTTCAAGTTAATTTTTGGGTTCCTTTCGGAGTTTTTTAGGGCGCGGGCGCTGCACGCGATCGTTCTAACTGACGGATCAATCGCGTGCAGGGTCGGCGGCCCAAAACACCCAGAAAGTAACCCAAATAACCAAAAATTAACTTGACATTACTTTGTGCACACAACTCGTTTCGACTACTATTATACTAATTCTTATACATCGGGATTTATCGTCAAAATTACCCGTGAGACTAATAATAATAAGATTTATTAACACACAAAAACATTTGAACAAACAACACTTACAGACAACACCATGCGTACGTACAGTAATAGCGTATTACAATATTAACCATTAGTGTTACCAGCAGTCTTTGTATGAACTCTGGTATCCAAAGAAAGATTTATCTTGTGTTATGGATACCAGCATTCTCACATAAAAGAGACACATAGATGTAGATTACAATGGTTGCAACAGAAGACGAGAGGAAGCCTCTGGAGAAGGGATGCAAGTGTTGTGAAATGTAAAATTGTTATATATGAGTGAGGTATATATGAGTAATTCAATAACTTTTATATCAATATTTAAAAATGTAAATATTTACAAATTAGAAATCCTTAATAAAAACAAAAAGAAACTAAAACTAAATGGCATCAAAAAACTCCTTCGCATCACCGTCAACCGGAAAAGTGCCCAAAAGACTGGCGGCATTGCCACGTTGGGTGGCAATGCTTAACCTCTGGCCAAGGTAAAAGCCAGCTTTTGGGTCGCGGAAAGTGTCAACCAACCGTTTAGATAAATCCCTTAAAAGGCTATGGGCACACGGACCCCACGGCCCGAGGGTTACCACCCCAAACGGCTCGAAAATATAGTTACCAATAAGGGTACTATACTTACGTCGTTTGAGGTTTTCTGCAGCCGCAGCAGCAGCACAGCACGCTGAACTAGGAAGATGGGATGGCACAAGAGTATCGACGCACGTAGCGTCCCATACTAAAGGCCTATCCAACTTCCAAGGAAATAAAGACGTTCCGTCCGGTCTCTTGCCATCGTCACGAGCCAAGCCGTTAGGTTCTAGAACAGAAAAAAAAAATTAGGTATATGTATATAAAAATAAATAAATGGAATAATAATACATACATGGATGAGTTGTTGTGGTCATCCATCGCACCCGGTTAGCATGTGTCTACAGAGGTGATGCTTAACTTGACAACTTTACAAGATTCAGTAAACATGTCTAAGACTCTTAGGTCTATCATTTCAGCCGCAGGACGTCCACTCCTGGACATAGGCCGCCATAGATTTCTAAAAGGACCGATTGGAATTATATTCTCATTTATTCATTTGTATGTATGTACATATAAGTCACATTTTTAAATCTATACAAATATTAGAAAGCTAAAGAGTTTGTTTGTTTGTTTGGTTGAACGCGCTGCTCTCAGAAACTACTGGTTGGAATTGGAAAAATATTTTTGTGATGGATAGTTCATTTATCGGGAAGGCTATAGGCTATATAACATCACGCTACGAGACACGGGAGAGGAGCAGTAACCAAAGACCTAACTTAATGCATGTGGAAAACACCACGCGCACGAAGACGCTGGCAGCAGTTATTATTAATATAAAAATAAAAACATTTAAAACACACACATACCATCACGCCTGTATTTCCCTACGGGCTAGGCAGAGGTGTACCAGTGTACACCCACAGTTCGCCGGTATGTTTAGGTCCCATGTAATAGGGGGCGAGCCTATTGCCATTAACCGGGCACAAATCCTAACTCCGAGCTGCTACTGAGAATTTCATAGAAAAACCCAATAACACTTTTTGCTCGACCTAGCAGTCGCGCTTAGTACCACTAGGTTAACGAGGCGGTAATTATGATTATACCCTGCCTTTTAGGGAAAAAGCGTGAAGCTTAACATTTTGATGGATAAAAACTCCTGTATCAACACGGTTATCAAAAATTATGTTTTATCTATGGCGTGACTCACCCAATACCGCCACAGATTAGATAAAACTTACTTTTATATCAAATATGCATTCACACAAAAATATATTCATTTGTGTTGATGAACGGAGCTGTGTTGTATTGCGATGGATCATCCCGCGTTTGCTGAAGCCGGTGGAAGTCCGGGCATAGAAATCTGGACTATTGAGGTTAGTAATTTTTTTTTTGTTTACCTTCTATGCAACTTTTGTGACTTCGACTTTTCACTCGTGTTAAGTTACGTCTTTAGTTACTGCTCCGCTCCTGTGGGTCGTAGCGTGATGTTATATAGCTTATAGCCTTCCTCGATAAATGGGCTATCAAACACAAAAAGATTTTTTTAATTCGAGCGAGCAGTTCTTGAGATTTGTGCGTTCAGACAAATTAGTGTAGATAAAACAAAGTAGCTTCCCGCCGTCTGTACGCTTAGATCTTTTAAACTACGCAACAGATTTTAATGCAATTTTCAGCAATAGATAGAGTGGTTCAAGAGGAAGGTATATGCGTTTAGAACATCACGTTACAACCAACGGGAGCGGAGCAGTAACCAAAGACGTAACTGAACGCGGGTGAAACGGCGAGGTATATAGTTAGCAAGTAAACTAATTTATTAAAGCTCTAGAGTTTTTTGTTTGTTTCTTCTAACGCGCTAATCTCTAAAACTAACATTCGGATTACAAGATATTTTTTGTATATAATAGCCAGAGTCATGATGAATAGGACAGGATATATAATATCACACTATGAAAACCAATTTAAAAAGTTTTGTCTGTCTGTTTATGCCAGTTAATCTTCGAAATGGCTGAACCGATTTTGACGAGACTTTCATTGGCAGATAGCTGATGTTACAAGGAGTAACATCAGCTAAGGTAGCTAGTTAGGGTATTTTTATTTTTAACCCCCGACGCAAAAACGACGGCGTGTTATAAGTTTGACGTGTCTGTGTGTGTGTGTATGTCCGTGGCATCGTAGCTCCCGAATGCATATACCGATTTTGATTTTGTTTTTTGTGTTTGAAAGGTGAATTAAGCGGGAGTGTTCTTAGCTTGGTTTGATGGAAATCGGTTCAGCAGTTTCAAAGTTATCAGCTCTTTTGTTAGCTACGGTAGTGATATTTTCTTCTGGCGGGGGTTAATTAAAATATTTAATATTGTGTTTTGGAAAAATTATTAGGGTTCCGCACAAAAATAAACCAATAACGCAAACAAAGTCTAGATTAGTTCTGAAAAATACTTGCTCGATATTTAAAGTAATCTGATGTTTTGATTTCAGCAATTCGAGCCAGTGGCTATAGACGAGAAGAAGTATGGAAAATTCTACAATGGTGACTCCTATATTGTTTTAAAGGTACATAGATGTTACTTCTGTTACAAATCCGATAGTTTGGATGGATGGATGTTGGTTACTCAATCAGGCCAGAACGGCTGAATGGATCTGGATGAAATTTGACATGGTTATACTGGCATATAATCTTGTTATTTATGCTGATAAAAGTGATTTGCCGATGTTGTATGATTTTTAATAGCAGTAGAGAGCTCTTTGTGAAGGAGCTCGCCCGGAGAAGTAGTACCACCGTACCTATTTCAGCCGCAAAACAGTGTTGCTGTGTTCCGGTTTGTAGGATATGGGTGCCGGTGTAGTTACAGGCACATGACACATTTCAACTTTGTCTCTGGGATGGCAATGCCTCTGCAAGGCCTCTGGTATTGCAGATGTGTTTAGGCAGCGGTGACCACTTAACATCAGGTGGGCCGTCGGCTTGTTTGCCATCCAATGAACTTTTTCTTCCAGACTTCTGGATCAAACACTTCCTCGCTCAGTCATGATGCCCACTTCTGGATCGGCAGCAAGACGACCCAGGATAAGAAGGGATCTGCTGCTATTTGGACAGTGACCCTGGATGATATGCTTGGAGGCAAAGCTGTCCATCACAGAGAGGTCCAAGGTCATGAATCCAGCAAGTTCCTCGGGTATTTCAAACCGGGTAAGTGTAGCTTGGTGTAAAAAGACACTTAAAAGAGCTGGAAGCTCCATGTTCTTCTCATCATTACGATCATTTGTTTGTTCTGCATAATACCTGGGAGCCTTCTGGTTACCGAGACATTGAAGGTCGAAGTTCCGAATTTTTAATCTAGCTTTAGCCAGCGAGTTCGTACACGTGGTTTTTTCACGTTAAGTTACGTTTTTGGTTACTGCTCTTCTCCCGTGTGTCTTAGCGTGATAAAGCCTAAAGCCCTCCTCGATAAATGAACTATCCAACACAAAATAGTAGTTTATGCACCAGCAGCATAAAAGGAGTTATTAAAGCTGTATCCGGTTAGACTGGAAGCCGACCCCAACATGTTGGGAAAAGGCTAAGCAGATGATGATGACCTATTCAAGAACAAAAAATACGTGTTCATGTACTATGTTTGGAATTTATAATTGGAACATTACGTTGTGAGTGTAGATAAATAAATATTCAATTCAAACCAGTAGTTCCTGAGATTAGCGCGTTCAACCAAATAAACAAACTCTTCAGATTTATAATATTAGCATAGATTACTTATTAGGTAGTTTTATTTTCTCAGCTATCACGTACAAGGAAGGTGGCAATGAGTCAGGGTTCACGGAGGTGGAGACCAATGCTGGTGCGGAGAAGAGACTGCTGAAATTATCTGGCTGTGACAATATGAGGATTGAGGAGGTAACGTCTTTCTTCTTCGAAGGAAGTTTCTTTGCGGCTTTTTTTTTTTAATTGGGACAAGCCCGCCACACTGTTCCCAACCACTGCAACTTCTGTAAGTCAGAATCAACAGTGGAGACCGCCAGAAGAGCGGGCAGGCAATGAAACTCGACGAGTCCCGGAGACACGATATAACTGTCTTGGATGCCGCAACGAAATTAATCAGAAAAGATTAGCGGATGAGTAGGAAAATATAATTTCCACTTCCCTCCAAACAAGCAGGAGACAGAACAGAACTAGGCCAATAGGCACAAGGGGATGTTTACAACTGGGAGAAGCCCTGATTGCCAAGCATCACGGTTTGCAATTATTATTAACTTAATGGGTCCTAATGTGAGCTGTTACATTTGATTCCAGTAATAGGTATGGCAAAAACACCTGAACGAATGGAAATTAGTTCTAGTTTCTACGAGGTCCGCGTAATAAACTACTCCGGATATAACCAGTATGCTGTCTAACATAATATTTCGTTCATTCTGCCAAATATTGCACTGCCAATGGCAATAGGCTCGCCCCCTTTACATGGGACCTAAAACATACCGGCGAACTGTGGGTGTACATTGGTACACCTCCGCCTAACCCTTCGGGGAATACAGGCGTGATGGTATGCCACACTATTCCCAACCACTGCAACTCTTGAAAGCCAGAATCAACAGTGGCGCCCTCCGATACAGTGAAATACTTTTTAGATAGATTATTTTTTTAATTACTTTTTATCAAAAAAAAACCAATCACTGTCTTATTAGTGAGCTACTGTCATACCTGAGGATTAGATAATTATTATTTTAATACATACATGCATGACCTCATTACGTTAATTGATTGTCTTGATAATAATTATGCGTGTAGGTAGGTATTACTTCTCTACACATAACATACCATCACGCCTGTATTCCTCGAAGGGTTAGGCAGAGGTGTAACAATGTACACCCACAGTTCGCCGGTATGTTTAGGTCCCATGTAATAGGGGGCGAGCCTATTGCCATTAACCGGGCACAAATCCTAACTCGGAGCTGCTATTGAGAATTTCATAGAAAAACACAATAACACTTCTTGCTCGACCTGGGAATCGAAACCAAGACTTTTAGCGTAATAATATTGTACGTATTAAGTTAATAAAAACACAAAATCTTTCTTGCAGGTGGAAGCAGACTCCTCATCTCTTACGAAAGACCACTGCTTCATTCTGGAGGTAGACCATGACATCTTCGTGTTGATGCCTGAGGGGGCGAAAGCTACACAGAAGAGAAAGATTATCAGCGTTGCAAACCAGTTGCGGGATGATAATCACAATGGCCGAGCCACTATTGAGATCATAGGTGAGTTCTGGTGTCTATTACAGATATGAGTGGCAGCGCAGGAAGACGATGCCCTAGAAAGACCTACCCTGACCTTATTGGTGAGGTTCTTCAGAAAGGTCGCGTGCGCAGTACTCGTAACCGGCGTGCTTGTATGACCAGATGTATGAACGTGGACGAGGCGATAGGAATATGTAAGGATCGTAGCTGGTGGCATGCTGTGGCTTCTGTCTTCTCCTACGGGAAAATGGCTTGATTTTATATATGTACGTTCTAGGCTTTCTCAAATCTAACTGCCAAGACTTTTCCCAACTCTGTTGTCGTCGGCTTCCAGTCTAACTGGATGTAGGTTAATACCAGTGTTTTACATGGAGGGACTGCCTATCTGACCTCCACAACCCAGTTACTGGGCAACACAATACCTCTTGGTAAGACTGTTTGTCAGACTTCCCGGTTTCTGAGAATCCGCGACAACTGTCAAGATCTACGTATCTACAACGGCTTTAGGTGCTTTTCGAGTCACAGGGGTGTCACACCACCAACTTTTATACTTCAGGCTGCTACTAAGAAATTCCTAAGTTCGATTCCGTGTCGGTACCCATGTAACTTGCCAATTCACATGTACTTTCTAAGTTAATCTTGGACATCACTGACATCGGTGAAGGAAAACATCGTGAGGAAACCTGGACTTACATATCCATCACGCCTGTATTCCCCAAAGGGTTAGGCAGAGGTGTACCAATATACACCTACAGTTCGCCGGTATGTTTAAGTCCCATGTAATAGGGAGCGACCCTATTGCCATTAACCGGGCACAAATCCTAACTCCGAGCTGCTACTGAGAATTTCATAAAAAAACCCAATAACGCTTTTTACTCGACCTGGGAATCGAACCCAAGAACTCTAGCGTAGCAGTCGCGCTTAGGACCACTAGGCTAACGAGGCAGTCAATTACAATTAATATAAATCTGAAATCGCCATTACGCCTTGAGCAAGCGTGGTGATCAATGCTCGTGCCTTCTCTGCATGAGAAGAGCGCTTTGCCCTGCAGTAGGACAGTAAGTAACACTGGCATCATAAGAAAAAAGAACGTAATTGCACAACATAAAGTAACCGATTTCCGACCTTAAAAAGTAATGACTTACAGTCGGAAATCGATAACTTCATTTGTCGTGTAATTATGTCCTTTATTATTGTGACGGCAGAATAGGCTGGTGTATTTCTCAAGGCCAGAACCATCTGGCCTTGAGAAATACACCAGCCTATTCTCACGAATCAACTCGCAAAATACGATCAAAGGAACCATCCTTTGATCGTATTTTGCGAGTTGATTCGTGATTCAAGTTATCGTAGTATCTGCTATTACAGTGGGCACATATGATATACATTTGATATTCCAATACTTGTGCTCTGCGCACAGTAAGCATCTTCGTTCCTCCAATAATCGTCTTCTACGATGTCCTTCTCACCGCTCTGGTTTTCTTAAATCTTCTTTTTTTGTCCAGGCGGTTTTCCTTTGGAATGCGCTTCCTCAGAATATCAAGATGGCTACCAGTTGTTTCATATTCAAAGTAAAAGCTCGTGAACACTTGCTTATGAAGTTGGCAGACTCGTCTCACGATTAGTTTCTTATATTTCTCCACCTATGTATTTTTTGGCTTTCTCTACTCTGTATATTTTGTTTGTATGTATGTATATATTATGTATTTATTATATTTTATTCCTGGAAACTTTCTGTTCCTTGCACCTACTATGTTTTGTCTCTGCATCACCCTAAGGTAGACTGGTAGAAAATGCCAAAGGCATTAAGTCCCCCTTTGTACAGTGTATTATTTACATTATGTGCAAAAGTTTTAATAAATATATAATCAACATGATAATTCCACACTTATCTATCCAACATCTAAATTATGCATTGCTAGTGTGATAAAGAATATTTGATAATTGGACATTTATTGAATTTCTTCGGAATTCTTCAAGGTGCAGTTTTGTCAAAAAAAAACGTAGGTACCTAACTAATTAAATAAAATTAGGACAACTGCTCAATCCTAACTAAACAAAAAATCTCATTCGACAACTAAAAAGTGAAAAATAACTTTAGCTTTGGAAGTCGGCGGCTTCGGTTCTGTTTGTTGTTTTGTATCGCCACCGACTTCTAAAGCTAAAGTTATTTTTCACTTTTTAGTATCAACTTCTTATCATTCAAACCCATGAAAGAACAGTTACACTACGTAAATTAACAAGGCGCCACTTAAAAGTCACAGGAAAGCAGAATACGCTAATTCGTTTACTTGGATGACATATTTTTTTTTTACCAAACTTCTGAACCAATTTCGATAAAACGTATAGGGACCACCTTTGAAGTATGACGTATCAAACAAAAGAATCATCGAAATCGATTCATAATTGGCGGAGATACCGCGTGACACACATACAAAAAAAAATACAAAACAAAAACATACAGACGTATTGAGGACCTCATTATTTTTGAAGACAGTTAAAAAATAAAATGCGAAAGTTTGTTGGGATGGTTGTATAGATGTCAATTACTATAGATCTAGATGAAATTTGGCACTGAGATATATTGGAACAAAAAAAAAAAACCGCATATATTTAAAACTTTACCTATATTGGTCTCCAGACCGATTTCGGTCACGGCGGCCAATCTCAATGGAGACTAGCCAAGTACGCAGGAGATATTATAGTGCACAAGTGTGTGCGCAAACACAGGTGCACTCCCTCTTCCCTCTCTCTCATAGTCCGATGGGACGGCAAGCCGACCCAACCGGGGAGTGATAAGGCGCAGGACCAACGGCGACACGTGCTTTCCAAAATACTTGGGTGTCACACAACCAACTTCCCAATTCCGGGGTGTTACTGAGAAATTCCTAATTGAAAAATCCAATAACACTTTTTGCCCGACCTGGGAATCGAATCCAGGACCCCACGCTTAATAGTCGAAGATCTAAGCGTACAGCGTCAGACAGCGGGAAGCGACTTTGTTTTATACTATAATATAATATACCATCACGGCCTGTTATCCCAGAAGGGTTAGGCAGAGGTGTACCAATATACACCCACAGTTCGCCAGTATGTTAAGGTCCCATGTAATAGGGGGCGAGCCTATTGCCATTAAGCGGGCACAAATCCTAACTCCGAGCTGCTACTGAGAATTTCATAGATAAACCCAATAGAACTTTGCTCGACCTGGGAATCGAACCCAAGACCTCTAGTGTAGCAGTCACGCTTAGGACTAATACGCTAACGAGGCAGTTTATATTATGTAGAGATAATATCTTTGATAACGGGAAACACCAGATTTAAAAAAAACTGTTATCATTTTCCCGGAATAGTTTTATACTGACTGTTATCATTAGAAATGATAGCAAAGTCTGTATTATATCAGCGATGAGTAACTACGTAATACAAAATCTTATCAATCTAGATATGTCCAGGATCTTACAAGTAATAAAATTAAAAAAAATGATGTAACCCCCGACAGAAGAATAAAGATGCCTACCGCAGCTAACAAAAGAGCTGATAATTTTGAAACTGCTGAACCGACTTTGATAAAGATATCTAAGAAGCATTGCTAGGAAACCTGCTCTTAAATTAAAAAAAACACATTCACATCGGTTTACCTGTTTAAGAGCTACGGTGCCACAGACAAACACACAGACACGTCAAACTTATTAACACCACTCTTTTTGTTTCCTAGCGATGGTTCATAGACATTTTGTATCAAAATCGGTTCAGCAGTTTCAAAGTCATCAGCTCTTTTGTTAGCTGCGGTAGGGATCTTTATTCTTCTGTCGGGGGTTACTTAAAATTCTTAATTTTATTACATAATAGCGAACTGCCGGCGGCTTCGTCTGGGTGACTTATTTCACCCGCGTTAAGTTACGTCTTTGGTTACGTCTTTGGTTACTGCTCCTCTCCCGCGGGTCGTAGCGAGATGTTATATAGCCTATGTTACTCAGAAATAATGTAGCTATCTATTGGTGAGAAAATGGTTGAAATCGGTTCAGTAGTTTCAGAGCCTATTCGTTACAAACAAACAAACAAATCTTTCCTCTCTATAATATTAGTATAGATATATTTTATTATATAAATATTTTTATATATTTATATATATACATATTTGTATTGACTTGGTTATTTCGCAAAAATAGTTGACAGCTAATCGATTCAAAGACGTGGCAGTAATTTTTGGAGGGGCCACTCAGGGCCGAGACCTGCCAGGGCTATGAGTTGTTTGTAAGAGATACCGCGCCCCCGGAACGCAAAGAGCACAAGACGGAACATGGATGGGTTTTAGTCAGTAAAAGTCTGACACTTCCTCCCGCCCCGCCCAAGTCATTAAAGGAAGTCATTTGATGATTTCCCATCGGCTAAAAAGCTAATCGGTTCCTTGGCAATGGCAGAAATGTCTTATCCTGATAATTTTATCCTCAGATGAGTACTCCTCCGATGAAGACTATGGCCTGTTCTTCGAGGCTCTTGGTTCAGGATCCAAAGAAGAAATGGCCAGCGATGACACCGGCTCTGTAAGTATTCATTATTACTATTAACGGCTTTTACATAATGAACTGCCCTGTTGGCCTGATAAGTGATGAGTTTGGAGTCCTGGGTTCGTTTCCCAGGTAGGGCTAAAAAAGTTATTGGGTTTTTCCATTAGGAATTTCTCAGAAGCAGTTCAGAGTTGTTGTGTTCCGGTTCTAAGGGTATGGGTGCCGGTGTAGTTACAAGTACATGAGACATTTCAACTTTATCTCTGGGATGGCAACGCGCTAGCAAGGCCTCTGGTATTGCAAATGTGTATAGGCAGCGGTGGCCATTTAACCTCAGGTGGGCCGTAAGCTTGATTGCCATCCAATGATATTAAAAAAAATACAGTATTTTATATGCACTCCAACAATATGGGATCAAAGGAATTGCTGAGAAGAATGTGAATATAAAATGACGTCACTCTAAATCCAATATGGCGGATTCCTAATTCTCAATTTAGTTATACTTATGTGCATACATAAACTCACGCGTTTTTCCCATGAGGGTAGGCAGAAACCACAGAACGCCACCTGCTACGATCCTTACACACTTCTTTCGCCTTGTCCACGTTCCTTTATACAAGCAAGCCGGTTACGAGTACTGCGCACCCGACCTTTCTGAAGAACCTCACCAATAAGGTCAGGGTAGGTCTTCCTAGGGCGTCCTCTCCCGGCGTTGCCACTCACATCTGCCACATAAATCCCTATTGTTAGTCGTTTATGTAGTTACTTATTTTTTTTTATCTTGTTCTCTTTAGAGTCATTACCGCGAGGATATTTCTGCAGTCTACTTGTACAGGGTCGTCGTTGGAGATGAGCTGGACCTGATCTCGTTAAACAAGCCTTACAAGCAGAAGCATTTGTCTTCAGATGTAAGTAAAATATTCAGCATTGTCATACAACGTGGCAATGCTGCCAGCCTTTGGGGCACTTGCCCTATTGACAGCGATGCGAATGAGTGTTTTGATGGAGAGCTTCCTTTTTTGTTTTAAGGGTTCCGTACCTCAAAAGGAAAAAAACGGAACCCTTATAAGAACACTTCACTCACTTCGATCACTTTGTTGTCCGTCCATCTATCTGTCTGTCTGTCAAGACCCTTTATTTCGGGAACGCGTGAAGGTATCAACGTTGAAGTTGAGCAGGCGCAGTGCGAATGCTTGCCACTAGAGACACGCGACGCGAACGCCGCGTCTACGCTACGTTGACGTCAGCCAAAGGAGTAAACTAAAAAAACTGATCAACAATTTTTTTGGTAAAAGAATGTCATTTATCCGTTTATTTATAAAATAATTTATAGCCTTGAAATTAGATTAAAAAAACAAAAAAAAAACAATCAAACTAAATGGCATCATAAAATTCCTCCGCTTCGCCGTCAACCGGAAAAGTGCCCAAAAGATTGGCGGCATTGCCACGTTGGATGGCAATGCTAATTCTCTGGTCTAGGTTAAATAGCCCGAGAATTAGCATTGCAATACTGCCAGTGTTTTGGGCACTTTTCCGGTTGCCAGCCTTTATTCATTAATATTCATATTTTAAAGATGCATAATTTTCTCTAATTTACAGGAAGTCTACATTCTGGATACTCCATGCTCAGGAGTGTACGTCTGGATGGGTTCTGGAGTCAGTGCCGAGGTCCGGAAAGCCTACCATGACATATCCAACAAGTACTTTGAAGAGAAAAACTATCCTTCATGGGTGAGTATCTGCATACATCAAATAATAAAATTAAAAATTTTAAGTAACCCCCACAGATAGGATTTGTACCCAGTTAATGGCAATAGACTCGCCCCCTATTACATGGGACCTAAACATAATTGTAGATTGGTACACCTCTGCCTAACCCTTTGGGGAACACAGGCATGATGGTATGTTGTTGTACTACTAAACCGATTTTGATAAAATTTCTATGGGACCAATCTCAAAGTAAAAAATATACAAGCAAATTAAGAACCTCTTTCTTTTTTGAAGTTGGTTACAAATAGGTTTAAAAAGAAAGATGCTTCTTGCTCGTTCTTCTCCATAGATACCTACGTTCTGGAACAACTAGCAGGAGCAATTAGCTTCAACTTTCTGTATAACTTCTTGACAATTCAAAAGTGCCTGTAAATGGTCTAATTGAAATAAATGCTTTAACTTTTCTTAGTGAAGCCGATGAGATCAGAAATACTCATCTCTTTTTCGTATTCATAGCTACCTTTGGTACATAAACTCACGCCTTTTTCCCATGGGGTTAGGCAGAAACAACAGAACGCCACCTGCTACGATCCTTACGTAGTCCTTTCGACTTTGGTTTTTATTTGATTTCTCTTTTTTTTTTAGGTTAATGTGACTAAAGTCACAGAGGGCTCCGAGAGTTCTACCTTCAAACAGTACTTCCATAATTGGGAATCAATATCTGCCAACTCCAAGGGATTAGTCACCGATTCAGGTACGTACTATCAAAAAACTTCTTAACAAAAAAAATTGAACCGTCTAAAAAACTAAAAAGTAAAAAATTAACTTTAGCTTTGGAAGTCGGCAGCTTTGGTTCTGTTTGTAGTTTTGTATAGCCACTGACTTCCTACTTAATTTAAAAGAGTTTTCGTGGAGTTTCTTACTAGTTCTTCTCCATAGAGACCTACGTTTAGCAAAGCTGATTAGCTTTAACTTTCTGACTAACTTTTTTGACAATTTAAATTTGTGCTTAAAAATGGTTTTATTACATTAAATGTTTTGACCTTGACTCTGACTTTGACTCTGACTTTGACTCTGACTTTGACTCTGACTTTAACTCTGACTTTGACTCTGACTTTGACTCTGACTTTGACGCTGACTTTGACTCTGACTTTGACTCTGACTTTGACTCTGACTTTGACTCTGACTTTGACTCTGGCTTTGACTGGCTTTAACTCTGACTTTGACCCTGACGTTAACTCTGATTATTACTCTGACTTTGGGTCTACCTTGACTCTGGCCTTGACTCTGATTCTAGCTTTGACTCTGGCTTTGACTTTGATTATGTTACAGATGCCGGTTACTACTCTGAGGATGCCGAGCATTCGGCGCAGGCTGCCAAGCAAATAGGCAAGAGTGCCTCCGCCAGGGGGTACATGCCAGACCAGGGCGAGGGCAGTCTCACCGTCACAAGGTGGGTTTAGCTAAAGTGGCAATGTTGACCAATGATGGGAGTATCATCATAATGCGGCGATACTAAGCCAAATAGGCATTTTTAGGCAAATGGAAATATTACTGCCTCGTTGGCCTAGTGGTCCTAAGCGCGACTGCTACATTAGAGGTCTTGGGTTCGATTCCCAGGTCGAGCAAAAAGTGTTTTTGGGTTTTTCTATGAAATTCTCAGTAGCTGCTCGAAGTTAGGATTTGTGCCCGGTTAATGGCAGTATGCTCGCCCTCTATTACATGGAACCTAAACATACCGGCGAGCTGTGCCTGTACATTGGTACACCTCTGCCTAACCCTTCGGGGAATACAGGGGCGATGGTATGTGATGGTATGTACTTTAGGCTGGCAATATTTCTGGCAGTTTTACTATGAATCCTAACGCAATGTTGTGCTTTATTTCATGCACTTTCTAAGCTAATCTTCGACATCACTGACATCGGTGAAGGAAACCAACGTGAGGAAACCTGGACTTATAATACTTAAGTCTGATATCGCCAATCCGCTAAAGGCGAACTTTGATAGCGCGATCTAGGCAACGTCAGTTTGTCGTAATAGTTCGCATGTTGAGCGATAGATGTCGCTACAACAATACTAAACTATGACATCACTTTTTTGTCATCTCAATTCACTAACTATTTATTAATTTCAAAGCAACTAAAAATCGAATATTATAGTTAGGTATTTAAAAACTCATCAGGTTTCCAGGGCTAAAATAAACTGCTTTTTTTGTGCAGTTGTGTCTTGGTATTATTGTTTAATGATGTCATCTACCCAATAATAGGCTCTTATGTAATCCTTTATCTTCCATCTCAGGATATCAGGAGGAGATCAAGAAGATGTGACCGAAGAGTTCGCTTCTGGAGTGTCTGTGTTGTACCAGAGTGACGTGTATGTCGTGAAGTATGAGTACACAGACGCCAACGGAGCAGACGCATTCATTATTTACTATTGGATTGTAAGTATTCAAAGCTTATTTAGCAATTTTAGTTGTAGTAGAGAGCTCTATGTGCAGGCGCTCGTCCAGGGGAAGTACTGTCGAGGTATGAGAAACAGGGTGTACAGTCTCATCCTCCTCATCCTAAAGGGAGGATCCTCCGAGCAGACGGGTGTTGTGTCTGGTGGACTACTGCCCGACGGTTGTTGTCGAGATTCTGTATATTATGTTAACGTTGTGGCGAACTTTGATAGAGCGATCTAGGCAAAGTCTGTTTGTCGAAGTAATTCACATGTTGAGCAATAGATGTCGCTACAGTACTACTACCATACCTATTTCTGCCGCAAAGCAGCGTTGCTGTGTTCCGGTTTGAAGGGTACGAGTGCCGGTGTAATTACAGGCACATGACACATTTCAACTTTGTCTCTGGGATGGCAACGCATTTGCAAGGCGTCTCGTATTGCAGAAGTCTATAGACAGCGGTGACCACTAAACATCAGGTGGGACGTCGGTTTGTTTACCTTCCTTTGTTAACATTAAAAATCAATCATTTAACATCTAAGGTACCTCGCTCTTGGTGATGACTGACAAAAAACGGAATATTTTGGAACAGAAATTGCTGCTTTTTTCTTACTTTGATAAAACACACATTTATTAATTAACGAAGTTAGTTGACATGTAGCGACATCTATCGCTCAACAAACGAACTACTACGACAAACTGACGTTACCTAGATCGCGATATCACAGTTCGCCGCGACGTTTAGCATATAATTATACAAAATCTCGACAACAACCTTCAGGCAGTAGCCCACAAAACATAATAACCGTCTGGTCGGAGGATTCTCCCTTTTCAATGGAGGATGAGAGACTTTACACCCTGTTTCTCACACCCTCCAAATACACAACGTTTACGCATAAGAACAACTAAAACTCTTTTCTAAAAGAAACCAATTAATAAACAGACTAGTGCTATTATAATATAATGTAAAAAGCATACGTGGTATTCTACAAAACATTACGTTCCTAAAAGCAGTGCAATAATTGCCTCTTTACGAGTAAGTGCTGAAATAAAAAATGCGACATTTGTTTCCAGGGCTCTGCAGCCAACGCTGATGACAAGAAGGCAGCTTTGGAGCTGGTCTCCCAGATCGAGGAGGAGCTGGAAGGAGCTCCTACTGTCGTGAAGGTCCCTCAAGGAAAGGAGAACAAGCATTTCCTGACCATCTTCAAAGGTACGAGAGATTATACGCTTTTTTTATTTATTAACAACCGCCTCTTTAAACTAGTGATCCCAAGTGCGGCTGCTACACTAGAGGTCTTGGGTTCGATTCCCAGGTAGAGTAAAGTGCTATTAGGTTTTTCTATAAAATTCTCAGTAGCAACTCGGAGTCAGGTTTCGTGTCCGGTTAATGATAATGGGCTCGCCCCCTATTACATGGGACTTAAACATTTCGGCGGACTGTGGGTGTATATTGGTACTCTCTGCCTAACCCTTCGGGAAATACAGGAGTGATGGTATGGCATAAACACATTTTCGCGCGCGTTAATTTGTGTACAGTAATTTGAGTGGCAATTTCTCTTAATCGCTACTAATTGTTTGTTACAGGCAATCTGGCAATAATGTTCGGCGGCAAAGATGCTCCTGAGAATTCCAAAGGGTCTTATGAAGATGACAACATACGACTATTTAGAGTGAGTAAGCTCGATTTCCATAATGTAATGAGCTCATTGTACTGGATCCACCATCGGAGATCTAGACATCTAGTCTACTTTTTTTTATACAAATGAATTTGATCTTTAGGTGGAAGGCACAGAACTTGGAGTTGACATGAGAGCCATTCAGGTTCCAGAGACGACTGACAGTCTTGAAGATGATGATGTCTATGTGCTGGAGACTAAAGACAACGTCTATGTCTGGATTGGCAAGGTAAGAATCAATTAGCTCGTCTGGGGAAGTACTACCACCATGCATATTTCTGCCGAAGAGCAGCGTTGCTATGTTCCGGTTTGAAGGGTATGGGTGCCGGTGTAATTACAGGCACATGAGACGTTTCAACTTTGTCTCTGGGATGGCAACGCATTTGCAAGGCCTCTGGTATTGCAGATGTGCATAGGTAGCGGTGACCACTTTACATCGGGTGGGCCGCATCGGCTTGTTTGTTTGAAATAAATATTTTGACTTTCACTATGATGTCTTATTGATATGTTTTTATTGACATAGGAATCGAACGACACGGAGAAGGAAGCTGTCGCGAGCTTCGTAGAAAAGGTGGTGAATGAGAAGGAGATAGTTACCGTAGAGCAGGGAGAGGAACCTGAAGAGTTCTGGGATGCTTTAGGTGGGTAGATGATTTCTGGTGTACTAGCTGACCCGTCTGTCTCGTGGTCAACAGCGCTGTTGCGTTGCTGATTGGAGCTCCAAAAAGTGGCGTTAAGTTATTACCATCAAAATTTTCTCAGGGACAGCCTGGAGTTTGAAAGCTGGTGGTATGACACTCCCGTGCCTCGGAAAGCACGTAAAGTCGTTGGCCCTGCGCCTGATCTCTCCCCGGCTGTGTCGGTTTGGTGTCCCATCGGTCTATGAGAGTGAGGGAAGAGAGTGTTTGCGCACACACTTGTACACTATAATATCTCCTGCGTACTTGGCTAGTCTCCATTGAGATTGGCCGCTGTGACGAAAAATTAATCAGGAGGATATTATTATTAGTTCTAGAATAGATGTCGTGATGTGTTTATCTTTATTAACAAAATAACCTCCAATGAAAAGTCATAAGAAAGCAAAATACGCAATTTCGTTTACTGGGATGACATTACTTTAAAACTATAAAAAACTCTCTCTCTTCTTTCGTTCCTTTTTACACACACCATCACGCCTGTATTCCCCGAAGGGTTAGGCAGAGGAGTACCAATGTACTGACGTGTACTGACCTGTACCTCACAGTTCGCCGGTATGTTTAGGTCCCATGTAATAGGGGGCTAGCCTATTGCCATTAACCGGACACAATTACTAACTCCGAGCTGCTACTGAGAATTTCATAGAAAACCCCAATAACACTTTGCTCGATCTAGGAATCGAACCCAAGACCTCTAGCGAAGTAGTCGTGCTTAGGACCACTAGGCTAACGAGGCAGTTAGGCTCTCTTTTTATATTCTTTATATTCATTCAGGTGGCGCTCCTGAGGAAAAGGAGGATGCCTCAGGGTGGAGGAATGCTGTGAACAGGAAGATGAACAGCGATCGTACCCTGACTGCTGTCACCGTCAGTGTCACCAAGAAGATCAAGTTTGAAGACCTGGACACGGAGTATACGCAGCAGGTAACTTCAGCATAGCACCTCTAAATCATAATGTTACAGGTAGAAGGGACATCAGATTCAGTACAAGATTTTTCCCGTCCTTGCGTCGTATTTCTCATTTCGCCTACGTAAAAAGGACGGGGTGTTATAAGTTTGACGTGTCTGTGTCTGTGTGTGTCTGTGACATCGTAGCTCCCTAACGCATGAACCGATTTTGATTTTGTTTTTCGTGTTTGATAAATGAATTAGTCGGGAGTGTTCTTAGTTATGTTTGACGCAAATCAGTTTAGCGGTTTCAAAGTTATCAGCTCTTTTGTTGGCTATGGCAGGGATTTGTATTCTTCTATAGAGGTTACTTAATTTTTTTAATAATATACAGAAGTATAGATAAGTCTTGGTTTTTCCAGGATCTGTCTGATGATGGAATCTACGTACTGGACACGGGTGAGGAGCTGTACGTGTGGCAAGGAAAGAACATCCCTGAACGTGTGAAGATGGCCAAGAGTGATATTGTCAAGGTAATAAAACTCCCTTTCTATCTTTACAAAATTATATCTCCCGCTTAACTTCCGTTCGGCCGATCACACTTATTTCCGTAACGCTCCCGTTATGCATTCACCAGCTAACTCCCCAAGTCAAGCGTGCGTAAAGAAGTTTTACTTCAAAAAGGTTACCTATGACTAAACGATAAGTAGCAGTAGAGCTCTTTGTGAAGGAGCTCGTCCGGGGAAGTACTACCACCATACCTATTTCTGCCGCAAAGCAGCGTTGCTGTGTTCCAGTTTGAAGAGTATGGGTGCCGATGTAGTTACAGGCACATGATGCATTTCAACTTTGTCTCTGGGATGGCAACACATTTGCAAGGCCTCTGGTATTGCAATTGTCCAGAAATTGATATTAAATAGCAATTGATTCCAAAAGTTAGTAGCTTTGCTGAACTCGTTAAATTTTTTTCACAGGAATACATCGAAGATGACGGCTTGGACCGCACCGTGGACACAGCCTTGGTTGTGTTCGTGAAACAGGGCGAGGAACCGAGCGTATTCAAGAAGCTGTTCCCAGAGTGGGACAACGATATGTGGGATGTAAGTACATTTCCTACTTCCTGCTAATCCTACTGTGGAGGTATGAGAACCAGGGTGTAAAGTTACCCATCCTCTATTGAAAAGGGAGGATCCTCCAAGCAGACGGGTGTTGTGTCTGGTAGGCTACTGCCCGACGATTGTTGTCGGGATTTTGTATAAAATTATGCTAAACGTCGCAGCGAACTTTGATAGCGCCATCTAGGCACCGTCAGTTTGTCATGTGTTTCTTGTTGTTCGCATGTTGACCAATAGATGTCGCTACACTACTATCCTACTAATATTATTAATGCAAAAAAATTTAAGGATGGATGGATGGATCTTTGTTACACTTTCACGCTTATACGATTTGTGACTTATACGATTGTAGTGTGGAATAACACATAGGATACTTTTTATCCTCGAAAAATTTACGGTTCCCGTGGAATAATTTATCAAATTTCGCTAGTACTTACTAAAATAATAAAGCTGAACAGTTATTGTTTGTTGGTTTAAACGCGTATAGCTCTGGATAGCCAGGTTCACGAGGAATAGTATAGGCTATATATATAACATCACGCTACGACTCCCGGAAGCGAAGCAGTAACCAAAAACGTAACTTAATGCGGGTGAAAAAACTACGTGTTGCTGATGGATAATTATTATTATTCTTTTTATATTTACAGAACCAGACTTCCTACGAAGATATCAAGAACGAGACGAAAGCTGCTAATTCTAAGTAAAAATGAAAACCTTATTTATCTTTTATACATTTTTATTTATTATTAAAATTATTTTACATGTTGCACTATGAAAATATATACTAATTATAACAATATTTATTCAATACGATTTTTTATTTACATTATCCGATTACTTCAAGTGTGAAATGACATCCAACATACACCTTACAGAGGCAATAATAGTAACAAGGTGAAAGTAAATATTGGTCAATTGAGTTGGCGAATAAGTAGTAGAGCTCTTTGTGAAGGAGCTCGTCCGGGGAAGTACTACCACCATACCTATTTCTGCCGCAAAGCAGCTTGTAGTGTTCCGGTTTGAAGGGTATGGGTGCCACTGTAATTACAAGGGCATGAGACATTTTAACATTGTCTCTGGTATTGCAGATGTCTATAGGTAATGGTGACCACTATTAACATCAGGTGGACCGTCGGCTTGTTTGCCATTCAATAATATAAAAAAAAAATAATAAGTACATTTTATAATATGCTATATTAGCCAGACATGGAACCAACATTAAGTGAAACCAACATTGAATGGAACCAACATTAGAACACCAACATTTCGACGGATTCAATACATCATTTTAAGCCGCTATCCCACAGGCGTTTTATGAGCGTTGCTGTTTATTTAACGTCTGCGCAACGACAACGCTGCGGTGACGTCGCGAGTCTCTAGTGGCAAGCGTTCGCACTGCGACTGCGCAACGTCAACTAAAGACTCGCGACGTCAACGCCGCGTATACGCAGCAGCGTTGTCGTTGCGTAGACGTCAGAGACACCCCAACACTCATAAAACGCCCACAGGATAGCAGCCTTAGAATCCCTAGCGTCAACAACCAATCATGCAGCAGCGATACACTGATTAATTATCTGCACTAGATTCTTGTTCTCCAACGCAGCAGCTATCCTCTCCTTGTCTGCTAGCTGTTTGTTCACCGCGTGCTCGGACACGTGAGAGCCCTCGGAGACTTCTACGGTGACTTTGAAACGGCTTGGGAGTGCCCGTAGGAGTTGTACCCTTATAGATAAACCTGGAATTTGTGAACAAGTGTCTTAGATTGTATATACTTTATTTTTGGCTTCCAATCTAAGGCTGCCTGTCCACAGAAGTGGAGAGAGGCTGCAGAGCGGAGAATAGGGAAATATTAACCAATAGGATTGCATAATTAAAAACTCTATGCAGTCTTATTGGTTAATATTTCTCTGTTTCTCCACTCCGTAGCTTCTCTCCTCTTCTGTGGAAAGGGAGCCTTTATGGAAGCTGCCAAATACTAGTGTTTTACATGGAGTGACTGCCTATTATAATCTCTGGAAGTACTGGTACAATTACAAAAATTGTTTCACTGATAAAAAACTATATGTTTGCCGACTTTCAGAATGGATGACTTCACTTACATGAGGACAGTCGTTGGTAAAAACTAGTATTTTATATCATCAGCATCATATCAGCCACAGGACATCCACTGCTGGACTTAGGCATCACAAATAGGTTTCTAAAAAGACTGGTTAGAACCGGCCTTCATCCAGTATTTTATATATTGATTCAATTTAGGCCTAATATCCTGCGAACATAACTTTTTTATAAAATTGTTTAAGAATAAACCTTCCATACTGGTACCCAAGATACAGGCTTGCCTAGTTTGGGGCCAGTGTCAAAAACTGTATGTAACTTAACTTTAATTTTAATAAAATGATTTGAAAGTCAAGATTAAATATTATGATTAGGTATGTAATCAGTTGCTTCTCGTGATGTTTTAGGGAACGCCTTAGTGTAATTTTCAGCTATATACAGGACGGTCAGTGTGATATAAGTTTTCCAATAAACATAGAAGCCCCTAGAACTTACCTATCAATGTGGCCATACTGCAATGTGGAATAGTCGGCGTAAAGTTTACAAACACAGTATTATCCTTATTATCTACTCTAATATTACTCTCCTCTACGACCCGCAGCTCTTCCAACGTCAGTGGGTGTTCAGGATCATTAATATTGCGAATTAAATCGAATATTTCGCGTTCATCAAATAAGTCTTCAATATCTTCGTCGAAGTCAGTTGCGGTCTTCTGCCTTTCTGATTCTTTGTCGTATATGTTGGGGTTTACGTTGTCGGCTACCGATTTCGTCATTTTTATGTGGATTTCAAAGTATTTTTAATGATTGAAATTACCAAAAATAAAACAGCGTAGACACAAACACAACTATCTGTAAAGTGTCAACACAGCTGATATTGTGACATTGATTTGTTCGTTCAAGAATTGCTTTTTGGAGAGCTGTTTTAAATAAAGAGATTGATTAAACACTTATTATTTCAAAATGATTCTTAAATGAATAAAAGAAAGGAAAACTCAACTTTAGTATTTAAAATTCCGAAATATAAAGTTTTAATAAGTTGAAATGAAAAAACCACTGAGATAAACTGAAAAACACTTCTTAATACTTTTTGTAAACATTGTAACCATTTCTGGACGAAACTTCAACTGACTTTCACATCGTTCCAAAACTAAAATTTTCATCTATTACCATTTATAACATAAATCTATCGCCTATCTCCCTTACACTCCAAGCAGATAATATACGTTATCTCTTTGTAAGGAAATTAGGCTACAGGAGCTGAAACGCAAACACTGACATCGCAATCAGGATCAATAACTAAATCGGTTGATTTTACTTCGTGTTTTATAAAGAAAATAATACGCGAGGGGCGTTTTACATCCCACAGCACTTCGAAGGACCTCAGCATATGTAAGCAAACACATTTTACTTAACTATTAAACCTCAACATTCATCTAAACTCCCCATTTTCCTAATTAGAAAGTGGTTTTATCTAAATATGTTCATAACTATTTGTTTTCGGATTAAAATCGTCATTGAGACGTTAAATCGTTCGGAATATTGTATGACGAACGATTATATACATGTAAGAATCTTGTAATATAGGTATAAAGGTATTTTTTTGTTAATATTTTTAGGGGTGGGTACCTACTAGGGTTGAAGTGACGTAATTCGAAAGACGAAGAGAATTTTAAATCTACCCTTTAGGTATACTGTATAACAGGGTGATTAGGGATGTAGGGGTGAATAGGGGCGAGACTTTAAAAGAAATATTATAGCTTGTTGCCAAAAAGGACTCGAATTTTCTTACTGAATTGTAGTTTACGATTTGGTGCCCTTATCGGCATCGAATAATAGTATTTCAACGATAAAATCCCTTTTCAAGTTCCGCCCCCAATTCACACCTAAATCTGTTCATAGTACAGTAAAAATGAGTGGGCAACCACCCATTTTTACTGTACTTTGAACAATAATGCTGTATTTTGTTAGTAAATGTATCATAATTTTTTGTTGCCAGTTTTCCTTGGTAGATACCAGTAGTAGGTAGGAAAAACTGATAAAATCTGTTAAACCTATTATCATCTCACACAAACCATCACGCCTATATTCCCCGAAAAGTTAGGCAGAGGTGTAACAATGTACACCCACAGTTCGCCGATATGTTTAGGTCCCATGTAATAGGGGGCGAGCCTATTGCCATTAACCGGGCACAAATCCTAACTCCGAGCTGTTATTGTATTATTGCTATTGTATTTCATAGAAAAACCCAATAACACTTTGCTCGACCTGGGGATTGAACCCAAGACCTCTAGCGTAGCAGTCGTGCTTAGGACCACTAGGCCAACGAGGCAGTTATCATCTCACTGCAGGGCAAAAGCCTCTTCTTATACAGAGAAGGCACGAGCATTGATCACCATGCTTGCTCAAGGCGGATTGGCGATTTCAGACTTATATTAATTACAAGTCCAGGTTTCCTCACGATATTTTCCTTCACGAATGTCCAAGATAAGCTTAGAAAGTACATATTGAAAAAGTGTGGAATAGTAACCTCCACAAGTCATGAGCACAAACATCAAGTTCATTTTTGGGGTTCCTTTCTGGTTTTTTTGGGCCGCCCACGCTGCACGCGATTGGTCCGTAAGTCAGAGAGATCGGGTGCAGCGTCGGCGCCCTAAAATACTCAGAAAGGAACCGAAAAAGTATAACATGAACTTGACGTTTGCGCTCACGACTCGCGGCGGCTACTATACTTGCCCGTGATTGGTTATAAATCCACAACCTTGTGCATGAAAAGCAGGCATTTGCTGCGATCCTTACACACTCCTTTCGCCTCGTCCACGTTCATACATCTGGTCATACAAACACGCCGGTTACGAGTACTGCGTACCCGACCTTTCTGAAGAACCTCACCAATAAGGTTAGGGTAGGTCTTTCTAGGGCGTCCGCTCCCGGCGTTGCCACTCACATCTGCCATATAAGTTCGTTTTTTTGTCGCATTTCATCATTAGGCGTATAATTAATACCTTGAATTCTCCTTCCTTAGCACAATGGCGTCAGATCCATGGATCGTGCAGCCCCACGAGCATGCCAAGTTTACGGAGCACTTCCGTAACCTCGGTCCGGTGAACGGATTCCTGACCGGGGAACAAGCTAAGCGGTTCATGCTGCAGGTAAGCTTTGGAACAACTTTTTGATTTGTCATAATTGTCAACATTAGGCACGAGTTACAGTGGTACCTTAGACTTAAAAGTTGGAAGAGTCTTCTCCGACGAACACAGGCCATCCAGGACCTACCACCTACGGAGAAACTTAAGTTGTGGTAAAAACGACACCAACCACCACACAACTTAATTCAACTTCTATCGGAGTATTTATATAGGGTTAGTATTTCTAGTCTTCAATCTAGTTTCTATAGTAATCTAACAAAGAGACCAGAGTCCAGTACAACAATGCGTTCAGGATGTTGTTGGGTCTCCCTCGTTACTGCAGCGCCTCGACAATGTTCGCGGAGGCGCGCGTAAAATTGTTTTTACACGATGATGCGCAAGAGACGTACTTCGCTGGTGCGGCGAGTGCGGGGGAGCTCCAACAGCATGCTGGCCGCGCTCTCGGAGAGGCTCGACTGCGCCTCCATAAATCATTGTGGTAGGTTGCACATTGGTTGCGGGTAATTTATGTTTGTGGAGTCCAATAATTTAAAATTTTTTGCTCAATTATTTTTCTGATTTATATTATTCTTATTTTCTCTCTTGTTTTTTTAGTAATGTATGTTATGTAATGTGACTGATTGTAATAATTAATAATGTGTATAATTATGAGTTGTGGTAACTTGAAATTATTATTGAATTATTATTCCATTTATTTATTTTATATACATATAATTTACATTTTTAAATATTAATATAAAAAATATAAAAACATTTAAAAATATAAAAAATAGTAGCCCACCGGTATCGGGAACAGGGTCCAAGCTACCGGTAGTCAGGGCTCCTGAGAAAGGAATCGCCTAACAATACGCGCCGTGTCTAGGAGTACCGCTTTCTGAATCAAGCCCTTGATCCAACTGCCCAACGAGAGCCTCCTCAGGTGATGGTCGAGGCTCTTGGCTATTACGCCATTAACCGTCACGACTATCGGCACAATGATTGCTGTACTCACATCCCACATATCGACAACCTCGCGAGCCAGGTCAAGATACTTAATTTGTTTATCTTTCTCAGCTTTCACGAGGTTCTCGTCATGTGGGACCGTAATATCAACAATCATTGCGCGACGCTCTAATCGATCTACCACCACTATGTCAGGCTTATTGGCAACAATAGTCCTGTCAGTGATGATAGATCGATCCCAATACAACGTGATATTGCCATTTTCAAGAACTGGGTCGGGCACATACCTATAGTACGGTACTTCTAATTCAACAAGACTGTATTTCAGAGCAAGTTGCTGGTGGATAATCCTGGCTACAAGGTTGTATCTATGTAAATAGTCTCCGTTAGCCAGACGAGAACACCCAGATATAATGTGACGGATTGATTCCCCCGGACGGTGGCATGCCCGACAGATGTCAACCGTGCCGTCCTTCACAATATACCTCCGGTAATTGTTCGTCATCATAACTCCGTCCATAATAGCACAGACAAAACCTTCGGTTTCCCCAAAGAGGTCACCATAGCGCAGCCAGGATACGGACGCCTTGAAGTCTACATCCGGCCCATGTAGGACCCGATAGTAGCGCCCGTGAAGCTCCTTGCTCTTCCATACCTCCCTGCGATCATTAGTATCTAATACTATAGGTTTGCGCCAGTTCTCATTCGCTAAAGAGAGCGGGGTGAGGCCCTTGTCCACAGAGACCACATCTCGGTGCATCCCCACATCAACTTCCAGGAAGTAGTCCCTGAGACTGCATATCTCACGGTTGTGTAGGGTTTTAGCATTTAAGAAGCCTCGACCTCCACACTTCCGCGGGATATACAGTCTCATTACTGATGACCGTGGGTGATGCATCCGATTTGCGGTCAATAATGAGCGGACCCTCCTATCCAGGGCGTCAAGTTCTGTCTGAGTCCATTTGAGTATGCCGAAAGAGTACATCAAAACCGGCATGACCCAACCGTTGAAGGCGCGCACCTTGTTGCCGCCTGATAAAAGACTATTTAAAACTTTATTAAGGCGGCCAAAGAAGCGTTCCTTCAACAATTGCTTCATGTTGGTAGCATTGATGCCCAACGCTTCCGACATACCCAAATACTTGTAGGTTTCAGTTGAGGAAAGGGACCTAAGGTGTATGGAATCCGAGAGTTGGATTCCCACAGATTCCATAATCTCCCCTCGCTTCACATGCATGACTGCACATTTGTCCACACCAAATTCCATCCTGATGGCACTACTGAAAGTTTTAGTTACCTTCAGTAGCTCTATCAGTTGCAAATTGTTGGGGGCAAAGAGTTTCAGATCATCCATGTAAAGGAGGTGAGATATGACCTGACCACCTCTTCTCAACCGATAGCCCAGCCCCGAACCCTCCAGCAGTGTACTTAGAGGGTTCAAGGCTAAACAAAACCACAGTGGACTCAGACTATCGCCCTGAAATATACCACGCTCGATCCTTATTGGTTCGCTGTTTTCTCGGATCTGCCGACATCCTGGATAGCGTAGGACCGTCCTCCATTGCCCCATACACGACATCAAGAAGGTGCGCAGAGTTGTATCCACTTTATACAATTCCAACACCCTCATGAGCCATGTATGTGGCACCGAGTCATAGGCCTTTTTATAGTCTATCCAACATGCCGATAGATCCCTTCGAGAACGACGAACTTGCTGGTTAATGGCCATATCAATGAGGAGTAGCTCCTTAGTACCACGGGACCCATTCTTACATCCATTTTGAGAGGCAGACATGATGGAATTATTATCAATATGTTCATTGATTTTAACTCTCAAGATAGATGTAAGAACTTTATAGACCGTCGGCAAACAGGTGATCGGTCTATAATTTTTGGGTTCCGTAGTATTACCCGATTTATGGAGCAGGTGGGTTATTCCAGTTGTTAAAAACTGGGGTAACGATCCAGACTCTAAGGCTGACTGGAACTGGGAAGCCAAGCGAACGTGCGATCTTTGTAGCCATTTAATCCAAAAATTGTGCAGTCCGTCCGGTCCTGGAGATTTCCAATTAGGCAACGGACGAACTGCACGAGCTACGTCTTGGGGGCTGATCGTAATTGCCCCCATTTGCGGTATGGGATCACACACTCGCTCAACCTCCCGAGTCCAATCGCCCTCAGTGTGGCTGACAGGCACCGACCAGATGCTGCGCCAAAACGAACACATGGCATCATCATCCGGCAGACGCGCATCAGTCACACCTTGGTCTGGCCGCTCCCAAGCCCTGTAGACCCACCTCTCATCGCTCTGGAATGTGCGGTTCTGGGTGTATCGCTCCATTCGCCGCTTGTACCGACGAATACGGTTTGCCCATGCACATATCTTCTGCTTCAGGAAGTCAATACGTTCTGTGACGCAGGATAAATAATCTCGAGGATCAATATCAGTCCCCGAGAATGCCCGCCTCACAAAACGCATCACTCTAGGGCGAATATTGTCCTCCCTGAAGCAGATTAGCTTGCCGATGAGTGCTCTAGCCCTATCGATACGAAGCTCAATCCTGCACTGCCAAGCTGGTACGACTGGTTTTGGTCGTGCAGCTCCGCCACTGTTGGGAAATGTGACATGAGCTACACGACATGCCGCAACAGCCGCGCAATATAAGATTGAGTGGGTATCGACAAGGTCCTTGCTGCTGTCAAAACAGTTTGACAGCTGCGAATCTAGAGCACACACCAACGCTTTATTTTTGTTGTGCATCGGCAAACGTGGTAGTCGTGGTCTAAGCTCCGGTGGTGTGAAGCGATATTCCCGGAACGCATCCTCCAAAGCACTCCTCAACTGTTCATTGCATTGGGAACTCACGGAAATAGCCACGTCATCATCCACTTCATCAACGCGATCAGGTCGCGGCGACTGCATTGTACTAGACAAACTTTGCGGTTGGACCACAACCGTGTGCTGTGACAAAGCAGGTGTAATATGACTACTCCGTGATTCGAGCCGAAGTCGATCAAGTACAGTGTTATTCAACATATGATTACGTTGTATAGCCCGCACCTGATCCGATAGTCGCTGTGCCGACACGTTGACAGTTGGTTCAAGCACCTGAAACAGAGAGAGCATCCGACCACGGTACGCAGTCAGGTTACTTCCCCCCTCTGTAGCCCCAAAGTATGAGCGCATGACGTTCTCATTAACAGACTGTGTCCATCTCATGCGCTGCACACTTCCACCGGCAGCGGGGACCCTATCAGAAGCCAGTGGGCCTCGGGATCCCAAGCACGTCGGTTGAATTATTATTATTATTAAAAACTTTTGATGTTCACAGTCTCAACTACCACCACCAATATTGGGACAGATCTGGTCCCTGGCAGATACCAATGCTGACGGCAAACTTGACCTACGGGAGTTCTCTATAGCTTGCAAGGTAAATATATTTCTCTACTTTCCTCTTTTTTAGGGTTTAGTACCCGAAGGGTAAAACGGGACCTTATTAATAAGACTTCGCTGCCCGTCCGTCCCTCTGTCAGTCTATACATCTGTCACCAGGCTGTATCTCATGAACGGTGGTAGTTAGACAGTTGAAATTTCCACAGATGATGTATTTCTGTAGCCGCTATAACAACAAATACTAAAAAACAGAATAAAATAAATATTTAAGGGGGCTCCCATACAACAAACGTAATTTTTTTGCCCGTTATTGCTTGATATTGATAACGGCAACAGGTAGACGCTTGAAATATTCACAGAATATTTAGTTATATATTCACGTTAAAAATAAATAATTAAATTAAAATAAAACAAATATTTAAGGGGGGCTCCCATACAACAGACCTGTTTTTTTTTTGCTGTTTTTATAGAAAATGGTACGGAACCCTTAGTGCGCGAGCGCGACTCGCACTTCGCCAGTGTTCTATATATCAACTGAGCCTTTTTCTCAACTACGTTGGGGTCGGCTTCAAGTCTAACCGGATGCAGCTGAATACCAGTGTTTTACATGGAGCGACTGCCTATCTGACCTCCACAACACAGTTACTGGGCAACACGATACCTCTTGGTTAGACTGGTTGTCAGACTTCCCGGCTTCTGACTATCCGTAAAGACTGTCACAAATCTACGAGTGATAGCCGGGCCCAACGGCTTTACTTGCTTTTCGAGATTTTATTGTATTTAAAAAATCAATCCTCTTTATGTAATAAACAGTACAGTAAAACTATTTGTTAAATGACCATGAAATTAAAAAGGATATAAGCCATCGAAGATTTGTTTCTATCTCTTTCTAGCAAAACTAAATTTAACACGGAGTTTATGTGGCCGTAGTGTTATGTGACGTCACAGTTCATGTCCGATCTCTACGTCTAGTCTGTGCGTAATTAATAGTTTTGAATGCTTATATTGGCCGTATTTTTTGGTCGATATAAGTATAAGTTTGACGTGTCTGTGTGTGTGTATGTCTGTCTGTGGCATCGTTGCTCCCGAACGCATAAACCATCCTGATTTAGTTTTTTTTAGTTTGAAAAGTGTATTAGTTGTGAGTGTTCTTCGCTATGTTTGATGGAAATCGGTTCAGCGGATTCAAAGTTATGCGCTCTTTTGTCAACTGCGGTAGGGATATTTCTGATGGGGGTTACTTAAAATTTTAATTTTTTTTATCACTTTTTGTCATCTGTGCTACGGCATTTTCATACGTCGTTAACAAATGTGGTTAAGAAAATTGATACATATTATCTATTGTAAAAACCACATTGGTATATTCCCGTGGAACCACCGCTCCATCTTGAAATTTAATTAAGAAATACATTTTTTCCAGATTATCAATTTAAAACTTCACAACATAGAAGTACCGAAAACCTTGCCACCATCACTACTTACCTCCCTGAGTCCTACTGGTAAGTTATATAGACGTTAAAAAGTGTTGTAGACCATGGAACTGAATAACTTCTACTGGGAGACCAACTAAGAAGTCACAAAAAAAAAAAACAGCTGTTTTACACAGAAGTTCCTTTCTAAACTGTAGTTGCTTTCCTTTTCGCGATTTTTTAGGGTTCCGTACCCAAAGGGTTAAACGGGACCCTACTACTAAGGCTCCGCTGTCTGTCCGTCCGTCTGTCACCAGGCTGTATCTCATGAACCGTGATAGTTAGACAGTTGAAATGTCCACAGATGATGTATTTCTGTTGCCGCTATAACAACAAATACTAAAAAACAGAATAAAATAAATAATTCAGGCGGCTCCCATACAACAGACGTGTTGCTTTTCCCGATATTGATAACGGCAGGTAGACGCTTGAAATATTCACAGAATATTCAGTTATATATGCACTTTAAAAATAAATTATTCAATTAAATAAAACAAATATTGAAGGGGGGCTCCCATACAACAAATGTGTTTTTTTTTTTTGCCGTTTTTATAGATAATGGTACGGAACTCTTCGTGCGCGAGTCCAACTCGCACTTGGCCGGTTTTTTTTTCTAACACCATATACACTACACACACACATATACACACTTGACTTACCCACGATACAGAAGGAATTCGTGTGGCAAAGTAAATATATAATTTTTTTAACGCCATCATTTTCTTCTCTCCACAGCCACTCAAAAACCACAATTCGCGACCCCAACCCCAGCCCCCATAAAGCCACCAATCCCACCAATGCCTTCCGTCCCACCACAGCAACCACTTATATCTGGCTTATCCTCCACCACCAGCAACCATTCCCTCCTGGGCGACCTGGTGGGCCCCCCAATTACTCCTCAACCACCATTGATACCACCTTTAGCTCCGCCAGCAAAACCTCTAGTACCTAACGTACCAGATTTGATATCTGGAGTCAAGCCTGTTCAGCCAATGACTGCCCAGAATCTGGTTAACACTCAACCGTTGATTGGTCCACCACCAATGGTTGCCTCACAACCAGCCATATCTTCCCAGCCTATGGTTGCTTCTCAACCGCTGATGGATTCACAGCCGATGGTTGCTAGCCAACCAATGCTGCCATCCCAGCCTCTAATGAACCCGTTAATCAACCAAGCCGCGCCCCTCATTCCAAACCTTCCCATAGACCAGGCATTTTCAAATCAGTCTATGAGTAATCAGCCTCTGATTCAACCTATCTTGCCTCCTCAAAATAGGTCGTTTGTCTCGCCTCCGGAGCCTTCTCAGGCTTCGGTTGGCCCCCAGACTATTGCTGGCCAGTCTCCTTTGACTTCACAGCCTATTTCCAGTGGTGGGGGATTAGGTTCGTTGATGAATAGTCCGCCCTCAGGATTGAGTAACGTGGCGAGTCAGCCGGTGACGTCGACTCCTCTGGCTGCTATGAAATCTGATAATATGTCCAAGCCAGGTAAGATTTTTTCTCGTTGGCATCCTCGTTTCAGAAGGTTGCCATAAAAACATCAAACTAAACCAATATTATAAAGCTGAAGAGTTGGTTTGTTTGAACGCGTTAATCTCAGGAACTACTGGTTTGAATTAAACAATTGTTTTTGTGTTGGGTAGTTCATTTATCGGGGAAGGGTTTAGGCTTTATAACATCACGCTACGGCACATGGGAGAGGAGCAGTAAACAAAGACGTAGGCTCGCCCCCATTACACGTGACCTAAACATACCGGCGAACTGTGGGTGTACATTGTTACACCTCTGCTTAACCCTTCAGGGAATACAGGCGTGATGGTATGTATGGTATGTATTATTTTAATTAAAAAAACGAGGGTTACACGAAAACAAAATTGAAACCAATGAAATAGAAAACGCGAACGAAGTCGCGGGCAACAACTAGTAATTAATAAATAGGTACTTGTTTTTTTTCTAAAGAAATAGCCCTTTCATAATTGTAACATGACTTATCTCACAGGATCTTTGGTGACGAGTCCCACGGAGATGCCGATGGGGGTCATGAGCCCCCCGGCAACCGTCGAATGGGGGATACCACAACCACAGAAGTTAAAGTGAGTTACCATTGCTTGCTTATTAAACTTTGCCCATTTTCGAATGAACTTTTAAGAATTAAGCAATATGAAGACTCAAAATAAACATCATCATCATCTGCTTAGCCTTTTTCCAACTATGTCGGGGTCGACTTCCAGTCTAACCGGATGCAGCTGAATATCAGTGTTTTACATGGAGCGACTGCCTATCTGACCTCCACAACCCAGTCACTGGGCAACACCATACCTCTTGGTTAGACTGGTTGTCAGACTTCCTGGTTTCTGACTATCCGTAACGACTGTCAAAGATCTACGAATGACAGCCAGGACCAACTGCTTTACGTGCTTTGCGAGACACGGGGGTGTCACACCACCAACTTCCAAACTCCGGGCCGCTACTGAGCAAATCCTAATGGAAAAACCCAATAACACTTTTTGCCCGACCTAGGAATCGAACCCGGGACCCACGCTCATCAGCCTCGCTTGCGACCACGAGACCAATTACTCAAAATAAATGTAAAACCAAAATTATGATTTTTTTAGTTCAGATCTATAGAAAAATATATAATAAAAATCTCAATCTATACTAATATTGTAAATCTGAAGAGTTTGTTTGTTTGAACGCGCTAATCTCAGGAACTACTGGTTTGAATTGATAAATTATTTTTGTGTCGGATAGTCCATCTATCAAAGTCAAATCAGTTATTTCAATTAGACCATTAAAAGTCATTTTTGAACGTCAATTACATGTTAAAATTAATAACGTTGAATCTAGTTGCCCGTTCCAAAAGGTAGTTTCGTATGGAGAAGAACGGGCAAGAAACTCCACACATACTCTTTTAAAGAAATGTATTACAATAAGTTGTACAATTCCATAAAACTATACTGATGTCAAAACGATCTATTAAAAAAAGTCACTCAAAGTACTGCAATACGTACTCAGTGCCACAAATTAGAAATGAAAGCTAAATTTAATATTAGTATATTTCAAAGACAAAGAATAAGTCCGTGAGTCATACTCAATCACGATGTCGAGGAAGACCATCATCATGATACGACCGGTGCGGAGAAACTGCGCGGACGAAGTCACGACCAGAAGCTAGTAAATAATAATACCAGCCTGTTATAGTCCTACTGCAGGACAAAGGCCTCTTCTCATACAGAGAAGGCACGAGCATTGATCACCACGCTTGCTCAAGGCGGATTGGCGATTTCAGACTTATATTAATTACGCGGCTGCTAGTCATTTGTAATATTAAAAGAGGATGTAGTGACAAAGGTTGAAAAGAGTATTCTTAGATGGTTCGGTCATGTTGAGAGAATAAGTGAAAGGCGACTAACAAAATAGATTTATATGGCGGATGTGAGTGGCAACGCCGGGAGAGGACGCCCTAGAAAGACCTACCCTGACCTTATTAGTGGGGTTCTTCAGAAAGGTCGGGTGCGCAGTACTCGTAACCGGCGTGCTTGTATAAACAGATGTATGAACGTGGACAAGGCGAAAGGAGTATGTAAGGATCGTAGCAGGTGGCGTTCTGTGGTTTCTGCTGACCCCCATGGGAAAAAGGCGTGAGTATATGTATGTATATTATAATATTCTATCTGCCGACAGATACACGCAGCTGTTCAACGCGACAGACCGCGCGAAGACGGGCGCGGTGTCCGGCGCGCAGGCGCGGTCCATCATGCTGCAGTCGCGCCTGGCACAGCCTGCGCTTGCGCAGATCTGGGCGCTGGCCGATCTAGACTCCGATGGGAAACTAGGTGAGAATGTAGGATTGGTAAGCTCTTGACTATTCTAGTTCAGAGGTTTTTTTTTTTTTTTTTTTTGGTGGGTGGGAAATCATCAAATAACTTCTCCCGCCCTGGGCGGGACGGGAGGGAGTGTCAGACTTTTACTGACTAAAACCCACCCATGTTCCTTCTTGTGCCCTTTGCGTTCCGGGGGCGCGGTATCTCTTGCGAACAACCCGCAGCCCCGGCAGGCATCGGCCCTCAGTGGCCCCTTCCTTTTGCTGACATCTCTTTGAGGCGCGCGTGGAACACGAACGCGCCGTCGACACGGCCTGTCGTTATGCAACGTAAGGACGGTGAGCTACCCATTGCTCACCGTCCACAGGCCAGTATCTACGGTGGCCAGGAGTCGTCTCGCGGCTCCCGACGTCCGGAGCGTCTACCGCGGCGGCTGGGACGGGAGAACCGCTGTCTCAACCGTCCCGCCGCCTCCTTCTCAAGCATTACTGCCTCGCAGAAGGAGGCGACTGCATCCCATTCCCTCTCGCTCCGGACCATGGCTTGCACCAGGGCCGGACGCGAGAGTTCGCCGCCGCCGATGGCCGCCACGAGGATAGTTCAGAGGTGACAGAGACAAAGTCGACGATGGAGTGATCTTACCCAGAAGAAGCCTGTTCACTCTCACTTTGAAGAGATCAGGGTTGAATGCGTTCGGAAATACAAACGCAAAGCAGCTTGTAGTGTTCCGGTTTGAAGGGTATGGGTGCCTGTGTAGTTACAGGCACATGATATGTGTTAACTTTGTCTCTGGGTTGGCAACGCATTAGCAAGCCCTCTGGTATTGCAGATGTGTATAGGCAGCGGTGACCACTTAACATCAGGTGGGGCGTCGGCTTGTTTGCCATCTAACGAATGTATTTTTTTTTTTCTTGCAGGATGTGAAGAGTTTGTCCTAGCTATGTATCTATGTGAGAAGGCGACACAAGGCGAGCCTGTGCCCGCGAAATTGCCGCCGGAATTGATACCGCCTACATTCAGGTAAATCATCATCTACTTAGCCTTTCCCCAACTATGTCGGGGTCGGCTTCCAGTGTAACCGGATGCAGCTGAGTACCAGTGTTTCACATGGAGCGACTGCCTATCTGACCTCCACAACCCAGTTACTGGACAACACGATACCTCTTGGTAATACTGGTTATCAGACTTCCTGGCTTCTCACTATCCGTAACTACTATCCAAGATCTACGAATGACAGCCGGGACCAACGCCTTTACGTGCTTTCCGATACCCGGGGGTGTCACACCACCAACTTCCACACTCCGAGCTGCTACTGAAGAATTTCTAATGGAATAACCCAATAACACTTCGCTAGACCTAGGAATCGAACCCAAGACTTATAGCGCGGCATTCGCGCTTAGGACCACTAGGCCAACGAGGCTGTTCGATTTTCAGGTACGTTAGTTGGCCAAAAAAAGTGACGTCATAGTTTAGTATTGTCATACAAAGTCTATGGGGGAATAGCGATTTGACAGCTCATAAAAAGTACATCAATTGATTAGTGGTGTCATCTACACAATCATCATTGTTTTTTTTTCAGACGCGACTCCGTGTCTTCGAATACAAGTGCTAAGTCGTACGAGGAGAGGCGAAGAGAGAACATGGCGCGGGGACAGGCAGAGTTGGAGCGTAGAAGGTCGCAGCTAGCTGATGCGCAGCTGAAAGAAAAGGTAGGAGATTTCATTCACTCATTCTTTGATAATTATCGTTTGTTTATTGAGTGAAGGATGTAATTTTAATGCTAATGTGGCAATGTTGGCAAATGTGGCAATGTTGGATAATGTGGCAATGTTGGCTCGTGTGGCAATATAAGCTATGTCAAAATATTCGCTACTATGGCAATGTTTCTTTTTTGTTTTACTGCTCTTTGGGGGAGGGCTACGTTCCGCAGTGGGATACTGTAAGCTGATAAGATGATGATTATGGCAATGTTAACCGAGTCTAGTAACTTCGATAAAAGGAAGCAGTATTATCATAGAATGGCAATATTACCCCAAACAGGCAACGTTAACCTTCCAAAATCTGATCTGAATTTGTTTCCCGAATTTTAATATGCTTATTTTTTTTGTTAACGCTACATAGGAAGCTGAGGTAATTACTATGTATTTTTGTATTGATTTTATTGCATCTAGTACTCTCTTATATGTAAGTAGTAACACATTTCATTCTGCTGTGTAAGCATGAAAGAGTAACAAACATCCATACATTGATCCATCCATCTTAAGAGGTTAAAGGAACAGGGTGTAAAGTCTGTCATCCTCCTATGAAAAGGGAAGATCCTCCGAGCAGACGGGTATTGTGTCTGGTGGGCTACTGCCCGACCGTTGGTTATTTATTTATTAAAACTTTATATACAAATGTAAAAAAAAATACACCGTACAAAAGCGGACTTGATGCCTTGGGCATTTTCTACCAGTCTACCTTAGAGTGATGCAGAGACAAAACATAGTAGGTGCAAGGAACAGAAAGTTTCCAGGAATTAAATATAATAATAAATACATATATACAAAGTAGAGAGAGATAAAAAATACATAGGTGGAGAAATATAACAAACTAATTGTGAGACGAGTCTGCCAACTTCATAAGCAAGTGTTCGCGAGCTTTTACTTTGAATGTGGACCGACTGGTCAAGAAAAGAAGATTTAAGAAAAGCAGTACTCTGAGAGGGTTGTTGCCAAGTATTGTATAAATGGTGTAATGAGATACTTAAGGAAGCCTCTAGTTCCATGTTCTTCTTATCATCACGATCATTTGTTTGTTCTGCATCATACCTGGGAGCCGTCTGGTAACAGAGATATTGAAGGTCGAAGTTACAATTTTTCATTATAAATATTAGTTTTCAATGTTTTAAGTAAACTTAAGCTATCATAAACAGTAATATAATAGCCGCCACGAGTCGTGAGCACAAACTGTCAAGTAATTTTTTGGGATTTTGGGTTCGTTTCTGGGTTTCACGCGGTCCGACGGAGGGAGTAATCGCTTACAGCGTCGGCGACCCAAAAAACCCAGGAAGAAACCTAAAAACTCAAAAATGTACTTGATGTTTGTGCTCACGACTCGTGGCGGTTACTATGACTTCGTTCACTACCAGCCTTTAGATACTTCTATACTGTTGCATGCATGTTTAAGCACAATATTTTGTAAAAACAGTGATATTTCACACCAAAAATAACACTCGTGTCCCTACAATAATGTTAGCCCAATGTTACTTGGTTCGCGAGACGACTCCCGGCCACCGTAGATACGGGCCTGTGGACGGTGAGCAATGGGTAGCTCACCGTCCTTACGTTGCATAACGACAGGCCGTGTCGACGGCGCGTTCGTGTTCCACGCACGCCTCAAAGAGATGTCAGCAAAAGGAAGGGGCCACTGAGGGCCGATGCCTGCCGGGGCTGCGGGTTGTTCGCAAGAGTTACCGCGCCCCCGGAACGCAAAGGGCACAAGAAGGAACATGGGTGGGTTTTAGTCAGTAAAAGTCTGACACTCCCTCCCGCCCCGCCCAGGGCGGGAGAAGTTATTTGATGATTTCCCAACCCCCAAAAAAAAAAAAAAAATGATACTTAGTTTGATGAGCAGTATGTGTGGTTACCGGCTATGTTATGGATCTAATTACACCTCGCCATTGTCAACTTTAATATCGCGATGTAGGAAACCTCTGTCTATTTCCGAACGCATTCAACCCTAATCTCTTCAAAGTGAGAGTGAACAGGTTTCTTCTGGGTAAGCTTACTCCATCGTCGACTTTGTCTCTGTCATCTCTGACAAGAGTCAAGAGCTTACCCATCTCAATCGTGTTCCACACGCGCCTTAAAAAGATGTCAGAAATTTGAGGGGCTAGTCAGGGCCAATGCCTGCCGGGGCTGCGGGCTGTTCGAAAGAGACACCGCGCCCCCGGAACGCGAAGGGCACAAGAAGGAACATAGATGGGTTTTAGTCAGTAAAAGTCGGGCGGGAGGGAGTGTCAGAACACTCCCTCCCGCTCGCCCAGTGCGGTGAAAGTCATTTGATGATTTCCCATCCGAAAAAAAAACTTTACTCGTAGTTCGCATGTTGAGCGATAGATGTCACCATCCATCCATCCATCCATCCATCCATCCATCCATCCATCCATCTTTGCAAACTTTCGCCTTTATAAAAGTAATAAGATTGACCAAGAATAGCTTATGAATACTGCTCTACGCGTTCCCAGGCCGAGAGAGAGCGAAAAGAACGCGAAGAAGCAGAGAAGAGAGAGAAGCTACGTCTGGAAATACAGAAGAGAGAACAGGATGAGCTGATGAGGAAGCAGAAAGAGGAACAGGTGAGTGATAACACAACCTCGCACACACACCCACACCCTACCCCCACAACCACACCCACACCAAATCTACACACTTCTACCTTCTCCTTCGAAAAAAACACACACACATCGCCTATGATTTTCAGATTTATTGAATAATATTAGCTTTTACCAGCGACATTGCCCGCGAGAATTTTATTACGAATCCCTATCTATTGATTGATTAAAAAAATGTAGCCTAGGCACTCAGCATCACTGTGAAGCAATTTGACAAGGAGCTAGTGACGTTCTAAATATGTTTTTAACCTCCGACGCAAAAACGACGGGGTGTTATAAGTTTGACGTGTCTGTGTGTGTGTGGCATCGTAGCTCCCGAACGCATGAACCGATTTTGATTTAGTTTTTGTTTGAAAGGTGAATTAGTCGGGAGTGTTCTTAGTAATGTTTAATAGAAATCGGTTCAGCGGTTTCAGTTTTCAGTTCTTTTGTTAGCTGCGGTAGGGATTTTTATTCTTCTGTCGGGGGTTACTTAAAAATATTAATTTTGTGTTTTTATGTCATTTAAAATCTTGTAAAAAAAAACGCTCTTTTGTTAGCTGCGGTAGGGATTTTTATTCTTCTGTCGGGGGTTACTTAAAAATATTAATTTTGTGTTTTTATGTCATTTAAAATCCTGTAAAAAAAAAAACTATTTGCTTTTTTTTATAGGAAAAGCGTGAAGCGGCGCGTAAGGAGATGGAGAGACAGTGTCAACTGGAGTGGGAGAAAAAGAGGTTTGTCTCTAAGCTCTCTAAGCTAGCTCCTATTTTGAATGAACAAACAGGCTCATGGTCCACCTGATGTTAAGTGGTCACCACTGCCTACAGACATCTATCTGCCATTCCAGAGACAAAGTTAAAATGTGTCATGTGCCTGTAACTACACCGGCACCCATACCCTTCAACGACAGGCCGTGTCGACGGCGCGTTCGTGTTCCACGCGCGCCTCAAAGAGATGTCAGCAAAAGGAAGGGGCCACTGAGGGCCGATGCCTGCCGGGGCTGCGGGTTGTTCGCAAGAGATACCGCGCCCCCGGAACGCAAAGGGCACAAGAAGGAACATGGGTGGGTTTTAGTCAGTAAAAGTCTGACACTCCCTCCCGCCCCGCCCAGGGCGGGAGAAGTTATTTGATGATTTCCCACCCACCAAAAAAAAAAAAAAAAAACCCATACCCTTCAAACCGGAACACTACAAGCTGCTTTGCGGCAGAAATAGGTATGGTGGTAGTACTTCCCCGGACGAGCTGCTTCACAAAGAGCTCTGCTACTGCTAATATAAGTATGAATGCTGAAAAGTAATTCCTTCTTTCCAGAACTCGGGAACTGGAAGCCATGCGCACGGAAGAACAGTCCAAGGTCTTGTCCCTCAAATCCAAGAGTCAGACCTTGACGGCAGAGCTAAGTTCCGTGGTGCTCCGCGCTGGTAACTTGGCCAAGGACATCCGCGAGACCAGGACTAGTGTCGCAGCCGCCAAGTGTACCATAGATGGCATGAGGTATGTGGCTGTATTAGCTTGAGGGGCAATTTTTGCCAGGGGTGGTCTTATTAGCGTAGGGTAGAAATGTTTGCTAGAGTGGCAATAAAAGGCATTTTGGTAGTACGAGGTCGAGTTGGCAATTTTACCCTTGATTCAGTATGAACATAGAGGAAGTTTTAGACGGCGCTGGCAATATTGGTTTAGATAGTAATATGATTCCAGGTTGGCAATACTACCGGGTAGCAATAAAGCTCATGGTGGCAATTTTAAATCAAGGTGGTAATATTATCCCGTTGTGGCAATACTACACCAAAGGTGCATTTCACACCTAGGTGGCACTATTACACCAAGGTGGCAATGTCACCCCAAGTTGGCAAAATTACCTTATGTAGGCAATATTACGCCAAGGTGGCAATGTTACCCCAAGGTGGCAATGTTACCCCAAGTTGGCAAAATTACCTTATGTAGGCAATATTACACCAAGGTGGCAATGTTACCCCTAGATGGCAATGTTACCCCAAGGTGGCAATGTTACCCCAAGATGGCAATGTTACCCCAAGTTGGCAAAATTACCTTATGTAGGCAATATTACACCAAGGTGGCAATGTTACCCCCAGATAGCAATGTTACCCCAAGGTGGCAATATTACACCAAGGTGGCAATGTCACCCCAAGTTGGCAAAATTACCTTATGTAGGCAATATTACACCAAGGTGGCAATGTTACCCCCAGATGGCAATGTTACCCCAAGGTGGCAATGTTACCCCAAGATGGCAATATTACCCCAAGTTGGCAAAATTACCTCATGTAGGCAATATTACCCCAAGGTGGCAATATTACCCTATTTATTTATTTCTATCATCATCATCACATCATAGGCCTCCCCTAAAGATAGCCACAATGACAGATCTTAAATAGTTAATATTGGTTCCAGGTCTGACCGGGACGCCAGCATGGCTGAGATGCAGCAGCTCAAAGCGAAGGTCAAGGAACTGAATGCTAAGCAAATAGCTTTGAACAAGGAGAAGGCAGAGTTGGATGCTAAGGTAATGTTGCCAAATTGAACTGTACTTAGGCCTTCCGCAAATGTAGACACTTTTTGTTGGCGACACGGGACACAATAGTTGCCGATATGAAAATAATATCATCAGTCAAACCAGCTGAATACCAGTGTTTTATATGCGACTGCCTATCTGACCTCCACAACCCAGTTACTGAGCAACACGATACCTCTTGGTAAGACTGGTTGTCAGATTTCCTGGCTTCTGACTATCCGTAACGACTGTCAAAGATCTACGAATGACAGCCGAGAGCAACGGCGACACGTTCTTTCTGAGACACAGGCCGATTTGCTTATACTAGACACTAATAATCGCCCTAAGGTAGACTGGTAGAAAATGCCTAAGGCATTAAGTCCGCCTTTGTACGGTGTATTTTATTTTACATTTGTGCATAAAGCTTTAATAAATAAATAAATAAATAATAATAATACTAGTCTATTGTCCCACTGCAGGGCAAAAGCCTCTTCTCCTACAGAGAAGGAGAGCATTGATCACCACGCTTGCTCAAGGCGGATCGGCGAATTCAGACTTACATTAATTACAAGTCCAGTATAAAATATTTTTTATTTACCACAGGGTTTTCTTTTTTTGCGCGGATTCCTAATACTTGTACTAAAATAAAAGTAGCCTTAATTACTCCTTATTACCCGTCAAAATTGGTCCAGCCGTTTCGGAGATTAACCGAAACAAACACAGACAGGATTTTTTTTTTTTTGTAATCAATTTTTTTTGTGTGCTCAGGCTAAAGCTTCAGAAGGTGCAGGCGAAGACGGGAAGCTAAATATGATGGAGATTACTCTGAAACAACTGCGTGATAAGGTAGGGTACTATTTATTTATTTATTTACTAGCTGTTGAAGAAGATGTAGATTAAATTTTATGTATGTATGTTCATGATGTACCAATGGACACCCACCGTTCGGCGGTATGTTTCGGTTCCATGTAATAGGGGGCGAGCCTATTGCCATTAACCGGGCACAAATCCTAACTCCTAGCTGCTACTGACAATTTCATAGAAAAACCCAATAACACTTTGCTCGACCTGGGAATCGAACCCAAGACCTCTAGCGTAGCAGTCGCGATTGGAACCACTAGGCTAACGAGGATATTATTATTAGTAATTTAAATATTTTCAATAGGTGGAAGCCGCGAAAGCCCTCGTGGAGAGTAAGAAGCAAGATCTTGAAACGAACGAGGCCCAGCTGTCAGAGCTGACCAACACTGTGACGGAACTGGGCGAAAAGTGCTCCCGAGTGTGGAAACTGTACGAGGAGAGGAGGGAAGAGTACCTGTCCAGGAGTTCCGCGCCGGCCGAGAGCGCGTGGAGCGGTGCAGGTGATGATTTTTTTGGTAAAAGTTGCCCGATTGTTGGGCAACTGTGGGTCGATAGTGGAGCAAGTGTTGCCGCAACAGAGGACCGATAGATGGGCCACTGTTGCCCGCCACAGAGGGCCATTTGTTTGACATTTGTGGGTTGATAGTTGAGCAAGTGCTGCCGTGAACAGTGGGCCCTTAGTTAGGCAACTATTTGTAGATAGTGCAGCATCTATTCCTGGCAACAGTGAGCCGACTTAGGGCTGATTTTAAAGGGGGGGGGGGGGGCAATAATTGCGCGATTGTTGCGAACTACAGCCAAGCGATTGTGGAGTAACAGTGCTTTGTAGCTGTTCTATCTAAAAGTGCATTGTTGTAGGGCTCTGCTCGTCTGGGGAAGTACTACCACCATACCTATTTCTGCCGTAAAGCAGCTTGTAGTGTTCCGGTTTGAAGGGTATGGGTGCCGGTGTAGTTACAGGCACATGACACATTTCAACTTTGTCTCTGGGATGGCAACGCATTTGCAAGGCCTCTGATATTGCAGATGTGTATAGGCAGCTGTGACCTGGTCTGCCATCCAAAGTTATAAAAAAATGTACTACAATTCCACTCCATTATGATATTGAAATACCATTTTTTATTGACAGAAGCGGACTGGGGCACCACCTCCAACGACGCTTGGGGCGAAGCCCCCGCCGCCGCCGACGCTTGGGGCGACGCACCCGCTACTACAGGTCAGTATTATTATAATTAGGTAGACGACACCACTAATCAATTGACGTACTTTTTATGAGCTGTCAAAACGCGATTCCCCCTTAGATTTTGTATGACAATACTAAATTATGACGTCACTTTTGTTGACATCTCAATTCACTATTTATTGATTTCAAAGCAACTAAAAATCTAATTTTATGGTTATTAAAAAAATTCATCGGGTTTTCAGGGCTAACATAAACTGCTATTTGTGAAGTTGTGTCTTGGAATTATTGTTTTATGGTGTCATCTACCCAATTTACTAGCTCTTGCCCGCGGCTTCGCCCGCAAGAATTATCTCACAGATCCCCAATTTATTTGTTAGTAAAATACTACCTTCCGCTCGCGACTTCGTTCGCGGCAAAGTTAATATGTATTATCCTACGGGAACCTTACATTTTTCCGGGATAGAAAGTAGCGTATATGCCAATTTTCTTCCTCAATCCATCCATCTACCCATCAATCCATCCATCTACCCATCAATCCATCCATCAATCCATCCATCAATCCATCCATCAATCCATCCATTAATCCATCCATCTACCCATCAATCCATCCATTAATCCATCCATCTACCCATCAAACCATACATTTACACATCAATCCATCGATTAATCCATCCGTCTACCCATCAATCCATCCATCTACCCATCAATCCATCCATCTACCAATCAATCCATCCATCTACCAATCAATACATCCATCTACCTATCAATCCATCCATCTACCAAACAATCCATCCATCTACCAATCAATCCATCCATCTACCCATCCATCTACCAATCAATCTATACATCTACCCATCAATCCATCCATCTACCAATCAATCCATCCATCTACCCATCAATCCATCCATCTACCAATCAATCCATCCATCTACCTATCAATCCATCCATCTACCCATCAATCCATCCATTAATCCATCCATCTACCTATCAATCCATCCATCTACCCATCAATCAATCCATCCATCTACCCATCAATCCATCCATCTGCCCATCAATCCATCCATCTACCAATCAATCCATACATCTACCCATCAATCCATCCATCTGCCCATCAATCCATCCATCTACCAATCAATCCATCCATTAATCCATCCATCTACCCATCAATCCATCGATTAATCCATCCGTCTACCCATCAATCCATCTATCTACCCATCAATCAATCCATCCATCTACCCATCAATGCATCCGTCTACCCATCAATCCATCCATCTACCCATCAATCAATCCATCCATCTACCCATCAATCAATCCATCCATCTACCCATCAATCCGTCCATCTACCCATCAATCCATCCATCTACCAATCAATCCATACATCTACCCATCAATCCATCCATCTACCAATCAATCCATCCATCTACCAATCAATCCATCCATCTACCCATCCATCTACCCATCAATCCATCCATCAATCCATCCATCTACCCATCAATCCATCCATTCGGTTACCGCTGACGCAAACGAAGTCGCGATCCTTTCTTGGGGTTCAAACTTACCCCGTACCAAATTTCATCAAAATCAGTTCAGTAGTTCAGTCGTAAAAGCGTAACAGAGAGACAGATAGAGTTACTTTCGCATTTATAATATTTACTCGCTTTATATCCCGAGACTGTCTCGGTAGCCTAGTGGTCCTAAGCGCGACTGCTACGCTAGAGGTCTCTGGTTCGATTCCCAGGTCGACCAAAGTGTTATTGGGTTTTTTTATGAAATTCTCAGTAGCAGCTCGGAGTTAGGATGTGTGTCCGGTTAATGGCAATAGGCTCGCCCCCTATTACATGGGACTTAAACATACCGGCGAACTGTGGGTGTACATTGGTACACCTCTGCCTAACCCTTCGGGGAATACAGTCGTGCTCATCAGTCGCGCTTGCGACCACGAGACCAACGAGGCGTTCCATATTTCGTATCCATATTTTGTAGAGATTATGAATAATTTTAAAACGAGCGAAAAATTCACAGTTCTTTTATGTTAGGTACTATTAAACTCACATAGTTTTAAGAAACGCGGCCATTTTTCTTTTTATTTCCATTTTTACTGCTATTGTATCGTTATCAGCCGTTTTACTTCAGGTTGTATAGTTTTACAACTTCAAAGGCAACGCTCACACTGGCCTGTGGACGGTGAGCATTGGGTAGCTCACCGTCCTTACGTTGCATAACGACAGGCCGTGTCGACGGCGCGTTCGTGTTCCACGCGCGCCTCAAAGAGATGTCAGCAAAGGAAGGGGCCACTGAGGGCCGATGCCTGCCGGGGCTGCGGGTTGTTCGTAAGAGATACCGCGCCCCCGGAACGCAAAGGGCACAAGAAGGAACATGGGTGGGTTTTAGTCAGTAAAAGTCTGACACTCCCTCCTGCCCCGCCCAGGGCGGGAGAAGTTATTTGATGATTTCCCACCTCCCAAAAAAAAAAAGCGCTCACACGATTCTATTATTAAACGCCTTAAAAAAAATATGGATCAGTTACGCAGTGGCTGAGCGATTGGCTGCTGCTCTTCGTGTCACGGGTTGGATTCCCGCACGGTTTAAATAATAGTATGACCTACAAATAGTTGTTTTGGGTCTGACTGTTTGTGTGTGTGAGTTTATATGTTTCTAAACGCATTCACGATATAGGCGACATTCTTAGTGTGGGGCAATGTTTAAAAAAAATAATAGGTTTTCTCACGAATACAATTTCGTGGTTTTAACTGGCCCGTTGGTGTCGAATTCATGAGCGACTACTGAGCGAACGGTCTCGGGTTCGATTCCCAGCTTAGGCAAAGCGTTATTGAGTTTTTCCATTACGGACTTCTCAATAGCAGCCCAGAGTTTGGAAGTTGGTGGTGTGACACCCCCGTTGGTCCTGCGCCTGATCTCTCCCCGGTCGTGTCGCATTACCGCCCCATCGGACTTACTCTCATAGCCAGAGAAAAGGGAGCGCACCTATGTTTGCGCACACACTTGAGCACTATAATATCTCCTGCGTACTTGGCTAGTCTCCATTGAGATTAGCCGCCATGATCTAAATAGGTCTGGACAATATTATTAATAAATGAAGTCTAGCAGAGACAGTCACATACCATCACGCCTATATTCCCCGAAGGGTTAGGCAGGTGTAACAATGTACACCCACAGTTCGCCGGTATGTTTAGGTCCCATGTAATAAGGGGCGAGCCTATTGCCATTAACCGGACACAAATCCAAACTCCGAGCTGCTACTGGGAATTTCATAGAAAAACTTAGTAACACTTTTTGCTCGACCTGGGAATCGAACCCAAGACCTCTAGCGTAGCAGTCGCGCTTAGGACCACTAAGCCAACGAGGCAGTTATTACAGAGACAGTCATTGTATTTTGAACTTTATTTTGGTTTACATAAAGTTGTTATTACAACAACTGACTCTAAAGTGTTCAGAATCCATATATAGTAAGGTTTTACTGTAAGACCTGGAAATAATCTAAACCTATTGTTCTTTCCGATCGACTAAACATCATTGGGCGGTCATATCGAAGCTGTCAACTTACAATACGTGCCAATGTTTTTTTATACCTTATTTCTTTATTCTCAAAGTCTTAATCAGCTTAACTGCAGACGTGTTTGTATTCAGTGAACAAAATATTTTAGTGGTTAACGGTTTTTTGTGTAAATTTCGACTTTATTTCTTGTGAGTTATGGATGTTTTTGCGTTGACTGCGTTTTTTATTTTAGGTAGGGATGAAGTGTTGTTATTAATCTCTTTTATTACTAACTATTTATATACTCATAAGCATCGGATTATAATACGGTTTTCATCAATAGATTGACTGATTCAAGAGAATGGTTTATACATACATACCATCACGCCTTTAGTCCCCGAAGGTTTAGGCAGAGCTGTAACAATGTACACCCACAGTTCGCCGGTATGTTTAGGTCCCGTGTAATAAGGGGCGAGCCTATTGCCATTAACCGGGCACAAATTCTAACTCCGACCTGCTACTGAGAATTTCATAGAACCACCCAAACACTTTTTGCTCGACCTGGGAATCGAACCCAAGACCTCTAGCGGAGCAGTCGCGCTTAGGACCACTAGGATAACGAGGCAGTTAGTTTATATGTATAGGACATACCCCTACGACTAATAGGAGCTGATCAGTAACCAAAGACGTAATGTAACTCGAGTGGAATAAGCCACGCGGACGAAGTCACGAGCAACAGTTAGTCGTATTTATCAGAAGCACTATATCAATCATTGTTTTATTGGTCCACAGCAACCGAGGCAGTGGCGCCCGCCAGCGCCCCCAGATGGCGCTGTGTGTATGAATTCACAGCGCGCACAGCGGACGAACTGAGTCTACAACCAGGAGACCTGGTGAGTTACCTATTCAAACTTGTAGTAGAGCTCTTTGTGAAGCAGCTCGTCCGGGGAAGTACTACCACCATACCTATTTCTGCCGCAAAGCAGCTTGTAGTGTACCGGTGTGAAGGGTATGGGTGCCGGTGTAGTTACAGGCTCGTGACACATTTTAAATTTGTCTCTGAGATGGCAACGCATTTACAAGGCGGCTGTGATCAATCAGCATCAGGAGGTCCGACGGCTTATTTGCCATCCTATGATGTTTTTAGGCACTATAACTATATGGAAAATCTTATTAGTGTTGGCTTTTTTTGTTTTTTTTTTTGGTGGGTGGGAAATCTTCAAATAACTTCCCCCGCCCTGGACGGGGCGGGAGGGAGTGTCAGACTTTTACTGACTAAAACCCACCCATGTTCCTTCTTGTGCCCTTTGTTGCGTTCCGGGGGCGCGGTATCTCTTGCGAACAACCCGCAGCCCCGGCAGGCATCGGCCCTCAGTGGCCCCTTCCTTTTGCTGACATCTCTTTGAGGCGCGCGTGGAACACGGAACGCGCCGTCGACACGGCATTAGTGTTGGCTAAATATATCCTTTTTGTTAAAGATTTTCATCATCATCTGCTTAGCCTTTTCCCAACTATGTCGGGGTCGGCTTCCAGTCTAACCGGACGCAGCTGAATACCAGTGTTTTACATGGAGCGACTGCCTATCTGACCTCCACAACCCAGTCACTGGGCAACACGATGCCTCTTGGTTGGACTGGTTGTCAGACTTCCTGGCTTCAGACTATCCGTAACGACTGTCAAAAATCTAGGAGTGACTACCGGGACCAACAGCTTTACTGAGAAATTCGTAATGGAACAACCCGATAACACGTTTTGTCCGACCTGGGAATGGAACTCAGGATCCCACGGTCTACAGTCGTGCTTGCCACCTCGAGACCAACGGGACAGTCAACATTATTATTATTAATGTCAATATGTTTTTTTAGGTAAGCGACGCGCAGCCGCCTCGAGGTGATGCTGAGCCCGGCTGGAGGTGGGGTACTGCCAGAGGTAATCATAATTATCTATACTTATATATTAAACCTGACGAATTTTTGTTTGTTGGTTTAAACGCTCGAAACTTTGGAACTACCATTTGGATTTGAAAAAGTCTTTTTGTATATGATAGCCAGGTTCATGACGAATAGTATAGGCTATGTAACATCACGCTACGAGACACGGGAGCGGAGCAGTAACCAAAGATGTTACTTAACGCGAGTAACACCGCTAGTCATAAAACAGTAACAGTACAGCTCTTTGTGAAGCAGCTCGTCCGGGGAAGTACTCCACCATACCTATTTCTGCCGCAAAGCAGCTTGTAGTGTACCGGTTTGAAGGGTATGGGTGCCGGTGTAGTTACAGGCTCATGACACATTTCAACTTTGTCTCTGGGATGGCAACGCATTAGCAAGGCCTCTGGTATTGCAGATGTGTATAGGCAGCGGTGACCACTTAACATCAGGTGGGAGGTCGGTTTGTTTGCCATACAGAGATATTTAAAAATAAATTAAAAGATAATATACCATTTTAAAAATAAGCCTTTATTTAAATGCGCTAAAAAGAATAACTAAAGTCCGCCATATTGGATTTAGAGTGACATTACGTTATTTTTTGAGTCATTCTCAGTAAACTCTTTCATTTGATATACATATTGTAGGAGCGCATTAAAAATAACTAGTCCGCCATCTTGGATATTCCGCCATGTTGGATTTAGAATGGCGTCACTCAGCTAACCATGTATTGTCATCCAAACTAAGCGTGTATACAAAAATTCAGCTCAATCGGTTGAAGATATCTGCTTCCAAATTGAGTTGCAAGATTCCACCCGCACAAACATGCATAGATTGAAATTAAATAAAAGCTTGTAAAAATATTCCTACTCTCTACAGGGCAATCGGGCTGGTTCCCTGAATCCTACGTTGAAGATATCAATGCTCAAGTAGCCTACGCGGAGGTTATTGACCCCCTGGAGACGAAGACACAACTTGAAGGCATCGCGGAGGTGCCCGAAGCTGAACTCAACAACGACTTGGGGGCAGCCGCACAACCTGTTGGTAAGAACCAGAAAAAAAAAATAACAATAATCTTCAGAGCCATTGACAGCCACTATAGGCCATTGAGAGCCATTGTGGTCCAGGTATGGCCACTATAGCCCAGTGATAACCAGTGTGGGTCCTAGGCTCGATACCTAGGTGGGGCAAAGTGTTATTGGGTTTTTCCATTAGGATTTGCTCAGTACCGGCCCGGAGTTTGGAAGTTGGTGGTGTAATACCCCCGTGCCTCGGAAAGTACGTTGGTCTTGAGACTGATCTCTTCCTGGTTGTGTCGGATATATTGCCATCTGACTATAAGAGTGAGGGAAGAGGGAGTGCACCTGTGTTTGTGCACACACTTGTGCACTATAATATCTCCTGCGTATTTGGCTAGTCTTCTATTGAGATTGGCCGCCGTAGAAAATATTTTTTTTTTTATTATAATATTGTATGTACCTTTTCCATTATCATTGTAGAGATGAAATCCGGCCTGGAGGGTATCGCGGAGATGCCGGAAGCTGAGATGACGAACGACCTGGGAGGAGCCATGCCTACTGTTGGTAAGTCTGTCCTGTAGATTTTAGAGCGAAAGTCAGAATTATTTTGACTGTCAAAGTCAAAGCCAAAACATTTATTTTAAGTAAATCATTAAAAGGCAATTAAGAATGTCATTTACAACAAAAAAAAATACTAGCTTCAGCCCGCGAGTTTGTCCGTGTCCAAGTTGGCATACTATCCCACGGGAACCGTACATTTTTCCGGGATAAAAAGTGTTCTATGTGTTGTTCCAGACAGTAATCTATCTCTGTGCTAAATTTCATCAAGATCTGTTCAGCCGTTCTGGCGTGATTGAACAACAAAGGGCTTGTCTCATTTAAACAAAAAACTCATAGTGTTTAAATATTGTACGGTGATACAGAACCATTTCTTCGTGTGCCAGTCCAACTGATACATACCTGGTTTTTAGGGTTCCGTACCCAAAGGGTAAAACGGGACCCTATTACTAAGACTCCGCTGTCCGTCCATCCGTCTATCACCAGGCTGTATCTCATGAACTGTGATAGTTAGACAGTTGAAATGTTCACAAATGATGTATTTCTGTTGCCGCTATAACAACAAATAGTAAGAAACAGAATAAAATATATATTTAAGGGTGCTCCCGTACAACAGACATGATTTTTTGCTCGTTTTTATAGATAATGTTACGGAACCCTTCGTGCACGAGTCCAACTCGCACTTGCCCGGTTTCTTTTTTTTTTAAGCTTTTGTAACATGCATGCAAGCTTCCTAATTACTGTTTAGTTACCAAACTCTTCTGTGGATCAGAAGGCGGCGACTTCTACATCGCCGCCTACCCCTACACGTCTGCGGAGCCCGGAGACCTCACCTTCGAAGCTGGCGAGAGAATCGAGGTCATCAGAAGAGATGGAGATTGGTGGACCGGAAGAATTGGCATCAGGTAATAAAGGACCACCTGACCCGTCCCACACTGCAGGGCATAGCAAGCCGACGACCCACCTGATGTTAAGTGGTCACCGCTGCCTATACACATCTGCAATACCAGAGGCCTTGCTAATGCGTTGCCATCCCAGAGACCAAGTTGAAATGTCTCACGTGCCTGTAATTGTGTAGATGACACAACTAATCAATTGACATACTTTTTATGAGCTGTCAAAACGTTATTCCCCCATAGATTTTGTATGACAATACTAAACTATGACGTCACTTTTTTGACATCTCAATTCACTATTTATTGATTTCAAAGCAACTAAAAATCGAATTTTATACTTATTTAAAAATTCATCTGGTTTTCAGGGGTAAAATAAGGTATTTTTTTAGTGAATATATAACATACCATCACGCCTGTATTCCCCGAAGGGTTAGGCAGAGGTGTACCAGTGTACACCCACGGTTCGCCGGTATCTTAAGGTCCCATGTAATAGGGGGCGAGCCTATTGTCATTAACAGGGCACAAATCCTAACTCCGAGCTGCTACTGAGAATTGCATAGAAAAACCCAATAACACTTTTTGCTCGACCTGGGAATCGAACCCAAGACCTCTAGCCGCGCTTAGGACCACTAGGCTAACTAGGTTGTTCAATGGTATCATCTACCCAATTACACCGGCTCCCATACCCTTCAAACCGGTACACTACAAGCTGCTTTGCGGCAGAAGTAGATATGGTGGTAGTACTTACCCGGACGAGCTGCTTCACTAAGAGCTCTACTACTACTTTGATCTATCTCGGTTTTGCGATATGTCTTGTCAATCCTCGAGGAGGCCGTCCAAATCGTCCTGCTGTGTCATGAGTGAGGGAAGAGGGAGTGCTTCTGCGTTTGCGCACACACTTGTGTATTATAATATTTCCTGCGTACTTGGCTAGTGTCCATAAAGATTGGCCGCCGTAACCGAATTAGAGGGGTTTTTTTTTTGGTGGGTGGGAAATCATCAAGTAACTTCTCCCGCCCTGGGCGAGGCGGGAGGGAGTGTCAGACTTTTACTGACTAAAAACCACCCATGTTCCTTCTTGTGCCCTTTGCGTTCCGGGGGCGCGGTATCTCTTACGAACAACCCGCAGCCCCGGCAGGCATCGGCCCTCAGTGGCCCCTTCCCTACGAATTAGAGGGTTGGGATCTCTATTTTGTTGCTGGTTACATAATATACTAGCTATTGCTCGCGACTTTGTTCGCGTGACTTATTTCACCTACGTTAAGTAACGTCTTCCGTTACTGCTCCGCTCCCGTGTGTCGTAGCGTGATGATATGTAGCCTATGTTACTCAGGAATAATGTACCTATCTATTGGTGAAAAATTGTTAAAATCGGTCCAGTAGTTTCGGATCCTATTCGTTACATACAAACAAAAAAAAATCTTGCCTCTTTATAATATTGGTATAGACTAGCTGTTGCCCGCGACTTCGTTCGCATTTATTATTTTATTCGTTTTAATTTTATTTTCGCATAACCCTCTTTTATTTTTATTTAAGTAAATAAAAAAATAAGAAATAAAAATTGCCTAAGTTACTTCTTATAACATCAGCTATCTGCGAGTGAAAGTCCCGTCAAAATCGGTCCAACCGTTTCGGAGATAAGCCGAAACAAACAGACAGACATACATTTTAATTTTTTTTTTTTAATGTATTACCTTATATACTCCATATGCATTTAGTGAAAAGCTTGTAATTTGAAATTACAAACAGACCCTTCAATTTTATTTATTTGTCTAATTTCTGTTCAGGACCGGCATCTTCCCTTCGAACTACGTCACCAAGGACACGACGACCACGGCTGACGTGATAGCGTCCATCCCGGAGGCCGCGGAGCCCGACACTGCGCACGAGCAGCCCGCGCCGCCCACCCCCCACGCGCCGCCCGCGCCCAACGCGCCCCCCGCGCCCCTGCCGCAAGACGACATGCCTATACAGGTTAGTTTTCCGCTTATAAATATAGGAACTGGTTAATCAAGTTCCTTTAGTATTGTATATGGATAAGTGATTGTTGTAGGTTAAGCATTACATGTCAAGGTTTGGAAATGGATGGGTGACCGTATCAGGTTAAGTAACTATTTTAGGTTTGATAATGGATAGTTGATCATTCTAGGTTAGGCAATATGCTTAGGTTCGAAGGTGAATGGGTGTTCGTTCTATGTTGAGCAACTTTTTTAAGGTTTCGAAATGGATGAGTGACCGTTTTAGGTTAGGCAACTTTTCTTAGGTTTGGAATTAGATGGGTGATCGTTTTGGGTTCAGGACTATTTTGTGTTTGGAAATGGATGGGTGAACGTTCTTAGTCAAGCAACTAATCTTGTTCACGCTGCGTGCGCTGCATGTCTCAGGTTCGATTCCGGACCGAGAAAAATATCTGTATGTACAGATAGTTGTTTCGGGTCTGGCAGTTTGTGTATGTAAGTTTATATGTTTGTAAACGCACCCACGATACAGGACACATTCCCAGTGTAGAGCAACGTCAATTTAAAAAATAAACCACTAGGATCCATATCATTGACATATAAACATTTCCGTCGACAGGAACAAAAATCATCAACGCCTATTTCTTCAGAAGTTGCCTCCATCATAGGCGACGGGTCCGCCCCCGGGGGGCCGGGGGGTGCGACCCGTCCGGCATCCGCCACACGGCGCGACTCCGGCCGGGACTCCGTCACCGGGCGTCGGAAGAACGAGATCGCTCAGGCTATCGCCAGCTATACTGCTACCAGGTAAGGGTTCTACGAATAAGTTGAAACATAAACATAACATACCATCACGCCTGTATTCCCCGAAGGTTAGGCAGAGGTGTACCAATGTACACCCACAGTTTGCCGATATGACTAGTTCCCATGTAATAGGGAGCGAGCCTATTGCCATTAACCGGGTACAAATCCGAGCTGCTACTGAGAATTTCATAGAAATACCCAATAACAATATTTGCTCGACCTGGGAATCGAACCCAAGACCTCTAGCGTAGCAGTTGCGCTTAGGAACACTAGGCTTTTTTTTTTTGGTAGGTGGGAAATCATCAAATAACTTCTCCCGCCCTGGGCGGGGAGGGAGGGAGTGTCAGACTTTTACTGACTAAAACCCACCCATGTTCCTTCTTGTGCCCTTTGCGTTCCGGGAGTGCGGTATCTCTTACGAACAACCCGCAGCCCCGGCAGGCATCGGCCCTCAGTGGCCCCTTCCCTTTGCTGACATCTCTTTGAGGCGCGCGTGGAACACGAACGCGCCGTCGACACGGCCTGTCGTTATGCAACGTAAGGACGGTGAGCTACCCATTGCTCACCGTCCACAGGCCAGTATGTACGGTGGCCGGGAGTGGTCTCGCGAGGACCACTAGGCTAACGAGGCAGTTACAACAACAACAATCAAAACAAGGCAGCAGAACAAGTTAAATCAACCGTTAATCTCTTTTCAATGTAATGCGGTAGGTGACACTAATCAATTGTCGTACTCTTTATGAGCTGTTTTTATACAATTTAGTGCTTTAGTGGTCCTAAGCGCGACTGCTACGCTAGAGGTCTTGGGTTCGATTCCCAGGTCGAGCAAAAAGTGTTATTGGGTTTTCTATGAAATTCTCAGTAGCAGCTCGGAGTTAGGATTTGTGCCCGGTTAATGGCAATAGGCTCGCCCCCTATTACATGGGACTTAAACATACCGGCGAACTGTGGGTGTACATTGTTACACCTCTGCCGAACCCTTCAGGGAATACAGGCGTGATGGTATGTGTGTATGTTAAAATCTCAATACACTGACTATTTATTGATTTCAAAGCAAGTAAAAAACTAATTTTGCAGTTACTTAGAATTTAATCGGGTGTTACTTCTGTCGGAGGTAACGTAAAATAAAAAAAAGTGTTTTTTTTTTTAAATACCCTATTATTTTTACATTTACATTTGTTTACATTTCAATTGCGTAAAAAAGTATAGTGGAAGTGCAGAGTCTCCGAATACAAGCAATCCCTTGCTTGAAACGTGATCTCCAATAATTTGTATCAAAATACCATTTGTAATAGAAATACTTTTTTTTTTTTGGTCGTTTCTGCGTTTTTGGGGCGCCGACGTTGCACGCGATCGGTTCGACAGACGGACCAATCGTGTGCAGCGTTGATGACCCAAAAAAATCAGAGAGAAACCCAACAACGAGAAAATAAACTTGACGTCTTTTTTTTTTTGGGGGGGGGGGGAAATCATCAAATAACTTCTCCCGCCCTGGGCGGGGCGGGAGGGAGTGTCATACTTTTACTGACCAAAACCCACCCATGTTCCTTCTTGTGCCCTTTGCGTTCCGGGGGCGCGGTATCTCTTACGAACAACCCGCAGCCCCGGCAAAACTTGACGTCTGTGCTCACGACTCATGGCGGCTATTTTATCAATAATTGAAGCTTACACATTTTCTCTCTCTTTCAGCTCAGAGCAGCTATCTCTGTCTAAAGGACAGCTGCTCGTGGTGAGGAAGAAAGCAGACAGCGGCTGGTGGGAGGGCGAGCTGCAGGCCAAGGGCAGGAACCGGCAGGTGGGGTGGTTCCCCGCCAGCTACGTCAAGGTGAGAACTAAGGAACACAATTAACTGCCCACCTTGTATTTCTTTCAATTTGCAGAAATCTTCAAATTTAAACCTGATTTGATGGGGTTAATGGCAATAGGCTCGCCCCCTATTACATGGGACCTTAACATACTGGCGAACTGTAGGTGAACAATTGTTACACCTTTGCCTAACCCTTAGGGGAATACAGGCGTGATGGTATGTTGATGGGATGTAAAGTAGCCGCCACGAGTCGTGAGCACAACCGTCAAGTTAATTTTTGAGTATTTGGGTTACTTTCTGGGTTTTTTTTCGGGCGTCGACACTGCTAGACTGCTGTTACTGGTTGGACCGATCGCGTGCAGCGTTGGCAACCCAAACATCCAAAAATTAACTTGACGTTTCGACTGACTGGTTCGATTCCCAGGTCGAGCAGTGTTATTGGGTTTTTCTATGAAATTCTCAGTAGCAGCTCGGAGTTAGGATTTGTGTCCGGTTAATGGCAATAGGCTCGCCCCCTTTTACATGGGACCCGAACATACCGGCGAACTGTGGGTGTGCGTATACCTCGGCTTAACACTTCGGGGAATCGAACCCACGCACAGCAGTGACGTTTACAGTTTATATGGAAGAAATAATAACTACTTCAACTTCCAATCATTCTTCTCTAGATTCTTCAATCATCAGGCCGGACGTCCGGCAGAACTACACCGGTTCTGTCCAAAATGGACACCTTACCTGCAGAAACGGTTATCGATAAGGTATAATACATTTATAAATACAACGTCAAGAGACACTTAAGGAAGCCTCTAGTTCCATGTTCTTCTCATCATTACGATCATTTGTTTGTTCTGCATCATACCTGGGAGCCTTCTGGTTACCGAGATATTGAAGGTCGAAGATACGAGATAAGATTTTTAACGAAAAGTTCAAAGACAAATCATTTATTTCAATTAGACCATTAAAAGGTACGTTAGAACGTCAATTATGAGTTAAAAAATTAATAATATTGAATCTAGTTGCCCATTCCAAAAGGTAGTTTCGTATGGAGAAGAACGGGCAAGAAGCTCCATACATACTCTTAAAAAAAATATATTACAATCAGTTGTACAGTTTTGACTGCCCCGTTGGTCTCGTGGTCGCAAGCGCAACTGATGATCATGGGGTCCTGGGTTTGATTCCCAGGTCGAGCAAAAAGTGTTATTGGGTTTTTCTATGAAATTCGCAGCAGCAGCTCGGAGTTAGGATTCGTGCCCGGTTAATGGCAATAGTCTCGCCCCCTATTACATGGGACCTGAACATACCGGCGAACTGTGGGTGTACATTAGTACACCTCTGCCTAACCCTCCGGGGAATACAGGCGTGATGTTAATTAGAATATCTGTACGCCGCAGACGGCAAGGCTTAGCGATCATTTTGGAAGCACTGACATCTCTGTACTTATATATATATTTCAACTATGATCTGCAAATAGAACGATTTGATTTGAAGGCTTCGTTAAGTGTGTTTTGATATCCTGTAGGTGTCAATTTTAATTTATAATCAATAATTAAACTAAAAATAATCCCGCTTGCTTGTATCGATGTAATGCTTTGCTTAACCAGCACGAATAGCACTTAAAAATTAAATAAATCCAGAGTAGATTCTACAGAAATATTTTTTAATTAAAATTTTAATGATACGTAAAGTGAGTAGTATTTTTATTAATCAACTAGCTGTTGTCCGCGACTTCGTCCGCGTTCTCTGTTTTATTGGTTTCAATTTTGGTTTCCGGATGATCCTCTATTTTTTTAAATTAAAGTAACTAAAAAATAAAAATTAAGCCTAAGTTACTTCTTATGCCATCAGCTATCTGCGGGTGAAAGTCCCGTCAAAATCGGTCCAGCCGTTTCGCAGATAAGCTTGAACAAACAGACAGACAGACAAAAATTTTTAAAAATAGTTTTTTTTTATGATAGTACCGTATATACTTTCATATACATTTAGTGAAAAACTTGTAATTTGAAATTACAAACAGACCCTTTAATTTTTTTTAATTGTATAGATAACTTTAATTATTTTTTTGTAGTTTACTGAAATGACAAGAAAGTGATTTAGTATAAGCTACGGGCAACAAAATAGCGAGCCGTCACGGGACGCCTGGCAGATGTGACACATCGAAATTATTTTGTACAAGTAAATGCATAAACGAACAGATTACGACAGCAACTGGCGTAATCTATCAATCTATCTATCTATAAAAATCAATTGCTGTTCGTTAGTCTCGCTAAAACACGGGAATGGCTGAACCGATTTGCCTAATTTTGGAGTCAATAGATAAAATGATTCAAGAGGAAGGTTTTGGAGGAAGGAGCGGAGTAGTAACCAAAGACGAATCTGAACGCGGGGTATTTAGTTAGTCTTAAAATAAAATATTACCAATTTTTTTCCAGAAAATGATCACTGTTTATTTAATAAACATTTCTTTTCATTAAATCAAAAATTCAAAATTAAATTATTTTTTCAATTTATGACAATACAATTATTTCAATTACCGTCATATAGCGTGGCGACGCGTCGCCACTACATGCGTCGCCACCCCAGCAATCGGTTATACGTGCGATTATAAATGTTTCACATAAAACAAATATCAAGATCGTAGAGGCTAATTTCCCCGGTATTGCAAACTAATAATTTTGATTTACCTTTTCAACCCCCGACTCAAAAGAGGGGTGTTATAAGTTTGACGTGTATTTGTCTGTCTGTGGCACTGTAGCTCTTAAACGGGTAAACCGATTTAAGTTCTTAGATATGTTTTATCAAAAAATCACTACCGCAGCTAACAAAAGACCTGATAACTTTGAAACCGCTGAGCCGATTTCCATCAAACATAGCTAAGAACACTCCCGACTAATTTACCTTTCAAACAAAACCTAAATCAAAATCGGTTCATGCGTTCGCGAGTTACGATGCCACAGACAGACAGACACGTCAAACTTATAACACCTCGTCGTTTTTGCGTCCGGGGGTTAAAAAATCGGTATTGCCATTTCAAGGTTATCAGCTCTTTTGTTAGCTGCGGTAGGGATCATTATTCTTCCGTCAGGGGTTACTTAAAATTTTTAATTTTACGACTTGTAGATTCTGATTCAATTAATTACCTTTTTTTGGTTACTTTGATAGTTAAATATCTTGCAGGTGGTCGCACTTTATCCCTACGCAGCACAAAATGCAGATGAACTAAGCTTTGAGAAGGACGACATTATTGCCGTTACTGACCGCTCGCAAGACCCCGCTTGGTGGCAAGGTAACTAACATCCGAGTGACTAACAATTTTGTAGCTCTTTGTGAAGCAGCTCGTCCGGGGAAGTACTACCACCATACCTATTTCTGCCGCAAAGCAGTTCTGTGTTCCGGATAGAAGGGTGCCGGTGTAGTTACAGGCACATGACATCAACTTTGGCTATCTGATGGCAATGTATGCAAGGTTGTATTGCAGATGTGTATAGGCAGCGGTGACCACTTAACATCAGGTGGACCGTCGGTTATTTTACCATACAATTATATTAAAAGGTCATAAAATTATTTTTTTTGAAGAGTTTTCTTACAAGTTCTGTTTACCTAGTATGTTAAAGAGCTTGTTGGAAAGTATGCTTGTCCTGTTAAATGTGAGAGTGATATGATTGTTAGTTTCCATGGTCCTATTATATTTGTGTCAAATGACTTGGATGAGAGTATGGATGATGCTTGAAAGAATCGTTTGTTATTTGTTAGTGCCTTAAAAGGGCGAAGGCCTCTTCTCATTCAGAGAAGGCACGAGCATTGATCACCACGCTTGCTTAAAGCGGGTTGTAGCAACAGCAGAGATAAAGCACTTGTAGCATATCAAACTCAATCCCTGAAAGTAGTTTGCTCAGAATCGCTTACCGAATCGATTTCACATATTTCTCACCTGCTAGTTACCTCTCTGTTGCACAGTGGAGTCCAACGAAAGTTACAGTTCGCGTCAAATCACTTTGCCGCTCTGAAGTTAGGCTTTCCCAACAACCGCGCACGTACTGTCGCTTCAAAATGTGTTCGCGCACGAAATAATATTATCCAAAATAAAACTGAATAAATAATGAAACTGCCTCGGTAGCCTAGTGGTCCTAAGCGCGACTGCTAGAGGTCTTGGGTTCGATTCCCAGGTCGAGCTAAAAGTGTTATTGGGTTTTTCCATTAGGATTCGCTCAGTAGCAGCCCGCAGTTTGGAAGGTGGTGGTGTGACACCCCCGTGCGTCGGAAAGCACGTGTCGCTGTTGGGCCCGGCTGTCATTCGTAGATCTTTGACATTCGTTACGGATAGTCAGAAGCCGGGAAGTCTGACAACCAGTCTTACCAAGAGGTATTGTGTTGCCCAGTAACTAGATTGTGGAGGTCAGATAGGCAGTCGCTCCATGTAAAAAACTGGTTTCCAGCTGCATCCGGTTAGACTGGAAGCCGACCCCGACATAGTTGGGAAAAGGCTAAGCAGATGATGGGGTGTTCGAGGGTGTGCGTTATTACAGTTACATTTTGTGTCTTCCTAACTAGTTTTCATTCATAATTAAAGATAAAAGAAAGAGATAAGGAGAGAGAGGAAGAGAGAGATAGAAAGTAAAACTATGTCAATTAATTGGTCAATCAAGTATACTTAGCAATTTCCAACTGTATACCACTTCTCCATGACTAATATCACGCTTACACTTCTAGCTTATATTTTCCCTCGTTAACCTAGTGTTCCTAAGCGCAATTGCTTTGCTAGAGGTCTTGGTTTCGATTCCCAGGTCCAGCAAAAAGTATTATTGGGTTTTTCTATGAAATTCTCAGTAGCAGCTCGGAGTTAGGATTTGTGCCCGGTTGTTAATGGCAATAGGCTCGCCCCCTATTACATGGGGCCTAAACATACTGGCGAACTGTGGGTGTACACTGGCACACCTCTGTCAAACCCTTCGAGGAATACAGGCGTGATGGTATGGTGTTATAATTTTTATATTTTTTTTTCCAGGTGAACTTCGAGGGATGACGGGGCTATTTCCAAGCAATTACGTAACAAAATTAGTTAACTAAGTCATGCTTAGTGAGCATCGATCATCATTCAATCAAGATAAAGCACTATTGCAGACATTTTTCTTTACACTTTTCGATCGACGCCATTGTAACCGAACAATTCGGTAGATGACACCACTAATCAATTGACATACTTTTTATGAGCTGTCAAAACGCGTTTCCCCCGTAGGTTTTGTAAGAGAATACTAAACTATGACGTCACTTTTTGACATCTCAATTCACTATTTATTGATTTCAAAGCAGCGAAAAATCTAATTTGATATCTTTTTTTAAATTCATCGGGTTTTCAGGGGTATAAATAAAACGCGCGAGTGAGTGAGTGACTTTATGAACTCACGCCTTTTTCCCATGGGGGTAGGCAAAAACCACAGAACGCCACCTGCTACGATCCTTACATATTTCCTTCGCCTCGTCCACGTTCATACATCTGTTCATACAAGCACGCCGGTTACGAGTACTGCGCACCCGACCTTTCTGAAGAACCTCACCAATAAGCTCAGGGTAGGACTTTCTAGGGCGTCCCCTCCCGGCGTTGCCACTCACATCTGCCATATAAATCCCTTTTGTTAGTCGCCTTTCACTCATCCTCTCAACACGACCGAACCATCTAAGAGATCTTTAGAGAAGTCGTGTCTAGGAATAATTGTTTAATGGTGTCGTGTACTCAAATTAGGAGTCGTAATAAACAGATGTACTTTCATATTGGCCCATATTAAATAATATAAATTATTTGTGATGTCGCTAAAATGCCGGCTAAAGCTACTGACTTATAAACTAAAGTATTTACAGACAGATTTCTGTAATAGGGAATATGCAAGACAATTTTTTTATTTGAAAAATCAGTCCCCATTCATGTAATAAACAGTTTAAGAAAACAATTTTTCGAATAACCATGAAATTCTATATCTTTCCAGCAAAATGAATTTTGAACACGGAGTTTATATGGCCCTAGTGTTATGTGACGTCACAGTTCATGTCGGATCTCTCTGTCTAATCGGTGTGTAATTAATATGTAGTTTTAAATGCTTATATAGATCTGCCTCGTTGGCCTAGTGGTCCTAAGCCCGACTGCTACGCTAGAGGTCTTGAAAAAGTGCTGTTGGGATTTTCTATGAAATTCTCAGTAGCAGCTAGGATTTGTGCTCGGTTAATGGCAATAGGCTCGCCCCCTATTACATGGGACCTAAACATACCGGCGAACTGTGGGTGTACATTGTTACACCTCTGCCTAACCCTTCGGGGAATACAGGCGTGATGGTGTTCCTTGCCGATTTTAATTTTACTTTTTGTCATCTCTACTTCGGTATTTTCATATTTTGCTAATTAATGCGAATAAATAAATTCATGCATATTCCCTATTGAGTGTTTTTACAGTGATTACTGGATTAGTAATGTTCATGTTAAAACTACACTATTTTAGTAAAACTAGTTGATTTTGAACATTACTGTTTGTAGAACAATTTAAATTAATGACGGGTGGAGGGGACGTCGTAACCACTTCACCATGGTGCAATACAAATGATTCTAGACCGCAAAGAGAAATTGTGCGTACATAAACGCTCGTCTTTTCCCCATGGGGGTACGCGTATCGTGCTGTTTTGTCCCCGTCTCCGACATGCTAACGCGACCGCGCCATTGACGTGATGATTTGAACACGTCGCCGATATGTTAAAGTGTCCATGTCACCGAGATGCTAAAGATAACGCGTCACCGACATTCTAAAGACAACGCGTCACCGACATTCTAACGCGGTGGCGTGTTAATGTGACCGCGTCACCGACTTACTAACAAGACCGCGCCAGGGACGTGCTAATGTGAACTCATGAAAGACATGCAAACTTTCCCCGTCACCGACACGCTAAATATAACGCGTCACCGACATACTAAAGATAAATCGTCACCGACTCGCTAACCCGACCGCATCAGTAACGTGCTAATGTGTCCTCGTCACAGACATGCAAATTTGACACCGTCACCGACATTCTAAAGTTATCGCGTCACCGCCATGCTATCGCGACCACACCAGTAACGTGCTAATGTGTCCTCGTCACAGACACGCTAAAGTTCACGCGTCCCCAACATGCTAACCCGACCGCACCAGTGACATGCTAATGTGAGCGTGTCACAGACATGCAAGTTTATCCTCGTCACCAACATACTAGAGCGACCGCGTCACCGACATGCCAATATGACGTTAAATTACCACTATAGTCGACACTCCCCATGCTGCCTATTTTTTTTTAACCCCGAACAAAAACAACGCTCTGTTATAAATTTGACATGTCTGTGTGTGTGTGTCTCTGTCTGCGGCATCGTAGCTCCCGAAAGCATAAACCGATTTTGATTTTTTTGTTTGAAAAGTGTATTAGTCGGGAGTGTTCTTAGCTATGTTTGATGGAAATCGGTTCAGCGGTTTCAAAGTTATCAGCTCTTTTGTTAGCTGCGGTAGGGATTTTTATTCTTCTGTCTGGGGTTACTTCTATTTTTTGTTTTTTTTTTTTATTATTACCGACTATAAACGTTCAACTTTGCGGTGTCTAGAATCCATGGTAGATGTTATTGATACAATCGTCCCTTCCACCCTGTAGAGCTGGCTTGGAACTCGAATTAAAAAAAAACACCATTATTTCCAATTTTTTTTAGTAATTAATAGTAATTAGCACTATTAATACACAAGTATACAATTTATTTTCCATCCTCGTCAAATTTCTTGTTGACATAAAATACGAAATATAATCAAAAAAAAACACCTGATCAATAATTTGTAAATACTTGTTGACTCAATTGTATATGTTAGACAGTATTTCAGAATACACCTCTCTTAGAGAACAGACTGTTGAAAATGGGGTCCTGGGTTGGATACCCAGGTTGCTCAAAAAGTATTATTAGTTTTTTCCATTAGGAATTTCTTAGTAACCGCCCGGAGTTTGGAAGTTGGTGGTGTGACACCCCCGTGATCTCTCCCCGGTTGTGTCGGATTGCCGTCACATCGGACTATGAGAGTCAGGGAAGAGGGAGTGCACCTGTGTTTGCGCACACACTTGTACACCATAATATCTCCTGCGTACTTGGCTAGCCTCCATTGAGATTGGCTGCTGTAACCGAAATTGGGACAGAGACTATACAGGAAAAATATTTAAAATGTGCGGAAATTCTTTTTGGCAGTTGTAATTGTTCAATACCTACTTATTATTATATTTTTTTGCATTTTGGAACTGAAATTACAAATGATTTGTTCGTATATGTCCTGCGTACTTGGCTAGTCTGAATAAAGATTAGCCGCCATGGCCGGAATCGGTCTGAAGAATACATTTTTTTTTTTACATACTTACCTCCTTTAATTACTATGCTAGTAATTCTCAACACGAATTATCTGTTATAAAATAAATAGAATTTCTTTTTTTTAACATACACACATGCATAAACTCACGCCTTTTTCCCACGGGGGTAAACAGAAACCACAGAACGTCACCTGCTACGATCCTTACATACTCCTTAGGCCTCGTCCACGTTCATACATCTGGTCATACAAGCACGCCGGTTACGAGTACTGCGCACCCGACCATTCTGACGAACCTCACCAATAAGGTCAGGGTAGGTCTTTCTAGGGCGTCCTCTCCCGGCGTTGCCACTCACATCTGCCATATAAATCCCTTTGGTTTTTATTTTTTAATCAGTTTTGTTTGGTTACTTAAAATTTTCAAATTGTGTTTTTAATTATTCATGTATTTTATGACGACCTGTTGAAATTTGACGACGATGCGAACATCTTGTAGATTATAATAATATATTGTTAAAAAAAAAAACATTAAATGGAACGCTATCTAATCAAATTCTTGCATTAATAACATTATTAACTTGAATTCAGATTCTTTGATTTACTGTTAAATCTTTATCATACGCTATAAAGTTCAAATTGAACTTTGAACTTCGTCCACATTATGTTAAAGCACATAATCGCGTAAATGATGTCTATGATTTTGAATTCAAGTAATAGGTGATAATTTATAATGTTAATTAGACTAATATTATATTAGTGCATTTAAAATAAAGGCAATAGAGTCTATTTTCGATTTGAAAATACGACTATAATTTTTTATTTAGGTACTGTAAAAATATTGAAATCAATAAAAATCGATATCACAGTTTGCTGTTACTGCTCCGCTCCCGTTAGCCGTAGCGTGATGTTCTATAGGTATAAGCCTTCCTCTTGAATGACTCTATCGAGGTATGAATACCGCATTAAAATCCGTTGCGTAGTTTAAAAGATCTAAGCGTACAGACGGCGGGAAGCGACTTTGATTTTTAAGTATTACGAATATATACTTAGTCCAGAACAATGTTAAATCTATACTAATATTATAAATGCGAAAGTAACTGTCTGTCTGTTAAGCTTTTAGGACTAAATTACTGAACCGATTTTGATGAAATTTGGTACGGGGTAAGTTTGAACCCCCAAGAAACGATATAGACTACTTTTCTTACGCGTCTACGTCCGGAATGACCGACATTTACGCGGACTAAGGCCGCTGGTATTTCTCCAACAATAACGCTGCGTAGACGCGACGTTGACGTCGCGAGTCTCTTGTGGCAAACGTTCGCAACGTTAATGCAATATTAACATGCTGCCGGACAGAGATTGTACCCGTTGCCAAAAAACGCGACGTTAACGCCGCGTTGTCGTTGCGCAGACGTCAGAGAAACGCCAACGCTCATAAAACGCCAGTGAGATGGCGGTATAAAGTTAGTGTCGCATATTTTAAATGCTCTATTATAGTGTTTCCAGCATACTGTTGCCACTTCGAACTAATTAATCTGTTTTTAATTAAATATTTAATTATAATAATCGTGTATAATCATGTAGTGATTTTAGTAGGAATAAATGTTGCAACCTTTGTTTGTGGTTTTAATTCAAGCTTCAATAATTTCCCACTCGCGTTAGGTGATCTACATAAACTCACGCCTTTCCCCATCGGGGTAGGCAGAAACCACAGAACGCCACCTGCTACCATCCTTACATATTCCTTTGGCCTTATCCACGTTCATACACCTGGTCATACAAGCACGCCGGTTACGAGTACTGCGCACCAGACCTTTCTGAAGAACTCACCAATAAGGTCAGGGTAGGTCTTTCTAGGGCGTCATCTGCCATTTAAATCCCTTTTATTGATTTTAGTAGGAATAAATGTTACAACCTTGTATCTTTGTTGTTTTATTACGTACTTCTATAACGGCCTACACGCGTTAACATACGTTTTTGGTTACTGCTCCGCTACCGTGTGTCGTAGCGTGATGTTATACAGGATTATTTGTAAAACAATGACAACCTAGCAGGACTGTATTACTATCATTATAAACAACAACTTTTGTTCTATGACATTTAAAAATGTATCATATTTTAGTTCATCAGATTTTCATACAAAAATAAAAACATTAACACAGTCCTGAGAGGTTGTCATTGTTTTACAAATAACCCTGTATAGCCCTTACTATTCCTCATTCATCTGGTTATCATAAAGATTTTTTCCATTACAATTGGCAGTTCCGTAGATTTATGCGTTTAAACTAACAAAATATTTTTTTTAGCTATGTATACGAGTATAGATTTATCGATACTTATAAAGCTGAAGAGTTTGTTTGTTTGAACGCGCTAATCTCAGGAACTACTTATTTGAATTGAAAAAATCCTTTTGTGTTGGATAGTTCATTTATCGAGAAAGGCTATAAGCTATATAACATCACGCTGCGACCAATAGGTGAGAAGCAGTAACTAAAGATGTAACTTAATGCTAGTGAAAAAATTACGCGAATGATGTCGCGAGCAGAAGCTAGTATTCAATTATAATGGTTAATGGCAATAGACTCGCCCCCTATTACATGGGACCTAAACACACCGGCGGACTGTGGGTGTACATTGTTACACCTCTGCCTAACCCTTCGGGGAATACAGGCGTGATGGTATGTATTTATATAATTTTAGGGTAGGTGGCGAGCTTGGCCCAAAAGAAAAATATCTAGAAGGGTCAAATTGTGAACCTCCTCTCTCATAGTCGGTTGAAAACACAGAAAATGAAACGCAGTAAGTTTTTCAATTTTTTTTTAAATAATTTTCTCTATTACTTAATTCAACAGTATATAAATAGTATTACTATATACTTTACTCCAAAACTCGACGCCAGATGTAAATACGACCTTATCGCTAAGACGTAACGTTCAATTTTTACTGACAAATATTTTTCATTGAAAATTTGTTTTTTTTTTAACATATGATCGAGTTTGATAACTTTTAGTTGCTGCATGGAGTTCGATAAAAAAGAAAGAATCCAAAGAATATTGCCAGAATCATCATCAAGCTGTTGGTTTCGGCTGTCATTCGTAGATCTTTGACAGTCGTTACGGATAGTCAGAAGCCAGGAAGTCTGACAACCAGTCTAACCAAGAGGTATCGTGTTGCCCAGTAACTGGGTTGTGGAGGCCAGATAGGCAGTGGCTCCATGTAAAACATTGGTTTTTTATCTGCATTCGGTTAGACTGGAAGCCGACCCCGACACAGTTGGGAAAAGGCTAAGCAGATGATGATTTTCACAACTCCATATTTTATTTTTTCACGTTTAAAAAAGAAATTCCAAATGTTTGTTACAAATTATAATGTTTTACAAGCAGCAAGATGGTAAAGAGTTTTTCATATGAGATTTTCATGTAAAAATACCATCCAAAATTGCAGATATTTGCATAGGATTTTCACAAAAAATATTCTGTCATGCAAATCTAAAAATTACTAGCACAACACAAAATTATCAGCCGCACCGGTCCAGCCATTCTCAAGTAATAATCTATCATTATTTTCACATATAGAAGCAACAAGAATATTGTAACAAGGATTTTGTAAAAACCAATTTGAAAAGAGTGCCCATGGAGTTTCTTGCTCGTTCTTCTCCATAGAGACCTACGTTTTGGAACGAGCAACTAGCTTCAACTTACTGTCTAACCGACTCCTTGACAGTTCAAAATTGCCTGTAAATGGTTTAATTGAAATAAATGCTCGAATTTGTGACTTATGTATGTCTAGATAGATGAATTCAAGGCTTTTAAATACAGTCAAGTCAAAATTGAACGCTACATTCTAAAAAGTCCTCTTGGATGATTGAAATGGAGTTTCACAATAACTAAAATTTTATAGAAAGAAAAAAAAAACAATAGGTTTTGGACATTTGGGAGAGAACCATACAAACATTATTCTGGAATTCTTATAACTTGGTTTTTTTTTATCTGCAGTACAGTTTACACTAATACAAATAAAGTTCAAGGTGATTCTGAAAAGCAATGTCGCTATGTTCATGTTTTAGGGTCGAAAGCACAGCTGTGAGTTCCTAGATTCGATTCCCAGGTCAGACAGTGTTATTGGGTTTTTCCTTTAGCAATTTCTCAGTAGCAGCCTGTTTGCAAGTCGGTGGTGCGCGTGGCCCGGAAAGCACGTAGATCTTTGACAGTCGTTACGGATAGTCAGGAAACCAGTCTTACCAAGAGGTATCGTGATGCCCAGTAACTGGGTTGTGGAGGTCAGATAAGCTCCATGTAAAACACTGGTACTCAGCTGCATCCGGTGAGACTGGATAATAAACTAAAACACAACTAGAATAAAGTTGAAAATTGCATGGCATGCGCGATTTTCAACTGTATTTTTCTTGCATTCAAGTTTTATTATCTATTATTTAAAGAAAACTGCTCGAACTTCAGATTAGATTACATTGAATAGACTTTCAAACCTTTAATAAGTTTATACATTTCATTAAAATAACTTGTTTTTTTTTTAACATCGTTGGATGGCAAACAAGTAGATGGCCCAGCTGGTGTTAAGTGGTCACCGCTGCTTATACACATCTGCAATACCAGAGGCCTTGAGTTGCCATCCCAGAGACAACGCTGAAATGTGTCATGAGCCTGTAACTACACCGGCACCCATACCCTTCGAACCGGAACACTACAAGCCGCTTTGCGTCAGAAATATGTATGGTGGTAGTACTTCCCCGGACGAGCTCCTTCAATACTCGTTTAGACGCCTGTATATACCTATCAAAGTCGGACGTTGCTTTTCAAACCACCTTATATACAGATGGCATTGTAATTTCACTTGCATTAAAAACATTACATTGAATTTGTTAAAACAACTGATTTGATTTCAATATCCTTTAGCCTTACGAATAATGTAGCCGAAAATCTATAGATTTTCTATTCTAAGGTCTTGGTTTTTTTTTTTTAATTTGGGACAAGCCCGCCACACTATTCCCAACCACTGCAACTTCTGTAATCCAGAATCAACAGTGGAGACCGCCAGAAGAGCGCCGAGGCAATGAAGCTCGACGAGTCCCGGAGAAACGATACAACTGTCTAGGATCCCGCAACGAAATTAATCAGAAAATATTAGCGGAGGAGAAGGAAAATATATAATTTCCACTTCCCTCCAAACAAGCAGGAGACAGAACAGAACTAGGCCAATAGGCACAAGGGGATGTTTACAACTGGGAGAAGCCCAGATTGCCAAGCATCACGGATTGCATTTATTATTAACTTAATAGGTCCTAATGTGAGCTGTTACATTTGATTCCAGTAATAGGTATGGCAAAAACGCCTGAAGGCACGGTTCTAAAGTATATAGTCTTGTAAGTGTTGCACAGTAACTGTGTTGTGGAGGTCAGATAGGCAGTCGCTCCATGTAAAACACCGGTATTCAGCTGCAGCCGGTTAGACTGGAAGCTGACCAGACATAGTTAGGACAAGGATTGGCAGATGATAAAGCTTACAGATTTGGTGTAATTGAATAAAGTTTATTCGAACGTTTAAGACAAAGAATAGATAGGTTTAAAATCAACTTTTAGTCTCTGGGATGGCAACGCATTAGCAAGGCCTCTGGTATTGCACATGTGTATAGGCAGCGGTGACCACTTAACATCAGGTGGGCCGTCGGCTCGTTTGCCATTCAATGATATAAAAACTGTCCCGTTGGTCTCGTAGTCGCAAGCGCCACTGATAAGCATGGGGTCCTGGGTTCGATACCCAGGTCGAGCAAAAGTGTTATTGAATTTTTTCCATTAGGAATTTCTCAGTAGCAGCTCGGAGTTAGGATTTGTGCCTGGTTAATGGCAATAGGCTCGCCCCCTATTACATGGGATCTAAACATACCGGCGAACTGTGGGTGAACATTGGTACACCTCCTAACCCTTCGGGAAATACAGGCGTGATGGTAAGTGATATAAAAAAATCTGTTGTTTTAACATTACAGTTATTGCTGATATTTATTTGGTGGAGATAAACAGTCGGCCTTGACTGGGAATTGACTTGTGAGGTCGCCATTTTGATTTATAGTCAACATACTTATCTATACTAATATTGTTTTTGTTTGTTTGTAACGAATAGGCTCCGAAACTACTGGACCGATCTTAACCATTTTTTCACCAATAGATAGCTAAATTATTCTTGAGTAACAAAGGCTATATAACATCACGCTACGTCACACGGGAGCGGAGCAGTAACCAAAAACGTAACCTAACCTGGGTGCAAAAAAAAATATTTTTTGAGTGATGTTATGTTTGACGTTTAAATTCAAAATGGCGGCCTCCCAAGTGATAATTAAAATATAATCTATTGATGCTGGCTTGAATTGGGCCCGGAGTGGTCGCGATGGTCACGCCAATGCCGCTCGACAAATTTCTTTATATAATTGTAAGGTTGGGATTCCTTTTCACTTATAACATTGTCAACCTGGAAACGAGAAAATTGAAATAGTTTTTTTTTTCGTATCCTCACACTAGGAATGTCTCCTGTATCGTGGGTGCGTTCACAAACACATAAACTCACATACACAAACAGCCAGACCCGGAACAACTATCTATAGGCAATACAAACGTTTCTTCCGTGCGGGAATCGCACCCGCAACGCGCAGCGTAGCAGCAAATGGGAGATAATCGGATTTTGCAACTGTCTCCCATTCAAAAGATCTATAATTTTGGAAGTACGATGGTTGGTTTAGCTTACAAGTTTAAGCAAATATATCTTCATATTGGAAACCGGAAACCATCCTCGACATTCAGCGAAAAAAGGGGGACAATGACGCGCTATTTCTACACAGAATAATTATTTCATAAAATTGAAGATATTTCGCTGTGGATTAGATCATTTTGGCAGTACTTAAACTGTATTGTTCTAACACTTGCCTTGTATGGGGGTGTAATAATAACTTCATTGTAAACTCGGATATTCTGTCCGGCCCAGGACACGTCGTCGATGACCCGGGCGATCGCCATAAACAGCCGCTGGCCCTCCGGGTCCAGGCATGCTGATAATGCTGTAACCTGGAACATGATGAAAAGGTGTGTTAAGCGAGGTGTCACCAGCTTCCAGGGGAACACCATGGTGGTTAACAGTCAGTGGACATCCATGAGGATTTTCTAAACTGGGATAAAAACAAAAATGACACCAAATGTTTGTGTTGGGCTGCTTAGCTGAGTTGCAAGTGATAATAATTATAAGTATGTTGGCTCCTATGGCCAGAAGGTTGGGATTGGCATGCAGTGATTAGGTTTGACTTTTGAAGTCATTATAATGTTTTTTTTTTTTTTTGGGGCGTGGGAAATTATCAAGTAATTTCTCCCGCCCTGGGCGGGGCGGGAGGGAGTGTCAGACTTTTACTGACTAAAACCCACCCATGTTCCTTCTTGTGCCCTTTGCGTTCCGGGGGCGCGGTATCTCTTGCGAACAACCCGCAGCCCCGGCAGGCATCGGCCCTCAGTGGCCCCTTCCTTTTGCTGACATCTCTTTGAGGCGCGCGTGGAACACGAACGCGCTGTCGACACGGCCTGTCGTTATGCAACGTAAGGACGGTGAGCTACCCATTGCTCACCGTCCACAGGCCAGTATCTACGGTGGCCAGGAGTCGTCTCGCGGCTCCCGACGTCCGGAGCGTCTACCGCGGCGGCTGGGACGGGAGAACCGCTGTCTCAACCGTCCCGCCGCCTCCTTCTCAAGCATTACTGCCTCGCAGAAGGAGGCTACTGCATCCCATTCCCTCTCGCTCCGGACCATGGATTGCACCAGGGCCGGACGCGAGAGTTCGCCGCCGCCGAACGCTAGAGGTCTTGGGTTCGATTCCCAGGTCGAGCAAAAAGTGTTATTGGGTTTTTCTATGAAATTCTCCGTAGCAGCTCGGAGTTAGGATTTGTGCCCGGTTAATGGCAATCGGCTCACCCCCTATTACATGGGACCTAAATGTACCGGCGAACTGTGGGTGTACATTGTTACTCCTCTGCCTAACCCTTCGGGGAAAACAGGCATGATGGTATATATATATAAACTTACATACACTAACAAATATCATAAAACAAATATTTCTTCCATGAGGGGATTGAATCCACAACATGCAGCACAGCAACCAATTATGTCGTCAACATTTACTTTCTAATTCTTTGACAATTATCACACGACACCACGTCACCGATGCTCTGAACCATGCCATGGATCAAAGAGACAAGGGAACATCACGACGCTCAGCAGTGAGCTTACGACTCGAGGAGGGAGGAGGAGGTGACAATTATCATGAAACATGTCAAACTGTCCAGACAGTAACAGTTCGACAACTTTGTTGGTCTCATGTCTGCTAGCATGACAGCTAGGTTTAGTCCTACATTTGCATCCCAGGTCAGGCAGAGTGTGGTTCCCAATTAGTGACAATAAGTTGCCATGTGAGACTTAAACATAACCAAGAATCAATATATCTAATCTTTAGAACGTGTAAAGTTGAACCCATAAGGAAATAATGTACCTGTCATATATGTTTATTGTCCCATCAGACTATAAGAGTAAGGAAAGCAGGAATGCACCCAAATTTGTGCACTTTGTTGTACACTATAATATGTCCTGTGGTCTTGGTAGGTCATTATTGAGAAGGGCCAGTGATTGAAAACTAAATAAGGGACAGTAAATTGCCCAGGTTACAATTCTAGAAGAAATCTAAAGAAACCAGTCTAGAGCCCACCCGATGTTAAGTGGTCACAGCTGCCTATAGACATTAGCAAAACCAGAGTCCTTGCAAATGCGTTGCCATCCCAGAGACAAAGTTGAAATGTGTCATGTGCCTGTAACTACCCCGGCACCCATACCCTTCAAACCGGAACACTACAAGCTGCTTTGTTGCGGTAATCGGTAAGGTGGTAATACTAAAACTAATGAGCTCTTTCACAAAGAGTTCCACTAACGGTTAAATACAAATTGGGCCTGCTAACTTTCTCCCATTCTAATCTACTAAAATTATGGAAGTATGATGGCCTCTTTAAAAATACAAGTTCTAGCAAATATACGGTCATATTGGAAACCGGAAACTATCACCAACATTCAACAAGGAACGAGGACAAATTATGTAAACAATTTCATCATACGACCACGTTTTATTATAAAAACTATACCGCGAAATAGTAAAAAGGTTGTAAATTATAGGTTGTATACTCACTAATCTTCTCTTATTCTCTATTGAATTGCGAACTCGTGTGTTTAATCTGTGCAAATTTAGAGATTGTGGCGGTTCGGGAACAGTGGTGACTTCCTTCTTGATTTGCACATCACTGACCAACGATAGGTTCACGATATTCACGTCATGGCGTTTAGGATTGCCGCTGGAAGATGGACATTTGAGGATCAGCATCTTCGTCTGAGGATCAAAGGCTAGGACTTCGCCCTCGATATTTTCATTATAACACGTCCGCGTTGCTACTATGCTGCCAATTGTGAAGCAGTCCGACACTACAGTGGACATTATACACCGCTTTTGTTGTTTACACGGTGGAAATTAATTTCATGTAGCGTTAAAATTGTGTTCGATCGGTAAAACGTGAAATTATGTTTTGTTACGATCAGAATACGAGGTCGTCCGCCATTGAAATTTTGACAGATTTTGCTACAGATAATTTAGAACAGAAAGTTTTGGAGCTATGGTTTTGCGTTTCGTTATTCATATTTTGCGTTTTGTTTTTACTACTTTTTTTTTTAAATTCACGAGGTACTTTCTATTTACTTAATTTATTGAATTATTAAGAAAATAATATTAAAACATATATTTCCAAAAATTTGCTAACTAGAACCAACAACCTTTATCTAGGTTTCGCCTTATTCTCAAGTCATTTAGTAACTTCAAGTCATTATAAGCTGTTTAAATTCGTTTTTGGTTTTCTCCTTTTACGAAACATACTGAACAGGTACGACCATACGCGACATACAAGTCTATAAAAACGTGTATTTGCCTCATGGGAGATAGGTAGACACAACTTCAAACTACAGAACTCAATGGGCCACGGGCTACAGTCCGCCCTAATAAACATTTAAACGAGTACCCACCTTTAATTTGATTCGTCCTCAAATACTAACTGATTTTAACTAACACAACACGGGCCACAGGCCCAATAAGGACTCCTTTAATTAATACGTTATGTGCCGGACTACTGCAGCACTGAAGCAGTGCAGATGTTGAACTTTAACATTTAACCTTTTTTTTTTTTTTTGTGGGTGGGAAATCATCAAATAACTTCTCCCGCCCTGGGCGGGGCGGGAGGGAGTGTCAGACTTTTACTGACTAAAACCCACCCATGTTCCTTCTTGTGCCCTTTGCGTTCCGGGGGCGCGGTATCTCTTGCGAACAACCCGCAGCCCTTAACCTTGTGTGAACGTTTTGGCGCGAATAGGCCTGACAGGAGTCGTATTACAAACCATTTTTAATTGTATTTAACCCCGGACGCAAAAATTAAGTGCCAATTTCAGTTGATTTTGTTACTATCTAAGGATACTGCATAGCGTGACACGCCATTTCATTATTACAATTATTGAAGTCAGTCGAAAACAGTAAAGCAGGCCGTTGCTGCGTGCGGGTGGGATTCGGGTGTACATTGGTACACCTCTGCCTAACCCCTCGGGGAATGCAGGCGTGACAGTATGTGTGTGTGTGTAGTAAAGCGGGCAGCAATTTCATGGAAGGGAACTTGGCGGCAAAAACGACTAGTGCCATACCGAAAAAGATTTTTATCAATGCGTAAAATAAAATTAATAAATAATAATAACTACTTCCTCTTTTCTCTTCTTGTATTGATTATGTGCCAAATTTTTTGAGAGGGGCTGACGGCTGTTGCCTGAGGAGTACAGTCCTCAGTGAGGACTTGCTGAGGACACTTTATACCATGATGAATTACATGACAGTTCAACATGCAGGCATTAAAAAAAAATTAAAAGAAGTACACCTTGTATTGATTAAATGACAAATGGCAAAAAACTCAAATCGCGTTTACTTAAAAAAAAAAACTAAATCAAAATCGGTTCAGTCGTTTAGGAGCTACGATGCCATATACAGACACACACATGCACCTAATAACAGGGAACTTCAGGAAATTTATAAATAAAACAAGATTTTGTAATAAAATGCATATCCTTATATTTTAAGCGCCTTAAACTTTAATGATTAAAATGACACAACATATATATTTACAATTTGTGATAGTAAACTAAAAAGTTCGGGTCCCGAACGCCGACCGAAGATACACGAACGTACCCGAACAATGGCGACGATACACGAACAAAGCCGAAAGCGAAAGCGACATTAGCAGTTTTAGTTTCTAATTTACTATCACATTTTTTTGTGGTGAATACGAATAAACGAGGCATTATGGTTTACTAAAAATAGAAGAAAGAATTTACAAGCAATAGTAGGAATAAGAACTATCGCTTCAAAAAAATAATTGTCAAAAAGGGAAGCCAAGTTCAGTTCAAAAATACGCGTAGTTGTTGGACTTTGCCGACAAAAGAATAACCAAATTTCATGTGTTTATGTGAGTTTTTAAGAGCTCAAAAGTGGCTCCAAATGATTCAAGTAATATAACACACGGCTGCTGTGTCTTCAGTACCTTTTTGGCTTAAACTTGGCTTAACACGCTACCGCTTGTCTAGATATAGAAGAAGAAATATTGTGTAGGAACAGAAAGGGAAAATACAGAAAAAAATAAAAAATTAACAAGAAATAATAATGAAATTACTTGCCCAACAGTGGGACATAATAGGCGGACAATCACTAACCCCTGAATAAGCTGCTCTGATTGGCTATTGATCATTCAGACAACCAATCACAGCAGTCTAACAAATTCTAACATATTTTTTTCGTACGAGAGAACCAAAGGAAAGATCAAAAATAAAAAATAAATACAATAATAATCTTTGATCCATAATGCAACGCTCACCTACACACCACAATTATTATAATTATTAAAGATAAAGAAAAACAATCTAGCCAATTCTTCTAATAACAGAAAATACAATATAGTCCGACACGACTCTCTATGAACTCGGCAAAAACGGAACTGACAGGACTTGGGTAGTAGACACAGTTTCTCTAAGAAAACCCCTTTTTTGGACCTTTTTAGATTTCCAAAAGGACCGGTTGGAAGCGGCCTGAGTCCAGCATTTTCCTGAGATCATTATCAGGTCGTTAGTCCACCTTGGAAGTGGACAACAACAACAAAACAGTACCCTTTGAAATTTCAGTTTTTGGATTATTAACTCTCAGCGCTGAGCCGAGCGTTGAAAATTCGATAGTGCATAAGGTAAAGTAATATTAAAATAAAATTGTTTTAAGAGGTAGGCCCCTGTAATCCCGATTATTTATCAATTAACTGTAAAATAAGATTTTTAATTGCTTTAAAATCAATTGACTTGCAAATAACACTATCCAATTCCATAGAAAATCTATGGGGGAATCGCGTTGAGAGATCATAAATAGTGTGTCTACTGCCTTATAATACTGACAGATAATTTGACAGATGTTTGACATCCTGCAATTCATATTATGTTCCATATTTAACCACCTTCATAGAGACTCATATCGGAGTGTCATATCTTTTTTTTAAACTAAAACTTTTGACATAATAAAATACACTGCCAGTGCTGTCTTGTGACAGAAAACAATTTCGACACATGGCAACACTAAAGCAGAGACAATAATAAATAAGTTTTTTTTTAATCACAGAGACAATGACATATTGTGATATATATTTTTTAATGGCGAAGGTAAATTATAAGTATTATGCTTATCTCATAACACTAATAAGAAAAAAAAAAGAAAATGAATTAGTTGTATTTGTAAATGTTTTTGACAAAGAACTTAATAATAATCTCCAAACCACGGTCACGGCTCTCAATGGAGACGAGCCAAGTACGCACGAGATATTATAGTGCACAAGTGTGTGCGCAAACAAAGGTGCACTCCCTCTTCCCTAACTCTCATAGTCCGGTAGGACGGCAATCCGACACGACCGGGGAGAGATCAAACGCACGGACACCGGATTTACGTGCTTTCCAAACTATGGAGAAGCGATATTTCTCTATTTTAGAGAAAGTACAGTCAATGAAATTATTAAGTACACAGACAGCAACGAGTATCTACTTTCAAACTATGTTGTGAGTGTACTGAGTAGTTAATTGTTTAACATCGCTCTCGGTATGCCACAATTTTAAAAAGTTATCATGGACACTAACACTTAGTATTGGCAATGTAGTTAGGACTGCCGTCGTTCGGGATTTCCCGGTTTTCACCTGGCGGGCGTCCGGGAGTCGTCCTGAAGGGGTATTTCAAAGTGTTTTGTCCCAAAAACGTTTTGTGTCACGGGAATCCCGTTAAAATGAAAGATAAAGAAAAAGTGTAAAAAATAAATCTTACTCCTAGAAAAAATCTGTAATGGAAGCCCAAAGTGTATTTACTAGAAGGCGGAATATTTTATCTCCTGAACACCAAATACTTTGATCAATTGTACTTGAGGAGGTATGAGGAACAGGGTGTAAAGTCTCTCATACTCCACTGTAAAGGGAGGATCCTCCGAGCAGACGCGTGTCGTGTCTAGTTTTGTATATATGCTAACGTCACGGAGAACTTTGATACCGCGATGTGGGAAACGTCAGTTTGTAGTTCTCATGTTGAGCGATAGATGTCGCTACAAACTTTTCATCTGCCGATGTTGCCATCATTCAAAAACATTTACAAATACAAACCGTCAAACTATCTAGATGTAGTTTTTCTTACAAACTACAATAATATAAAAAAAAATATTAAATTGTTTTTATAGTTTCTACGGCGTACGGTTTGTTAATCACTCGAGACGATTCTCTTCTCTTTGTAAAACGTTACCCCCCACTAAGGGCATCCGCCCACGTCCGACTTTTGATGTGAAGTCGCGTTCGGACAGTGGGAAATGCTCAACAAAACCCAGACCGCCAATCAAATTAGCTACTGCGATGAATGCTGACACTGAGCACCCCGTTCATACAGCCCGAGACATGCATGGCAAGCTATTCGGAACGCATGCCACGCGCTATCTGTACCTACGCAGCTTGAAACATGTATAGCCGCACATAAAACCGATTATCGGCGTGGCGACGCATGCCGTGGCGACGCGTCTCCGCGCTTTGTGATGGTAATTATGGTATATATAATATAGTCTAATGTAATTTCCCTGTCGTGATCTGTTCTTCTACGCATATGACTTGTACAAAATAATTACGATGTTTCACATCTGCCGGGCGTCCCGGGACGGGTTACAATTTTTTTGTAGGACCGATTATCGGATGATTCAATAGATCCATAGATTTGTGGGACATCTGCATTGGTATATTAGAATGAGTATGTACCAATCTCTCCGACAAAAAAATCGGTCACCGATTGTCTGACGTAGACAGCGTAAAGGGCATCCAATAATCTCAGAGACTGATTTAACAGCTTCATGTGCCCAACAATGTGCTTGATGTTTGTGTGACGAAAGCTCATTATTATTATGTTTGACGTGTGAACTGTCAATTTAGTCTCTGAGAATAAAAAATACACTTCGAGGAATGTCTCCTGTATCATGGGTGCGTTTACAAACATATAAACTCACATACACTAACAGCCAGACCCGGAACAACTGTCTATAGGTCATACTTATATTTGTTGATACGCTGCGTAAAACTACTCAACATAGTATAAAACAAAGTCGCTTCTCGCCGTCTGTACGCTGAGATCTTTTAAACTGCGCAACGGATTTTAATGCGATTTCCATCAATAGATAGAGCGATTCAAGAGGAAGGTTGAGACGTTTAGAAGATCACGCTACGACCAACGGGAGCGGAGCAGTGACCAAAGACTTATGACACCACGGAGTGTTTATATAGCTAGTTTAATTATAAGTTTTTTATTCTTGATTTCTGCTTACCCCCATGCGGAAGAGGCATAAGTTCATGTATGTATGTATGTCTTAGAAAAAACTAACAAACCGCACGCAGAGCGTCGAAGTGTAAGAAAAATACAAAAACGTCGTACCTAATCATAGACACTACACGTTTACATAGTTTTTTTTTTCTTTTTCCAACACACATAGACACAGTCTGGATACTAGTTAGTTCTAGATAATATAACGCTACCTCGCTCTAAACGAACATAAAAGAAGAAAATCCACTCGAACCTTCGGCATCTCGAAAGAAAAATGAATGTACAAAGACCAGCACATCACAAGCCACCAGCCCACCTGATGTTAAGTGGTCACCGCTGTCTATACACATCGGCAATACTAGAGGCCTTGCTAATGCGTTGCCATCCTACAGACAAAGTTGAAATGTGTCATGAGCCTGTAATTACACCGGCACCCATACCCTTCAAACCGGAACACTACAAGCTGCTTTGCGGCAGAAATAGGTATGGTGGTAGTACTTCCCCGGACGAGCTGCTTCACTAAGAGCTCTACTACTCCTGAAAAACTACACTTGACAATATATCACATTAATTTTTCTTTCAAAATCCTCTACCAAACCAGCTCGACAGAATCGTATCTGCCTCCCAGAGGACACAGATCACCGAAAGAACTTCATCTTTCGAGCGGGTCACACCCATCATTTTCCAATCCTCAGCGAGAGTAGCTTAACTTCAGTTGTAATCTTATCTAATACCAACAGTATTACATTTCTATAACTAACGCTCAGTCAGTTTCTTATTGCGATGCGATCAATTTAAACATAAATATATTGATATGTGTGGTATTTAAGTATAAAAGATAAAAAAAAAAGAATTACCTAAACATCTGTCACAGGCGACCATCTCTGAAACAACTTGACAAACAGCTAGCAAGACTAACCAAACGAAAAAAAAAAATGTCGAAAAATCATTTTAACAAAATGTTCGTCAGCATGTCAGTCCTAGGTGACCATCTCCGAAACTTTGACACATGTCATTTTTTTCGATTTTTTTCTGTTCGTCGTCGTCCAATCGCATCGCAGTAGGAGACTGAACCTGTATGTCCCCCGAACGTCGTTCAGTCTTGTTTTAGTTCAGCACTATCAATCTAGGCGGCAGCAGTCCTCGCTTGCTCAGCCACATACTGAAAAAAGGAAAACGTGTTGAGAATCAGTACATATGAAACATAAATTAGTTAGTATGTTTAAACGCGCTAATCTCTGGAACTAACGGTCGGATTGGTAAAATACACATACATACCATCACGCATGTATTCTCCGAAGAGTTAAGCAGAGGTGTACCAATGTACACCCACAGTTCGCCGGTATGTTTAGGTCCCACGTAATAGAGGGCGAGCCTACTGCCATTAACCGGGCACAAATCCTAACTCCGAGCTGCTACTGAGAGTTTCATAGAAAAATCCAATAACACTTTTTGCTCGACCTGGGAATCGAACCCATGACCAACTACAAGATACGAGGTACTTAAAGCAACATTTGTCTGTATGTGTGTTCATTTCGGCCGACCATACAAAAATAAAACTCGTCCCCCTACAATAATGTTAGCTCTATGTGACTTAGTTTGATGAGCAGTATGTGTGGTTACCGGCTGTACGTATGATACTCCTACCAGGGTGGCAGATTTTCTTCGAAAGAGTTACCGCGGCGCACGCAAAGGGCATTAGGAGGAACACGAATGGTTTTAGCCAGTAAGAGTCTAAGAGGCTGTAAAGCGGAGAAACAGAGAAGTATTAACCAATAGGATTGCATAGAATCTTCGCTCTGTCCTAGTTATTACATCTTCGCTCCGCAGCCTCGCTCCGCTTCTGTGGGCAGGCAGCCTAAAGCCCAGTTTCCACCAAAGCGGAGGGAGAGATGTTCCGTAAACAATCAATAGGATACCGCAGTGAGATATGAAATAACGCTAGCTTATTGGGTGTACGAGACATCTTCTCTCCTCTCCGCTTTGGTGGAAACCGGGACTTACACTTCCTTCCGACTCGCTCAGAGCGAAAGAAGTCATTTGATGATTGATCTCTCTAAAATAACATGAATGGTAGGTACTCACCCAATACCAGCGCCGAGCAGTAGGGAGACCACGTTGGTGAGCAACACGGCCGCGATAGCGCCCCGGCTGAACAGACAAGTGCGACGGACGGACAGGCAGTGGCTCTGCACGCATAACACCAAAAAATCAAAGTCAAGAAACTACTTTTGAACGTCAACGTGAGGAAGAGAGAAAGAAAATGGGCGCGCACACCGCTCTCTCTCGCTCCTACAGTAATATACGAAACGTAACTCTCTCTCTTTCTATCTTCACTAACTTATATCTCCCTCTAAACTTCCGTTCGCCCGATCACACTCATTTCAACAAAATCTTACATCACTCAATCGAAAACGCTGCCTAAACCCTTTGAGATATAACAAAATAATGTATGGTGGAGTTGTGTATCCTATACAGAGTTATTTGTAATACAATGACAACCTTGCAGGACTGTATTACTATCATCATAAACAACAACTTTTGTTCTATACATTTTTACAGAATCAAGCAACGCAAGCGCATTGAAGTGAATAACCGACTGAAGGATTTCCGTAAAATTGTAAATAGGTCAAGTACAAACACCCCCGCCGCCCTAACCCCGCTCCCCTCGCTATTTTACTATCGCTTTCGTTTGCTTCGCATAGACTTCGTAACATTTAGAGCGTTCAATTTAAATGTTTTTATTTTTGTATGAAAATGTGATGAATTAAAATATGATAAATGTTTAAATGTCATAGAACAAAAGTTGTTGATTACGATGTTAGTAACATAGTCCTGAGAGGTTGTCATTGTTTTACAAATAACCCTATATAGGTGGTACAGAGAAGTCCGCGACGGCATATGTCTATCTCTTAAGAATAACATACCATATCCATTTTAATACTTGAACATTGGCGGTACGAAGTTCGCCGTGTCGTCTAGTCTAGACTTCTATTGTAACGAGGTAAGTATTTTTGTTTATTTGTAATGAATAGGCTGCGAAACGACTGGACCGATTTTAACCATATTTTCACCAATATATAGCAACATTATTCCTGAGTAACAAAGGCTATATAACATCACACTACGGCACACGGGGGCGGAGCAGTAACCAAAGACGTAACTTAACGCGGGTGAAATTAGCAACGCCAAGGAAGTTGCGAGCGGCTCTCTAGTTAATGAAGAATGAGTGGTGATCCTTACCTGTTGCATGGCGGGGGGCGCCAGCTGCTGCTCCAGGACTTCGATGGAGGACGTGGCGGAGGGAGGCCCGCGTGCACTCGTCGGGTGCTTAAACCGCCAGTCCCTGGGAATTAACATTGAGAGTTAAAATTTAAAAGAAAAACCAGCAAAATGTGAGTCGGAAATTGTCAAACGGGTAAACAAGATTTTATGTATGTATTTTTCAGAGCCTAGCCTAGTGGTCTTAAGCGCGGCTGCTATGCTAGAGGTCTTGGGTTCGATTCCCAGGTCGGTTTCTCCAATTACCATGACTCGGAAGCCCGGTACTCGCTTGACGGATAATTCGTCCCCCCAACAGACCCCTTTACCATGTGCTGCCGATCCGCAAATACCCCTAAAGAGGCCACCATCACCGCTCCACGTCTGACCGAGCGAATTTGGCCGATCTGAGAATCTAACTGATGCGGGCAGCGCAGGACCGGTCATTGTGGCTATCTTTATGGGAGGTCTATGTCCAGCAGTAGACGTCGATCGGTTGATAAAATGACCATGTCCATGGAGTTTCTTGCTCGTTCTTCTCCATAGAGACCTACGCTTTGGAACGACCAACTAGCTTCGACTTTTAAATGTAACTTCTTGCCAATTAAAAAGTGCCTGTAAATGGTCTAATTGAAATAAATGCTTTGACTTTGAATTATGATGTCGAGAATCGAACCCTCCTTATTCAGTAATAAGCAGTTTCTACTCACTTGGGTGGAAGCTGGTCGGGTCTACTGCTCCACTCCCAAACCCAGTCGTTGGAGTCATCCTGGAACATAACAAGTACTTCTTTATTAAGGGTTTTAAAACACACTTAACGAAGCCACAAGTGGCATGTTCTTCTTATAAAAAAAAAAACAAAATATTACAAACGAATTGAGAACCTTGCTTTTTTTGAAGGCGGTTAAAAATATTTGTTTACAAAGTTGTGGCTGTCTGACAACGTGTACAGACGACCCGATTAAGGCCACAAGAAGACGCTGGATGCAGGACATCTGTGAGGGCGGCCTATGTCCAGCAGTGGACGTCCTACGGCAGATACGGGTGACAAAAGTTGTGTCTTACAATGATTGGTTATTGGTGGAAGGGTACTCACTCTCCAGCAGTTGATGTAGACTCCTTTCAGCTCATCTTCAGTGGAGGGTTCTAGGTTCGGGCTGTTGGGTGGTGACTTTGGACTGAAACAGAACGAAAAGCCTGAATTAGACTTATTAACACCAGCACAATGTGAGGAAACCTGGACTTATAATTAATATAAGTTTTATATCGCTAATCTGCCTTGAGCTAGCGTGATCAATGCTCGTGCTTTCTCTGTATGAGATGCGGCCTTTGACCTGCAGTGGGACAATGGCAGGCCTTTTTTAAAATAGGAAATCATCAAATAACTTCTTCCGCTCTGGGTGGAGCGTAAGGGAGTGTCAGACTCTTACGAACTACAACCCATCCGTGTTCCTCCTAATGCCCTTTGCGTTCCAGGGCTGCGGTGATTGTTTCGAACAGATTCCGCAACCCTTGCAGGCACTGGGCCTAGCGGGCCCCGACAATAAAAGGCTGGTATTATTATTAGCAAAAAGGTGTCATTTTAACATGAAAAACATACCATCACGCCTGTATTCCCCAGAGGGTTAGGCAGAGTTGTACCAAAGTACACTCACAGTCCGCCGGTCTGTTTAGGTCCCATGTAATAGGGGGCGAGCCTATTGTCATTAACCGGGCACAAATCCCAACTCCGAGCTACTACTGAGAATTTCATAGAATAACCCAATAATACTGCTCGACCTGGGAATTTAACCCAAGACCACTAGTGTAGCAGTCGCGCTTAGGACCACTAGACTAACGAGACACTTCAAAATATATTTGTAAATTGTACTTATAATAGGCAGAAGTCTACCTCGGTGCGTTTGAAGTGTCCAGAAAGCCATTATCTTAATAAAAATAATTCTTTTTAATTGTTTGTTATTAAAAAACTCTTTAAGTGGCGTGTGAGTGACTCTTTTAAGTGATATTACACGTTTTTTTAGTTAAATAACTCGTGTTTTGAAGGACATTTTAAAGATCAATGTTTTTAAAGCTTAATTTCGTGTGTAATTGGCGTGTGAATTTATAATTCCCCAAACTAAATTCAGTCACGGTGGCCAATCTCAATGCAGACTAGCCAAGGAGATATTATAGTGTACGAGTGTGTGCGCAAACACAGGTGCACTCCCTCTTCCCTCACTCTCATGGTCCGATGGGACGGCCATCCGACACGGCCGGGGAGAGATCAAACGAAGAGAACGGCTTTACGAGCTTTCTGAGGCACGGGAGTGTCACACCACCAACTTCCAAAGTCCGGGCTGCTACTGAGAAATTCCTTAGCCACAGTTTATTTATTAAAGCTTTATGCACAAATGTAAAATAAAATACACCGTACAACGGCGGACTTAATGCCTTAGGCATTATCTACCAGTATACCTTAGGGTGATGCAGAGACAAAACATAGTAGGTGTAAGGAAGGAGACTGAAAGTTTCCAAAAAGAAATAATACATACATACAAACAATATATGTATACAAAGTAGAGAGAGATCAAAATACATAGGTGGAGAAATATAACAAATTAATTGTGGGACGAGTCTGCCAACTTTTTATGCAAGTATTCGCGAGCTTTTATCTTGAATGTGAACCGACTGGTGGCACAGTTCGTGCTTAGTAATGAATATCTTAGCCTATCTGTATGAATCCCTGCTCAAATTTCAAAACGTATAAAAAATCCGGCTAAGCACGTATCGGACCGCTTCCAACCGGTCCTTTAGTAAATCTATGGAGGAGGCCATAGTCCAGCAGTGGACGTCCTACGGCATATATGATGACGATGCCATTTCGTAAAAAATTGTGGCCATTTTGAGGGTTACACACAGACTAGCTTCTGTTCGCGACTTCGTCCGCGTCAAATTTGATATATTATTTCACGGGAACCGTACATGTTTTCCGGGATAAACAATAGGTACCCTCGGTGTAGTATGATAATAGGATTAACATGAAATGTCCCATAATGCATTGAAATAAGGTGCTTTATTAATTAGACTTGTAAAATAGAGTTAATTATAACCGCATTAGCATTTTTATTCGTTAGTCTGGCGGTCGCAAGCGCGACTGTTGAGAGTGGGGTCCCGAGTTCGATTCCTAGGTAGGGCAAAAAGTGTTATTGGGTTTTTCCATTAGGATTTACTTTAGCAGCCCGGAGTTTGGAAGTTGGTGGTGTGACACCCCCGTGACTCAGAAAGCACGTAAAGCTGTTGGTCCCGGCTGTTATTCTTAGATCTTTGATAGTTGTTACGATAGTTAGAATCCAGGAAGTCTGACAATCAGTCTAACCAAGAGGTATCGTGTTGCCCAGTAACTGGGTTGTGAAGGTCAGATCGGCAGTTGGTCCATGTAAAGCACTGGTACTCAGCTGCATCAAGTTAGACTGGAAGCCGACCCCAACACAGTTGGGAAAAGGCTAAGCAGATGATGATGATATAAGCTCATTTTAGTAAAAAACAAAAGATGCATTCATGTTCGTATCTACTTTGCTGCCATCGAAATGAGGTTTTTTTTAGCACCATTTGGTTAGGGAACCCTAAAAAGTAAAGCCGTTGAAATGCGTCTGGCGCCGGCAAACCGCACGCAACATGATACTGTAATGATAGGTACCTACTGCCCATAGTACTTATTGTACTATGCTCACCCAGACTGTGGAATAACCTTTTATTTACTTATTTGTAAATATGTATATTTAACTGCCTCGTTAGCCTAGTGGTCCTAAGCGCGACTGCTACGCTAGAGGTCTTGGATTCGAGCAAAAAGTGTTAACCTATTGGGTTTTTCTATGAAATTCTCAGTAGCAGCTCGAAGTTAGAATTTGTGCCCGGTTAATGGCAATAAGCTCGCCCCCTATTACATGGGACCTAAACATACCGGCGAACTGTGGGTGTACATTGGTACACCTCTGCCTAACCCTTCGGGGAATATAGGCGTCATGGTACAACCTATAATTACAGTTCACACCAGACATATAAGTTATCGGTCAATAATAATACATTACTCGCATACATACACGCACAGCCAGGTCCGTCATATGAAGTAACATCAGCAGTTTCACAAGCCGAGCACTGGCCTCGTTGTGGCTTCTCACTGCACACTATTGTAATTAACTTTGCACCACAAATCGATACTAATTACCTTAAGTAACTAGTTTCTGCCCGCGACTTCGTCCGCGTGGCTTATTTTACCCACGTTAAGTAACGTTTCTGCTCTGCTCCCGTAGAGCGTAGCGTGATGGTATATATGCCTATGTTATTCAGGAACAATGTAGCCATCTATTGGTGTAAAAATGGTTAAAATCGGTCCAGTAGTTTCGGAGCCTATTCGTTACAAACAAACAAACCAAACTCCTCTTTATAATAATATATAGTATAGATAAAAGTCAATTGCTGTTCGTTAGTCTCGCTAAAACTCAAGAACGGCTGAACGGATTTATCTTATCTTGGTCTTGAAATGTTCGTGGAGGTCTAGGGAAGGTTTAAAAGGTGAGAAAAAGTCGAATAATTGCCGGGAAAACCGTAAAAACAGGCCTTTTCTTTTTCCCATATAAACGTTTTCTTAATAAACTGTAGAGTCAATTTTAATTTTATTGCTATTCAATAGAGTTCATATTAAATCAGTATTTCAGGAAAACTCTGTTTTGTAAGTAAGGAACATGATGTGTCGAAAATAATAATAACACTTCATGCTTCATTCAAAAAATGCTTAAATACGGATTCGTTTTGTTTGTTTTAAGATTATTTTACCTATACAAAAGTCTAGGTCTATTATTTATCGATTGAGGCAGTACGAAGTCTGCCGGGTCAGCTACATAACATAACATACCACCACGCCTATATTCCCTGAAGGGTTAGGCAGAGGTGTACCGATGTACACCCACAGTTCGCCGGTATGTTTAGGTCCCATGTATTAGGGGGCGAGCCTATTGCCGGGTCAGCTAGTAAATAAATAAATAACACTCGTGTCCCTACAATAATGTTAACTCAATGTGACTTAGTTCTGCGGGTTGTTCGTGAGAGATACCGCGCCCCCGGAACGCAAAGGGCACAAGAAGGAACATGGGTGGGTTTTAGTCAGTAAAAGTCTGACACTCCCTCCCGCCCCGCCCAGGGCGGGAGCAGTTATTTGATGATTTCCCAACCACCAAAAAAATAAAAAAAATAATGTGACTTAGTTTGATGAGCAGTGTGTGTGGTTAGCGGCTCACAGTGGAACGAATGTATGGGAGCGGTTGGACGTAGACATGTCCGAAAAATAAGAGTAAAATTATGCCAAACTAATGATGCCATCTTATTCGATTACTTAATGCCTTCATAAATTGTGGTGATGAATTTCTTCATAACTCCCATATTTCGGGAGTAATTTGAGAAAATGTGAAATTTTACTATGAAAATGAGTGTATCGAGCTCTCTCCCTCCTGATTCCGGGCTTGTTTCAAGTAGCGGTCTCTAATATCGTAATGCTATTACTAAGAGCTATATTTAATACTAAGACACATAGTGCGCCAAATGTGCACTTTCTGGGATAAAAGGAAATGAAAATTTAAAAAAAAAAACGTTTTTTCCCCATTTGTATTTACTTTAAACCGCAGACAGACTTATTAAGAGGTCTATAAATATATTATATATATACAGAAATATATATTAACAAAAATATTCACAAGAACTGATGAGAGTATGACTTTTAAGTAAGTTGATAATAAATTACCTAGTTTCATTAAAAGTACAATAAATAATTAAGATGTAAGCTCTAATTTACTAAGTTACACATTTTAAAACAATAACATCATTTAATTATCTTCGTCATCATCATCATCATCAATTAATTCAAATTCAGAATCGATGTCCGCTAAATCATTTATGTTAACAAATTCGATATCACTTTTCTCAGAATCCGTAAGCTCATAAAATTCCTTAATAGAAGATTTTTTTACAAACTTATTTCCTTTTGGACGGATACTTGTAACAAGTGGATCAGAAGACAGTAAAAGATTGTGCATAATATCTTCATTGCATGAGATACTGCTATGCTTTCGAGAATGCCCCTCTCTATATTTTCTAAAATCTTTATTTCTAGCCTCAGATGCCTCTTCGGATAGAAAACCAATGGGCACAATTGACATGTTCTGAACTATGTCTGGCCCATGCATTAAAATTTTATGAAGTGAAGAAGGCATATAATACCATGGGTATAACTCCACGTAAAGCTTAGCAGTATCAAAGCAGAACTCTCGGAATTTAGTTACGTTGATCTTCTCTCCTGATGAAATACACTGCAAGATCACACAGATTTTTCTTAAAAGCATAGCATCTATTCCGGTCAGTTCAGCAGATTTAGTGTAGTTTTCAAAAAATCTCCTTGCCGAGTTGCCATTGTTGGTGGATCCACTGCCTTGTTTCACAACATCGAGAAGTAAGCCCGTTTCTCTTCTTACAGCCTCTTGAACTCTTTTCTTCCTGTCATCAACTTGCCTTTTTGCTATATCACTCCTTACTTGCCATGATTTTATGTCTAATTTGTAGGAAATGTGTAATAAGCATTCCATTGAGCGAATCCAAGCGTGAAGGGTGCTTAAGCTATATTTATACATGTCCTCGTTTGCGTGTTTATCTTTGATTAACTCTAAATTATTCATTTCTTTAGGACAAGCCTTGCATATGTCACACACTGAAGCTGCTGTATTGGATATAATGGAATGAATTTTACCATCAATCATTGTCAACAGCAGTTGGTGTTTGACACTAATTCCATCAGTGATGGTGGATGGAGTTAAGGCTTCAATCTCTGCTTCGATTTCAGCCATCTCTCTCTGCACATTTTCTTTGGTTTCCTTTATAAACTTAAACAATATTGGCCGGCAAAATGAAGTGGAAGATGGTCGCTCGTTTTCCCAAATTGTTACACCTTTTGAGACGAGCCGCAGTGGTACAAGACTAATCATAAAATTACTAGCAAGATCGATTTGCTCATCTTCACTCGTCCTTTGATGATAAATGCTTTGGCTAGATGATCCGTCAAAACCCCATTTGCTGGTTAATACGAGCTGTTGATTGGGATCAACAGGGGTTTCTAACGACCTAATAAGTCTTCTTGAGGTTAAATCCATCAAGGCTTGTAATTTGATTTTTGCAGAGCTCTCTGTAACTGTGAGATCTTCTTTGGCCGGATAGCACTTAATTTTTTCTTTAACCAACATGTAGTAACTCGGGTATTGAAGAGCTCCTTCTTGAGTGTTGAAATCCCGAAGAGTGTTATAGCGCCATTTCGATAAGTTCATCGATACATAAAGAGCCAATGCCTTCAAAGGGGATATTTCCCGTACCTGAATTGATTTACCTTCAATGAAGGCTTTGATTTTTGAGGCCTCTTCTGGATTCTCCGTCAAGTATTTCATAACATAAGCTGTATCGCTTTGTCCTGCCTTTTGAAGCGCCCTTTCGGCCGAAAACATAATTTCAGCGCTGCTACTGCTGCATGAAAGACTATCTTCAGTGCGTCTTCTTTTTTGCCGGTTACTAAGGTCCTCAAAAGATTTACGAGGACTAGGATGTGTACAAGTTGAAGCATCAGATTTAGCAGGAGAAATTATGGGCTCGATGACGTCACTTATATTTTCTGTAGAAGGTTCCATATTTTCATTCTGTAATTCCGGCCATTGAATTGCAGCCTGTAGCCAAATCTCATGTTTCTTCCGAAACTTATCTGTGCTTCTTCCAGACTGTGTCCATTTTGCATAAATGCGGTAGCAAAATCGACGACACCAGTCTTTTAAACTTGTTTCAGCACTTTCACATAACTGAACACAACTGTTATCTTTTAAAACACTGAACAAATAGTTAAAGTCGCGTAAATCTTTATGTGCGCGTGCGCATAAAGCAACGTGAATATCAAGATTTGTATTAAAATTTGGAAAATACATTGCGAGATTAGCTTGGATACAACGAGGTGTAAATCAACACTGATTTTAAAGTTACTAATAGTGACCTATTTATATAAAATCCAGGTATCCCAGGTATCCTTTGTTAAATATTGCAAGGTAATTAGTTATTGTGATAATTAGTAAATGATGCATGCTAAATTAGTGTATTAAGAGCCATTTAGTAATTAAATAATAGCAATGTTCTTATCAGTAATCATTAGTGCATCAGTTTTATATGTAAACCTTCCCGTCCCTAATTATATATCCTAATTAGCTTATATCTTCTCTAATTGGCTGCTCAGAAATGTTATTGTAATAAGGTAAACCTTTAGAAAAACGGTTTTAATCAACAAAATAAACAAAAAATAAAAAAATTGTGTTATAAAATAAACATCACTCTTTATCCCAGAAAGTGCACATTTGGCGCACTATGTGTCTTAGTATTAAATATAGCTCTTAGTATTAGCATTATGATATTAGAGACCGCTACTTGAAACAAGCCCGGATTCAGGAGGGAGAGAGCTCGATACACTCATTTTCATAGTAAAATTTCACATTTTCTCAAATTACTCCCGAAATATGGGAGTTATGAAGAAATTCATCACCACAAGTTATGAAGGCATTAAGTAATCGAATAAGATGGCATCATTAGTTTGGCATAATTTTACTCTTTTTTTTCGGACATGTCTACGTCCAACCGCTCCCATACATTCGTTCCACTGTGCGGCTGTGTGATGTGTGTTGTTGTTTATTATCAAACGTGTATGAACAGGCCTTTATAGAGACGCGGGAAGTGACGGGAAGCGGCGAACCGAATCTATTTTGAGTTGGTAACTGGTTCGACCGGATCATATCTCGGTAGTCACACTGTGCGATCACATTACAGCGGGGAAAGGATGCAATTTATTGATACACTAGTGAACTGCCCGTGACTTCGTCCACGTAATTTATTTCACCAGCGTTTTTTTTTTTTTGGGGGGTGGGAAATCATCAAATAACTTCTCCCGCCCTGGACGGGGCGGGCGGGAGTGTCAGACTTTTACTGACTAAAACCAACCCATTTTCCTTCTTGTGCCCTTTGCGTTCCGGGGGCGCGGTATCTCTTACGAACAACCCGCAGCCCCGGCATTTCACCAGCGTTAAGTTACGTCTTTCGTTACTGCTCCGCTCCCGTAAGGCACAACGTGAAGTTATATAGCCTATGTTACGCGGGAATAATGTAGCTATTGATTGGTGAAATAATGGTTAAAATCGGTCCAGGAGTTTCGGAGCCAATTCGTTACAAACAAACACAAAACTTTCCTCTTTAGAATATTATGAGTATATTAATAAGTATAGATGTATGTACTTTACAGGGCTTCATTAAAAGACGGACAAACATGGATGGCATTGTATGTATATTAGGTGTGGTTCTCCACTTCGCCATCGTAAAACTTGCGGATGCCATTTTTTTTTTATACAAAAATATGTATAAGAGGAAGAGAGATGATAAAAAAAGAATATGTTGTACAAAATAAATATAAATCGCTCGTTGGACAATTACTTTTAGAGTATTTGACACTCACTACACTCAGAGTCAGTGTCAAAGTGTCTGATACTCGAAACATTCCATATTTGAATGTTGGGTATTCGCGACACTCGCACATCTCTTAGTGTCTGACACTCACGACACTCTCATCTCATAGTTTACGACACTCACATTCCATCTCCGAATGTTTGGTATTCGCGACACTCGCACATCTCAAAGTGTCTGACATACAAAACATTCCATCTCCAAATGTTTGATATTCGCGTCACTCACACATCTCTTAGTGTCTGACACTCACGACACTATCTCTGAATGTCTGACGTCTGCTACACTTCATCGTAAAGCCGTTGGTCCCGGCTGTCATTATTAGCCAGAAAGTCTGACAACCAGTCTTACAAAGAGGTATCGTGTTGCCCAATAACTGAGTTGTGGAGGTCAGATAGGCAGGCGCTTCATGTAAAACACTGGTACTCAGCCCAACATAGTTGGGAAAAGGCTAAGCAGATGACGATGATTGTCTGACATATGCGACACTCCCTTTTTCCAATAAAACAACTTAAGTTTCCAATACTAGTTACAATGCCGCGTCGGTTACCAACCTGCCTTTGAGGCTGGAGGCGCGTGAGTGCCTCACGGAGGAGTCGCGGCTCTCCCTCTGGGCCTCCCGGAGCAGTCTGATGTACTCGTTCTCAACGGCGGCTAGGCCTCCGCCCGAGTTGAGTTCTACCCACGATTCTGAAACAAGAGGATGTTCATTATTATGTTGATTAGAAAATTTGTTTGATAGCACAGTTATTTTTTATCAAAAAATTAGGGACCCGTTGGAAAATTTAACGAGACGAAGTCCTGGGCAAATCCTGTAATAAATCTATAATTAATATAAAAAAATTAAGAATTTTTATGTTTGTTTGTTACGCACCAAACACTGAAAGTAGCAATCGTTTTAGAAAAAATATTTTTGTATATGATAGCTAGATTCACGAGTAATAGTATAGGTTGTACAACATCACGCTACGATCCACCGGAGCAGAGCAGTACCCAAAAACGTAACTTAACACAAGTGACAATAAACTTACAAACAAAAAAATTATTTACAAAAATCGTGGAGCTGTGTGAGGCACACCGCTGTTGGTTTAGCGTGAAACGTCTGTCAGTGAGTTGCTTTTAGTGTTAACGGTTTAACCGCCACAGTCATGTATAGAAGACAAACCAAAATGTGTCCAGCATGTCACGGTCATGATCCCATGACAGACTTTTTGTGTAAGTAAAACAAAAGTGTTATTGGGTTTTTCTATGAAAATCTCAGTAGCAGCTCGGAGTTAGGATTTGTGTGCCCGGTTAATGGCAATAGACTCGCCCCCTATCATATGAAACCTAAACATACCGGCGAACTGCGGGTGTACATTGTTACACCTCTGCCTAACCCTTCGGGGAATACAGGCGTGATGGTATGTATGTTAATTTTTTATTATTTTCCAAGTGAGAGATCACAATCCGACATAACCACTGCGGGTACAATTATAATTAATGATTAACATGTCGGAGCATCCGGTCAGACAACACAATGGTGACACGCGATTTATTTTCAATGTTTTTTATTATCATTGCATCCTGTTTGTCAGATGAACCCCGGAATTTGCAGTTGTTTTTTGGTTCTGAGACTAAAGGCATTGGCGCCCATGTGCGGGGATCTTCACAAAGAAGATTGGTTACCTAAGCCACATACTATATGTGAGCTCGGGAATGACAACTAAAGCGGATCTGAAATCGGTCGGATTACATTATCATCATCATTTATTTATTTACAGTTAATTAAAACGGTTACACACCAATTCCAATAATTGACCTAGAACACAATACTAATATTATCATAAAATCTATGAATAAATAAATAACAGTGGATATTCTCTCATACTTCAAACACACTCGCATTATCTCTCTCCATTCATCGGCAAACAGATCACAATCAGGATTGACTGCCAGGAGGGCATTGAGGGCTTCCAGAGTCCGACACACCGGCGACTGCTCTAGCGACCGTACGACATGCTGGCCGAGCAAACAATTTGTGCCTCTAACTATAGCGGTATCATGTACTATAGTATCATAGAGACTTTTAAGTTTCAATTAATTAACGTATACAGGGTTATTTGTAAAACATAGACAACCTCTCAGGACTATGTTACTAACATCACAATCAACAACTTTTGTTCTATGACATTTAAAAATTTATCATATTTTAGTTCATCAGATTTTCATACAAAAATAAAAACATTTAAATTGAACGCTCTAAATGTTACGAAGTCTATGCGACGCAAACGAAAGCGATAGTAAAATAGCGAGGGGAGCGGGGTTAGGGCGGCGGGGGTGTTTGTACTTGACCTATTTACAATTTTACGGAAATCCTTCAGTCAGTCATTCACTTCAATGCGCTTGCGTTGCTAGATTCTGTAAAAATTTATGGAACAAAAGTTGTTGCTTATGATGATAGTAATACAGTCTTGCAATGTTGTCATTGTTTTACAAATAACCCTGTATATATTAGTACACATAACATCACGCCTGTATTCCCCGAAGGGTTAGGCAGAGGTGTACCAATGTACAGCCACAGTTCGCCGGTATGTTTAGCTCCCATGTAATAGGGGGCGAGCCTATTGCCTAAAAATCCCGCGAGTTACACATGTCACAGGATTATGATAGCTAAACAAATTAGACTAGGGTTTAAAACGAGTGCGGCGGTGTTTTGATGACATGCCGCTACGTCAATCAGCGCCGGCCCTAAATGGTCTAAGGGCCGGCGCCGATTGACGGCACGGCATGGCAATGTATTTTTGGGACAAATAAAAATATAATGAGATAGTCACAGTCAAAATCTGAATATAATAATATTCAGACTCTGACTGTGATTATTCAGAGAGTTAGTAATTTTTTTGACTGTCAGACGAGTGACAGAGCAGTTAGGGTCAGTTCACACCGAGACGCGACGCGACGCTGCGCGCACATCGACTCAAAATATACCTTTATTTACTACACGAAAAGATTCACACAAGAAGACACATTTCATTGTGGGAATTCGGTGCTGGATAGTGCTTTTTTTTTTTTTTTTTTTTTTGGTGGGTAGGAAATCATCAAATAACTTCTCCCGCCCTGGGCGGGGCGGGAGGGAGTGTCAGACTTTTACTGACTAAAACCCACCCATGTTCCTTCTTGTGCCCTTTGCGTTCCGGGGGCGCGGTATCTCTTGCGAACAACCCGCAGCCCGCTGGATAGTGCTGCGTCGTGAAAATTCTCACAATAAAATGTGTATCTTTTAATGTAGTAAATCAAGTTATATTTTGAGTCGCTGTGCGCGCAGCGTCGTGTCACGTCGCGTCTCGGTGTGAGCTGACCCTTAAAGTCAAAGTCAAAGCATTTAAGTCAATTAGGCCCGGCGCCCATTGACGGCACGGCATAGCAAGGTATTTTTAGGCGACAAATAAAAATATAATTCAACACCATAGAAATAAAGTTTAGATTTCAATGTCAACGGTCGTAAGTACAAAAACTATACCGCGGTACGCTTACGACCGTTAGCATTGAAATTTCAACTTTATTTCCATGTCATTAAGTCATATTTTTATTTGCGATGCCATGCCGTCAATGGGCGCCGGCCTAATTGACATAAATGCTTTGACTTTGACTTTAACAGCTCTGTCACTCGTCTGACAGTCAAAAAATTTACTTACTTTCGGAATAATCATATGAATACAATAGCGAGGTCACCCGCAGGCCTTATCAGCGGTGCATTGTTTGCGAGTACCCACTTAATAATCATTTCATGACTTACTAATTAGTATTGTGTTTAATCATTACTAGCTGTATATAAACCCCGCGGTGTCACCCGCGTTCAGTTGCATCTGGTCACTGCTCCGCTAGCGTTGGTCGTAGCGTGATGCTCTATACTTTAATAATTACTAGCTAGCTATAAATGCAGGCTATAAATTGCTAGCTCGGAGTTAGGATTTGTGCCCGGTTAATGGCAATAAGCTCGCCCCCTATTACATGGGACTTAAACATACCGGAGCACTGTGGGTGTACATTGTTACACCTCTGCCTAACCCTTCGGGGAATACAGGCGTGATGGTATGTTATTTTATGCTATAAATGCTTCGTTATCCTAGTGGTCCTAAGCGCGACTGCTACGCTAGAGGTCTTGTGTTCCGATTCCTAGGTCGAGCAAAAAGTGTTAATATGAAATTCTCATTAGCAGCTCGGAGTTAGAATTTGTGCACGATTAATGGCAATAGTACTCCCCCTGTTACATAGGATTTAAACATACCGGCGAACTGTGGGTGTACATTACTAACCTAACCCTTCGGGAAATACAGGCGTGATGGTATGTTGTTCGTGACTCCTATCTTTAATCTATAATCCACACAGGCCAAGCGGCGGGCAGAAGCTACTCACAAACACAAAGGATCTACGCCGCGTCGTCTAGATGCCAGTATAGCCAGACACATTGTGTAACCCTGACACTGAAGGGGTCAACGCACTCTATTATCACACGCGTCTACAGCATATCATTGAGATAAAGACAAGTGTTATCATCTCATTGTAGAATATTGCACAAGAATTCGTAAAACTATGAGACACAAAAAAAAAACAATAATATTTTTGTTTTAGCGTCTCTAAGATCAATATCAAAAATGTTAACAATGCTAGCCCAAGTCAGACGAAGCATTTGAAGATCATATTGACGTCCAAGTTTATCACGGACATCACTGACATCAGTCAAGAAAAACAACGTGAGGAAATCTGGACTTATCTAAAACATACCATCACGCCTGTATTCCCCGAAGGTTTAGGCAGAGGTGTAACAATGTACACCCACAGGTCGCCGGTACGTTTAGGTCCCATGTAACAGGGGGCGAGTCTATTGCCATTAACCGGGCACAAATCCTAACTCCGAGTTGCTACTGAGAATTTCATAGCGAAACCCAATAACACTTTCTGCTCGACCTGGGAATCGCTTCCAAGACCTCTAGCGTAGCAGTCGCGCTTAGGACCACTAGGCTAACGAGGCAGTTAATTATCTATGCTAATATTAAAAAGCTGAAGAGTTTGTTTGTTTAAACACGCTAATCTCAGAAATTACTGGTTTGAATTGAAAAACTATTTTTGTGTTAAATAGTTCATTTATCGAGGAAGACTTTAGGCTATATAACATCACGCTACGACTAATAGGTGCGGAGCAGTAACCAAAGACGTAACTTAATGCGGGTGATAAAACTACGCGGACAAAGTTGAGAGCAGAAGCTAGTAATTAATATAAGTCTGAAATCGCCAATCCGTGTTGAGCAAGCGTGGTGATCAATGCTCGTACCTTCTCTGTATGAGAAGAGGCACTTGCCAGTGGGTCTATAGTAAGCTGGTATTATTATTATTATAATTTACAGGGAATTTTACATTGACAAGGAATCGGTCAGTTAGTCAGAAAGTTGATGCTAGTTGTTCGTTCCAAAACAAACAGAACGAGCAAGAACTCGGACGAGGACTGCGGACATCTTTTAAATGAAGTTTTACAAAATCCTGGTTCCATTATTCTTGTTGTTTCTATGTAAGCCATGGTAGTCAAAAGATGACCAATCTTAACTGACAGGGCCTGTTCACGAACATGACGCGTGCATCAGCACAATTTATTTCTCCCTAAGAGGGAAGTCAAAGTCAAAGCATTTATCTCAATTAGACCATTTACAGGCACTGTTGAATTGTCAAGAAGTTACTCATAAAAAGTGGAAGCTAGTTGCTTGTTCCAAAACGTAGGGTTTTTTGGATTTTTTCATTGGATGGACAACAACAAGCCGACAGTCCACCTGATGTTAAGTGGTCACCGCTGCCTATAGACATCTGCAATACCAGAGGCCTTGCAAATGCGTTGCCATCACAGAGACAAAGCTGAAACGTGTCATGTGCCTTTACCACCGGCACTTATACCCTTCAAACCGGAACACAGCAACGCTGCTTTGCGGCAGAAATAGGTATGGTGGTAGCACTTCTCCGGACGAAAGAGCTGTACTACTACTAGCATGGAATCCTAAAAAGCAACAAAGAGCTCATCTCAAACCGAATCTTAGAACAATACTAATTCTAACACAGTATTATTAGCTAAACATGTTCGAAAAAGTAAATTCACATACACACGTTAATTAGTACCCGTAGGTCAATGTACCTAAACAATGAAATATAATACAGTCTGTAATAATGAGTCAGACAGCTGAAGTTTTTTGAAAAATATTGAACACGATATCTATACTAACTGCTTCGTTAGTCTAGTGGACTTAAGCGCGACTGCTACGCTAGAGGTCTTGTGTCAGATTCCCGGGTCGAGAAAGGTGTTATTGGGTTTTTCTATGAAATTCTCAGTAGCAGCTCGGAGTTAGGATTTATGCCCGATTACAGGACATATGCTGGCATACTGGCGAACTGTGGGCGTACATTGGTACACCTTTACCTACACGTTCGGGGAATACAGGCGTGATGGTATGTATGTATGTAAATCTATACTAATAGCGCGTATCTCTGGAACTACTAGACGGATAGGGAAAATTATTTTCGTATATGACAGCCAAAGTCATGACCACCGCGGTGTTCCACCTCCGCTTATGGCCGGATATGGGATTCGCATAAGCATTCACCGCTCGCCGTCAGGCCTCGACCTGCTGTTCCTTAGCACACCGCGGTGATTTTAGCCAGTTTGAAGGGTATGGATGCCGATGTAATTACAGGCACATGAGGCATTTCAACATGGCCGCCGTCGTCTTGTTTGCCGTCTAACGAAATTTAATTTCAATTAATAAAAATAATTTTTGCACAGTTAAATAGACTGTGCACCCAAGTAGGCCACTGCAAACGTAATCTGGCGAAATGGGGGATTGTAGATCCCACCGATACCCAGACGATGCCACTGCAGTTCCCAAGGTATCACAACAGCCCTACACCTGCAAATTAGAAGACATTAACAACGCCAGTGATGCTGATGAACCTCCAGTACAATTCGTTTCGATTTGTTTTTTTACAAGTTTTTTTTCCTATTCCGATGTTTATGACTGATCAAATCTTACAAGTTATATTTGACCCACTTCCCGGTGTTCGATTGAGCTGATATTTTGTGTAAATGTGCAGTTTGCATGACAGTGCAATGTAAATTTGTCACAGAGCTGCTCTGATGATGGAGCCGGAAGGTGTCCATAGGAACTTAATTAAATTTTACAAATTTTGGACCCACTTCCCGATGTTCGATTGAGCTGAAATTTTGAATACAAATGCACATTGCATTACAATGCAATATATAAGCTTCTTTTTAATATTCGTCCCATCATTTGACGTCTGTCGGTTGGACACTTACCTACAGTTAATTAAATTACATATTTACTGATAATTAATTATTTCAACGCTTAGCAGGATATCGTGTTCTAATTATAATATGTTTTTGCCGCAAATGTACTTAAATCATTATTATTACAAACTAGCTTCTGCTCGCGACTTCGTCCGCGTAGTTTTGTCACTCGCATTTAGATACGTCTTTGGTTAGTGCTCCGCACCTATTGGGCGTAGCGTGATGTTATATAGCGTATAGCCTTCCTTGATAAATTAACTATCCAACCCATTAAGAATTTTCCAATTCAAACTAGCAATTCTTGAGATTAGCACGTTCAAACAAACAAACTCGTCAGCTTTATAATATTACTATAAATTTGCCTTTACCCGCGACTCCGGCCGCGTAAATTTTCTTACGGATCTCTAATATTTTGGAAGATAACATGAAACCAATAGCACTTAGGCATTATACGTTGTCAGGTATACAGAAAGGGAAACCTTTCATCCCGAGAGAAGTCATTTGATGATTTCCCATCCGAAACAAAAAAAAAACTTTGGAAGTCGGGGGCGGCTTTGGTTCTGTTTGTTGTTTTGTATTGCCACCGACTTCCAAAGCTTTTTGTTTTTTTTTGTTCCGTATGAAAAATCATCAAATGACTTCTGCCCTGAGCTCGTTGACTTCCAAAGCTAGAGTTATTCACTTTTTAGATTTTGAAGCAGCTTGTGTTTTTTGTAAAAAATATTTTATTTTTCGCTTTTTAGGATCAATTTCCTGTCATCTAAATCCATGAAGGAAGTGTTATACTACGTAAATTAACAAGACACCACTTAAAAGTCACAAGAAAGCAAAATACGCTAATTCGTTTACTTGGATGACATATTTTTTTCAGTACTTTTTTTTTTACTAAACTACTGAACCATTTTCGATAAAATAATATATGGGACCACCTTTGAAGTACGACCTAAATCATCAAAATCGATTCATAATTAGCGGAGTTATCGCGTACAAAAACAAACATACAGACGAATTGATAAGCTTCTTCTTTTTGAAGTCGGTTTAAAAACATATCCTATGACATTCAGCAATAGTGGAGCTTTCTATGAGTGAAATATTTTTTGTAATCAGACCAGTAGTTCCGGAGATCACCTCTTACATGCAAGTAAACAAACTACCTCTTCAGAATTATAAGTACCTATGCATATAAGTATATAGATATAAGATTATTAATAACACAAGACAACTTGTTTATTCTGTACATAATGTTATGTAGATATTACGCATAATCTGCTCTCTAAAAAAAGTTGTACCATTTTTATGCCGAGCCGAGGGGAGGGTAATGTCAAAGTACATATAGCCCTCGCGCCTGTATCCCCCGAAGGGTTAGGCAGAGCTACCAATGTACACCTACAGTCCGCCGGTATGTTTTGGTCCCATGTAATAAATAGGGGGCGAGTCTATTGCCATTAACCGGTCAAAAATTCCAACTCCGAGCTGCTACTGAGAATATCATAGAGAAACTCAGTAATATTTTTTTCCTCGACCTGGGAATCCAACCTAAAACCTTTAGCGTAGTGTACTTTTTACGTATTACGATATGATAGTTCTTAATTTTTTATGTGTTACTAAAAACAAAATGGATGTACGAAAATTGGAAACAAATCATTATTTAAAATCTCTATATCAGAAGGCGTGACTAAACAATTTGAATATTAAAACGAACAAACATTAAAAACAAGAAACTGGTTTTAAAGAATTTATTTTTAAATCATTTAAGGCCCTGTCGTAAGCAAATGTTTAGGTAATTGACAGTAACGTATCGCGGCAACAAATAAGGTTCAAAATAGCGATACGTTTGATGTTAGCTGAATCGGATAACCACCAAAGTAACAGTAATTTTGAAGTTTTCTTTAAATTGTGAAAAAAATACACGGCTCAGTGGAATAATTTATAGGTATGTCTTTAGTTCATGAAATTCCCTATAATGTCATTACATAAAATTATATAGTTTACGCTCAAGATTCTGAGATGTACGCGACGAGAAAAATGTTTTATCCTCTCCTTTGCGATTTTTGTACCATGATACTATTATACTTTCATGAAATATTTATAGGTACACACACCCATTTTTTTTTCAGGCTTGTAATATGTACCAATGCGCCAGACTATGAGACAAAAAATATATGTTTTACGGTGTCCCGTGTTCGGATAGCCCCTTAAACAACACTTCTCATCTACCTAACCGGCTTGCTTGCATGACTAGATGAATGAACGTGAACGAGGCGAAAGGAGTATGTAAGGATCGTAGCAGGTAGTGTTCTGTGGATGCTGACTACCCCCATGGTGAAAAGGCGTGAGTTTTACGTATGTATGTCATCTACCTATCTTTAACGCCACGTGTCCTAAAACTCTTTAAATCAATACCATCAATAAATCGCATCATTGTCTTTGGTAATTTGCCAAAAAAAAATACGACATAGGAAATCCACTTTCAATTTCAATCGAAGTCAATACACTAGGGCTTTAGTAGCAGTAGAGCTCTTTGTGAAGGACCTCGTTCTGGGAAGTATTACCACCATACCTATTTCTGCCGCAAAGCAGCTTGTAGTGTTCCGTTTTGAAGGGTATGGGTGCCGGTGTAGTTACAGGCACATGTGACATTTCAACTTTGTCTCCGGTATGGCAAAACATTTGCAAGGCCTCTGGTACTGCAGATGTCTATAGGCAGCGGTGACTACTTAACATCAGGAGCGCCGTCGGCTTGCTTATTATCCAAAGTAGTTAAAAAAAATACTAGGAATATAAACAAAGAAATATTTACCAAGTTCATCCACCATTACAGAGCTCAGCGGCTCCATAGCCATTGTTATGCACAATAAACCACAACACAGCACCAAAACAAAAGAAAAAAAAATCCAAAATACAAAAAGCAATCACTTGAAAATGTCAACTGCGTAAAAGGGCACTGTTAACTGTGCGAAGCGACCGTCCACCTCGACGGTCTGCGCGGTACTGATGTGAAATTCGAATTTAGAACGCGTGGACTGGGTGAGTAAACAAAGCGATGCGTCTGCGCACACGTTGGCGTCGTATCGCACAATGGATTGATAGTTACAGAAGGTTTAGTTTGCGGAAAGTTATATAAATGACGTATGATTTGACGTAGAATATTGTTCAGACTCGTGTGAATTAGGTTTTCAATGATAAATGCAATACATAGAAAGATCTTCCGATCTCTCACACCTATATGTATCTATACTAATGAAATACAGCTGGAGTGATTTGTATATCTTTGGATGACAAACAAGCCGACGGCCCACCTGATGTTAAGTGGTCACCGCTGCCTATACACATCTGCAATACCAGAGGCCTTGAGTGGCCATCCCAGAGACAAAGTTGAAATGTGTCACGCGCCTGTAACTACACCGGCACCCATACCCTTCACACCGGAACACTACAAGCTGCTTTGCGGCAGAAATAGGTATGGTGGTAGTACTTCCCCGGACGAGCTGCTTCACAAAGAGCTCTACTACTAATATCTAAAACTGCCACTTGAATTGGAACAATTCTTTTTGTAAGTATATGATAGTCAGATTCACGATTCTTTTTTCACCTGTGGCGTTTCGTTATGTCTTTAGTTACTGCTCCGCCCCCGTGAGTCGTAGCGTGATGTTATATAGCCTATGACACTCACAAATAACGTGGCTTTCTATGGGTAAACGAATTTTCTAAATCGGTTTAGTACATCCACTGCCTCGGTAGCCTAGTGGTCCTAAGCGCGACTGGTCTTGGGTTCGATTCCCAGGTCGAGCAGTGTTATTGGTTTTTTCTATGAAATTCTCAGTAGCAGCTCGGAGTAAGGATTTGTGCCTGATTAATGGCAACAGGCTCGCCCCCTATTACATGGGACCTAAACATACCGGCGAACTGTGGGTGTATATTGGTAAACCTCTGCCTAACCCTTCGGGGAACAGGCGTGACGGTAATGTGTGTGTTATCTCTCTTTATGTCTGTGATATTGGGTTTTTCTATTAGAAAACTTTCAGTAACATCCCGAAGTCTGATTTTGTCCCGTTGTTTATCAAAAGAGTTAAAACTCATCTCTAACGAATTTCAGCCAAGTACGCAGAATATATGATAGTGTACAAGTGTGTGCGCAAACAAAGGTGCACTCCCTCTTCCCTCACTCATATACCGATACGACTGGAGAGAGACCAGGACCAACGGCGACACGAGCTTTTAATGACACAGCGGGGACACCACCACCACCATCATTTATTTCAATTAGACCAATAAAAGGCACTTTTGAACGTCAATTAAAAGGTAAAGAATATAAATAAAAAAATATATTTATACCATCACGCCTGTATTCCCCGAAGGGTTAGGCAGAGGTGTAACAATGTACACCCACAGTTCGCCGGTATATTTAAGTCCCTTGTAATAAGGGGCGAGCCTATTGCCATTAACCGGGCACAAATCCTAACTCCGAGCTGCTACTGAGAATTTCATAGAAAAACCCATAACACTTTTTGCTCGACCTGGGAATCGAACCTAAGACCTCTAGCGTAGCAGTCGCACTTAGGACCACTAGTCTACCGAGGCAGTTCAGTTAGGCAGGTAAAGAATAATTAATAATATTGAATCTAGGTGCCCATTCCAAAAGGTAGTTTCGTATGGAGAAGAACGGGCAAGAAACTCCATACATACTCTTTTAAAATATGTATCACAATACAGACGTACAGCGTGTTACATTAATTCCATGAAACACTTTACCCGAACTGGGAATCGAACAATAGATCCTAACGCTCAGCAGTTGCAGGGCAGGATAATATTCTTAGGCCTGGCGCCCATTGGCGGCACGGCATGGCAAGGGATTTTTTGACGACATATAAAAATACGTTACGTTACGTTACGTTTAAGTACATGGAAATAAAGTTGAAATTTCAATAGTAAGCATACCGCGATATAGGTTTTGTACTTACAATCGTTAATATAGAAATTTCAACTTTAAAACTATCTTATTAAGTTGTATTTCTATTTGTCGCCAAAAATCCCTTGCCATGCCGTGCCGCCAATGGGCGCTGGGCATTAGACACGTTACGACGTCATGAAGTTTCAAGAATGTTGCAATTTATATTTAGTACATCACAATTCTGTTCAAATAGGTGATATATTTGTCAGTTGGATGTTCATAAATTGGGATTACTTACAGTGCTTTGACCTCACTTCGTCTTGATTCTCAGCTAATTTTAATATATTTAAGGTTGAGTCATTGTCTTAAGATGGAAGAGGTTTAAGTATATTCTTACGAGATGACTGTTATATTCCTAAACATTTTTCAGAACATGAAGTTTCTCAGTAGCTGCTCGGAGTTAGGATCCATTGGCAGGTAATGGCAATAGGCTCGCCCTCTATTACATGGGACCTAAACATACCGGCGAACTGTGGGTGTACACTGGTACACCTCTGCCTAACCCTTCGGGGAATACAGGCGTCATGGTATGTATGAAAGTGCTTATTATGAACAACTAGTTTCTGCCTGCGATCTTGTCCGCGTCAAACTTGATATAATCATATAACATCTCACGGAAATCGTTTTCAGGGACAAAAAGTAGTTTATTTGCTATTCCAGACTATAATCTATCGCTGTGTTAAATTTCATCCAGATCCGTTCAGCCGTTTAAGCGTGAAAGAGTGACAAACATCCATCCATCTTCACAAACTTTCGCATTTATAATATTATTCGCCCGCGTGGCTTAATTCACCAACTCAAGTTACGATCGAATCGATTTTGAAAATTCTTTCACCCATAGAAAGCCTTGTTATTTGTAAGTGTTAAAGGCGACATATCATCACGCTACGACTGACAGGAGCGGACCAATTACCAAAGACGTAACTTAAAACGGGTGGGTAAAAAAACCACGCGGACTAAGTTACGGACGATAAATAAGCAAATCTATACAACCAAGTCATCCCACACTCCTAGGTCCTCAAAGTAAGGGCCAACAATTCTCCGACTGCATATTTCCAGACGTACAGGACCTACGTGCAATCAAACAGGTCCGATGGAGACAGTGACCGAACGAGGTCAATTTCGCGAATTGTATACCCAAAATAGCCGAGGCAGATGACCGGGAGACGAGACCCAGGTCACGTACGCAGAGTATTAAGTGGTCAGGTGATTAAGACAGTTCGTTTTCTTCTTAACATACCGATGACAAATAAAATTTAAAATCGTTCGTGGTGCGCCTTATCTATTCTAATATTCTAAAGCGGAAGAGTTTGTTTGTTTGAACGCGTTAATCTCAGGAACAACTAGTTTGTAGTCTAAGTGTAGTCATTCACGTAGCTTTGTTTTTGTGACTACACGTAATTAGAGAGAACTTTCTAATTTTTATACAATATTTTCGAATTTTTATATAATATTTTCGAATTTTTATATAATATTTTCGAATTTTTATAGAATATTTTCGAATTTTTATATAATATTTTCGAATTTTTATATAATATTTTCTAATTTTTATATAATATTTTCGAACTTTCAAGATTTATTGCTTGCCAATATTTTACGAATTATTCAGACTTATGTATCATCTATATGAAAATTATGTTTACTTAAAAACTAGGTTACCGGAAAGTACTCTTTATTTATTCATTTATTTATTAAACTTTATGCACATAATGTAAAAAAAAACACTGTACAAAGGCGGGCTTAATGCCTTAGGCATTTTCTACCAGTCTACCTTAGGGCGTTATCACACTAGCGATTTTCGAGCGAATTCAAAGCGAGGCGAGAGCGCAGCGGTTTCGACGCGAATAGCGCCGCCGAAACCATTTAGTACAGTCGCATTCGGCAGCCCGCTCCGCCACACTCAGGCGGCGATAACGTAGCGCGCCCGTCGCGTGCTCGCTTTGCCTCGAAAAAACGCCAGTGTGATAGGGGCCTTAGGGTGATGCAGAGACAAAACATAGAAAAGGTGCAAAGAACAGAAAATATACAGAAATAAAATATATTTTAATAATAAATACATACAAACAAAACATACAAAGTAGAGAGAGATAAAAATGCATAGTTGGAGAAATAATAAACAAATTAATTGTGAGACGAGTCTGCCACCCTCATAAGCAAATGTTCACGAGCAAAATAATGTTTGTATTGGATATTTCATTTACCGAGGAAGGCTTAAAGGCTTTACAACACCACGCTACGACATATGGGAGAGGAGCAGTAACCAAAGACGTGACTTAATGCGAATGAAAAAAACCACGCGAACGTTATCGCTAGCAGAAGCTTGTCGTTACTAATATTATTAATGAGAATGTAACTCTGCTAAGTTTTCACACCTCAACCGCTGAACCGATTTTAATGTAATTCGATACTTTTTTAATATCATTGGACGGCAAACAAGCCGACGGCCCGCCTGATGTTAAGTGGTCACCGCTGCCTATACACATCTGCAATACCAGAGGCCTTGCAAATGCGTTGCCATCCAAGAGACAAAGTTGAAATGTCTCATGAGCCTGTAAAGACAGAAAGAAAGGAAAAGGCTTATTATCTCGGAAAAATGTACGATTCCCGTGGGACAACATATCAATTTAGACGTGAACGAAGTCGCGGTCAGAAGTTAGTAAATAAATACATAAATAAGTCATTTTGAACAACACAATGTATGAACGTGGACGAGGCGAAAGGAGCATGTAAGGATCGTAGCAGGTAGCCTTTTGATTTCTGCCTACCCCATGGGAAAAAGGCGTGAGTTTATGTATGTATGTGCAATGTCAAAGTCAAGGCATTAGTTTCAATTAGACCATTTACAGTCACTTTTGAATTGTCAAGAAATTATGCAAATAATTGAAGCTAGTTGCTCGTTCCAAAACGTAGGTCTCTACGGAGAAGAACGTGCAAGAAACTCCATGGACACTCTTTTCTTCCAATTTGGTTTTAACAAAAATCTTGGTTATAATATTCTTCTTGCTGCCAGCGTCATAATTAAATACACAAGCACGAAACGTGACAACACTCTCGCCTGGCGATGTCGTTAGGATATATAATCTAAAGCGCACAGGCCAATTGGTGCTGACCCCATTGGCCAGACCTACGCCGCTGTACAAAGGTGGTGTACGTGATAGGCAACTCGTTCTAGAGACCCCACGTGCGTCAGCTATCGCACTAGTCGTTTATCTGTAATGCAATCGATGATTGTGCATTTTAACGATTTTGGAATAACTGGCCTCGTTAGCCTAATGGTCCTAAGCGCGACTGCTACGCTAGAGGTCTTGGGTTCGATTTCCAGGTCGAGCTAAATGTGTTATTGGGTTTTTCTATGAAATTCTCAGTAGCAGCTCGGAGTTAGGATTTGTGCCCGGTTAATGGCAATAGGTTCGCCCCCTATTACGTGGGACCTGAACATACCGGCGAACTGTGGGTGTACATTGGTACACCTCAGCCTAACCCTTCGGGGAATACAGACTGATGGTATGTTATGTTATGAATATTAATCATGCATATTCCCTATTGTTCTGTTCGACAAATCAACACCCTAATGTCGAGTCCCCGTGTCAGTGACACTCGTGCAATTCGCCAAACAATTGCAGTAACACGTGTGAACATACGCTTTTGGTATGACGTCAACAGTCCACAAATATAACTTTACTACTTATTTATAAATGCAAGTTTAGATAGAGTTTGTTTTCATTGGAATAGAGGAACTGCACTGAATGGCTAACAAGCCGACGGCCCGCCTGATGTTAAGTGGTCACCGCTGCCTATACACATCTGCAATACCAGAGGCCTTGCAAATGCGTTGCCATCCCAGAGACCAAGTTGAAATGTGTCATGTGCCTGTAACTACACCGGCACCCATACCCTTCAAACCGGAACACTACAAGCTGCTTTGCGGCATAAATAGGTATAGTGGTAGTACTTCCCCGGACGAGCTGCTTCACACAGAGCTCTGCTAGGTACTAGTAAAGTTCACCGTGTATACAGCTACAGATGTTTGTATATGTATGTGCGTTTGTTTGTAAAGTTACCGCCACAGTCATGAGCACAAACGTCAAGTACATTTTTGGGTTCCATTCTGGGTTTTTTGGGGCGGCCGACGCTGCACGAGATCGCTCCGACTGACGCATGACGGACCAATCAACACCAACTTGACGTTTGTGTTCACGACTCCTAGCGGCTACTATAACAATATTGTCTGCCGGCCGCGTTACACCACCGTTAACATAATTCCGAAGGACGCCGACCGGTTTCGGAGTACGTGGCTTGTTAGGTGTAGAATGTAGACCCACAACGTAACAGATTCTTCTAAGCTCCCACGTACACACGTTTCAATTATGGTGGTGGATTCAGAGGCCCTTTTGAACAATACCAACGTTTAAAAATGGTGTAAGGAATATCTGATTTTTAATTTAGGTACATTGGCTTTACACGTACCATCACGACTGTATTCTCCGAAAGGTTAGGCAGAGGTGTACCAATCAGTGCACACTCTTCGCCGGTGTGTTTAGGCTCCATGTAATACAGGGCGAGCTTATTGCCGTTAACCGGACACAAATCCTAACTACGAGCTGCTACTGAGAATTCATATAACAACTCAATGCTCGACCTTGGAATTGAACCCAAGACCTCTACCGTAGCAGTTGCGCTTAAGATCACTAGACTACCGAGGCAGTTTGCAATCAAATTTTTTTTATTTAAAAAGTTAAATATACAGTTTCTTGCCAATTCTTCTCGATACGAAACTACCTAGCCTACCCACCCTCTCCGCCTTCCTACCTCCCTCCTCTTCCTTCCTACTTTTAGAAGAGGAAACTAGATTCAATATTGTTACTTGTTTTTTTTTTTTTGGGGTGTGGGAAATCATCAAATAACTTCTCCCGCCCTGGGCGGGGCGGGAGGGAGTGTCAGACTTTTACTGACTAAAACCTACCCACGTTACTTCTTGTGCCCTTTGCGTTCCGGGGGCGTGGTATCTCTTACGAACAACCCGCAGCCATTGTTAATTGTTGAAATGACGTTTTAAAGTGCCTCTTAATGGTCTAATTGAAATAACAGATTCAACATTGACAACTTGACGACAGAAAAAAAATGGTTGACCGTCTGAAACAAGAAAAACTTAACGAAGAAGATTCATGAGGAATACTACAGGCTTCATAACATCACGCTACGACCCACGGGAGCGGAACCAAAGACGTAACATAACGCGAGTGAAGTAGTAATACGACGACAGAGTCGCGAAAATTACGTATATTAGTCGCCACGAGTCGTGAGCACTAATGTCAAGTTAATTTTACTGTTTTTGGGTTTCTTTCGGGGTTTTTTGGGGCGCCGACGCAGCACGCGATCTGTCCGACTGACGGACCAATAGCGTGCAACGTCCGCGGCTCAAAATACCCAGAAAGCAACCCGAAATACCGAAAATTAACTCGACATTTGCGCTCACGACTCGTGGCGACTACATGAGAATTAATCTATACAAATATTATAAAGAGGTAAGATTTGTTTGTTTGTTTGTAACGAAAAGGCTCCGAAACGACTGAACTAATTTTACCGATTTTTTCACCATTAGATAACTACACTATTCCTGAGAAACATAGGCGATATAACATCATGCTATGGCCCACGGGAGTGGAGCAATAATGAAGAACGTAACATAACGCGGGTGAAATAAACCACGCGGACGAATTCGCGGGCAAGTCGCTAGTGTAAGATAATAAGATAGTGGCCGACCGCGACACAAAACAAAGTATAAACATATTTATAACACCGGAACAGGTCCCCACTCGTCACACAATCACAACAAACAACACAACCCCCACTCCTTGTGTTCAAAACAAAGATATGCGCCGGCGCACGTAGGTTGTACGCATATACTTTGTAGTAAAGCGCGCGTGAGTCATGGAGCCGAGATGTCGGGACCGGTTTGCGTCCTTCAAATGTTACCTTTACTTTATTTTTAGATAGTTTTTGTTTTGTCAACAATGTCGTGTTCACCCAGTGGGTAAGGCTCCCGCCTTTCATGGTTGTGGGTTCGATACCGGGCAAGTACCAATGTGACTTACTGACATTAAACAAAAGTGAAATAATCCAATCCATAATTAGTTGATTACATTTAAGGTTATAAATATTTTTACATTTTAGGTCCGCTACGCGTAATAGTGAATGTTTTTCCTTGTTTTGATTTTGTTGATTTTGTATGGCAACACTAAGGGTACTTTATGTGAAATAAAACAGAATTAATCTGTTAATTATGATTTACCTGCTGCTTTAAGCCATAAATAGTTATTTGAAATTCTTGATTTTTTTTATTTCCATTATTTGCAATACATTTATTTGTGTACACTTTGTCCATCTTATTGGATATATCATCCCACGATAACCGTACATTTTTCCGGGGTAAAAAGTATTGCACTACCATCAATTTCAGTGCCAAATTTCACCCAGATCCGTTCAGCCGTTTAATCGTCAAAGAGTTACTAACAGAGTAGTGAGATTGGATGGTGGGATATAAGTCTGAAATCGCCAATCCGCCTTGAGCAAGCGTGGTGATCAATGCTCGTGCCTTCTCTGTATGAGAAGAGGCCTTGTCCTGTAGGGGGACAGTAATAGACTGGTGTTATTATTATTTATTACATAGTAACAACCTGACCCAGAATACCAGGATTTTGATACAAGATTAGGATTTTTAAGCGCACTGATAACGAGTCCCCTAATCCTTATCTCAGTTACTCCAAACATACCTTTTGCATAGGCCCATCACGGGACTGATAGTAACTGATAAGACCCCAACTCATTAATAGTTAGAACAATATTGATTTTTCGACCATTGCAAGTAGTTTTTTTATCTCTTTCTGGCGCACAGAAATATCATTTGCTAGAGCGAGATAGAAGAAGTGGTCACGGATTTGGGTGGTTAGGACAAGATTAACTTTTATAGGTTAAACACACATAACATACCATCACGCCTGTATTCCACGAAGGGTTAGGCAGAGGTGTACCAATGTACACCCACAGTTCACCGGTATGTTCAGGTCCCATGTAATAGGGGGCGAGCCTATTGCCATTAACCGGGCACAAATCATTACTCCGAGCTGCTACTGAGAATTTCACAGAAAAACCCAATAACACTTTTTGCTCGACCTGGGAATAGAACCAAAGACCTCTAGCATAACAGTCGCGCTTGGAACGACTAGGCTAAAGAGGCAGCTTATAGGTTAAATATTGAAAGAAGGGAATTGACCTCGAACTCTGCTAGTCTCTTTCGATAAAGTAATGTTTTTTAAACATGGTTGGCAAACTAACCGACGGCCCACCAGATGCTAAGTGGTCACCGTTGCCATTCCAGAGACAAAGTTGAATTGTCTCATATGTCTGTAACTACACCGTCACATCCGTACCCATCAAACCGGAACACAGCAACGGTGCTTTACGGCAGAAATGTAACTATATCTAGTACTTCTCCGGACGAGCTCGTTCACAAGGAGCTCCACTAAGGTGAAGTGAGTTTTAGGTGAGGTGATAGGATGGAAGCCGCACATACAAGGTGAATCGATGTCCAGATCGCGCCGGCGCTGCTGAGAATGTTACCTTAAATTCGTCCCTAAATAATCAAGAACCAATCCAGCCTGTCCTCTTACTGCCCTCCCCTAGCGGCGGCCTAAGCCGAGGTCCGTACCCAAAAGGGAGAACCCTTAGCGTGTAGTAGCTTAGTTTATAATTTTAAGGCCGCCATTCTATTGGCGTTTTATAAGCGTTGGCGTTTCTGTAACGTCTGCGCAATGAAAACGCGACGTTTACGTTGCGTTCTGTGGCAACAGGTGCAATCTCGCCGTACCGCCCTGTAATATTAGCATTGCGTTAACCCATATCATCCCAGTGTTCCATTTTTGAAACGGTTACTTTTTTATTTTTTTATTATAATTTTTGAACGCATTTTTAAATTAGTGTTTTTCAAAAATGGAACACTGGGACGATATGGGTTAACGCTGCGCAGTCGCAGTGCGAACGCTTGCCACAAGGGACTCGCGACGCCAACATGGCGTCTGACGTTGGAGAAACGCCAACGCTCATAAAACACCAGTGGGATAGCGGCCTTAAGCCTTCCCTGGATGCCTTGATTTTTCAGGAACCATAGGAAAGCCCGGTTAAATCTCCATCTTCGAGTTTAGACGAAGTAACAAAGTCAAAGTCAAAGTCAAAACATTTATTTCAATTAGACCATTTACAGGCACTTTTGAATTGTCAAGAAGTTACTCATACAAAAAGTTGAAGCTAGTTGCTCGTTCCAAAACGTAGGTCTCTATGGAGAAGAACGAGCAAGAAACTCCATGGACACAAACAGACTGGTGGAATGTCAGAATGGAGTCTAAACATACAAAATGGACCTATGTGCTGCTGTGCTATATTGTAAAAACCAGTCAGTTGGTAATTTTTCCAGAACAGACCATCTAAACTTAACACATCACAATAATTAAACAAACTACGCATTTCACCTTTAATTGATTTCAAATGAAATAGGTCGAAAGTCACCAGCAACAATGGATTAGACATGAAAAGTATTACTGAATATTAGGACAATAGATGGAAGACTCAGGGTCATGGACTCTTCATTCACAATACTAGCATTTGACTGTCCAATTGCAGAGTAAAGGCCTCTTCTCATACACAGAAGGCACGAGCATTGATCACCACGTTTGCTCAGGGCGGATTAGCGATTTTAGACTTATATTAATTATTGGCTTCTGCCAGTTTTGTTCGCGTGGTTTTTTTTCACCCGCATTAACTTACGTTTTTGGTTGCTGCTCCGCACCTATTGGTTGTAGCGAAATGTTATATAGCCTCTAGCCTTCTTTGATAAATTTACTATTCGACACAAAAATATTTTTTCAATACGCACCAGTAGTTCCTGAGATTAGCGCGTTCAACCAAACTCTTCAGCTTTATAATGTTAGTATAGTTTATTTCACACCCATTAAGTTTTGGTTACTGCTCCGCTCCCGTAGGTCGTAGGATGATGTTATACAGCCTATAGTATTCCTCAGGAATCTGGCTATCATATACAAAAAGTGTTATTCCAATTTGACTGATACTCCCAGAGATTAGCGCGTTTAAACAAACAAAAATCTTTTCACACACATATCATCACGCCTGTATTCCCCGAAGGGTTAGGCAGAGGTGTAATTCCCAGGTCGAGCAATAAGTGTTATTGGGTTTTTCTGTGAAATTTGGAGTAGCAGTTCGGAGTTAGGATTTGTGCCCGGTTAATGGCAATAGGCTCGCCCCCTATTACATGGGACCTAAACATACCGGCGGACTGTGGATGTACATTAATACACCTCTGCCTAACCCTTCGGGGAATACAGGCGTGATGGTATGTTGTTGTGTGTTGAAAAAATCATGCATATTCCTTATTGTAAACATCTCTTTGTGCCTATTGGCCTAGTTCTGTTCTGTCTCCTGCTTGTTTTGAGAGTAAAATCTCCCTTGGCATATTTTGGTTCAGGATTAACCCGGACCTTGGGCCGAAGCGTGTCTTTGACGCGATGAAGTCGTGGGCTGAACCTAGTGTAACATATGGAAAAGTAGCTGGTAAATGTCGCACTCATTAGGTATGTCAAGGTTGTATGCCAGCAAAATAACCTATTGATCTTGTTTATTTTATTTGTGTAGCTACTGGAAGTGGGACAGTACCTACCTATAATAATAAGTGCAGTCTTGGACTTGTCATCATAAAGAAAAAAGAATATTTATTTCAGACCCAGGGTAACGTGGGTAACGAGGCAGTTTCGAATATAGTTTCAGTATCGAGGCAAGTATATTTTATTTAAAAAAATCAATCCTCATTCATGTAATAAACTGTTTAGTGAAACTATTTTTCAAATACCCATGAAATTAAAAAAGATATAAGCCATCAAAGATTTGTTTCTATCTCTTTCTAGCGAAATGAAATTTAACATGGCCGTAGTGTTATGTGACGTCACAGTTCATGTCGGACCTCTCTGTCTAATCGATGCGTAATTAATAGTTTGAAATGCTTATTTATATCGGCCGTATTTGTTGGCCGATTTTAATTTTACTTTTTGTCATATCTACTACGCTATTTTCATATTTTGTTTATACTTAAGTGTGATTTAAAAAAAACATGCATATTGCATACTCGCTGTTGCCCGCGACTTCGTTCGCGTTCACTATTTTATTGGTTTCAATTTAATTTTCGCATACCCCTCTTTTTTTAATTAAAGTAAGTAAAAATTAAAATAGCCTAAGTTACTTCTTATAACATCAGCTATCTGCGAGTGAAAGTCCCATCAAAATTGGTCCAGCCGTTTCGGAGATAAGCTGGAACAAACAGACAGACATTTTTTTTTTAAATTCTTTGTTTTATGTAAATATACTTTCATATGCATTTAGTGAAAAGCTTGTAATTTGAAATTACAAACAGATTCAATTTTATTTATTTGTATAGATTGCCACTTGCAAAACTCAAGTGGCAATGGACAGGGCACATAGCTCGTAGAGCGGACGGCCGCCCGGTGGGGTCGTTAGGCCCTCCAGTGGCGACCAACACTCCGGGAGACGCAGTGCGAGAAGACATATATTAACTGACAGAAAATTATAACTGCCTCGTTAGCCTAGTGGTCTTAAGCGCGACTGCTACGCTAGAGGTCTTTGGTTCTATTCCCAGGTTGAGCAAAAAGTGTTATTGGGATTTTCTGTGAAATTCTCAGTAGCAGCTCGAAGTAATGATTTGTGCCCGGTTAATGGCAATAGGCTCGCCCCCTTTTACATGGGACCTAAACATACCGGCGAACTGTGGGTGTACATCGGTACACCTCTTCCTAACCCTATGGGGAATACAGGCGTGATGGTATGTGTAGAAAATTATATTATTTACCTACCTAAGCTTAGCTAACCAATTGGTCACAATAATCATGTACACAGCAATTGCATCACATGGCACCTCGACCGTTAAGTCTTTGAAATGAATACATATGCCATATCAGTTCCGGCCGACTGAGTTTCATGCAAAGATGTTGTGAAAGCATTAGATATTGTATTGCTTTGGAAGACGCACGAATGGAATGTACGAAAATACAGACGCAGGTAGACAGTTTTACATTGAAATTTTTCCGTATTTTGGGCAGATCAAATTTTTTAAAGTGGCCACTTGCTTTTTAGTCCCCAAATGGCAATAACGATATTTGTGCAGTTGTTTTGGTAACTGCCCCGTTGGTGTCGTGGTGGCAAGCGCGACTGATGAGCGTGGGGTCCTGGGTTCGATTCCCAGGTCTAGCAAAATGTGTTACTGACTTTTTCTATTAGAAATTTCTCAGAAACAGCCCGGAGTTTGGAAGTTGGTGGTGTGACACCCCCGCGCCTCGGAAGACACGCAAACCCGTTGGCCCTGCGCCTGATCTCTCCCCGGTCGACTCGAATTGCCGTCCCATCGGACTATGAGAGTGAGGGAAGAGGGAGTGCACCTGTGTTTGCGCACACACTTGTACACTATAATATCTCCTGCGTACTTGGCCAGTCTGCATTAAGATTAGCCGCCGTAGCCGGAGAATACATTTTACATACAGATGTAACTTACACCCGATATAGCTAGTCGTGAATAACATAACGGTTAGCTTTAATATTTTTATGCAAAGCGTATAGGGCCGTTAGTACTGAGGCCCTACCAGTACTTGCAGGTGTACTTCCAGTAGATCTTGAGGTGCAGCGACGTGCTGCAATGTTCTATTCTGCGCGAGAGACCATGGACGCAAGCTTTCTAACACAACGGGACCGTGCTAAGATCTCTAGATTATTTAAACCGCAGACTGACGTCTGGGAGGAACTTTTATCCGAATGGCAATGTAGGTGGGATAATTCCATTAAGGGCCGGCACCTCCATCAGTTCTTTCCCTCAGTTCGTGAACGGCTGGCCAGAACATGGCTGGAGGTGGACCACTGTGTTGCCCAATTTCTCACAGGTCACGGCAACTTTAAGAGTAAATTGTTTTCTTTCAAGCTTGTTGCTTCTCCCTTGTGTCAATGTTCTACATCTGACTGTGAATATGAACAGTCTGCTCATCACATTTTATGGGAGTGTAATCTTTGGCAGAATGAACGAAATATTATGTTAGACAGTGTACTGGTTACATCCGGTGTAGTTTATTACGCGGACCTCGTAGAAACTAGAACTAATTTCCGTGCGTTCAGGCGTTTTTGCCATACCTATTACTGGAATCAAATGTAACAGCTCACATTAGGACCCATTAAGTTAGTAACAATTGCAAACCGTGGTGCTTGGCAATCTGGGCTTCTCCCAGTTGTAAATATCCCCTTGTGCCTATTGGCCTAGTTCTGTTCTGTCTCCTGCTGTTTGGAGGGAAGTGGAAACTATATTTTTTCCTACTCCTCCGCTAATCTTTTCTGATTAATTTCGTTGCGGGATCCAAGACAGTTTTATCGTTTCTCCGGGACTCGTCGAGCTTCATTGCCTCGGCGCTCTTCTGGCGGTCTCCACTGTTGATTCTGGCTTACAGAAGTTGCAGTGGTTGGGAATAGTGTGGCGGGCTTGTCCCATTAAAAAAAAAAAAAAAAATAACATACCATCACGCCTGTGTTCCCCGAAGGGTTAGGTAGAGGTGTAACAATGTACACTCACAGTTCGCTGGTATGTTTAGGTGCCATGTAATAGGGGGCGAGCCTATTGCCATTAACCGGGCACAAATCCTAACTCCAAGCTGCTACTGAGAAATTAATAGAAAAACCCAATAATACTTTATGCTCGACCTGGGAATCGAACCCAAGACCTCTAGCGTAGCAGTCGCGCTTAGGAGACCACTAGGCCAACGAGGCAGTTTATAGTCGTACAAAACACAAGACAGACATGACTCTACCCACCACGACCAACACCCACATGCATCCGTGCACCACCTCGTCTGATACAAACTATAAATACGAGTTTACGATAAAATTTATAACTTTGGCCTCATAAAATTGGACATCTGCGGATTTATTGATTACTATAGCTTCTGACCGTGAGTTCGTTCGCGTAAGTCAAAGTATATCACAAGACATATCCTATGACACTCGGGAATTGTAGCTGTCCAACAGTGAATTATTGTGATTGGAAAATCAACTTAACATACCATCACGCCTGTATTCCCCGAAGGGTTAGGCAGAGGGTATGTTTAAGTCCCATGTAACAGGGGGCGAGCCTATTGCTATTAACCGGGCACGAATCCTAACTCCAAACTACTACTGAGGATTTTATAAAAAAAACCCAATAACAGTTTTTGCTCGACCTGGGAATCGAAACCAAGACCTCTTGCGCAGCAGTCGCGCCTAGGACCAACAAGGCAGTTAATGAAGTTTTATTTTTGGTGTAAAAATCACTGTTAATGGCAGCTCACCCATTATGCTTGCGGGTACATGCAACAATATAAGGGTCATCATCCTGGTGCAAGCCATGGTCCGGAGCGAGAGGGAATGGGATGCAGTCGCCTCCTTCTGCGAGGCAGTAATGCTTGAGAAGGAGGCGGCGGGACGGCTGAGACAGAGGTTCTCGCGTCCCAGCCGCCGCGGTAGACGCTCCGGACGTCTGGAGCCGCGAGACGACTCCCGGCCACCGTAGATACGGGCCTGTGGACGGTGACCAATGGGTAGCTCACCGTCCTTACGTTGCATAACGACAGGCCGTGTCGACGGCGCGTTCGTGATCCACGCGCGCCTCAAAGAGATGTCAGCAAAAAGAAGGGGCCACTGAGGGCCGATGCCTGCCGAGGCTGCGGGTTGTTCGTAAGAGATACCGCGCCCCCGGAACGCAAAGGGCACAAGAAGGAACATGGGTAGGTTTTAGTCAGTAAAAGTCTGACACTCCCTCCCGCCCCGCCCAGGGCGGGAGAAGTTATTTGATGATTTCCCACCCCCCAAAAAAAACAAAAAGGGTCATCATGGGGTTATAATTTTATAAAACGGTTTATAAATGACGGTGTACTGTGAAAACAAAGAGGAGAATGCGACAATTTGGACTCACATTTCAAAATTGTTCATCATTGATGAGACCCACGTCCTATGAAAACTCCTAAGGAATACTTCAATTAATTCTAAGAAAAAAAATATGTAGGGGGACAACAGATGCTAGTGCCCTCCTCAATGAGCTGATTCGTCTTCACGTTCCTGGTGACTATCTCCGCGGCCGGAAACATCGTCTGCTAGCTGTGCCTACACTGTGGCACGGGCATCGTCCCCAATTTCTCGCGTTCTTTCCGCGCTAAACAGCCTCATGGAAGCTAACCCGAACGGTGACATATTCGCAGACAAATTTAAACCGTTAATGCGCGCTTGCCTAGCGTTTTGTGAAAGCGAAATTTAATTAAGTAAGTAGGTAGTTTATTTATTTTCATATTGTATTCTGTTGTTATTTTTATTTTTGCCTCTTGTTTATGTTTTATTCTGTTTTATCAGCCGTATTAATATAATAATTAAATAAATAATTTCTATGGCAGCTAAGTTCAAATCCAGTGCGGAAAGTGTTTTGGTACATTCTGTCATTTTCGTGTAAATCCTGGGCAATGATTGTCCCATACTGTCCAACAGTGATGAGTACGAAAACACCATTTCCGCGCTGGATCTGAACTTAGCTGCCAAAGAATGTAATGAAGTATTCTCTAAGAGCTATCATATGACATTGGTCTCATCACTGTTGAAAAGTGGGGCCAAGAATCATACAACGGTGCCCATGGTCCTTTAAAAATAAAATAAAACCGAATTGATAACTTCCTTCTAAGACCCCGACTCAAAAAGAGGGGTGTTATAAATTTGACGTGTCTGTCTGTGGCACCGTAGCTCTTAAACGGGTGAACGGATTTGAATGTTGTTTTTTTTATTTGAATGCAGGTTTTCCAGCGGTGGTTCTTAAATATATGTCGGAGACGGTCAATAGTATGGACACGAAACGAATCGCCCGCTAGTTCCGAGAGATGGCAGCACCGTCGCGATGACGTCGCATACTCGGCTAACTTCGTGCGATGTCGGAGCCTAGCTGGTGGAGGAGCGCTGGGACGAGAGCTCACTTATCTTTCTGCCGCCGTGAAGATCGCTACCTCCAATATAGGAACTGTATCTCGCATCGCTCAGTGCCTGTTACTTTTTTAATTTGTTTGTGAAGCTAAATAGAAACGTCATTAAAGTGTGCTGATGATAGTACCAATTATTACCGACGTTCCGACATACATATATTATCAAAATCGGTTCAGCCGTTTCAAGGGGACCAGCTGTTGTCTATTGGTCTTTCTTCTGTTGGGAGTTACTTAAATTTTTTAAAAGTATTACTTGTTTGAGGTCTATATAAATATATATAACTCAAAGGTGACTGACTGACATAGTGATCTATCAACGCACAGCCCAAACCTCTGGACGGATCGGTCTGAAATTTGGCATGCAGGTAGATGTTATGACGTAGGCATCCGCTAAGAAAAGATTTTGATCAATTCTATCCCCAGGGGGATAAAATAGGGGAAGAAAATTTGTATGAAACTTTGACAATTTTAAACCGATCAGGTTGAGACTTGGCATGCATAAAGCCACTATGACGTAGGCAACCCCTAAGAAAGGATTTTGATAAATCCCACCCTTAAGGGGATAAAAGTTTGTACAAATCTTCTTAGATTTTAGACAGATTAAACGAAAACTGCTAAACAAAAGCGAAGCCGCGGGCAGTAGCTAGTCAAAAATAAAACTCGTGTCCCTACAATATCGTTAGCTCAACGTCACCTAGTTTGATGGGCAGTACGAGTAGTTATCTGCTGTTATGTGGCTTGTTACGCCCCGCATTTCAATAGAACATATTTGTATAGAATAATGTTAATGGTAATAGGCTCGCCCCCTATTACATGGGACCTAAAACATACCGGCGAACTGTGGGTGTACATTGGTACACCTCTGCCTAACCCTCCGGGGAATACAGGCGTGATGGTATGATGGTTGTATAGAATTCTGATGTAAGTAAAGTCAATATTATTACAAATTCATCGTGACAAGCGTGCGGTAAGTAATGTGGTAAATAATAAGCTTTGTTGTCATTGTTTTGCGACGTAGAAATTATTATGTGGTAATTATGAGAGTGTATAGTCTTTTGACAGCCTCGGTAGCCTAGTGGTACTAAGCGCGACTGCTACGCTAGAGGTCTTGAAAGCGATTCCCAGGTCGAGCAGTGTTATTGGGTTTTTCTATGAAATTTCACAGTTGCATCTCAAAATTAGGATTTGCGATTTATGAATGTAGATATGGGAAAGAGGCGTACCAATGTACACCTACAGGTGGCCGGTATGTTTAGGTCCCATGTAATAGGGGGCGAGCCTATTGCCATAAACCGGGCACCAATCCCAACTTCAAGCTCCTACTGAGAATTTCATAAAAAAACCCAATAACACTTTGCTCGACCTGGAAATCAAACCCAAGACCTCTATCGTAGCAGTCGCGCTTAAGACCACTACGCCACAGACGCAGTTACTTCATAAAATCATAAATTCATAATCTACAAAGTAAAAAATAACTTGGTTGCCCGCTCCATTGTGCCCTGGTCTCAAACCACACACGATCAACTGAAAGCCAAGTCATCCAATCAGAAACATTTATGGTAATACTGTTAGACAAAAGCACACACGATTACACTGTATGTCAGATTATGTTGTATACATGTAAGCAAAATATCCTCACGAACAGCGGATATGTTACGAGAAACAAACAATCGTCCATTCATACATACCGACAGTTTTGTCATTCCAGAATCTAAACTAACTCGAGGAAGGCTATAGGCTATAAAACAACACGCTACGACTAATAGGTGCGGGGCAGTAACCAAAATCAGGCATCGGGCCTATATGGCCCCCTCAAAAAATTGTTGACAGCTCTTCGAGGCGCGCCGTCGACACGGCCTGTCGTTATGCAACGTACGGACGGTGAGCTAGCCCGGAGCGTCTACCGCGGCTGCCTCAACCGTCCCGCCGCCTCCTTCTCTAGCATTACTGCTTCGCAGAAGGAAGCGACCGCAGGAAGGATGGATAGATGGATGGATGGATGTTTGTTACTCGTTCACGCTTAAACCGCTGAACGGATCTGGATGAAAGTTAGCACTGAGATAGATTGAAGTGTGGAATGATACATAAGTTTTTTAAATATCGGAGAAATGTGCAGTTGCCGTGGAATACTATAATAAATTTGACGCGGACAAAGTCGCGGGCAGAAGCTAGTGGTATACGTATATGTATATCCCGCCGTTTCACCCGCGTTTAGTCACGTCTATACTACTCCGCTCCCGTGTGTCGTAGCGTCATGTTATATAGTCTATGTTACTCAGGAATAATATAGCTATTTATTGGTAGAAATATGATTAAAATCGGCCTAGTAGTTTCGGTACTTATTTGGTACAAACAACAAAATTATATCTTTACATTAGTATACAGAAGTATAGACTAGCTATACCCCGCGGTGTCACTTGTTTACGTCTTTGGTTGCTGCTCCGTTCCTATAGGTAGCAGCGTGATGTTTTATTGCCTAGCTTGTGGTGTTTTTTTAACAAATACTTAATTTTTGTGAAAATATAACCTAAAGAATTATAAAAATCAGTTACGAAAAATGGGGTTAAAAAGTTGCTAATAACATCGCGTGATAAATGGTTGGCTTTAATATTGTACACAAAAAAATAAGAAAAAAAAAATGAAAAAATTAAATGACTTGTGTCGCTGACTGTACAAAACAAAACATTCAACCGAGCGCTTCAAACTTTTATCTCAACTCCCATCGACACGACTGCACGCGACGAAGGTCGTAAACAAAATGAATTTTACAAATCAAATTTCGAAGAGCGTTGACCTTTGCGGAAACGGTTCAAACTGGTGGCGGATATATATGTTTTTTTTTAGCTTGTAATTATGTGTAGCGTCAGCATAAGAGTACATATTTGTTATTAGTTTACAAATTAACCAGCTGATGGTTTTATAACCCAAATTGAAATTATAGAGGTATAAGGAACGGAGTGTAAAGTCTCTCATCCTCCATTGTAAAGGGAGGATCCTCCGAGCAGACGCGTGTCGTGTCTGGCGGGCTACTGCCCGACGGCTGTTGTCGGGATGATGTATGTATGACATGGTAATGTCACGGAGAATTTGTGTATCTATCTATTTATAGGAATGTAATAAAGTTGAATATAACTTTTGTTTGTTAAATATATATACACTCACGCCTGTATTCCCCGAAGGGTTAGGCAGAGGTGTAACAATGTACACCCACAGTTCGCCGGTATATTTAGGTCCCATGTAATAAGGGGCGAGCCTATTGCCATTAACCGGGCACAAATCCTAACTCCGAGCTGCTACTGAGAATTTCATAGAAAAACCCAATAACACTTTTTGCTCGACCTGGGAATCGAACCCAAGACCTCTAGCGTAGCAGTCGCGCTTAGGACCACTAGGCTACCGAGGCAGTCAGTTTGTTTGTTAAAACATTTGGAAATACAAGTCGGATTGGAAAAAAACATTTTGTGAGTGGTAGCCATAGCCAATAATTTCACGGTACGACATACGGGAGCGGAGCAGTAAGTTGTAGCCAAAGACGTAATTCAGCGCGGGTGAAAATAACCACACGGACGAACCCGCGGGCAGTAGATAATCGCGAATAAACTCCTCAGCTTTTTAATATTAGTGTCTCTACATTATCTCATCATCTACTTAGCCATTTTCCCAACTATGTTTTTTGTTTTTTTTGGGGGGTGGGAAATCGTCAAATAACTTCTCCCGCCCTGGGCGGGGCGGGAGGGAGTGTCAGACTTTTACTAACTAAAACCCACCCATGTTCCTTCTTGTGCCCTTTGCGTTCCAGGGGCGCGGTATCTCTTACGAACAACCCGCAGCCCCGGCAGGCATCGGCCCTCAGTAGCCCCTTCCCTATGCTGACATCTCTTTGAGGCGCGCGTGGAACACGAACGCGCCGTCGACACGGCCTGTATTCCCAATTATGTTGGGGGTGGCTTCCCGTCTAACCGGATGCAACTGAATATCAGTGTTTTACATGGAGCGACTGCCTATCTGACCTCCACAACCCAGTTACTGGGCAACACGATACCTCTTGGTTAGACTCGTTGTCAGAGTTCCTGGATTCTGACAAACCGTAACGACTGTCAAAGATCTACAAATGACAGCCGGGATCAATGGCTTTACGTGCTTTCCGAGGCACGGGAAGACTGTACATTATCTATATAGTATAAAACAAAGCCACTTCCCACCGACTGCCCTTTTGTACGCTTAGATTTTTCAAACCACACAACGGATTTTAAGGGCTTGTCAAAACCATATATTTAGGTAATTGACTATAACGCATTGCGGCAACAAATAAGGTTCATAATAGCGATACGTTTGACATAACATACCATCCCGCCTGTATTCCCCGAAGGGTTAGGCAGAGGTGTAAAAATGTACACCCACAGTTCGCCGGTATGGTTAGGTCCTATGTAATAGGGGGCGAGCCTATTGCCATTACTCGGGCACAAATCCTAACTCCGAGCTGCTACTGAGAATTTCGTAAAAAAACCCAATAACACTTTGCTCGACCTGGGAATCGAACCCAAGACCTCTAGCGTAGCAGTCGCGCTTAGGACCACTAGGCTACCGAGGCAGTTACGATACACTTACAGTTAGCGATGTTTGATGTTACTTGAATCGGATAACCACAAAAATAACAGTAATTTTTGAAGTTTTTATTAAATTGTGAAAAAAATATACGGCTCAGTGGAATAATTTATAGGTATGTCTTTAGTTCATGAAATTCCCTATAATATCATTATATAAAATTATGTGGGATATAGGGTTCTTCAATAAAAAATATTCTTCTTTACAACTTTTTACTTTTAATTCTTTCGCTTCTGTGACCTCTTCTCTTCCACTTAGCACACTGACAGTCCACACACACCCCTTCCATGTCCTTCCTCCCGTCCTCTGTCGTCCCGCCTCTCACTCACACATAACACTCTATCTCTTTCTTCCAATTGCGTTCCGTTTCCCACAATTATATAGTTTACGCTCAAAATTCTGAGATCAATGCGACGAAAAAAATTTTTTATGCTCTCCTTTACGATTTTTTTACCATGATACTATTATACTTTCGTGAAGTATTTATAGGTAAGTCTTTTCTTTGAACCCTTGACAATACACTCATTTTTTTTCAGGCTTGTAATATGTACCAATTCGTTAGACGCAAACAGATATGTCACAGAAACAGATAATTATAATAAGTTATTACAACACAATTAATTATGGCGATTCCGGAGATCACGTCATAAGCGATAAGTGAATCAAGTAAACATCATGTACCACGTCATTTGAGATAGATATCACGAGGATATGGATCAAGAATGGTGAACCGTAATGGCGAACGTATTATAGTAGCCGGCACGAGACGTGAGCACAGACGTTAAGTTCATTTCTGGCCTCCGTTCTGGGTTTTTTTGGGGGCCCAGATTGGTTGGACCGATCGCGTGTGCCCCAGCGCAAAATTAACGACATTTACCCTATGTCCGTTTCTGTACACCTGGCAAACTTGATGCAAAATTTCAGGATGATCGGTCAAGTAATTTAGACGTAAATAGATAACAAACAAACAAACTTACATACATACTATCACGCCTGTATTCCCCGAAGGATTAGGCAGAGGTGTACCAATGTACCCCCATAGTTCGCCGGTATGTTTAGGCCCCATGTGTGTAGTAATAGGGGGCGAGTCTATTGCTATCAACCGGACACGTTGGCCTAGTGGTTCTAAGCGTGACTGCTACGCTAAAAGTCTTAGGTTCGATTCCCAGGTCGAGCAAAAAGTGTTTTTGGGTTTTTCTGTGAAATTTTCAGTAGCAGCTCGGAGTTAGGATTTGTGCCCGGTTAATGGCAATAGGCTCGCCGCCTATTACATGGGACCTAAACATACCGGCGAACTGTGGGTGTACATTGGTACATCTTTGTCTAACCCTACGGGGAATACAGGCGTGATGGATGTGGATTCTCAATTCCTGATCTTGGCCCTAACGCGCCAACAATAACAATCTAAGTAGAAAATAGTGCAAGCAAAACAAATAAACAAGATAGATGCTGCGCAGATTCAAAGTGAAGATTGATGAATAACACTTCAAGGACATGAATCAATCACTCTGATGTCATTTGAGTGCTAGGAATCACGTCACATAACCGCTAACTACGCACCATCATCATCATCATCAGCTGTAGGACGTCCACTGCTGGGCATAAGCCTTCCTCATAGATTTCCAAAAGGACCGGTTTGAAGCGGGCTGCACCCAAATTAGGTAATATTGAGCAATCATTATTTGCTGGAAAACTACTTTTTATATACGCGTAGGCAACCAATGTTTTTCCAAAATAAAAGTAGTCTAAGGTACTCCTTATAACATCAGTTGTGTACTAGTGAAAGTTTCGTCAAAATCGATCCAGCCGTTTTGGAAAAAAGCCGGAACAAACAGAAAAAAAAATGGTTTTTAGTATAAGTGCCGTGTAAACAACATTACGCATTTAGTAAAAAGACTAGACTGCCCATGTCCGAATTTTTGTAGGACCGACTATCGGATCGTTCAATAGATCCATAGTTTCGTGGGACCAACTTTTTGTCGACTGTGAGCATTGGCATATTAGAATTCATATATTCCATTCTCGCCAACAAAAAAATCGGTCACCGATTCTCTGACGTGAGCGGACAGCCTTAGCGATCTAGGGCTTATGTCATGCTTAATCAAAGATGGCCGCCACTTACTGAATCAGCTTGTCTAAGTTCTTAAACCACATCGCAGCCTCCTGGTAGCGTGGACGGTGAACAATAGATAGCTCACCGTCCGTACGTTGCACAACGACAGGCCGTGTCGACGGCGCGTTTGTGTTCCACGCGCGCCTCAAAGACATGTCGACAATTGGAGGGGTCAGTCAGGGCCGATGCCTGCCGGGGCTGCGGGTTGTTCTTAAGAGATACCGCGCCCCCGAAACGCAAAGGGCACAATAAGCAATTTGGGCGGGGGAAGTCATTTGATGAATTCCCATTCGCAAAAACAAAAAGGCCCCCTGGTAGTCGAAATCATCTCCCATTGTTATCAGAATATTGTTGCTCCGAACTTCAATTCCAAATTAATTTAAATAATCTCGCATGATTTCTAACAAGAAACTTTATGAGATCATAAACGGTGGTAAACAGAAAACAAAACGACTACTAACTCTGGAAAAACTCAAACTCATAAACAAACTACTGCGCAGCGGTATTGCGCAGGCCGTGATGCAGAAATTCACGGTAAAATAAACGTAAACATACATACGTAAACTCACGCCTTTTACCCCTGGGGTAGGCAGAAACCACAGAACGCCACCTGCTACGATACATACTCCTTTCGCCTCGTCCACGTTCATAGATCTGGTCATACAAGCACGCCGGTTACGAGTACTGCGCACCCGACCTTTCTCAAGAACCCCACCAATAAGGTTAGGGTAGGTCTTTCTAGGGCGTCCTCTCCCGGCGTTGCCACTCACATCTGTCATATAAATTCCTTTTGTTAGTCGCCTTTCACTCATTCCCTTAACATGACCGAACCATCTAAGTATGCTCATAACTACATACATAGATAGATGTATGACTGCCTCGTTAGCCTAATGGTCCCAAGCGCAACTGCTACGCCTTGGGTTCGATTCCCAGGTCGAGCAAAATGTTATTGGGTTTTTCTATGCAATTCTCAGTAGCAGTTCGGAGTTAGGATTTGTGCCCGATTAATGGCAATAGGCTCGCCCCCTATTACATGGGACCTAAACATACCGGCGAACTGTGGATGCACATTGGTACACCAGCTCTGCCTAACCCATCGGAGAATACAGGCGTGATGTATAGATGTGTGTTATTGCGAATTCATAACTAGCGATACGAGCCCATCGAAGTAACCTTGGATTGAATACCAAAACACGTGGATTCATGTGATTCATATTATAGTTTACGGAAATCGGATTGACAGATAATAATATCCCTAAACAAATAAATAAATTGGAAGTGTCTGTTTGTCATGTCAAAATAACAGCTTTCTACTAAATAAATATGAATGTTTACGCTAAGTACCGTGTCAACACACGGTTATATAATAAACACAATTATTAGGATTTGTGTCTGTCTGTTTGTTCAGGCCTATCTCGGATACGGCTGGGCCGATTTTGACGGGAGTTTCACTGGTAGATAGCTAATGTTACTTTCGCATTTATAATATTAGTATGGACTGAGTTATCCTACACATACCATACATAACATACCGTTACGCCTGTATTCCCCGAAGGGTTAGGCAGAGGTGTAACAATGATCGCCGGCATGTTTAGGTCCCGTGTAATAGGGGGCGAGCCTATTTCCATTCACCGTACACAAATCCAAACTCCGTGCTGCTACTGAGAATTTCATAGAAAAACCCAATAACACTTTTTGCTCGACCTAGGAATCGAACCCAAGACCTCTAGCGTAGCAGTCGCACTTAGGACCACTAAGCCAACGAGGTTATCTTACATAGTAAACAAATTGCTATATCGTCCCTACCTTCCTTTAGGTTTTCCGTTACAAAAACAAAATCCATCGTTTCACAAAACTAATTACCTTCTCAGCCAAACATCTTTCAAAGCACACACATTATTTACATATTCACAAATTTCATACCGGCTAGACACCCTTGTAACATCTTCTTTGTCCCGCACCAGTCTGGAGCTGTAAGGTCGTGGAGTACACTGACCTTGGCTCAGCCGTCTGTGAGCCGACCTTGAGTGACCTTCGATAGGTAGATTATGTGTTGTACTTAGAAAGGTCAACGGACATTGTAGAGAACTTTCTTCTTTGACTTCTAATAAAGAGGTTTTCAAGAGTAAAAATCGTTTGATTTGTTTTTAGTAGTAGAGCTCTTTGTGAAGGAGCTCGTTCGGGGAAGTACTTTAGTAACCGGCACGAGTCGAGCACGAACTTTAACTTCACTTTTTGGGTCTATCCGGCGGAAAAATTAAATCATTGGGCTTTGCTGCACGCGATTGTTCCGACAAACCAATCGCGTGTAGTGTCAGCGCCCCCCGCCTCCTTCATTCCGCCAAAGAGACCCAAAAATTAACTTGAAGTTTGTGCTCACGACTTGAGCCGGTTACTATAGCACCGCAACTATTTCTGCCGCAAAGCAGCTTGTAGTGTTCCGGTTTGAAGGGTATGTGTGCCGGTGTAGTTACAGGCACATGACACATTTCAACTTTGTCTCCGAGAGGGCAACGCATTTGCAAGGCCTCTGGTATTGCAGATGTCTATAGGCAGCGGTGACCACTTAACATCCCTGTAGTGTGCGTTGCCATGGCCCACTTCCTACAGTGCCCAAGGTGTCCCTACACCTGCACTTTAGAGGGCAATAACAACGCAAAAATAGATTTACTTAATAACATACCATCACGCCTGTATTCCCCGAAGGTTTAGGCAGAGATGTAACAATGTACACCCACAGTTCTCCGGTATGTTTAGGTCCCATGTAATAGGGGGCGAGCCTATTGCCATTAACCGGGTACAAATCCAAACTCCGAGCTGCTACTGAGAATGTCATAGAAAAACTGAGTAACTTTTTGCTCGACCTGGGAATCGAACCCAAGATCTCTAGCGTAGCAGTCGCGCTTAGCACCACTGGGCTAACGAGTAATTTCCTAATAATCCTACTAATATTATAAATGCAAAAGTTTGTGAGGATGGATGGAAAGATGGATGGATGTTTGTTACTCTTTCACGCTAAAACAGCTAAACAGATCTCGATGAAATTTGGCACAGAGATAGATTGTAATCTGGAATAACACATAGGACACTTTTTATCACGGAAACATGTACGGTTTCCGCGAGATAATATATCAAAGTGGACGCGGCCAGAAGCTAGTAATAATAATAAAAATGGATTTACTTATACATAATCTATTCAAAAAGAAGATGATAAGTAAAACATATTAATAAACACATACAACACACACATAGTAAACAACCTCCAAAAAAAATAACACCATTAATAATACCCTAATTCTTCCCTGTACACAACACCTATAATTATAACTGATTACCTACCTGACATGTTATTTTATGATTATTATTATTATCGTTTATTTCTTAATTTAATTTATTTTTTAATTTTAATTCTGTATCTTTAATTTTAAGAGTATGTTGCTGCGCCCTAACAGGGTCCATAACTGTACCTTAGCTCTAAGCCCCATGTAACATCTTTATACACATTATGGTTCGCAATAAATGAATATGAATATGTTGTTTTCGGAAACGATATAAATATCAGTTTGTCCGACCTTGGAATTGAACTCGCGCATCGCAGTCTCGCTTGCGACCACTAGGCTAACGAGGCAACGAGTGTATTTACAAGATAAAATAGGTCAACAGTCTACTATCAGCTCATGTTTTCCCGCATATTATAGATCACGTACATCCTTATCTAAGCACTAGCTTCTCCCTGCGATTTCGTCCGCGTAGTTTTTTCACTCTGTTTTTTAACTGTGCGTTAAATAGGTGCGAAGCAGTAACCAAGGACCTAACCTAATGCGAGTGAAAAAACTATATATACCATCACGCCTGTATTCCCCGAAGGGTTAGGCAGAGGTGTGCCAATGTACACCCACAGTTCGCCGGTATGTTTTAGGTCCCACGTGATAAGGGCCGAGCCTATTGCCATTAACCGTGCACAAATCCTAACTCCGAGCTGTTACTGAGAATTTCATAGAAAAACCCAACAACACTGCTCGACCTGAAAATCGAACCCAAGACCTCTAACGTAGCTGTCGCGCTTAAGACCACTAGGCCAACGAGGCAGTTGGAAAATAACTGCTGGGAAGTAAACATCTACTGATTTTGGATATCAAGACTTGTTTTATTCCACCAAACCCAGAGACCAGATGTAACCTGTGCACGGAGGAAGTGCTGGTAAAACTTGGTATATTCACATATTGACGATCGGATGAGCGCGGAAGTCGTGAGGTCATCGGCTTGTCTTGTTTATGTATATACTAGATTCCGCCAGCGCCTTCGTTCCCGTACTTTTTCCCCTGCATAAGGTTACTGCTCCGCACCTTTTATTCGTAGCGTGATGTTATATAGCCTTCCTTAATAAATGGACTATCCAACACATAAAGATTTTTTCAATTTAAACCAGCAGTTCCTGAGATTAGCAAGTTCAACCAAACAAACAAACAAACTCTTCAGATATATAATATTAGCATGTTTCTATATATATTTCCGAGCTGGCAGACATCCAGTTGCATGTATTGGTAAACAGAAATCGTCTGCATGTTTAGTATTTTTTCAGAAACCAAAAGTAATTTTTTTATGGACTAAGAAAGTATAATAATACCAGCCTGTTATAGTCCTACTGCAGGTCAAAGGCCTCTTCTCATACAGAGAAGGCACGAGCATTGATCACCACGCTTGCTCAAGGCGGATTGGCGATTTCAGACTTATCTATAATAACATTATAAAGAGGTAAAGTTTGTGAGGTTGTAGGGGGTAATCTCTGGATCTACTGAACTGATTTTGAAAATTCTTTTACGCATAGAAAGCCACGTCATTTGTGCGTGTCATAGTCTTTATAACATCACGCTACGACACACGGGAGCGGAGCAGTAAAAAAAGACGTTACTTAACACTGGTGAAAATATCTACCAGTAATTTACAAGTCTTAAATTCCTCACGATGTTTTCTTCATCGATGTCAGTGATGTCCAAGATACACTTAGAAAGTACATATGAAATGAGAAGATGGGGGACGCCTTAGATAGCACCCTCAGGAATTGGTGAGACGAGGCACAATATCAAGGAAAGTCGAAGGAATAGGAGGAAGCCTTTGTCCAGGAGTGGTACAGAAAAAAAATTGCCTCGTTAGCCTAGTGGTCCTAAGCGCGAATGCTACGCTAGAGGTCTCCTCCGATTCCAAGGTCGAGAAAAAGTGCTTTTAGGTTTTTCTATGAAATTCTCAGTAGCAGCTCGGAGTTAGGATTTGTGCCCGGTTAATGGCAATAGGCTCGCCTCCATTACATAGGACTTAAGCATTCCGGGAAACTATGGCTGTCCTATTGGTACACCTCTGACTAACCCTTCGGGGAATACAGGCGTGATGCCATGAGTGGGACAGAACAATCACCAAGTGAAAACGCAGGTAAATTATTCATAGTATTATTAGCAAGTCATGGCCTAATATTGATATTATTGCACGCGGTTCGTAAGCTTAGTCTGCCAAAAACGTAGTAAAATACGTTTACTTATGATATGGCTACACTAGGACGCGAAGATTCTAGTGCATGTTGTCGGAATAAAGCTTCGTGTTCTATTTACAACGAAGAGTTTTAGGTCACCCCCGACAGAAAAATAGAATTCCCTACCGCCGCTAACAAAAGAGCTGATAACTTTGAAACCGCTGAACCGATTTCCATCAAACACACACAGAACACTCCCGACTAATTCACCTTTCAAATAAAAAGTCAGAATCAAAAACGGTTCATGCATTCTGGAGCTACGATGCCACAGACAGACACACGCACAGAGAGAGAGACACGTCAAACTAATAACACACCGTCGTTTGGGCGTCCGGGGTTAAAAAACTTCGTATGGTCGCGATAATACATTTTTTTCTTAAATGGAAGAGCTTGTTGTCCCATAAAGCCTTCAGCACCTCACTGTCAATAAAGCGCCCAAAATGTAGCCAACCGCACGAACTTCGCGATGATGCTTCGCGATAGGACGAATTGCTTGGCCAGACATGTCGCACCAAGCAAAAACAGAGCAGAATATGATGAAGCAGTTTACATTTTATTAATTAAATAGCTTCTGCTTGCTACTTCATCCGCGTGGATATTTCCACCCGTGTCAAGTAACGTCTTTGGTTACTGCTCCGCTACCGTGTGTAGTAGCGTGATAATCTATTCGTAAAAACACTGTATCTATTGATGAAAACCCGTGTCTCCGAAAGCACGTGTAGTCGTTGGTCCCGGCTGTCATTCGTAGATTTTTGACAGTCGTTACGGATAGTCAGAAGCCAGGAAGTTTGACAACCAGTCTTACCAAGAGGTATCGTATTGCCCAGTAACTGGGTTGTGGAGATCAGATAGGCAGTCGTTCCATGTAAAACACTGATATTCAGCTGTATTCGGTTAGACTGGAAGCCGACCCCGACATAGTTGGGAAATGGCTAAGCAGTTGATGATTATGATAGACAAATGCAGGTAATTGCCATTTTAATGACTGCAACAGATAATACCACGAAAGCTCATCTATTTTAAACATTAAATGGTCATCCACCTCATCGTGCGAGCAGATTTGGCAGTAATAGCGGTTTACTTCACCGTTCGGATAACATTTCTGAGTAATACCACTACTAGTGGTGCCATCTATCGTCATATCCGGAACATTACGCATCGGTTCTTATAAATATGAATAAACATACCACCACGCCTGTATTCCCCGAAGGGCTAGGCAGAGGTGTAACAATGTACACCCACAGTTCGCCGGTATGTTTAGGTCCCATGTAATAGGGGGCGAGCCTATTGCCTTTAACCGAGCACAAATCGTAACTCCGAGCTGCTACTGAGGATTTCATAGAAAAACCCAATATCACTTTATGCTCGACCTGGGAATCGAACCCAAGACCTCCAGCGTAGCAGTCGCGCTTAGGACCACTAGGCTACCGAGGCAGTTAAATAACGAGAACTATTAGATAGAGGTAGGTAAATATGAATATTAACGCTTAAATACTATCCAGAGCGATTTCGGCCGCTAATCTCAATGAAGACTAGCCAAGTACGCAAAAGATATTTTAGTGCACAAGTGTGTGCGCAAGGTGCATTTCCTCCTCTCATAGTCCTTAGGGACGGCAATCCGACAAAACCGAGAAGATATAAGGCACAGGACCAACGGCTTTACATTTTTTCCAAAACACGAGGGTGTTACACCACCAACTTCCAAACTCCGGGCTGTTCCTGAGTATTTCATGGAAAAACCCAATAACACTTTGCTCGAACTAGAAATCGAACCCAAAACCTCTAGCGTAGCAGTCGCACCTAGAACCACCAGGCTAACAAAGCAGTAAAAAGGAAATTCAGACCAAAAGGCAAACAGTTACAAAACATGCTTTTGAAACGCGTTATCAGTTACCATTCTTATCAAATACTAGCGACCCGTCCTCCACTTCGTCTGCGTGTCTTACTTTACCCGCATTAAGTTACGTCTTCCGTTACTGCACCGCTCCCGTGGGTCGTAGCGTGATGTTATATAGCCTATGTTACTCAGAAATAATGTAGCTATCTATTGGTGAAACAATAGTTAAAATCGGTCCAGTACTTTCAGAGCCTATTTATTACAAACAAATCTTTCCTCTTTATAATATTAGTATAGATTATGTAACGCCACTGATGTTAATACACGCGTTTAGAAATACTGTTTTCGCTGCGAAAATTCTGCTAAAACCATAAGTCAATAATTCTAGCCTGTTATTGTCCAGCTGCAGGGCAAAGCCTCTTCTCATACAGAGAAGGCACGAGCATTGATCACCACGCTTGCTCAAGGCGGATTGGCGATTTCAGACTTATATTAATTACAAGACCAGGTTTCCTCACGATGTTTTCCTTCACCGATGTCAGTGATGTCCAAGATGACCTTAGAAAGTACATATGGGAGACATTGGTAGCTAGATCATCGAGTTGGTAAGATTGGCATTTGATTAAATTTAATTCTTACATACATACATAAACTCACGCCTTTTCCCCATAAGGGTAGGGAGTAGCAACAGAACGCCACCTGCTACGATCCTTACATAATCCTTTCGCCTCGTCCACGTCCATACATCTGGTTATACAAGCACGATAAAAACCCAAAAACACTTTTTTCTCGACCTGGGAAACGAACCTAAGACCTCTAGCGTAGCAGTCGCGCTTAGGACCACTAGGCTACCGAGTCAGGCTAAATTAACATAAGTCTGAAACCGCCAATGCCCTTTAAGCATGCGTAGTAATCAATCCTCGAGCCGCCTCTGTATGAGAAGAGGTCTTTGCCCTTCAAAGGGGCAATGATAGGCTGGTAATACGTTGCTAAGTTACCAATTGAACGGTATGCGATCAATTGACCATCCCACATTGACATTTATCAACCTTTAGCGACCTAAATGACTTCACAACTACAAATGCTGCCATCTTCCAATCAGATCGTTAAGATCAATTGTCGTTCATAGACCCTGGACCATATATATCCCCACCTATACTGGTAGATTAGAAAATTGCTCGCTATTCTCGTATTAAATTGCATAAAGATCACTATGTAATGTAACTTCGTGCATCAATTTGTAAACATCTCATCCCATTAGCTAGGTATTTACCTCGCGATGTCAACCGCGTTCAGTTACGTCTTTAGTTACTGCTCCGCTCCCGTTTTTTTTTTTTTTTTTTTTGGTGGGTGGGAAATCATCAAATAACTTCTCCCGCCCTGGGCGGGGCGGGAGGGAGTGTCAGACTTTTACTGACTAAAACCCACCCATGTTCCTTCTTGTGCCCTTTGCGTTCCGGGGGCGCGGTATCTCTTGCGAACAACCCGCAGCCCCGGCAGGCATCGGCCCTCAGTGGCCCCTTCCTTTTGCTGACATCTCTTTGAGGCGCGCGTGGAACACGAACGCGCCGTCGACACGGCCTGTCGTTATGCAACGTAAGGACGGTGAGCTACCCATTGCTCACCGTCCACAGGCCAGTATCTACAGTGGCCGGGAGTCGTCTCGCGGCTCCCGACGTCCTCCGCTCCCGTTGGTCGTAGCGTGATGTTGTATACGTACAAACCTTCCTCTTGAATAACTCTATCTATTGATGAGAACCGCATTAAAATCCGTTGCGGAGTTTAAAAGATCTAAGCGTACAGACGGCGCGAAGCGACTTTGTTTTTAACCCCTGACGCAAATCAACGGGGTGTTGTAAGTTTGACGTGTGTGTGTTTGTCTGTGGCATCGTAGCTCCCGAACGTATGAACCGATTTTGATTTTGTTTTTAGTGTTTGAAAGGTTAATTAGTCGGTAGTGTTCTTAGCTTTGTTTGATGGAAATTGGTTCAGCGGTTTCAAAGTTATCAGCTCTTTTGTTAGCTACGGTAGTAATTTTTATACTATGTAGAGATAATATTACAAAGAGGAAATATTTTTTTGTTTATTTGTATCGAATAGGCTCCAAAACTACTGGATCGATTTTAACCATTTTCTCACAATATTCCTGAGTAACATAGGCTATATACCATCACGCTACGGCCCACGGGAGCGCAGCAGTAACCAAAAACGTAACTAAACGCGGGTGAAATAAGCCTCGCGAAGCCGCGGGCAGTTACGAGTCGTGACTCGTGAGCATAAATGTCAAGATCTCTTTTTGATTTTTGGATTCCTTTCTGGGGCTTCTGGATCGCCGACGCTGCACGCGATCGGTCGGACTGATGGACTAATCGCGTGCAGCGTCGGCGGCCCAAAATACCCAGAAAGCAACCCGAAATACCGAAAATTAACTTGACGTTTGCGCTCACGACTCGTGGCGACAACTATACTATTTAGAGATAGAGAAAGGGAAGTAAGGGACACTATGACTAGATTACTTTTGTACAAAATGCGCTGCTGCAGCCTCCCTTTCAAAGAATTACTAAACTTACGTATATCAAAATGATGTCAATAACAATTCAAATAAGGAAGTCGTTTCTTATCTTTCAAATTATGATAAGAAAGCATTCACAATACCTTTGCTATTGTATTCGTCCTTCATGATAAGATTAAAAAAGATTTTATTTACTTTTATTCTTCGTAGGTGGCCACGAGTAACCGTGAGATACTCCCAGGACGCGTCATGGTGAACTATCTGTCTAGCCTTCTCCCAACTATGTAGGCTCGGCTTCCACTCTAACCAGCTGCAGCTGAATACCAGTGTTTTACATGGAGCGACTGCCTATCTGACCTCCACAACCCAGTTACTGGGCAACACGATACCTCTTGGTTAGACTGGTTGTCAGACTTCCCGGCTTCTGACTATCCGTAACGACTGTCAAAGATCTACGAATGACAGCCGGGACCAGGCGACACGTGCTTCCCGAGACACGGGTTTTTATCAATAGATACAGTGTTTAAACGTGTAGAACATCGCGCTACGACAAACGGCAGCGGAGCAGTAACCAAAGACGTAACTGAACGCGTGTGTCACCGTTTATAATTTGTTAATTTAATGATTAACAAATTAGGTTCAGGTTTCACTGCCTCGGTAGCCTAGTGGTCCTAAGCGCGACTGCTACGCTAGAGGTCTTGGGTTCGATTCCCAGGTCGAGCAAAGTACTATTGGATTTTTCTATGAAATTCTCAATAGCAGCTCAAAGTTAGGATTTGTGCCCGGTTAATGGCAATAGGCTCGCCCCCTATTACATGGGACCTAAAAACATACTGGCGAACTGTGGGTGTACATTGGTGCATCTCTGCCTAACCCTTCGGGGAATACAGGGGTGATGGTATGTTGTCCAGGTTTCCTCACGAGGTTTTAATCTCGGAGCATAGAGATGTGAAAATAACGCAAGCTGATTGTTAGTACGAGAAATCTCTCGACTTTAGTTTTAGTTAATCATTTATTTTTATTTGAGACCATTAAAAGGCACTTTTGAAGGTAATTTACTAGAAAGAAATTAATAATGTTGAATCTAGTTGCCCATTCCAAAAGGTAATTTCGTATGGAGAAGAATGGGCAAGAAACTCCATACTAAAAAACACACAAAAATAAAAAATTTAAGTAACCCCCGACAGCAGAATAGAAATCCCTACCGTAGCTAACAAAACAGCTGATAACTTTGGAACCGCTGAACAGATTTCCATCAAACATAGCTAAGAACACTCCCGACTAATGCACCTTTCAAAGAAAACCAACAAAATCAAAATCGGTTCATGCGTTCGGGAGGTACGATGCCACAGACAGACGTACACAGACACGTCAAACTTATAACACCCCTTCGTTTTTGCGTCAAGGATTAAAATTATTGTACAATAAGTTGTACAGGTGCCCTATAAGCTTCCTTTTTTGCATTTTATATTAATTGTACATACTTACTCGTAGTTTGTAGCACACATACCATCACGCCTGTATTCCCCGGAGGGTTAGGCAGAGGTGTACCAATGTACACCCACAGTCAATAGTATAGTATAGTCGTAGTTTGTAATCTTATTATTATTAAAGTAAGTTGTACAGGGACATTAATTTCATGAATTTTACGAATGTGAAGACGATGTACCAGAAATAAAAGTCATTCAAAGTACTGCAATACGTACTCAGTGCTACAAATTAAGAAATGAAAGCTAAATTAATTGTAATATTTAATACCAATATTGTGATCATAGATGATCACTTCTAACATACCAAAAACAACGAATCAGTGTGTGATCCAAAGTAATCACCAAAAAACTACAAGAAATTAGAGCTTATTTTGTTTATGTATAAATCATACTTGAAATGATTCGACATTTTCCTTATTAAAATTACAAGAAACGTGACGTTTTTCAAGTAACTGCACAATAACATCGCACGATATTTCTAAAAGATAACAATTTAAAAATATATGCGTAGGAATTGCGTATGAGGTATATACTGCGAACGAAGTGTGACTCATAACTCTTAGGTACATAGATACTGTATTTGTTCTTACAAGCATTTTTTTTATGCTGGACGGCAAACAAACCGACCTTCCACCTGATGTTAAGTGGTCACCTCTGCCTATAGACATCTGCAATACCAGAGGCCTTGCAAATGCGTTGCCATCCCAGAGACCAAGTTGAAATGTGTCATGTGCCTGTAACTACACCGGCACCCATACCCTTCAAACCGGTACACTACAAGCTGCTTTGCGGCAGAAATAGGTATGGTGGTAGTACTTCCCCGAACGAGCTCCTTCACAAAGAGGTCTACTAAACTTACAAGTTCAATTAGACCCACTTCCCGATGTTCGATTGAGCTGAAATTTTGTGTAAATGTGCAGTTTACATGACTATGCATAGTATCAATGTTATCTGCTAGTGATCCGCGTCAAAATCGGTTCAGTTTTTTTCGAAGACTAACCGGAAGAAACAGATAAGAATTTAGAAAACAATGTTTTTTTGGCATAAGTACCGTGTAAACATTTTAAAAATATACGTATTTAGTTAAAAACATGTTATTTCTACATTACAAACATACACATTAATTTTATTTGTCGGATTATGCGTGTGGAGTGTACCTGTGTTTGCGCACTAAAATATCTACTGTGTACTTAACTGGTTTCCCTGGGAGCTTATAATTATTGCACAAATTTAGAGTTATGTAACATCACGCTACGATATACGGGAGCGGAGCAGTAACTAAAGACGTAAGTTAACGCTTGTGGAATAAGCCACGCGGACAAAACCGCAGGATAAGTAGTATTGCAACCATCAATGTCACTACCATATCTATTACACTATTACACCTACGTTGACTTCCACAAAACGGGTAGGCAGAGAGACGAGGGTCACCTACATTCATTTACTTAAATTGTGATACACAAAGAACAAAGGATTCCTTTATCCATTATCGCTGCTTATAACACAAAAAGATAGCGTAATTATAAACAAACAAGGTTCAAAATAGAGAAATCAGTGTGCAGTCAATAGGTAAAAGTACCAGGCGTCTATAATTCCGAAGAGATTGCTTGAATTGAACCTACAGGTATAACGCGACCATTTACAGAAGTCGTGACTTGAATTAGCTTCCGTTTAAGACGACGTGGCTATTACTAATGTCGGTTAATCACAGCTCGTATCACGTAGATCGTACGTTGTTATTATTATATGACGCAAATTAAATTATTGACCTCGCGAGTTCAACTACTGACGCCATATTGGATATTTTGAAACGTATTTTTAAAACGTAAACAATGGACATGGAATTTTGTATTCTGCGTCTTACGTTTAGAGCTCATTTTATGTAAATTTATAAAGAAATATAGATGTTTTTGTGGTCATGAAAGAAAATAAAGTTATTGGATACACGTAAATCGTGTTTCGTCACGCAGTCGAACCAAACAAGTTTTTGTTGACACTGGTTCTATTTATTTATGTACGCCGTTAGTATTGTGGAATGTACTTACCGCTCAAATCTTCGATGGTATTCAGCTTTCGAGCCGTCATTTTCACGTTTAACGTATTCACTACACGATAAAACAGTAATCGCGTCGAAATATTTCACTTTTAACGGAAAATAGTCGAGATATTTTGAAATTTTCACAAGGAGGACAACCAGTCTCGACTGCCTTTGTTTTCTTCTTGTGTTGTGTTTTGATTTTGTTCCGCTATGACAGAAGGCGTGCAAATCGTAATGACTGTTGATTGGTTATCCAGTGATTGCTATTAGCCAATCCACAACAAGTACGTCACTTTTACAATTTTTGATTGGTTAAGATTTGTAAACAAAAAATAATGTTGTTAGTGCAGAAAATCTGTTCAAAACTTCAAGGACGCTGCTTTCACTGGTTTTATTTCGAAGTTTTAAATATTCAGTTATAATAAAAAAATAACGATATCCGTAAAAAACGTTTAATTTAACAAAAACTGTAATTGATTAGTTCTTAGCAAAATATTTGTTATGCCTTGAATGGTAATATTAAATGGTAAGCAAGACGCAAAATGATTTTTTTTTCTGTAAAATTAAGTCTGTAAATTGAATACAAAAATATAAGCACTGTTAATTGTAATTTATTAATAATCAAATTTCCAAGAATATTTTCAAGTTGAATGAGGTTAATAACCTTTTCGCAAGTTTTCTCTTACGGCAATACTACGAAATTGTCTATTACTTTTCTTCATTCAAACTAGTTCATTCTGTCGTTCGTTTTGTTCTATATTGACTACTCACTACTCATTCATTAAATTTCATTCAAATCTTCGCAAGTTCAAGAACCGCTAGCTAACGTTAATTTTAAGTAGATTATTAATTAAAAATACAAATGAGTGCATATACATCTGAAGAGGAGAGTCCCCCTTTATCTAAAAACTTCGATGAAGTTGAAAGTGCTCGGTAAACACTGAATTCTAGCATAAAATCTGTGCCATTCCAATGTTGTAGTCTGACAGCTGATTGCGCCGCGGGAAAGTTAAAAGGCGCGAAATGATTAGGGTATAAAAAGTGATATTTTTGTGTAAATACGGTTCTGTTTACTACAAATAGTCCATATTTCGCAGGAAAAAGATGCGTACGGATAATTCGGGCCGTAAAAGTTGGAGTTTGATGGACCGGAAGACAGATCATGAGGTAAGGTGTCGTTAGATTCCCGCTTTTTTTTTGTGGACTTTTTGGTTAGGATTAACTGTGATTTACATTCCGTGGTGTGAATTCTACGTGTCAATTCCCTAAATAGACAGATAGACACCTGGTAATGTTCCTAAAATAGCCTTTACTGCAAATATTTGGCGGCAAAACCCGGCACAAAATCGTGGTTTTTTAGCACCAATTTTTGGGTTACCTATGATTGTATTGGATATTTTCTTCTCTCCAAATAGTTTCAATATCTCCAGCCTACGATTTTATCGAATTCCTTTATATATATTACGGAAATCCGGCCATAATTCGTGTATAAACCCGGCGGATTAGTCATGGTCTATGCACATAGTTCGTTGACCTGAGATTTGGTTTATCTGAAAAGAAATTGCAGGCTTGTATATGTAGAAATCACCTCTACAATCATTATTATCATAAATCTTTATTTATATCTAACGACATAGTGCTGGCTATGGATAATACCAAGCAATCTTTATTGAAAATGGTTTCTGAGTTAGAATTATTCTGATGCCTAAATTACAGATCACCTAACTCAGTTAGATATCAATACCAGCTCATTTTTGTCCCACTGTAAGGCTGAGACCTCTTCTCATACAGAGAAGGCACGAGCATTGATCATCACTCTTGCCCAAGGCAGATTTGTGTATTCAGAGCTATGTCAATTATAAGTCTAGGTTTCCTCACGATGTTTTCGTTTACCAACGCCCAAGATAAAGTTAGAAAGTACATAAGAAATAGACATACATTGGATGTATGTATCTCTATTTCTGAATGTGGCAGAAACTACAGAACACCACCTGCTATGATCCTTACTGTATACTTCATTTGCCTCGTCCACATTAATACATCTGGTCATACAAGCACGCCCGGTTACGAGTACTGCGCACCCGACCTTTCTGAAGAACCTCACAAATTAGGTCATGGTAGGTCTTTCTAGGGCGTCCTCTCCCAGTGTTGTCACTCACATCTGCCATATAAATCCCTTTTGTTAGCCGCCTTTCACTCATCCTCTCAACATGACCAAACCATCTATAATATGAAACAACTCACATTGGTACTTGCCGCTGCCCGGTTGTAAATGCACAGCGTAGCCCATGAGAGCCATGACAATAGCACTCTGATAGATAAGACATGTTTTATTTATTTCTTTAAAAAACTATGTTATTTAATAAAGGCAAGGTTAAAAATCAAAATGAATTAACAAATGTCTTAAATTGTCTGTAACAGTTCGGAGTTAGGATTTGTGCCCGGTAAATGGCAATAGGCTCGCCCCCTATTACATGGGACCTAAACATACCGGCGAACTGTGGGTGTACATTGGCACACCTCTGCCTAACCCTTCGGGGAATACAGGCGTGATGGTATGTATGTTTTTATCGCTCTTCCGCTCTTCTTTTCTGTTTCATTTTGTTGCGGGATCCGAGACAGTTGAACCGTTTCTCGAGGACTCGTCGAGATTTATTGCCTCGGTGCTTGTCTGACGGTATCCATGGTAGATTTTCGCTTTCAGGAGTTCCAGTGATTAGGAATAGTGTAACAGGCTTCTATCTCTACATAGTATAAAACCAAGTTGCTTCCCGCTGTCTACACGCTTAGATCTTTTAAACTGCCCAATGGAGTTTAATGCGGTTTTCATCAATAGACAGAGTGATTCAAGAGTAAGGTTTATAAGTATAGAACATCACGCTACGACCGATGGGAGCGGAGCAGTAACCAAAGACGTAATTTAATGCAGGTGAAGTGTATAACTAGCAAATTAATAAATCAATTTATTTATTTACAGGTGCTACAAGAAATGGGTGTGAGTTTGTTGGAGCCAGATGACTCTGAAGTCTTATATGAACCTGGTGCTTCTGGAATGGTGAGTTCGAGAGAGAAAAAAAACATTTTTTTTATCTGTCTGTTTGTTCTGTCTAGTCTCTAAAACGGCTAGTCCATTTTAGCAGGACTTTTACTTGCTTGTAGTTAATGTTTTAGGCAGTAACATAGATTAGTTTTATTGTGGAAAAATAATTAGGGTTCTGCTCAAAAAAAATGAAACCCCATTATAACCAACATTAACCAAGTCGCGGACATCATCATCTGCTTAGCCTCTCCCTAACTATGTTGGGATCTGCTTCCAGTCTAACCGGATGCAGTTGAATACCAGTGTTTTATATGGAGCGACTGCCTATCTGACCTCTACAACCCAGTTCCTGGACAACACGATACCCCTTGGTTAGACTGGTTGTCAGAATTTCAGGCTTCTCACTATCCGTAACGACTGTCAAAGATCTACGAATGACAGCCAGGACCAACGGCTTTACGTGCTTTCCGAGGCACGGGGGTGTCACACCATCACCTTCCAAACTCCGGGCTGCTACTGAGCAGATCCTAATGGAAAAACTCAATAACACTTTGCCCGAACTGGGAATCGAACCCCACGGTCATCAGTCGTGCTAGTGATCACGAGACCAACGGGGCAGTTAGTGAACAACCAAGTCGCTGACATAAGCTTAATAGTAATAAGCAACATTAACATTTTAAAATTTAGAATACCAATGTTTTTTTTTTTTTTTTGGTGGTTGGGAAATCCTCAAACAACTTCTCCCGCCCTGAGCGGGGCGGGAGGGAGTGTCAGACTTTTACTGACTAAAACCCACCCATGTCCCCTTGTGCCCTTTGCGTTCCGGGGGCGCGGTATCTCTTACGAACAACCCGCAGCCCCGGCAGCCATCGGCCCTCAGTGGCCCCTTCCCTTTGCTGACATCTCTTTGAGGTGCGCGTGGAACACGAACGCGAACTGTCAACTGTTAGCAAATTAATAAGCATCTTCTACAATGCATACTTGACCTCAATGACAATTTTGCCTATACAGCGATTTCTTCTGCGTGAAATACAAAGATGTCTCAATTTGGTCCTACTGCAAAATATATTGGCAAGCTGCCTGCCAAGTTTTAGCGTTGCAGGTCGAGAGGTTTTCAACTGCTCTGTTGGTCCCGTGGTGGCAAACGTGACTGTTGAGCCTGGGGTTCTGGGTTCGATTCCTAGTTTAGGCAAAAAGTGTTATTGGGTTTTTCCATTAGGATCTGCTCAGTAGCAGCCCGGAGTTTGGAAGTTGGTAGTGTGATACCCCCGTGCTTCGGAAAGCCCGTAAAGCTGTTGGTCTCGGTTGTCATTCGTAGATCTTTGACAATCGTTACGGATAGTCAGAAGCCGGGAAGTCTGACAACCAGTCTTACCAAGAGGTATCGTGTTGCCCAGTAACTGGGTTGTGAAGGTCAGATAGGCAGTCGCTCCATGTACAACACTGGTAGTCAGCTGCATCCGGTTACACTGGAAGCCGACCCCAACATAGTTGGGAAAAGGCTAAGCAGATGATGATGAGGTCAAGTATTTTTCAACTGCCCCGTTGGTCCCATGGTAGTAAGCGCGACTGTTGAGCATGGGGGTCCTGGGTTCGATTCCCAGGTCGGGTAAGAAGTGTTATTGGGTTTTTTCATTAGGAATTCTCAGTAACAGCTCGGAGTGAAAATGGTGGTGTCATGTAAAGCTGTTAGTCCTACTCCTGATCTTTCCCCGGTCGTGTCGGGTTGCCGTCCCGTCGCCCTCTGAGAATGAGAGAAGAGGGAGTGCACCTGTGTTTGCGCACACACTTGTACTCTATAATATCTCCTGCGTACTTGGCTAGTCTGCATTAAGATTAGCCGCAGTGACCGAAATTTCCCTTTTTGTTTACTAGAAGTCAATTGCAATTATACAATAAAAATAGTACAAAGAACTTCGTTGGGTAAGCAGGATTATTGTAACAGCGTTTTATTTCTTTACAGGCCCATAGACAACTAAAACGGAAACGGGACATAGAGAATGTGAATCCTAATGTGAACTTGGTAACATCTCCGAGACCTATGACGTCACCCCGGTCTAAGTTCAGTCCAAAGAGTCCCAGAGTCAAGCCTTGTATTGGAAGCCCTAACGCTGGGCCTTCAAGGATGAAGAGCCCCAGGAGCGCCGAGAAACGTGAGTATATTTTGCCAGGGCTACTATTGACCTATTAAGGTCCCTACCTTTATTTTTTGCTGCACCATGGAAATTCTCATGGAAGGAACGTAGGGGCATGCCGGTCTCTTACCGGCTAAAACCACCGCGGTGTTCCACCTCTGCCCATGGCATTCGCATGAGCATTCACCGGTCCCCCGACAGACCTCGACCTGCTGTAACTCAGCGGATCCCTCCTCCCCGTGCAGCCATTTCTATAATGGCCGCACCCACCCTCGAGTGGCGCGAGTCCTTGTCCCTACCTAGGCACAAGGATCGCAGGATTCGCGCATCATGTTCGTGAACGGGCGCTGTCAGTCGGGATTGGTCATCTCTTATCTGGCATGGCTTATATCTTTATTATATTTTTTTTTTATTCTTTTATATTCACCTTCATTGTTTTCACATATAGAAGAAACAAGAATATTGTAACCAAGATTTTTGTAAAAACCAAATCTAAGGAAAAGAGTGTCCATGGAGTTTCTTGCTCGTTCTTCTCCATAGAGGCCTACGTTTTGGAACGAGCAACTAGCTTCAACTTTAAACTGTAACTTCTAGACAATTCAAAAGTGTCTGTCAATGGTCTAATCGAAATAAATGCTTTGACTTTAGGGAGCGGTGACCTCTTAACATTAGGTGGACCGTCAGCTTGTTTGCCAACGAAGTGTATCGGAAGTTCGATTTAAGCACATAATATTTTTTACTATACATTTTCATCTTTTTCCATACAGACAAACCCCTCCAGTCGACAGACCAGCAGCAACTGGAAACTACCCTGATTGATGAGTACCTGATAGATGAAGAAACTCCACTTGCACAGTCAGTGAGCGCGGGGTACCTGCCCACCCCAGCCGCGCAGTACAGTGGCGCCACCACCGACAGTAGCGGCGGGAAACAGCGTTATACACGTAAGCAACAAGAATGTCGTAACCAGGATTTAGTAAAAACTGAATTGTAAAGAGTGTCCGTGGAGTTTCTTGCTCGTTCTTCTCCATAGGGACCTACGTTTTGGAACGAGCAACTAGCTTCAACTTTCTGACTAACTGACCGACTCCTTGACAATTCAATAATGCCAGTAAATTGTTTAATTGACATAAATGCTTTGACTTTGGCTTTTTAAGACATTAGATAACAATACACAGTTATATCTTGCTTTACCTTCCAAATTGTACTAGTTATTGAAGAGCGGAGTCTCCTAGCACAGGTATTTTTCTTACTTAAAAGGAGGCTCCTTGTGTAAGTTATATTATATAAGTGAATTTTTGGTTAAAATAAAATAAATAAATTATTGGTTATTGGTTATCGTTATACACTCGGCCTCATAGAAATCGCACCTTTTGTTGCAAGAAATATTTGTAACATTTTTTATTTATGTTCAAACCATTATTAAGAGATCTGTTAGATTCCAGTACAAAGGTTATGAAATAAACTATTGGTAAACATAGTTTTTATTTTGTTTAGGTAACAGTATAAGAAAATAATACGGATTAGCTGATAAATGAAAAACAATCATTATTAGGTAACCCTAATTTTCAAAAAGTTTTTAAAACGGTACATTAACGAAGTTATGTTTTAAAATGAACATGAAATCTACATTGAACAACACTTCTACACCTCTTTTAGCCAGGTGGACCTCGAGACAATTTGTTTTTAGCGTCACTTTCGCGAGCGGCCATTATTGTTTTTATAATGAAATCGTAGTTTATATTAAACACCTAACCATACCGGCGAACTGTTTGTGTACATTGTTACACCTCGGCTTAACCCTTCGGGGAATACAGGCGTGATGGTGTGTGCGTAGTTTATTTTAAAGTAGTTAAATGACTATCCAATTAATACTAATTTCAATTCAAATAAATAACGAAAATAATAATGCTACGAGACAAAGCAACATTTTTGGGAGGTGCGATGTTTTTGACATTGAGTGTATATTAAAATTAATCGTTTTAAAGTCGTTCGTAGTATAACTATGAAACTCCGAACATCTAAGTACAGTCTTACGTGTGGCAATTAATAATAATAAAAATTGTGAGCTGTCACGGGACGCCTGGCAGATGTGGAAAATCATAGACTGTGTATGATACCCCACTATATAGCGTGGCGACGGGTCGCCACGGCATGCGTCGCCACGCTAGCAATCGGTTTTACATGCTCGTATAAATGTTTTACATCAATAATGGCTGAATTCTGATCAATGTTTCTTCTCTCAATAGAGACTAACCAAGTACGCAGGAAATATTATAGTGCACAAGTGTGTGCGGAAACACAGGTGCACTCCCTCTTCCCTCACTCTCATAATCATTAAGAACAGCAATCCGACACAACCGGGGAGAGATCAGGCGCAGGACCAACGGGGACACGGGCTTTACGTGCTTTCCGAGCCGTGACACCGTACACCACCAATTTCCAACTCCAGGCTGCTACTGAGAAATTTCCATCAAAAAAACTAAATTACACTTTTTGTCCAAACTAGTAATCAAACCCCCTTAATTAAACAACTCCTTATTTTTGTTACAGCCTTAGGCATAGAAGATGACCTTATAATTAGCCGCAGACACAAGCCAGAGCCTTCCGGAGCAGTGACCTTTAACATTCTGTCCGATGAGATGATACTCAGTGTTTTCAGATGGCTCCCCAAGCGGACCCTGGCCCACTGTATGATGGTCTGTAAGAGGTAAGAAAGAATTTTTAATATATATTATAAAACTGTAGAGTTGGTTTGTTTGGTTGGACGCGCCAATCTCAGGAAATATTGGTTTGAATTGAAAAATTCTTTTTGTGTTAGATAGTACATTTATTGGGGAAAGCTATCACTACATAGTACAAAACAAAGTCGCTTTCTCTGTCCCTACATCCCTATGTATGCTTAAATCTTTAAAACTACGCAACGGATTTTGATGCGGTTTTTATGTATAATAACATCAGCATTGCACCCGTGCGAAGCCGGGGCGGGTCGCTAGTAGGCTATATAACATCACGCTACGAGCAATAGGTGCGGAGCAGTAACGAATTATGTAAACTAATGCGGGTGAAAAAACTACGCGGATGTAACCGCGAGCAGAAGCTACTTATTAATATACAGGGTGTTAGGGTAAACGAGGGACTTGCTTTAAGGAAGCGCAGCACTCATGAAAATGAACAATTTGTATTATAGGTAGTACGAACCGTCGATTCCCAGGTCGAGCAAATAGTGTTATTGGGTTTTTCTATGAATTTCTCAGTAGCAGCTCGGAGTTAGGGTTTGTGCCCGGTTAATGGCAATAGGCTCGTCCCCTATTACATGGGTTTAAACATACCGGCGAACTGTGGGTGTACATTGTTACATCTCTGCTTAACCCTTCGAGAAAAGAGTGTCCATGCAGTTTCTTGCTCGTTCTTCTCCATAGAGACGCACGTTTTCGAACGAGCAACTAGCTTCAACTTTTAAATGTAACTTCTTGACAATTCAAAAGTAAATAAATGCTTTGACTTTAAATATTGTTCCATTTTTGTTTTTAGATGGCACAGAGTGGCGTGTGACGAGACATTATGGCAGAGACTGGATTTAGGCAACAAGACGATATCGAGAGACGCCATAGGAAGGATACTAGCTAGGAAACCTATTATTGTTAGATTGGCTAGTTCCGAGGTAAGATCTGTCGTATTATTATCTTGTTTTTTTAGGAGAAGACTGAGATGCTCTTGAATAACTTTTACCATGCATTCAGAACATGGTTGTAAATCCAGCCCTTTTAATGGATGGGAAGTCATCAAATGAGTATTTCGGCTCTGGGTGGAGCGGAAGGGAGTGTCAGACTTTTACTGACTAAAACCCATTCGTGTTCCTCCTAATGCCTTTGCATTTCAAGGCCGCTGTGACGTTTTCGAATAAATTCCGCAACCATACGTTAACATTATTATAAAAAAAAAACGTTACGTACCATCATACCATCACGCCTGTATTCCCCGAATGGTTAGGCAGAATTGTACTCAATGTACACCCACGGGAATCGAACCTAAGACCTCTAGCGTGGCAGTCGCGCATAGTACCATTAGGCTAACGACACAGTCGAGGACTACAATTTAAAAAAATATCATAATATGTATCTTCTTTTCCAGGTAGCGGAATGGCACCCTCCCTCCCTGCCGGCGCCCTCCCGCATCCACTACCTAGACCTGAGCATGTCCACCATAGACATAGCGACACTCAACAATTTACTAGAAACCTGTCCCAGCCTCAAGAAATTGAGCCTAGAGAGTGTGCAGTTGGAAGATTCTAGCTGTGCGTTGATCGGTAAGTGTTATGTTGCTGCTCCACAACACGATCCGCTGCTACGCTGCGTGTCGCGGGTTCGATTCCCGCACTGTTGTTCTGGGTCTGGCTGTTTGTGTATGTGAGTTTATGTGTTTGTAAACGCACCCACGATACAGGACACATTCCTACTGTTATGCTTGTTTCCTGAGGTTCAATAAAAGAAGTCACGTCTGCTTTAGACCACACGACTGAAGTAACACTTCAGTCGTGTCACTTGAGGAAGAGAGAGGGAAAATGAGCGCGCGCACTGCTCTCTCTTACTCCTAGGAACTCTAAAACACCTTCATAAAGGTTAGGGAATTATAAGTGTTACATGTTGAATTGGTAACAGAATCAAAAATGTAACATTTATAAATTAGTTTTTAACTTGTTAACCCAAAACGCTTACAAAAGCGTAACCGTAAGAAACTGTTTTAAAAAACAGTGTTAGCAACACTTATTTCGGTTACAGTTCGAGTCCCTGCTCCTACAGTAATATATATGAAACGTAACTCTCTCTGTTTCTATCTTCACTAACTTATATCTCCCTCTCAACTTCCGTTCGGCCGATCACACTCATTTCCGTAACGCTCTCGTCAACCATTTACGTCAGCTTACTCCCCAAGTCAAGCGTGCGTAAATAAGTTTTACTTCAAAAATAATGTATAGCAACCCTCAAACCGGGCCGACCAATCAGGGCGTCGTTTGTAGAGTAAGACCGATATATCTTTGTCTCACTCGTATGGCCGTTACTGGGTCGCGTCGTGGCGCAACAGTCCGCTGCCCACACGCTTACTGCGCAGACCGCTGCGCAAGTCCGTCGCGTCGACGCCGCGTGCCCGTGTCTTAGCCGTACTAGTTTAACTTTTGTTACCGAGACATTATTTTATTAGGTTCTGTGTACCCATGTGTTTATTTTTACTTATTAAACTTTATCACAAACCATAAATTCATCAATCTCACATAAATGAATTATTTGTTTCAGGTAAATGTAGTAATTTAGAAACATTAAATTTAACCATGGCACAGGGCGTCACCGCTGAGGGACTGCAATCAATATTAGAAGGCTGTACTAGGTAAGATATACTTTTACATACCGTCACGCCTGTATTCCCCGTAGGGTTAGGCAGAGGTGTACCAATGTACACCCACAGTTCGCCGGTATGCTTAGATCCTATGTAATAGGAGGCGAGCTTATTGCCATTAACCGAGCACAAATCCTAACTCCGAGCTGCTACTGAGAATTTCATAGAAAAACATTTTGCTCGACCTGGGAATCGCATCCAAGACCTCTAGCATAGCAGTGGCGCTTAGAAACACTAGGCTAACGAGGCAGATACTACATACATACATAAACTCACGCCTTTTCCCCATGGGGGTAGGCAGAAACCACATAACGCCACCTGTATACGATCCTTACATACTTCTTTCGCCTCGTCCACGTTCATACATCTGTTCATACAAGCACGCCGGTTACGAGTACTGCGCAGTTACTAATTGTTATAATTAATTTTCAGTTTACTATCCCTGAACATATCTTGGTGCAATCTATCGGAGGCTGCACTGGAGGTGCTGGTCTCTTCAGCTCCACAAAGATTACAGCGATTAAATATTGGAGGAGCCAGGATCATGACTGACGATAGTAAGCCCCACGTTAAGTATACCTTATTTATTTCTAGACAGTAAAAACTGCCTCGTTAGTCTAGTGGTCCTAAGCGCGACTGCTACGCTAGAGGTCTTGGGTTCGATTCCCAGGTCGAGCAAAAAGTGTTATTGGGTTTTTCTATGAAATTCTCAGTAGCAGCTCGGAGTTAGGATTTGTGCCCGGTTAATGGCAATAGGCTCGCCCCCTATTACATGGGACTTAAACATATATTGGTACACCTCTGCCTAACCCTTCGGGGAATACAGGCGTGATGATGGTATGTTACAGTAAAAAAGTCAGCCGGGATATGCTAACGTTGCTGCGAACTTTGTTAGCGCTATGCGAAAGATGTCGCTACAGATGCTTATTACCAGTGATAGGAAGAGGTAGTGCCTATTTGCCTAAACTTCGAAGAACAGAGACAAGAAACGGAGACTTCCATAAGACTAAATTTTTTCCGAGACATCTGTCCCGAAATTTCAAGACAACACTTAAATACATTTACATTACACTTTACACATTTACATTACACATTTACATTTCATTTTCATTTACATTTTTAACTGCCCCGTTGGTCTCGTGGTTGCAAGCGCGACTGATGAGCGTGGGGTCCCGGGTTCGATTCCCAGGTCGGGCAAAAAGTGTTATTGGGTTTTTCCATTAGGATTTGCTCAGTAGCAGCCCGGAGTTTGGAAGTTGGTGGTGTGACACCCCCGTGCCTCGGAAAGCACGTAAAGCCGTTGGTCCCGGCTGGCATTCGTAGATCTTTGACAGTCGTTACGGATAGTCAGAAGCCAGGAAGTCTGACAACCAGTCTTACCAAGAGGTATCGTGTTGCCCAGTAACTGTGTTGTGGAGGTCAGATAGGCAGTCGCTCCATGTAAAACACTGGTATTCAGCTGCATCCGGTTAGACTGGAAGCCGACCCCGACATAGTTGGGAAAAGGCTAAGTAGATGATGATGATGACTTAAATACATTTAAAAAAATTGTTATGTTCTTCGAAGTTTAGGCAAAAAGGCACTACCTATTCCCGTCACTGCTTATTATCTAATCGGGTGGATGACACCACTAATCAATTAACATATTTTTTATGAGCTGTCAAAACGCGATTCCCCATAGATTTTGTATGACAATACTATACGTCACTTTTTTGGCATCTCAATTCATTAACTATTTATTGATTTCAAGCAACTAAAAATACCCTTATTGGTAACTATATTTTCAAGCCGTTTGGGGTGGAAACCCTCGGGCCGTGCGGTCCGTGTGCCCATAGCCTTTTTAGGGATATATCTAAACGGTCGGTTGACACTTCCCGCGACCCAAAGGCTGGCTTTTACCTCGGCCAGAGGTCAAGCATTGCCATCCACCGTGGCATTGCCGCCAGCCTTTTGGCCAGTTTTCCGGTTGACGGCGATGCGGAGGAATTTCTTGATGCCATATAAGTTTTAGTCAATGTCCCGCCTGCCGCAGCCCTGGAGCGGCTGTCGCTGCGCTGCCCGCGCCTGCTGGAGCTGGACGTGTCGGACTGCGGCCGCGTCACCGCGCGCGCCGCGCCCGCGCTGTGCGGCCTGCTGCGCCTGGAGCACCTCGCGCTCAGCCGCTGCTACCTGCTGCCTGCGCACGCGCTCACGTCAGTGCCATTACGAATCGCATTATACTGCCTCGCTAGCCTAGTGACTGTTCGGCGGGACGGCTGAGACAGCGGTAGACGCGAGACGACCCCCGGCCACCGTAGATACGGGCCTGTGGACGGTGAGCAATGGGTAGCTCACCGTCCTTACGTTGCATAACGACAGGCCGTGTCGACGGCGTTCGTGTTCCACGCGCGCCTCAAAGAGATGTCAGCAAAGGGAAGGGGCCACTGAGGGCCGATGCCTGCCGGGGCTGCGGGTTGTTCGCAAGAGATACCGCTCCCCCGGAACGTAAAGGGCACAAGAAGGAACATAGGTGGGTTTTAGCCAGTAAAAGCCTGACACTGCCTCCCGCCCCGCCGAGGGCGGGAGAAGTTATTTGATGATTTCCCACCCCCCAAAAAAAAAATAGCCTAGTGACTGCTACGCTAAAAGTTTTGTTTTCGATCCCCAGGTCGAACAAGTGTTATTGGGTTTTTGTATGAAATTCTCAGTATCATCGCGGAGTTAGGATTTGTGCCCGGTTAATGTCAATAGGCTCGTTCCCTATTACATGGGATCTAAACATATCCGCGGGCTGTGGGTGTACATTGGTACACATCTGCCTAACCCTTCGGAGAATACAGGCCTGATGGTATGTATGCATAATCCTCTATTCTGTGTTCACAGTAAGCTAGGCAGTATGCCGTCCTTGCAGTATGTGGATGTGTGGGGCATGCTGCACTCTCACGCGCTCGCGGCTCTCCGAGCCGCCCTACCACACGTTCAGATCAACACATTCATGTTCAGGTAAGCATTGTCACTTTTACCCTTCAAAGAGGTGTCAGCAAGTGAAGGAGCCACTCAGGGCTAATTCTGCTGTTCGTAAGAGATTCCGCGCCCCCAGAACGCAAAGGGCAGAAGAAAGGATATGGATGGGTCTAGCCAGTAAAAGTCTGACTCTCCCTCCCGCTCCGCCCAGGGCGGGTAAAGTCATTTGATGATTTCCCACCCGGAACAAAAATAAAACCCAATTTATCGCTCATTACAACATGCACCAGTACCGCTCGCTCTGACACGGCAACATCTCAGCCGAATTCCCTAGACTTGATCACACGGGGTACAAAAAATAATATATTTTTAGGGTTTCGTACCCAAGGGGTAAAACGGGACCCTATTACTAAGACTCCGCTGTCCGTCCGTCCGTCACCAGGCTGTATCTCATGAACCGTGATAGATAGTTAAAAATTTCACAGATGTATTTCTGTTGCCACTTTAACAACAAATACTAAAAAACAATAAAATAAATATTTAAGGGGGCTCCCATACAACAGGCAAGATTTTTTTGCTCGATATTGATAGCGGCAACAGGTAGACGCTTGAAATATTCACAGAACATTTAGTTATACAGGTTTATTTGTAAGACAATGACAACCTTGCAGGACTGTATTACTGTCATCATAAACAACAACTTTTATTCTATGAGTTTTTACAGAATCAAGCAATGCAAGCGCATTGAAGCGAATGACCGACTGAAGGATTTCCGTAAAATTGTAGATAGGTCAAGTACAAACACCCCCGCCGCCCTAACCCCGCTCCCCTCGCTATTTTACTATCGCTTTCGTTTGCTTCGCATAGACTTCGTAACATTCAGAGCGTTCAATTTAAATGTTTTTATTTTTGTATGAAAATGTGATGAATTAAAATATGATAAATGTTTAAATGTCATAGAACAAAAGTTGTTGATTATGATGTTAGTAACATAGTCCTGAGAGGTTGTCTATGTTTTACAAATAACCCTGTATATTCACTTTCAAAATAATCCCATTCAATAAATGTGACTCTTTTGCCGTTTTCATAGATATCGCCCTTCTTTGTACTCTATTCAAATAAACGTTTTATTATTATTTTCGAATGCACATTAATTTCCGTGTTAATTTTTTTTTTTCCCAATTTCTATAACTAGCGAACTGACCGCGACCTCTTCCGCGTGGCTTATTTCACCCGCGTTAAGTTTCATCTTTGGTTACTGCTCCGCTCCCGTTTGTCGTAGCGTGATGTAATACACCCTATGTTACTCAGGAATAATGTAGCTATCTATTTGTAAAACAATTGTTAAAATCGGTCCCGTAGTTTTGGAGTGTATTCATTACAAACAAACAAATCTTTCCTCTTTATAATATTAGTATAGATAATTGTGTGTGTAAACGAATAAATGTATATTGTTCCAGCGCCATTGCTCGTCCTACCGTTGGAACACGCCGCACATCAATATGGGGGCTACGGACACGAGACTGAAGATATTAAACACCGTACCAGCACGCCTGTATTCCCAAAGGGTTGGACAGAGGTGTGTAGTACACCCACATGTCACCAGCTGTTTAAGTAACATGTAATAGGGGAGTCAACCTGTAACCAGTGTTTCTGTTGTTTCGGGATTTTAAACCCTTTTAGTGAAAAAATCGGGATTAATTGTGTAGAACCGGGAATTTCTGAAGTTATTATACACATATTTTTCCTGCTTTTAAAGATTTCTTAGTTTTTTTATATATAAAGATGCAGGTTGTTAGATTTTTTCGGGAAAATCGGGATATGTTATACAAAAGCGGGACATAATAAAATCTCTTAAATAAGAAGTTTCTTATACTTAAATGAACATACCTGGACACGCTGAATTCCCGAGGCCCTATTGAAAAACTACAAAATGGAGTGTAAACAGTAGTTCCGGGTCTCGCTGTTTGTGTATGTGCGTTTATATGTTTGTAAACGCACCCACGATACAGGAGAAACTTCCAGAGAGAGTCAAATTAAAAAAAAAATCGGTACGTTCTGATAATATCGAGATTTCTAGCAACCCTGGTATGTAGGGTAGAGGGAATATCATTCTAGATCCCAACATAACATACCATCACGCCTGTATTCCCCGAAGGGTTAGGCAGAGGTGCACGCACACACAGTCCACCGGTATTTTTAAGTCCCATGTAGAGGGCGAGCCTATTGCCATTAACCGGGCACAAATTCTAACTCCGAGCTGCTACTGAGAATTTCATAGAACAACCAACTTTGCACTTTGCTGGACTTGGGAATAGAACCCAAGATCTCTAGCGTAGCGTGCTTAGGACCACTAGGCTAACTAGGCGGTTTTTCATTGTTCTGTTTTCTTCTATTGCCGCTAATATTAAAACTTGGGTGCCCGTATTATGCGCTCCTGACGCTGGTTTTCAACAAGACATATTGTGTAAATAGTAATTCTCTTAAATACTTATGAAATCAATATAAAAGTATGTTATAGGTATAAAATAATAAGTAAGTATTTATAATGTTTAGAGATAAAAGATTTTTTTAAATAAATTGAATTTGTAATTGTTTTCCTGTTTTATTTTATCCTCAAGCTTCAACGCGCACGGAGTAGCGCTTGGTGGAGCATTGGTTATTTAAAAATTAACTTAAACACTATTGAAATGTAGTTCAAAATTGCGAGCGAGATATCCGTTCGGCAGTTATCGCCCGCTACTTCGTCTATATGGCTTATTTCACCCGAGTTAAGTAACGTGTTGGGTTACTGCTCCGCTCCCGTGAGTCGGAGTATGATGTTATATAGCCTATGTTACTCAGGAATAATGTAGTTATCTATTGGTGATAAAATGGTTAAAATCGGTCTAGTAGTTTCCGAGCTTATTCAGCAGAAATAAAATAACCTTTCCTCTTTATAATATTAGTATAAATTGCTCGTAATTATGAACTCTATTTCAGTTACCATCACGGCTGTATTCCCCGAAGGGTTAGGCAGCGGTGTGCCAATGTACATCCACAGTTCGCCGGTATGTTGGTCTCATGCACGCATGAACCGATTTTGATTTAGTTTTTGTTTGAAAGGTGCATCAGTCGGGAGTGTTCTCAGCTATGTTTGATGGAAATCGGTTCAGCGGTTTAAAGTTATCTGCTCTTTTGTTAGCTGCGTTAGGGATATTTATTCATCTGTCGGAAGTTACTTAAAATTTTTAATTTTGCTTGTATTAATTAAGTACATGGGTATAATATACTATCGCCGGAGAATCTCGACACCGCGATCTAGAAATAGAATTAAATAGAACAGCACCATCTATCGGGGCCTCGTGAACAAATTTACCCAATAAAGCGAAACCAGTTTATATAGTGTGCCGTTAAACATTCTCCCCCCATTAAGGTCAACTACCTATGTAGAGATTTAGTAGAAGGGCTGCTGGTAAAGAACAAAACAGTTTACTACAAAGATAAGTATATATTTTATAAGTTATTAATTAGTTTTTGTAAATGTCCTCTTTGCTTTCTGTTCAGCTGCATCGCTAGCTTGTACGAATGTCCGCTTTAACTTATGCTTCCGACTTTCCCTGTATTTGGCTGACACCTTCTCTGAAAGTTTGGCTATTCTTTTCATTGTAGCTGCGGGGTATCTGTGAATAAAGACATTGCTTTATTTTAATTTATTAAATACGGGTAGAGACAACCAATCAATTTGATTTTCAAGTCATTTGTGATGTTGAGGGGTCTAAGAGGGAGTTTTTGCCCAACCTGGGAGTCAAACCCTCCTGAGTTTGATTACCAGGTCTGGCAAAAACTATTTTTGGGGTTTTATCATTAGGGATTTCTCAGTAATAGATGAAAGTTGGTGGTGTGACACCCCCATGTCTCGGAAAGCATGTAAAGCCATTGGTCCTGCGCCTGATCTCTCCCCGGTCTTGTCTGATTGTCGTTCCATCGCACTATGAGAGTGAGGGAAGAGGGAGTGCACCTGTGTTTGCGCACGCACTTGTACACTATAAAATCTCCTGTGTACTAGGCTAGTCATCATTGAAATTGACTGCCGTGACTAAAATCGGACTGGAAAATTTCACTAATTATCTCGGGGCCTCAATTCAATGCTCTAATTCTTAAATAACCTTTAAAACAAAGTTTATTTGCATACCGACATCCCAAAAATTCGATGTTGGTAAACAATTGTGCCAAAGTAACAAGTTCTCCCTGCTCGAAATCATCTTTATGTTCTTCCATGAAATTGCGCCTCACTTCCCATTGTTCATCAGATTCATGCTCCGTGCGTAGCGAGTCAATATCTAATATGGGTTTCATTGTTTATTTTTACATTTACAACGAATTTTTAAGGAAAATATGAAGCGTGTTAGCACGAATCAGATGAGATTTTGACATTTGACAACATTTTCAGGTGTTTCGTTTCGTTAAACGCAGAGAAAGCCCAACCCTCGGAAGGACATCTAGTTGTTGTTTCTTTAAGCATAAAGACCATTTTTGTTGTTAAGAAAATTCTCAGGAGCTACTCGGAGTTAGGATTTCTGGCCAGTTAATGGCAATAGGTTCGCCCCCTATTACATAGGACCTAAACATACCGGCGAACTGTGGGTGTACATTCATACACTTCTGCCGAACACTTCGGGGAATACTGGCGTGATGGTATGTTATGTTATAATTATCTACTTACTATCAATTTTAGTTATAATTAATTGGTGTTTGGGAAGCTAGCATTAAATAAAAGTAATATTTATCAAATCTAATTGCAAAACTAAACTATGATGTATAGCTGTGTAAAGAAACGTTTCTCAATAATGTTGCAAAGAAAAAAATATCTTAATTGATTTCCATGTTTCAAACAGAAAATTGTCACAATAGATTAGCTACTTATTAGAGACACTATATCAAAGAAACCATTCCTAATTATCTGAAACTACATTATATATAATACACACAAAATTACTCAAACTGAAATAAAATAAAACAACTAGCAAACATTCTACCATTAGTCTAATTGAAATGTAGCTTTCTCTAATGTCAAGCTAGCAACATAAATATTGACGTATTACTGTATCAAACAAAGAAGTTCCTAAAATAGACGTAATTTTTCCACAATGCCTATTATTTTGAAGACTACTAGCGCCAGGATGAGGTGATACTACAAACCAATGCAGCAATTAAAATCGATCGAGTTATACGCAAAGTAGTTTTACGATTTGTCAAATAAGTTTTTGTTTTGCCAAAATATTTATCATTTTGAACGTAATTTGAAGGTAATCGTAATAAAAAATGATTATATTTTCTTTAAATATGACTTAAAGCTTCAAAAACAGTGGTAAACCAGCCGCACAGACATCGGAGAAGGTAAAGTAATCAATTATTAATTTGCTAATACATTTTCTTTGTTACGAAAATAATAAGTTAGATTTTCATTGTCTAACAGGCCGTTAAAGTAACTGTAAACTGGAGATACGTTATAATTGCCGTGGAAAGCTAAGATTACGCTATCAAAATGGCGTTTTCTTTACGAAAAATGTTTTCAAATATATCGTATTTTTCAAAATCTGGAGAACAGCGTAGTCCAGACGGGTATCATGACAGTGAGCCTTCACGTCACAATTACATGATGGACGAACCGACTCAAGACATGAATTTCCAGTCCATAGAACCTGATTCCACATCAAAACATTATGCTACAAGCTTGAAATTGCCCGAATCAGTGAAAAAATTCACTGCAAAAAAAGGTTCCCTATCCGATACTGACCTCCTTAACATCAACGAGGTTGGCACAAAGACCCATAGAGCAAAGAATCGAAATTTAAAACTTGATATTAGAAAGGCCAGTCAGTCTATGAATGAATCTCTGTCTCAATCGGACAATCCAAACGTAGAAAATACTCCAAAACATATCTCATTGGATTGCAAGAGCGCAGATCTGTTCAGCCAGAAATTAAAACAGCTTAACTTTAGCCGTTCCTTTGAGTTTGAAATCTCATCGGATTCGGAAGAGGAGTTGGATATAGAATCGTTGTCTGAATGCTCCGATACGGACGTCTCTGTAAAAGAAGAAGAAAAATCTGAGGTTAAAATGTGCCGGAAAGTTGAGTCAAGATGTGAAAACCAGTTGGTGCCTTCAGCTACTCCGGAATCATTCGGTGATGTTGAACTAGACCGAAACGAGGAAGAACGGGTCTCTCTACTTCTGAATTACCAAATGAAGTTCGAGAAAGTGGAGTGTGTACTGAAGAAGCTGCTCTCAGAGTTCCAATTCCACATTGAAGTCTCCAAGATATTTAACGGAAGATCTTTCGTTACTGCTCTGCCTGGAACTGATGTTTCTAACATACCGAAGGTGCTGGGACAAGTCACTTACATGGACAATGTCAAACGGGACAGCCCAACCGAATCCTGGAACATAATAATGGAGAAAGAAGATGTTGCTACAAAGAACAAGTTCCGCAAACAACTTCAGTCTTTGAACCACTGTTTGGATAGTTTCACCAGAACTTATTTACAGAGTCAGGAACCGAAGAGGGCCAGACCTCCTATTAAACGCAGCATCACCTTCGATCTTCACAAAGGCAAGCGAATGCATAAGAACATGAAAATCTCAAATAAGAAACGCATAAAACACTTTGATTTCCCCGACTACAGAGATGCCCTTCTCAGCTTATTCAAGGAGACTGATTTAGATGAGACGGAGACTCAGTTAGACCACACAGATGATGGGTCAGAACATAAATGTGGCTGCAACTGTCACAATCAGTCCCTGAGTCAGTCAGACTCCGGTCTCACAACAAAAGAAAATCTCTCAAATCAGTCCATCACTTCTTCAATCGGTAACTTCAGCTTGGATTCCACTACTCTCTCCGCTTACTCCGAGTCCCTTGATCAAGTCTTAAGCTACAACAGCTTTGATGATTCAACTCTATTTATTACTCTGCAGCAAAAACCAGCCGTTGAACGCATAACATTCTACGTACAAGTCCATAGCATACAGATCCGCTGCAATGCGGACAGCAATGAGTCAAAGAACTCGATATCATTCTACTGCCCAGCATGTGACACAACGGAGAATGAAGAAGACGGTCTGCTTAAACACATTTTATGCCAGAAACATTGTGAAAAAATACATTTCCTATACAAAAGTGTTTATATCAAGAAATGTGTTGCGTTGGGAAAAGAAATTCAACCGAGTACGGTCCTTAATCCAATGAAAATGTATCGGGATGATAATAAAATCGTCTGCTTCGGGGATGCTGTGTACGCCTGCTCACTCTGCTTTGAAAATAACATCGTAGGAGAATCCATTCTGATGGCACATTGTGCGGAAGAAATCCACTCGGACCGCAAAGAAAAGATGTATGAAATGTTTGATTGAAAAGAAGATTGATGATTGATAGGTGGTAGGACCTGGTAACTATATTTCTTCTTCCATTATGATAGGTCTTTCTTCTTCTTCTCAATTCTTCTTTTATTCTTCAGAGCGACGTACAAGCATGTTTGCATGTGTTTTTTTGCGAAAGAGTTTCCTAAATGAGCTTTTTATTAAATATTATTGTTTTGAAATTAAACATAGGAGCTGGCGATATTTTTCAAATATAAACTATTTAGATGTTAAAAAATATATAGCTTTTTTGCGAAAAAGTAACGAAGAAATAGTAATTTAATAAAAAAACTAGTAACTATTCAAAAGGCGAAAATAAAAAATATCGGCTCTTTAGCAAATCAATCATAACCACTGACATTTTAAATCTATTACTTTTACCTTTTTTTTTTCAAAAAAAAAAAAAACAAATAATCTACATATTTTTATACCTATTCCATGTCTTTTTTGTGTTAACAAAAATCGACGATTAGTAATTATTATTATTAATTAGTGAAAAATAAAATTAAAAGGTGCTCATGGACTCTCACTAGTACAGATTGTGTTCAAAAAACTTTGTCTGTCCATTACAGTTTTAGCAAAATAAAAAAAACCATTTTGATTTAAGTAGTTCTCGCTTTTTCATAAGGAAGTACACCTTCATATTACCAACCTATTTTTGTCCCACTGCAGGGCAAAGGCCTGTTCTCATACAGAGAAGGCACGAGCATTGATCACCACGCTTGCTCAAGGCGGATTGGTGATTTCGGACTGATGTTAATTAAAAGTTCAGGTTTCCTCACAATATTTTTCTTCACCGATGTCAGTGATGTCCAAGATAATACCATCATTTGTGTTTATCTATTGTTGGAGGTACTAAATAAATAAAATACTAGGGATCCGGTCAGGATTCGCACGGGTGTAAATAACCGATCGCTCCGGTGTATTTTTCAAAAATTTAATTTATTTTTCTGTAATAAAATTACAGAAACAAATCAGCCAAGTCAGTCCAGCCGTTCTCGAGTTTAGCGCTTAGTAACACATTTAAACACTCATTTTTATTTATATAGATAGAAAATATATAGAATATAGTTTTTTCTTTCTCCTGCCAGGCAAAGGCCTCGCAAATCATTCCAGCTAAACATCTCTCACTGCCACAATAAAAAGAAAAACATTTGCAAAGTAGTCATTTGTTACCAAATATTGATTAGAATTATAAGAATGATACGATCGATTTTAAAAGATCCTGTCTACACACTGATCTCATAAACTTATAATCTCATTTTTAAATAACATAGCTTTAAAAAAAAAGTAAATTAGCAATACCCCGCGTTATGGTACGTTTTTGGTTACTGCCCCGCTCCCATGTCTCGTAGCATAATGTTATATAGCTTAAAACCTTCCTCAATAAACGCGCTGTACAACGCAAAGACGTTTTGCAATCGAACCAGGATTAGCACGATCAAACATTTTTTTAAATTATTATAATGTTAACTAGCTTTATAATTTCTCCACTCGCGTTACATATTTGATCACTGCTCCTTTCCCGTAGGTCGTAGCGTGATGTTATATAGCCCTTACTATTCCTCATTCATCTGGCTATCATATCCAAAAAGATTTTTTCTGATCCGATTTTTAGTTCCAGAGATTAGGAGGTATAAAAAGAAACCTTTTGAGCTTTATTTTATTATATTAGTGATGTTAATAGATTATTAAAAAAAAAAAATATATACCATCACGCCTGTATTCCCCGAAGGGTTAGGCAGAGGTGTAACAATGTACACCCACAGTTCGCCAGTATATTTAGGTCCCATGTAATAAGGGGCGAGCCTATTGCCATTAACCGGGCACAAATCCTAACTCCGAGCTGCTACTGAGAATTTCATAGAAAAACCCAATAACACTTTTTGCTCGACCTGGGCATCGAACCCAAGACCTCTAGCGTAGCAGTCGCGCTTAGGACCACTAGGCTACCGAGGCAGTTAATAGATTATTAATGCATTTAAAATAATTAATAGAGAATAACTGCCTCGGTAGCCTAGTGGTCCTAAGCGCGACTGCTACGCTAGAGGTCTTGGGTTCGATTCCCAGGTCGAGCAAAAAGTGTTATTGGGTTTTTCTATGAAATTCTCAGTAGCAGCTCGGAGTTAGGATTTGTGCCCGGTTAATGGCAATAGGCTCGCCCCCTATTACATGGGACCTAAACATACCGGCGAACTGTGGGTGTACATTGGTACACCTCTGCCTAACCCTTCGGGGAATACAGGCGTGATGGTATGTGTAATAGAGAATATAGGTAGATGACACCACTAATCAATTGACATACTTTTTATGAGCTGTCAAAACGCGATTCCCTCATAGATTTTGTACGACAATACTAAACTATGACGTCACTTTTTTGACATCTCAAATCATTTACTATTTATTGATTTCACAGCAACTAAAAGTCGAATGTTAAAGTTATTTCAAAAATTAATCAGGTTGTCAGGGGTAAAATAAAGTGTTTTTTTTTTTATAGAAACGTTGTGTCTTGGAACTATTGTATAATGGTGTCATCTACCACAGTCACAGTACAATTTAAAGATGAGTGTTATAAAAAAAAATTACAAAAAAAAAACCCATTTTTTTTTTGGCATGGAAAAGCGAAAACTACGTAAATCATTTCTCAAGAACAGGGTGTTATTAGAAGACTTTTTACATCTTTCTTTTTCTAACTTTAGCGTAAATTAGCTCTCGTATATAATAATTAGCATAATAAGCACATTAATTATCTAATGCCTCTATTATAATCTTATTTATAAGAAAAAAGAACAAAATCTTTGCAAAATTTTACAGACTGAATTTTACTTTTTATTTAAAATTGGAACGAACATTTAATATATATTTATTATTTAACCTTCTTTGTTGATTCGATTTTTTTCGTTTTCAATTTTTATTTACTTTTAAAATGATGTATACAATTGTTTTAATAAGAAAGCTACGTCACAGATACCCATAGATCAGGGGTGGCCGACTTGTTTATACCCAAGATCTTATATGTACCGTCAAACGGGGTGAATAGGGACACAGGGGTAAATCGGGATGAAATTTTAAAAGGGATTTTCACTTTGAAATAATATAGTTTGTTACCAAAGAGATCTCTTCTGTTTTAACTAAATTACAATTTAAGATTTTAATGTCCTTGTTGGTAACAAACTATATTATTTCAAAGTAAAAATCCCTTTTAAAATTTCGTCCCGATTCACTCCGTTTGACTGTAGTTTACCAATTACATAATCTGTACTTTTTTTTTGTAACTACTTATAGTAGGGGTCATCCATTAATCTCATGATGTTTTTCTAGCAACTTTTTAACTCCCATGTCCGCCCTAGTGGGACGTGGTGAGGTTTTAGACCCCCCCGAGCGATATCTTAGTTTTGTTTTCAATGTTATCTTTAAATTCAGATAAAATCTAATTTCATTCCGTAAAACTATGTTTTTGTTTTAGAAATCATCAAAAAACACTAGTTTTTGTCAATTCCCCCTTTGCTATTTCTGAACTTTCGAGACTAGCGGGATCAATGGACTACCCCGCAGTGTTCGCTTGGAGTCTGGGATCCAACCCACTAATAGCCGCGATCGATCAGTGAGCCACCCCCTCCACAGACAGTCTGTGTTCTGAAAAGAGTAATAACTAAAAGTCCTGTATCACCTAAATAGTGTAGTGTCTAAGATAGTATAGTATTGTTTTATAGCTCCATATTTCATGATAAATTAAAGAAAACAAGTTGCACACGCCATTTTGCAAATAACAAAAACTAAATTGTCTTGCATTTAAGCCAAGCTCTACAGGTAACATTTACCAAATGGAGAAATCAAGAGGATAGTATACGATTTAAAAATATCATTAATGATTAATAATATAAAAAACTGCCCTTTCTATAAGCTAGCCTGATTAAGCGGGTTTTAACGTAAAACATCTTTAAAATCACACAGGGGTATCAAATCAGAAAAGCGGACGGTAACGAAATAGGTTACAATGTTTTAGGGCTCTTTCAATTTATGCGTTTAGTGCCGGACCGCTGCGGTGCCGGAGCGGTGCGTTTTCCGGATTGCATACGGACGGTTATCTTTTTCATGCAGTTGACGCGTGACGTTTCTCGTGCTGCCGTCGAGCGTGCGCAGCACCGACGCTGCACTGTTGCCGCACCGCGCGCTTTGTATGAAAACAAATGACCGTCCGTGCGCGATATGACAAATGCACCGCTTTGGCACTGCAGCGGTCCAGCTCCAAACGCATAAATTGAAAGAGCCCTAACACTAAACGCGACTCGCTGACAGAGGCGTTGTCCTAAGAACGGGACTTTATTAAGTGATTATTGCAAATAGTTAACAAACATGTCAGTTGCGCAAGCGCAACGCGCGATTGCCAATTAGAACATCTATTCGACATCATTATATTAGATCGCGGATTTGTAACAATGTTGAACACTAAAAGCGACTCGCTGACATACGTTTCACGTTCGACCAACGGCCGTGTGGCCCGACACCGCTTCACGCGATTGCTCAATTCGTTTTCTTTAATTATTTCTAGAGATATTGGAGCTGCTTCGTATGTAGTCTATAGCAATCATACCTGATCTCAAATTGCCTCAATTTAGAAAAAAAAAACTCGAAAGACTGATTTTTGATGCCATTTTTAATCCAAATGAAGTGTTGTCATCCCGGAAAAATAGTAACAATTTGGTAAAAATAAGAAAAATCTTGGTGTGGTTAAAATTGGGTATATTTTTGTCACCATCCAACAACCAACCTATTAATTTATTTTTTTATAGTTCAATGTAAAAAAACATACAAAACTGTGATAAAAAAAAATGTTTTGAATTTCACAGAAATCGAACAACAAAAAGCATAGACATTTGGTTATTTTTTCTTATTTTTACTTAATTATTTTCATGTTTTTCGCCATTTCGCAACCGCCTATGCTAAGCTAGATTTTAATGAGTACTTCTAATTAAATATAATCATGTACTAATATTAATATTTAGCTTTGTAGGAAACCAGAAAAAAATACCATATTATAAATAAATTGTTTAAAAAAAGACATTGTTACACCTTTAGATTAAAAAGACAATTTACACAAAATAACTTCAGAGTTAAAAAACCTGCACATACGAAATAAATTATACAAAAAAAAAAAAAATAGTTGAGAAATAAATTTAAAAAATTCACGTTTCCCATCGCAATTCCTTATTAACTTAAGAAGGTTAACTCATGTATGCTAACTTAGATTAAGATAAATAAAAAAAAAACAATAAAAAAAAAATTATTGTAAGGCATATCTTTCTAGATTATCTAGTTAAGTAAGCCATGTAATGTGTAATTTAAAGCAAGTAAAAATAACTTTAAACTTTTTGAGCCGCACTATTAAAATGGCGCCGATTTCTTGCGTTCACTAATTACGGGTGTAACAAGACACAACATAGCCGGGAACCACACACACTGCTCATCAAACTAAGTAATATTGAACAAACATTATTGCTGGAGAACTAATTTTATTTTTGGTGTGAAATACCACTGTCTTTGCAAAATAAGCCCACAAAATGGTGCTTATGAGTGCATATGACAAACAGTACAGGGGTTTAAGAAAAAAAAGCCAGACATGAAGTTGGAAGTTCATCAATATCTCCGTAACCAGCACATTCTCGGGTATGGTCCAGAACATAAAATTAATCGCACAACGATGGGAAAAGTATGTGGTTTTTGGCTTCGTTAAGTATCTTTTCATGCCCGTTATTGCACAGCAAAAAATACAACTCGCTTTCAGATTTATATCGACCTAAATTGGCAGCAAACCTATGTATCTCTTTCTTATTCATTCTAAAAGTACAGTAAGGCAATAGTTCAGTGTTAATTTAGTCAACTTCAAAAAGAAATCGACGCCATCATATGAGTTAAAATCTTCATCAAACTATACAAATTTTCTCAAAATCTTTCACAAATATTGTAACTGCAGCCCTCATACCATACTTTTGTCAATTACCTATTTCTAGAACTTATTTTATTTCGGTCCAAATTAATTATTAATTCGTTTTAGTGTTTAGAACAAAAACTGCGTCATAACAAGTAGATTAGATATGCATAATAAAGATAATATGATACACATGTAAGCATTAATCTAGGGATAGATCCCAGAGACCTAGGTCATTTTAGCATGGCTGAAATTTTAAGGATAGAAGAATATGTTAAAATTCGTAATTCTCCGGACCGAATTTCCGTCGCGGCGGCCAATCTCAATGGAGACGAGCTAATAACGCAGAAGTTATTATAGTTCACGAGTGTGTGTAAACACAAGTGCACTCCCATTTCCCTCACTCTCACAGTCCGATGAGACGGTTATCCGAAACGACCGGGAAGAGACTAGGACCAACGACTTTACGTGCTTTTCAAGCCACGGGGGTGTTACACCAAACTCCAGGCTGCTACTGGGAAATTTCTAATAGAAAAAACCCAATAACATCTTGTCCGACCTGGTAATCGAACCCAGGACCAGGCTTAGCAGTCGCAGGACCACGGGACTAATAAGTCAGTTAACTGAAGCTACTAAGTACAAAGCCAAATGCCAAATTTCATGTCTCTATGTATAAAAACTAGCTTCTGCTCGCGACTTCGTTCGCGTAGTTTTTTCAACCACATTAGGTAACCAAAGATGGTTACTGCTCCGCACCTGTTAGTCATAGCGTGATGTTATATAGCCTAAAGCCTTCCTCGATAAATGAACTATCCAACACAAAAATATTTTTTCAATTCAAACCAGTAGTTCCTGAGATTAGCGCGTTCAACCAAACAAACTCTTCAGCTTCATACTATTAGTATAGATGACGGATTCTACAAAATTTATTCACTAGCTTTCAGTCCAAAATCATTTTTCTTTAGGTATCAGTTTTAAATGTTCTAGATTTCTAGCCGCCATTTCAGCCATGCTAAAATAATCTAGATCTTTAGCCTTGGGAATCTTAGTCTATAAGTAGTAACAGTAAGTTAACTAAGCACTCACACCGCGCAAAAAAATACCTAAGTTGCTTAGTAAGTTATGCTGGACAGCCGATGTTCTTTCTTACTCCTCTGCTATTTTTTTTTTATTAATTTCTCTACAAGATCCAAGACAGTTGTATCGTTTCTTCGGGACTCGTCGAGCTTCATTGCCTCAGCATTTCAGATCACTGGTGATTCTGGCTTTAAGGAGTTGCAGTGGTTGGGGATAGAGTACTGGGCTTGTCACATTTAAATAAAAAGGCTCGAGCTGACGCCGTGGGTTGTAACTTCACCACTATCATGATAACAGCAGCAATACGCCTTCTGATGGTTGTTGGGGTCCCACAAAGGATCTCCACAGCTTCCAGTCTTGAGTCCGACGAATTTCGACGACCTTCCCTCTAAACTCAATTTTAAATAATTTATTTAAATTAAACCATTCACAGGCACTTATTAAGGCACTTATTGCCAGGAAGTCGGTCAGGAAAGTTGCTGTGTTCCGGTTTGAAGAGTATGTGTGCCGGTGTATTTACAAGCACATGAGACATTTCAACTTTGTCGCTGGGATGGCAACGCATATGTAAGACATCTGGTATTGCAGATGTCTATAGGTAGCGGTGACCATTTAATATCAGGTGGGCCGTGGGCTTGTTTGCCATCCAATGTCATAAAAAAAAGTAGAAGTATTTATTTCAAAATTTTGTTTTTGCTAGGCTATTACTGTCCCACTCCTGGGCAAAGGCCTCTCCCATTCCTTTCATTTTCCTCTATGTTGTGCTTCTTCTTGCACGTTCCTGAGGAAGGTAACGTGTTGTCTACATAACTTCTTCTTTTTAGCATATCGATGGCAAAGATAAATACTCCGTTATATATTTTTATTTTATTTCTTGTTTGGCCTAGAATTTAGCTACTACAACGCCATCTGTTGACGCATTTATTAATCTTTTCTACATAGCTTTAATAATATCTTCCCGCAAAGTTAACTGACTGTTATTACAAAACAAAACCAAACACAAAATCATTGATCATTTATAATTTAAAATGTAAATCATTCAATAAATTTAACCCTTAGCAAATGAGGCAAAAATGTGTTCCAAAAGTTAGTGAAAACTGAATAATTGTCATTAAATAGCACTACTGTGATTAAAACTGTTATTAGGAAGAAAATAATACATTGTTAAAAAAATAGTTGTTGGAATTAATTTTGTGATGGCTTTTAAAAAACAAAAAAAAATCTTTTACCATTTTTTTTTTAATGTTATGGCTTATTAATGGATTAAAAATATGTAGTTCATATTTTAAATTAATTAATAAATTGTAAAGAATATTAAACATTTTTTCTCAGATAAAAAAAAAGTCGAGTACAATTTTTTCTTTTCAACTTTTTTTGTTTTTTGAAAGCCGTCGCATGTATTGGCCTTTTGAGTGTAATCTGTGATCCCAAAAACGTGTTCATATCATTATACAGCAATTGTAGATTATAGGAATATCTACTAGAAAAACACTTGTCTTTTAATTTTTATATACATTTTTATTTCTACCATTGTACATTTTTTTCTACCATTATACATTTTTTTCTACCATTACATTTTTTATTTTACACATTTCATTTTTTATTCAATTGTTTTCTATTTATTTTTTCGCAATGACTATATTAATGTTGTATCGTTGTATAAAATTGATGTACGGCATATAAAAAGTACTCCTTTTAAATAAAACTTTACCATCACCATCACGCCTGTATTCCCCGAAGGGTTAGGCAGAGGTGTAACAATGTACACCCACAGTTCGCTAGTATATTTAGGTCCCATGTAATAAGGGGCGAGCCTATTGCCATTAACCGGGCACAAATCCTAACTCCGAGCTGCTACTGAGAATTTCATAGAAAAACCCAATAACACTTTTTGCTCGACCTGGGAATCGAACCCAAGACCTCTAGCGTAGCAGTCGCGCCTAAGCGCGGTAGTGGCGGTGTAGCCTAGTGGTCCTAAGTCCACTAGGCTACCGAGGCAGCTCAAATAAATCTAGTGCAATATTTACTTGTCTACCTCAAAGAATTATGTCAAAAACTGAGTTTCCAACTGTCCCACTACAGGACAGACCTCTTCTCATACAGAGAAGGCACGAGCATTGATCACCACGCTTGCTCAAGGCGGACGGGCGATTTCAGACTTATATTAATTACAAGTCCAGGTTTCCTCACAATGTTTTCCTTCACTGAAGTCAGTGATGTCCGAAATAAATTTAAAAAATCTTGGACTTAAAAAAGTTGTACAATACTTTGTCATGCTTGGTTGCAAACCCACTGGTCCAACAATACAGTCTTGTATAATATTATATTTTTATATCTTGCTAAATTCCAAAATGGCGGGTTGCAGCAAAGAATAAACATTTCACTCATCTTTTCTCTTTGGTTTATTTACATATTTTTATCAACTTAAGACGTTTTCTGAACTTTTTACGATTATGTATTTACCAGATTAGCGGAGTCTAAAAGTAGGGTACGCACAGCTACATATCAAGCTCCACTTTCCAGTTTATGCTGATCTGTCACTGTATAAGATTTCCATATAATTAATGGTCAGCTTATACTGGAAACGTGTACCTTGATATGTAGCCGTGTGTATAGTAGCCGCCATGAGTCGTGAGCACAAACGTTGTTTTTTTTTTTGGTGGTATGGGTTCCTTTCGGGGCTTTTTGGGGCGCCGACGCTGCACGCGGTCGCTCCGACGGACGGACCAATCGCTTGCAGCGTGGGAGACCCAAAAAAGCAAAAAAAAAACAATGACGTTTGTGCTCACGACTCGTGATACATAATGATTTTTTTTATTTACCTACTGTTAAAGCCAATGGCTCGCAAATGTTGATTTTGATAGTGAAATTTTTTTTTTAATTTAGAAATGCATGGAATTCGAATCAAATTAAAAATTCGTTACTTTTTTGTACATAATAACTTGCATAATGCAAGTATATGGAAGTCTGTTTTCATTAATTAAAAAACTGATAAAAAGAACAGCCTATTATATTTTTGACTATTGAACCGCCACGGCTTTGTACGAGGGTAGATTTCAGAATATATACGATGGATTTTCCAAAAAATATATTACGTAAATACAAAAGAATCGGTCAGATTGGTCTCGCCGTTTTGAGTTTTGTACTTAACAACACATTTTTATTATATCAATTTGTTGTACCCAAAGACAAAATAAATCTTTTTTTTCCTAACCTCAAATTATGTAATAAACGTCAAATCAAGTCATTAATTTCTTTGCCAACATGGCATGACAGGTATTGTTCTCCATGGTCTGCCCTCACATGGTCATGCAACATTTTATACTTAACTAGCGACCCGCCCCGGCTTCGCACGGATGCAATGCCGATGTTATTATACAAATAAACCTTCCTCTTCAATCACTCTGTCTATTAAAAAAACCGCATCAAAATCCGTTGCGTAGTTTTAAAGATTTATCATTTAAGCATACATAGGGATATAGGGACAGAGAAAGCGACTTTGTTTTGTACTATGTAGTGACACAATTGAGAATCTCGTGCTGAATAACAAAGAAGAAAATACAACATTATTAAATTCATTACACCATTTTTATTTAATTTTTAAATGTCGAGGAATATCTAGTAATAAATAATCAAGACGTCAAAAAGTTCAATTTGTTTTTCTCTTCTCGTCCTAAGTTTAAATAAATGACTATAATCTACAAATGCTGTGTCCTGTTGTATTGACTGTTATTACTCATGAATATCATTTCGGGTATTAAATAAACCATTTTCGACTGATTAAATATACCGTTTTGGAAAATGTGTTGTGTTTCATTTTTAAACTGGCTACAGTAGCCGCCACGAGTCGTAAGTTTTGATGCGCCGACGCTGCACGCGATTGGTCTGACAGACGGACATATTGCGTGCAGAAAATTAACTTGATGTTTGTGCTCACGACTCGTGGCGACTACTATATCCCGCCCGTAGTGTCACCCGTTTTTAATTACTTCTTAGGTTACTGCCACGTCCCCGTTGATCGTAGCGTTGTGTTCTATACGTGTAAACCTTCCTCTTGAATCGCTCTATCTATTGATGAAAACCGCATTAAAATCTGTTGCGCAGTTTAAAAGATCTTAGCGTACAGATGGTGGAAAGCGAGTTTGTTTATGCTATTTACGAATTTAAAACCTACCTATTTACCTAATTACAAACATTAATTTTGACCGTCACAGTCATGTACAGATACATACCATCACGCCTGTATTCCCCGAAGAATTAGGCAGAGGCGTAACAATGAACACCCACATTTCGCCGGAATATTTAGGTCCCATGTAATGGGGGCGAGCCTATTGCCATTAACCGGGCACAAATCCTAACTCCGAGCTGCTACTGAGAAATACATAGAAAAACTCAATAACACTTTTTGCTCGACCTGGGAATCGAACCCAAGACCTCTTGCGTAGCAGTCGCGCTTAGGACCACTGAGCTAACGAGTCAGTACTATATCGTGTTGCACAGTAAACATACTGGTGAACTGTGGGTGTACATTGGTTCACCTCTGCCTAAAACTTCGGGGAATATCAGGCGTGATGGTATGTTATGGTACGATTTAGTAACCGGCACTAGTTGTGAGCACAAAATTTCAAATTCATTTTTGGGTCTCTTTGGCGGAATGAAGAAGGCGGGGGGCGCTGCACGCAATTGGCGCCAATCGCCGGTTACTATACCTCTTGGTTAGACTGGTTGTCAGACTTCCTGGCTTCTGACTAAAGTATTATTTCTACTTACATATATAAACACGCCTTTTTCCCATGGAGGTAGGCAGAAATCACCTGCTGCTGCGTTCGAGTACATCTGGTCATACAAGCACGCCGGTTACGAGTACTGCGCACCCGACATTTCTGAAGAACCTCACCAATAAGGTCAGGGTAGGACTTTTTAAGGCGTCCGCAAAGCAGTGGCGCTGTGTTCCAGTTTGTAGGGTATGGGAGCCGGTGTAATACAGGCACATGAGACTTGTCAACTTTGTCTCTGGGATGGCAACGCATCTGCAAGGCCTCTGGTATTGCAGATGTGTATAGGCAGCGGTGACCACTTAACATCAGGACGGTGGTTGGCTTGTTTGCCATCCAAAGAAATATTTAATAAAAAAAAAGTATTATTTCCAATCTTTTATTTCTTTTAACACAGATAAACATGGCCTTTTAAATGGAGATTTATGTCGCTCAATAAGATCTTCCAATAAATCACAATCGACATTTTGTTTCATGCTACTTTCATATTGTAAAAATGCCAACAAAATTCTTCCGAAATTTTTATCATTACAACAAAATTGACAATAATTTTTCAAACAAGTAATTATGTATTTTTGAATTGAATCCGTTTTGTTGCACGATTTATATGCTGTGTGTATGTTGAAAAGATTATGGGAGAACTCTTCAGCGGTCAATTCGATGTCAGATAACATTTCTAGCAATTCTGATTGGTCGACAGGATGTAAATTCAAAATGAAATCGTTGACTACACTGTTTTGTATTTCCAAGTCTTTCAATATTACTTTTAATGCTATTTTTAAGTATTCCGGGTAATTATGATAAGTTTGAACAAGGATGTCGGTGAAAAATCGCGAATTCTGACGTTTTATGTAACTGTGTAAAAAATATTTATAAAAAACCATTAGAAAATCCTTGTTCACATCTTCTGTGTTTAAAATATGTTCGAATAACTTCTCTGCAGTAGTCGTAGGTAGACTTTCAGCAAGTTTAACCAATAGTTTTGGTGTTTTTATACATTTTTCAACTAAACAATCTATCTTTGATAGTATATCGATTTCTGGGTCTAAAAACTCTTCTACAGCGTTTGAAATGTCTTCTTCTTGATTTTCTTGCATTGCTGCGCTCTCTTCTATATCGGGAGAATCATTTATAGTAATAATATCAGTGGTTTGCTTTATTAAATCTATGTTTCTCGGTCCGAACTTTTGCAACCATTTATTCGACTCATCTGGAGGCGTGGCGGCACTTAAACAGCGTTGTAATAGTGAATTATTTTCAGGTGCAAATGTCCAAATGTACGACATTGTTTATTCTTGGTGATAATGTTGTTCTTTAAATAATTTGATATTTTGGGCGCGAACTGGTTATCAAATGGAAATAAACAAACTAACGTCACTGTCAAACTAACACCATTAAATTTGACGTTTGTAGAGATGCCCAAAATAACAATTTATATTTTAAGTCGATCCACTAAGTTATTTTTATGGTTTTAAACTTAAAATTTCCAAAGTATCGCAAGTGCGCTTACTGAAACTCATATTCCTAGTTCCAATAAAATGTGTCGCATTGAGTTTTCAAGCAAAGTAGATACCTATTTCTCATAAAATCTTTCAAGAAGTACTTTTATACTTTTTATTATTTTAACAATAAGAGGAATTGTCAACAGGAACGAAGTATTGTTCAGAGGGATTATATCCTTTGTATAAATTAATTTTATGACGCTATTCAAACAACACATTTTTTTTCATTTTATTAACATTAGCAGTCTCCTCACTTACATTAAGCTTATTCTAATAACAAAAGTTATTTGTATTTCTAAGAAAAACATTATTGTTTTAAAGCTAATTACTTAAGTACCCTTCTAAGTTAATACTTAATGAGTTCTTACTCTTATAAGTACAATTTGTCTTTCACAAAAAAAAAATAAGTCAAATAATAATAATGACTTAAATAACTACATTTTATACAAGCTTTTTATTATAATAGAATACGGTAATAGTTTGTGCCAGTTGGAAGACATTCTATCAATATATGACAAAAACAACACAAAAATCGGTTTAAATGTATAAGTAACTTAATCACCTATTTTAGAAAGTTCTAAATAATTCTAATTATGTACCTAATTATATTCTACAATTGGAAATTTTCTACCGGTCTCGGAATAACAATTCTTGGTCCCTCAAAAACATTTATTTGCAAAGCTATTAATTCCAACACGAATTTCTCTAAAGCTGCCATACAAGGGCTTTTGTACGACGTGCAATGATTTTCTATAATTCTCTTAATAACTCTAATTCTAACGTTAAATCCTGATAAACTTTGTATGAAACACAATAAAAGTCTTCCATAATTTTTGTTGTAAGCACAATACAGATTATATAATTCTAAATTAGACTGTATGTATTCAAATATTTGGTCGATCTTCTCACATTTTTTAAACATTAAATAAATCACTGGTAAATTATGATTAAATTGTTCAGGCGTTAATTGTAATTCAGTAACGAATTTCAGCAATCTCGTGCAATCTTTCTCATTTAAAGTTTCAACATAATCAAGTAATAAGTTATTTTTCAGTTGAGTGTCTACGAGTAACGTATTTAAAGTAGTTTTAAAATGCAATGGGTACGCTTTGCTGGCTTTTATTAGCAAATGCAGCGATGACCAAGAATAAACCCTTTTGAAGTAAACAGAAAAGAAATATTGGTACAGGAGCTGGACAAACTGTTCATTTATGTTTTTCTTAGTAAACAACTTGTCACAGATCGCCTCAATGGTTCTTGCAGATAAGAACAGAGCCATTCTTGGAATTAGGATTAGAGTTTTGACGGATTCCCTTTCTATATAGTTGTAACTTCTTATGGGATCTTCTTCGATGATGTCGTACAAACTTCTTTCCAGTTCTTGAGGTAGTGGACGGATCAGTTGCCCGCGGCAAACGTAGTGGTGTTCCAACATTCTTCTGTTTAACATATCTTCGTTTTTAAGATAGTTTAAGTTGATAAATGTGTGCCCTATTCTGAGAAGCCAGTCATCCCTCGGTGCTATGGTTTCAATGCAGCAGTTTTTTGTTTCATCGTTTAAATGGTTCATATTCCAAATTGAGTTTTTTCACTTACGATTTAAGTTTTAATTTTGGTTTCTGTTTTATTTTGTTACAAACATTTGCTTTCACTAAACGACACTTGTAAACACACACATTGATCACTTATGTAGTTAAAATATCATCATTTTAGGACACAAATATAGCGAAACAAAGTGTACTACAAAATTTCGAATACTTATTTTAAATGACAACTATCCACGGGCACGGTTGGTTATATACTAAATAAATAAATCGCTGTAGGGTTCGTTGTTATTACTTTACAGGTAAAAACGTTAGTGTACTTGCGTCTTTTGTTTCAAATTCCCATTGTCCACTCGTGGTAATTTTGTATTAAACAATTAGTTAATTTAGTTAAAGAGTTTAGATTAGTAAATACTAGTTGTGTTATAAATTTGAAATATTCTTGTTATTTTATCGCGTTAACTAGAAGTAATTAGGTAATTAAAGTGCACATATTGAAAAGTTCATAATATTTATTTAATCGATTTTCAAATCCTGTTATTATCATTTTCTCGTTTTAATGCTCAAACTGCGAAGCAAACTAGCCATCTTAGTAACTACACGGTATCTTCGAATCTTCAGAAAAACATTAACTTTCTAAATTAACACAACTGATCGACTATCATATGTTTAACATGACCCCTGTGCAGCACTAATAAAGCAGTATGAATGTCAAAGCCTGTGAACAGTGACCATTGACTTATATACACGGACGAGCTCTAACTTCAAACAACTTGCTCGAACCGCCATCGCGCCATTTTGAGTCCCCGAAATGCTGTCGATAAGTACCTTGCTCAATAAGTTCAAACGAATAGAACCGTAATTTCACCTAAAGATAACTTCTTCTTAACGTTTCGATGGTCAACACGTACTATTTATTTTTCAAACGTAAAACTTAGTTAAATATTAATTAAATTACAAACTACGTACAGTTTATATATAAAAAAAAAACAAAAAAGGAAGCTAATAGGGCATCAAGAAACTTATTCGCATCGCAGTCAATGGAATAGTGCCAAAAAGCTGGCAGTATTTCCATACAACGTTGTATGGCAATGCTAATTCTTTGGCCCAAGAAAAGGCCGGGTCTTTGCCAGCCCAAACATATAGCTTACAATAAGGTTATTATATTTGCGTAATTTGAGATTTTCAGCACCAGTAGCAGCCGCCTCAGCACAACACGTCGTGCTAGGAAGATGGGATGGCGCAATATTTTTGGCTGAATTCTGTGCCAAACATTAACTGATACTCAAAATAGCGGACCTGTCACATTTTGACATAAATATTACATTATGAAGTAAAGAGAGACATCTCTATAGGTATAGTTCTATGTCTGTCTGTGAGGTTATTTATCATCGTTTGTTGTCACTTCTCAGTCCATTAGTACATCTGTGGTCATTGGACTCAATGTCAGTTGGATATTGTTTATCGCGAAGTAGTGTCGTGTCGGAATTATCAAAAAATCAATATTTCGATTTCGTTCGCGATTTATTAAATATATGTAGAAGTAAATAAAGGCTTGAGGTGAGTACTGATTTGATTTAAACACTGCAAAGTCATTTGTTTTAACTGTACCGGGGTAAACGTGAAGATTTTAAAACAGTAGCGGCGGAATATTAATATATTTACATAGCCGCTTCAAATAACCGCATAAGCGTTTAAAATGTAGATAAAAGCTGTTATTAATTAATCATTTATTTATACATTTTCCTTGTTGGGTACAGTTTTGCACAATAGCCGTATAAAAGCTAGTTTATTACTGCAATTGAAGTTTGAATACATCGATGACGGTTTTTGTTGTAGGTAATTATAGTAACGAGAGCGTCATTAATTTATGTAGGTACCTATTACCGCAAAAACCGGCTTCCCTCTCTGCTCTACGACCTGTCTAGACATCTATACATACATCTTACTATGCTATAAAAATATGCGATATATGCGAAAGTTTGGATGGATGGATGTTTGTTACTTAATCACGCTAGAACGGCTGAATGAATCTGGATGAAATTTGGGATAAAGATCGATTATAATCTAGAATCACACATAGGCTACTTTTTATTCCGGAAAAATGTGCGGTTCCCGTAAGATAATATTTTAACTTTGACGTGATCTTGTTTGCGTGAATGTTGGGTATCACGCGGATATTTTTTTCCGCTCAACTCTAATTATTTTTCTGAATTAAAATAGCCTTAGTTACTTCTTATAACATCAGCTATCTGCTAGTGAAAGTCCCGTCAAAATCCGTCCAGCCGTTTAGGAGATTAGCCGGAACAAACAGACAGACAAAAATTTTGGTCCCATGTAATAGAGGGCGAGTCTATTCCCATTAACCGGGCACAAATCTGAACACCGAGCTGCTACTGAGAATTTCGTAGAAAAACCCAATAACACATTTTGCTCGACCTGGGAATCGGAGCCAAGACCTCCAGCGTAGCAGTCGCGCTTAGGACCGCTAGGCTAACGAGGCTGTTCGCAAGTAGGAGATAAGTCCAGGTTTACTCACGACGTTTTCCTTCGCCGATGTCAAAGATGTCCAAGTAAGTAAGTCAAGTAAAACAGTGGATTGAATGGAATTCTACGTACTAGGATACCATACGTTCTTACCGGGCTGAACACAGTTGAACGACATACTTTTTAACTCAATTCCTGTTTCGCTATTGGCGTGGACTGTGCCACTTAGACGCGTGTCCTACTGCCGGCGAGACGCGAGTAAAGCTTGTAACGAGGCTAGGGTTCCGTACCATCGTTCAGTATTTAGTAGTAGAGCTCTTTGTGAAGGAGCTCGTCAGAAGTACTACCACCATACCTATTTCTGCCTGCCGGGGCTGCGGGTTGTTCGCAAGAGATACCGCGCCCCCGGAACACAAAGGGCACAAGAAGGAACATGGGTGGGTTTTAGTTAGTAAAAGTCTGACACTCCCTCCCGCCCCGCCCAGGGCGGGAGAAGTTCTTTGATGATTTCTCACCCACCAAAAAAAAAAAAACCTATTTCTGCCGCAAAGCAGCTTGTAGTGTTCCGGTTTGAAGGGTATGGGTGCCGGTGTAGTTACAGGCTCATGACACATTTCAACTTTGTCTCTGGGATGGCAACTCAAGGTCTCTGGTATTGCAGATGTGTATAGGCAGCGGTGGCTACTGAACATCAGGTGGGCTGTCGGCTTCTTTGCCATGAGCGTAAGCGCCGGTAGAAGCTAGTAACAAATAAATCTTCTCTAACTTTTATCTGCATTAAGTTACGTCTTTGGTTACAGCTCCACTCCCGTGTGTCGTAGCGTGATGTTATATAGCCTATAGCCTTCCTCGATAAATGGACTTTCCAATACAAAATATTTTTTCAATTCCGACCAGTAGTTCCTGAGATTAGCGCACAAACTCTTCATACATACATACATAAACTTACGCCTTTTTCCCATGGGGGTAGGCAGAAACCACAGAACGCCACCTGCTACGATCCTTACACACTTCTTTCGCCTCGACCACGTTCATACATCTGTTCATACAAGCACGCCGGTTATGAGTACTGCGCACCCGACCTTTCTGAAGAACCCCACCAATAAGGTCAGGGTAGGTCTTTCTAGGGCGTCCTCTCCCGGCGTTGCCACTCACATCCGAAACTCACAAACTCTTCAGCTTTATATTATTAGAATAGGTTGGTGGCCATGACACAATGGCTATTATGCAAACTGTTTACTGACAGTGCATTTGTGAAATACGTTTGAGTTAAATGATAACAATGATAAGGATTAACTCGAGTACCTATTTACTGACCTAAATCTACATTGCGACATCCATAAACAGTTACTAGCTATATATTATTCACCCCGCGGTGTCACTCGCGTTCTGTAACAGCTTTGTTCAGTTAGAAGGCTCGTTCGGGGAAGTACTACCACCATACCTATTTCTGCCGCAAAGCAGCTTGTAGTGTTCCGGTGTGAAGGGTATGCCAATTATGGGTATGTTTTGCACTGAGATAGATTATAGTAACTGCCTCGTTCGCCTAGTGGTCCTAAGCGCGACTGCTACGCTAGAGGTCTTGGGTTCGATTCCCAGGTCGAGCAAAAAGTGTTATTGGGTTTTTCTATGAAATTCTCAGTAGCAGCTTGGAGTTAGGATTTGTGCCCGGTTAATGGCAATAGGCTCGCCCCTATTACATGTGACCTAAACATACCGGCGGACTGTGGGTGTACATTGGTACACCTCTGCCTAACCCTTCTAGGAATACAGGCGTGATGGTATATTATGTGTTTAACCCCAGACGCAAAAGCGAAGGGTGTTAAAAGTTCGACGTGTCTGTGTTTGTCTGTCTGTGGCATCGTAGCTCCCAAACGCATGAACCGATTTTAATTCAGTTTTTTTTGGAAGGTGAATTATTCGGGAGTGTTGTTAGCTATGTTTGATGGAAATCGGTTCAGCGGTTTCAAAGTTATCAGCTCTGTTGTTAGCTGCGGTAGGGATTTTTATTCTTCCGTCGGGGGTTACTTAAAATTTTTAAATTTGTGTTTTTTCAATAGTTAAGTTGGCAAGTGTTATTTGGTGTATTTGTATGTGTGGTGTGTTCGATTATTTGATATCTAAATATTGTCTTAGGAGCCGTGAATTACATCATTTATGTTGAATTTTTTGTGCTTATTGTGTGAGAGTGATTTAGAAAAACGAAAATGAAAGTCAATCCAATTGTTTTTGTATTTTGATAAAAAGACAATCGACAATGAACTGGCTTCCAAGATTTGGTAAACGACGTCATTTGACTACGGCTGAATTTTCATGAACATAGCGAGGGACTACCTCCATCCCGCCATTTCGTTCCCGCATAACAATGTCATTTTTAACCGACTTCAAAAAAGAACCAGTTTCTTAAGTCAAGTTCATAACTTTTATAGCGTAGTCCGATTTTGATATTATTAATTAGTAAGTGTATACCCCGAAGTTTGGCCCATTTAAATTTGGAAAAAATATTCTAATTCTAAGAGTCGGCAAACAGTTGATGATTGATTGTTCAAGTCAACGATTTCAGGGGAACAAAAAAACAAGGAGGTTGACTTTCTTGTAAAAAAAGTTTTTTATTATTGTCTTACCGCAAGGCAAAGGCCTCTTCTCATACAGAGAAGGCACGAGCATTGATCACCACGCTTGCTCAAGGCGGATTGGCGATGATTTGTATTAATTACTAGCTTCTGCCAGCGATTTCGTGCGCGTCAAATTTGATATATTGCCCCACGGTAAGCATACATTTTATTTGTCAAGATGGCCACCAGTCGGTTCACATTCAAAGTAAAAGCTCGCGAACACTTGCTTATGAAGTTGGCAGACTCGTCTCACGATTAGTTTCTTATATTTCTCCACCTATGTATTTTTATCTTTCTCTACTTTGCATATTTCGTTTGTATGTATGTATATATGTATTTATTATATTTTATTCCTGGAAACTTTCTGTTCCTTGCACCTACTATATTTTGTCTCTGCATCACCCTAAGGTAGACTGGTAGAAAATGCCTAAGGCATTAAGGCCGCCTTTGTACAGTGTCTGCCTCGGTAGCCTAATGGTGCTAGGTGCGACTGCTACGCTAAAGGTCTTGGGTTCGATTCCCAGGTCGAGCAAAAAGTGTTATTGGGTTTTTCTATGAAATTCTCAGTAGCAGCTCGGAGTTAGGATTTGTGCCCGATTAATGGCAATAGGCTCGCCCCCTATTACATGGGACCTGAACATACCGGCGAACTGTGGGTGTACATTGGTACACCTCTGCCTAACCCTCCGGGGAATACAGGCGTGATGGTATGTTATGTTGTACAGTGTATTTTTTACATTATGTGTAAAAAATTTTATAAAAGAAATATTATTTTCCAATATAAAAAGTATCCCGTGTGCTGCTGTTCCTGGCTGTAATATATCTCTGTGCTAAATTTCATCCAGATCCGTTTAACCGTTCTAGCGTTACTGGGTAACAAACATCCATCCTTACAAACGTGGCTTATTTTACCCGCGTTTTTTTTTTTTTGTTGGGTGGGAAATTTTAACCCCACCCATGTTCCTTCTTGTGCCCTTTGCGTTCCGGGGGCGCGGTATCTCTTGCGAACAACCCGCAGCCCCGGCAGGCATCGGCCCTCAGTGGCCCCTTCCTTTTGCTGACATCTCTTTGAGGCGCATTTACATCTTTCGTTATTGCTCCGCTCCCGCGTGTCGTAGCGTGATGTTATATAGCCTATGCTACTCAGGAATAATGTAGCTATCTATTGGTGAAGAAATGGTTAAAATCGGTGCAGTAGTTTCGGAGTCTATGTGGTACAAACATACAAACAAAAAGTGTTTTTCAAATGTGTTATAATAATTCGCGCGATTCCTGCACGGAACAAATATTGTTCCGGGTCTGGCTGTTTGTGTATGTGAGTTTATATGTTTGTAAACGCATCCACGATACAGGACACATTCCTAATGTGGGTCAACGTTTCTTTTAAAAAACAATCTTATCTCTGGGTTAACAAAGAATGTTATTATTTGACAACATTGTCAAGTTTAAAAGTAAACAAATTTCAACTTAAAGATAAGGAAGACATTTTTGAACAATAATAGTTCCTTCTAGTTAAATATTTATTAACATTTTTACGTTATCATAAAAGTCGTTAAAAGTAATTATCGGAACAGTTTAGCTTTTGTTACAAATTCTTAGAATACCTAAGAAATGTCTTATAATGAGACACAAGAAATAGCCGATAATTTGAACGATAGAGTGAGGAATGAAATTATACGAGAACGTTGCGGATTAAAAGAGGATGTAGTGACAAAACTAGAAAAGAGTATGCTTAGATGGTTCGGTCATGTTGAGAGGATGAGTGAAAGGCGACTAACGAAAGGGATTTATATGGCAGATGTGAGTGGCAACGCCGGGAGAGGACGCCCTAGAAAGACCTACCCTGACCTTATTGAGGTTCTTCAGAAAGGTCGGGTGCGCAGTACTCGTAACCGGCGTGCTTGTATGAACAGATGTATGAACGTGGTCGAGGCGAAAGAAGTATGTAAGGATCGTAGCAGGTGGCGTTCTGTGGTTTCTGCCTACCCCCATGGGAAAAAGGCGTGAGTTTATGTATGTATGTAGAGATAACTAAAAAATATGTCATCCAAATAGACGAAATTGCATATTCTGCTTTCTCTTGTGGCCACGCCAGCAATAGTTTTACAGCAACAAATGCCTCACATCAAATATCGGTCACCGATTGTCTGACGTGAGCGAGCAGCGTAAAACTGTGTTTATTCAACGTATTCTTTTGAAAACAAATAATTCGTGTTAATGTTCTATCTTCAATCCATTGACCTAAAGATAATGACGTGTAGTTAATTGTGTTGTTCAACCGATTGTTTCATAGGTACAAACTACTTCGTCTCTTATCATCACGCCTGTATTCCCGGAAGAAGGCAGAGGTGTACCAATGTACACTAAAAATTCAACATAATTGATGTAATTCAGGGCCCCTAAGATAATGTTTTGATTGTTTGCATTTGCCAACTTAACGATTATTGAAAAACTGAATACCATCACGCCTGTATTCCCCGAAGGGTTAGGCAGAGACTACCAATGTACACCCATAGTCCGCCGGTATGTTTAGGTTCCATGTAATAGGCGGCGAGCCTATCCGAGCTGCTACTGAGAATACCATAAAAAACTCAATAACACTTTGCTTGACTTGGGAATCTAACCCAAGACATAGCGTAGCAGTCACGCTAAGGGCCACTAGGCTAACGAGGCAGTCAGAAGAAAACGAGGAAAGTGCGAGTCGGACTCGCGCACGAAGGGTTCCGTACCATTATCTATAAAAACGAGCAAAAACAACACGTTTGTTGTATGGGAGCCGCCTGAAATATTCATTTTATTCTGTTTTTTAGTATTTGTTGTTATAGCGGCAACATAAATACATCATCTGTGAAACTTTCAACTGTCTAACTATCACGGTTCATGAGATACAGCCTGGTGACAGACGGACGGACAGCGGAGTCTTAGTATCGTAGTCGCCACGAGTCGTGAGCACAGGTGTCAAGTTCATTTTCGGGTTTTTGGATTCTTTTCTGGGTATTTTGGAAAAACAAAACCCAAAAAGGAATCCAAAATCCCGAAACTGAACTTGAAATTGGTGCTCACGACTCGTGGCGGCTATTATAATAGGGTCCCGTTATACCCTTTGGGTATGAAACCCTAAAAACATACAGTCGAATTGCGGACCTTCATTTTTAACCCCGGACGCAAAAACGACGGGGTGCTATAAGTTTGACGTGTCTGTGTGTGTGTGTCTGTCTGTGGCATCGTAGCTCCCGAACGCATTTACCGATTTTGATTTAGTTTTGTTTGTTTGAAAGGTGAATTAGTCGGGAGTGTTCTTAGCTTGTTTGATGGAAATCGGTTCAGCGGTTTCAAAGTTATCATGTTTTCTTCGAATGGGGGTTACTTAAACATTTTACAACATACCATCACGCCTGTATTCCCCGAAGGGTTAGGCAGAGGTGTACCAATGTACACCCACAGTTCGCCGGTATGTTTAGGTCCCATGTAATAGGGGGCGAGCCTATTGCCATTAACCGGGCACAAATCCTAACTCCGAGCTGCTACTGAGAATTTCATAGAAAAACCCAATAACACTTTTTGCTCGACCTGGGAATCGAACCCAAGACCTCTAGCGTAGCAGTCGCGCTTAGGACCACTAGGCTACCGAGGCAGTTAAACATTTTAATATTTATTTATTTATTCATTTATTTATTTTTTTATATTTATTTATTTATTTATTTAATTATTAAAGCTTTATGCACAAATGTAAAACAAAATACACCCTACAAAGGCGGACTTAATGCCTTTGCCTTTTTTTAAGTTGGTCACCAGCAAGCGTTCCGTTCGTCGCGTCGCGCCACGATGTGGGCTAGCCCTAAGCCCACTTTCTTTTAATTCCTGGTACCTACACAAGCATGGTGTATAATTACAGTCATGTCTCAATGATTCTTATGACCTAGTGTTTGTTGGCTATCGGCCAGCGTAAATAGAGCGACAATATGGTCGAATAAGCATAATATTACTAGCCTATTATTATCCCACTGCAGGACAAAGGCCTCTTCTCATACAGAGAAGGCACGAGCATTGATCACCACGGTTGCTCAACTGGGATCGGTGATTTCAGACTTAAATCCTACTAATATTATAAATACGAAAGTTTGCGAGGATGTATGGATGGATGGATGTTACTCTTTCACGCTTAAACGGCTGAACGGACCTGGATCAAATTTGGCACTAAGATAAATTCGGTAGATAACACCACTAATGAATTGACATACTTTTTATGAGCTGTCAAAACGCGATTGATTTGGTATGGCAATACTAAACTATGACGTCACTTTTTTTTCACATCTCAATTCACTAACTATATAAATGCCGTTGGATGACCAACAAACTGACAGGCCACCTGATGTTAAGTGGTCACCGCCGCTAGACATTTGCAATACCAGACGCCTTGCAAATGCGTTGCCATCCTAGAGACAAAGTTGAAATGTGTCATGTGCGTGTAATTACACCGGCAGCCATACAATGAAACATGAAATTCCCGGACGAGGTCCTTCACAAAGAGCTCTACTACTGGTCCCTTTGGCAAGTATAATTGGTCTCTATAAAGTGTTATCCCTTATTCTGTTTCTTTCAGATTAGAATGCTGTTCTTTCTACTCCTGTTTGCCGTGGGCGGAGCTCATCTGGTGCCCCTACAGGAAGGGGCGACGCCCAAAGCAGATAGTTGTGGCTATGAGGTAAGAAAACAAAAAGTATTAAGAATTCAGAAGATGATTGAATTCCCTCGTTAGCCTAGTGGTCCTAAGCGCGACTGCTGCGCTAGAGGTCTTGGTTCCGATTCTCAGGTCGAGCGAAAAGTGCAATTGGGTTTTTCTATGAAATTCTCAGTAGCTGCTCGGAGTTAGGATTTGTGCCCGGTTAATGGCAATAGGCTCGCCCCCTATTACATGGGACTTAAACATACCGGCGAACTGTGGGTGTACATTGGTACACCTCTGCCTAATCCTTGGGGGAATACAGGCGTGATAGTATATTAAGATGATTCTAGGTCTCCAAACATTAATATTTTTCGCCATTTATTTTTCAACTACCGTTACGGATAGTCAGAAGCCGGGAAGTCTGACAACCAGTCTAACCAAGAGGTATCGTGTTGTCCAGTAACTAGGTTGTGGAGGTCAGATAGGCAGTCGCTCCATGTAAAACACTGGTGTTCAGCTGCATCCGCTGAGACTGGCAGCCGAACAACAAAGTTGGGAAAAGGCTAGGCATATGTATAGGTATGACAGCGCACTCGTGGTAACTTGGAAAACTAAATTATCGGAGGTGCAGAGTTCAATATGTTATCAGTAACAATATTTACAATAATAGAGCCTATAAATAACATTTAAGTGATACAAGAGTTCAAACATAGCATAATATCGCGCTAGTGTTTAGCGAAAGGGTGGGCAGAAGTGATTGGTCACTGCAAGCTTAATCTGGCGAAATGGGGCATCATAGACCCGTCTGACACGCTGCGCGATTTTGAAGTTCCTGATCAAATAATGTTCCATATGCTGGAGTGTCACAATTGTATATTTGACAATCCATTGACAGCTTCAGTAGCCTAGTGGTACTAAGCGCGACTGCCACGCTAGAGGTCTTGGGTTCGATTCCCAGGTCGAGCAAAAAGTGTTATTGGGTTTTTCTATGAAATTCTCAGCGGCAATTCGGAGCTAGGATTTGTGCCCGGTTAATGGAAATAGGCTCGCCCCCTATTACATGGGACCTAAACATACCGGCGAACTGTGGGTGTACATTGCTTTAGGCCTCTGCCTAATCCTTCGGGGAATACAGGCGTGATGGTATGTGTCTTAATTGTCCGTTCACCTGCACCCTTGACCATCTGGATAGCGTCTCCGACGCGCGACGCGGCCATGAACGTAGCCAGCTACGGGTCCTATATCATAATACTAATATAATAAATTGACGAGTAATATTATTGATTAATTTTTTGACGGCACGGTTGGCGCAGTGGCTGAGCGATTGCCTGCTGCGCTGCGTGTCGCGGGTTCGATTCCCGCACGAAAAAAATATTTGTATGGCCTACAGAGAGTTATTCCGGGTCTGGCTGTTTGTGTATGTGAGTTTATGTGTTTGTAAACGCACCCACGATACAGGACACATTCCTAGTGTGGGGTAACGTCTTTTTTTTTTTAATAAAAGAAACATAACATAGCATACCATCACGCCTGTACTCCCCGAAGGGTTAGGCAGAGGTGTAACAATGTACACCCACAGTTCGCCGCTATGTTTAGAGCCCATGTAATAGGGGGCGAGCCTATTGCCATTAACCGGGCACAAGTCCAAACTCCGAGCTGCTACTGAGAAATTCATAGAAAAACCCAATATCACTTTTTGCTCGACCTGGGAATTGAACCCAAGACCTCTAGCGTAGCAGTCGCGCTTAGCACCACTAGGCCAACGAGGCAGTTAACAACTAATTAATTATTATATATTTTTTAATATACATATATAATTTTGTTGATCCCGGCTGTCATTCGTAAATCTTTGACAGTCGTTACGGATAGTCAGAAGCCGGGAAGAGTAACTACCAGTCTTTCCAAGAGGTATCGTGTTGCCCAGTAACTGGGTTGTGGAGGTCAGATAGGCAGTCGCTCCATGTAAAACACTGGTACTCAGCTGTATCCGGTTAGACTGGAAGCCGACCCCAACATAGCTGGGAACAGGCTAAGTAGATGACATATAAAATTTTGTTTCGTTAGTAAATGGTCAAATTGAAATAAATGATTTTGGTTTTGACTTTGATCTTGTTAATTGTTTCAGAGTTGCCCTGCCACCCCTGCTGGGCGGCTGAATGTCCACATTGTTCCCCACACCCACGATGACGTCGGCTGGCTGAAGACGGTTGACCAGTACTATTATGGCAGTAAGTAACATTTATACATATTATACGGCTTTTTTTATTAATTAAGCATACAGCGTGTGTGGGTATACCCATACAAACGGGGTGAAGAGTGTATCCGGTACTGAATCTCTATACAACATTTCAGGTCCAAAGCAATGACTTTGAAAATGCATAATATTTTTTATATTTCGGCAGTTTATTAAGTTACAATCATAACAAACGTGGCAGGAGAAAGAAATCTTTTACGGAGTTGTTTCTTTGCGTGTAGTTTTTTTGACACCGATCAGCTGACTTGGTGTAGTGATGTGTGGAATTCAATTGGAAACATTTGATATTTTACTCAAGTGTTTCTTAATTTTATAATTTTGTGAGTATTGGTATTAGAAAAATGTTGCTATGTGGTTTGTTAACACCTATAGAATCCGTGCCTTTGATATGTATGTACCCTTACCGTTACAAGCTGTAGATTTACAGCCTTAATATTAGGTAAAAATAACCTTAATAATAACAATCAAGAAACTAAAACTAAATGGCATCGAAAAATTCCGGAAAAGTGCCCAAAAGACTGGCGGCATTGCCGTTGGAAGGCTTTAAGTATTTGGTGCGCGGTGGAAATCCTCTTGGACTTTCTCCGTCGTGGTGCTGACGGAGAGGCATGCCGGACTCTTACCGGCTAAAACCACCGCGGTGTTCCACGTCTGCCTATGGCCGGGGGGTGCCGGATTCGAATAAGCATTCAGTGCTTCCCTTTCTACGGTTACTTTCACATAGTTCTGGAGCCGAAACACAAGAACTCCAGTCCAGTAATAGTTACTAGTGGCAATTGTTAGGTTTTTTTCAAGACGTCTCATAAATTTAAGAATGTAGCGCTTCTGTCTGATCGATGAGTGGATTTTTCAATGGCTACTGTGCGACTGCTACGCTAGAGGTCTTCGGTTCGGTTCTCAGATCGAGCAAAGTGCTATAGGTTTTTATATGAAATTCTTAATGGCAGCTCGGAGTTAGGATTTGTGCCCGGTTAATGGCAATAGGCTCGCCCCCACTACATGGGATTTAAACATACCGGCGAACTGTGGGTGTACATTGGTACACCTCTGTCTAACCCTTCGGGGAATACAGGCGTGATGGTACGTATGTATAAATAAGTATTTATTATTGTATTTTTTTTTCAGGTCGAAACAATATTCAGAAGGCTGGTGTCCAGTACATCCTTGATTCTGTGGTTAAGGAGCTGTGGGAAGACCCTAAAAGAAAGTAAGTTTTAAAGTAGAGAGGAGAGAGAGGAAAGAGGGGAGGTAAGTGTTTTGAAGTAACACAATAAGACAATATTATTGTTGCTTCTACGTGTCAAAATATTTATAACCAGCGAACTTCCCGCGACTTCGTCCGCGTGGCTTATTTCACCCGCTTTAAGTTACGTCTTTGTTTACTGCTCCGCCCCCGTAGGTCTTAGCGTGATGTAATATAGCATATGTTACTCAGGAATAATGTAGCTATATATTGGTGAAGAAATGGTTAAAATCGGTCCAGCAGTTTCGGAGCCTATTCAATGCTAACAAACAAACAAACAATCAAATCTTTCTTATTTATAATATTAGTACAGATAACATGTCATCGTCTGAATTCACAGATTCATATATGTAGAAACAGCATTCTTCTGGAAGTGGTGGGTGCGACAATCAGCAGTTATCCACGAGAGAGTCAAGACACTTGTGCGTGAGGGTCGGCTTCAGATGGTGGGGGGAGCGTGGAGCATGAACGATGAAGCTGCAGCTCACTACCAGAGCATAATCGACCAGTTCACTTGGGGACACAGGTGAGGAAGTAAAAATTATAATAATATCAACCTAATAACTAACTGTCTCGTTAGCCTAGTGGTCCTAAGCGCGACTGCTACGCTAGAGGTCTTGGGTTCGATTCCCAGGTCGAGCAAAAAGTGATATTGGGTTTTTCTATGAATTTCTCAGTAGCAGCTCGGAGTTTGGATTTGTGCCCGGTTAATGGCAATAGGCTCGCCCCCTATTACATGGGACCTGAAACATACCGGCGAACGGTGGGTGTACATTGTTACTCCTCTGCCTAACCCTTCGGGGAATACAGGCTTGATGGTATGTTATGTGTTATGAATTTCTCAGTAACAGCCTGTAGTTTGAAAGTTGGTGGTGTGGCATCCCCGTGTCTCGGAAAGCACGTAAAGCCGTTGGTCCCGGCTGTCATTCGTAGATCTTTGACAGTCGTTCCGGATAGTCAGAAGCCAGAAAGTCTGACAACCAGTCTAACCAAGAGGTATCGTGTTGCCTAGTAACTGGGTTGTGGAGGTCAGATAGGCAGTCGCTCCATGTAAAACACTGGTACTCAGCTGCATCCGGTTAGACTGGAAGCCGACCCCAACATAGTTGGGAAAAGGCTAAGTAGATGATGTTAGCCTAGTGGTCCTAAACGCAACTGCTACGGTAGAGGTCTTGGGTTCGATTCCCAGGTCGAGCAAAAAGTGTTATTGGGTTTTTCTTTGAAAGTCTCAGTAGCAGCTCGGAGTTAGGATTTGTGCCCGGTTAATGGCAACAGGCTCACCCCCATTACATGGGATCTAAACATACCGGCGAACTGTGGGTGTACATACCCTTCAGAGAATACAACCCTGATGGTACCTATCTATTTTTGTTTGTTTGACAGGAAATTAAACGAAACTTTCGGGAACTGCGGCCGACCCCGCGTAGGATGGCAGATAGACCCGTTCGGTCACTCCAGGGAGTTCGCCTCCCTCGTGTCCATGATGGGCTTCGATGGCCTGTTCCTCGGCAGGATAGACTACCAGGACAAGCGAGCCAGGCTGCTGCACCAAAACATGGAGATGGTGTGGCGAGGGAATGATGTGTTGGGTACGTGTCACTACTTGTTGCTTTGAGTGTGTGAGGCGGTAGGTGTGTGAAAGGGTCAGTGAGTGAGTGAGGGTTGAGTGTGTGAGTGTGAGAGTGAGGGGGTGCGTGAGTGAGGGGGTGAGTTAGTGGAGATGAGTGGGTGGGTAAGCCTGTGCTGGGGGTACGTAAAGGGGTGAGTCAGTGAGTGAGTGGGTGAGTGAGTGACGGAGTAAGTATGTGAGAGGGCGAGTGAGTGAAGGGTTGATTGTGTGAGTGATGATTGAGTGGGTGAGTGAGTGAGTGAGTGAATAATGGATAATCCTAAAATTATTAAAAAAATATTTAAAAGAGGAAATGAAAATAGTTTTTACTTTCTATATTTAAATTTGACTTTTTCTCTTTAATATTTCAGGTAACACCACAGATATATTTACTGGAGTGCTGTACAATACATATTCCCCGCCTCCCGGCTTCTGCTTCGATGTGTTGTGTTCTGACGAACCTATAATAGATGACCCGACTTCGCCCTTATACAATGTGGATAGCAAGGTAATATAAATTGTAGGTTTTACTGTCGAGTGTCGTGGTTGAAAGCGCTACTGTGTTGGGGTCATTAGGGTAGAGGGGGTGAAATGTAAAAAAAACGACTGGTCTATAAATTTAGATACTTAGTGTTGTAACAGCCATTTTTTTTTTTCATTTATGGTAGAGTAGCCGCTAAGAGGTCTGAGCACATACGTCAAGTAATTTTTTGGGAGTATTGTGGCGCGGACGCTGCACGCGATTAGTCCGTCAGTCAGACCGATCGCATGCAGCGTCGGCGCCCCAAAAAACCCGGAAAGGAACCCAAAAAAATTAATTGACGTTTGTGCTCACAACTCGTGGTGGCCACAATAGTTTTGCAAAAATGAACCAATCCACGTGAAAAATTGAACCCATTTATTTATTCAACCTGTATTATCCCACTGTAGGAAAACATGACTCCTCGGTTGCCTTCCACTCAACCCTATGCATTCCCTTCTCTGGCCAATTCCCCATTTCAATATTTAATGCTGATTAATTTTAAATACCTATATTCTAAGCATACGTTTGGGATGTAGATTGAACTGTTATTGCTGAGTAGTAACGTGCCACATTTGGCATACTATATGACATATTTATTTTTATTATTGGTAGATTGTGCGTTGGTTCATTTTGACAGAATTAAGCTCATTCTGTTAGTCTTATGCTTAGCTTTCATAAAAATACTTAATTTTTTATGAGTGGTATCAATACTAGGTTGTATTTCATTCCAAATGTTATTGACTACTTGCATCGATCAAAATGTGACTAGCAGGGCCGGATTTGCCAGGTTAGGGCCCCTAGGAAACTTTATTTATAACTAGCTTCGGTCCGCGACTTTGTCCGTGTCAAAATTGATATTTTATCCCAAGGGAACTGTATTTTTTTCCGGAATAAAAACTACCCTATGTGGTATTCCAGACCATTATCTATCTCTGCGCCTTTTATCCAGATCTGGTCATCTGTTCTTGATTGAGTAAGAAACATCCATCCAAACTTTTGCATTTGTAATATTGAGATTCAACAATTTTTTTAAATCTATTACTACTATTATTGCTATCTATTATTACTATTTTTTTTAGTAATTTAATATTTTTTTAATCGTATCCAATAAGAACAAATGAAAGGAAAATTATATTTTTGTGTGTATTTTTCAAATCGTTATCTTCATTGACAATACATTTCCAAGGCCTCTGGTATTGCAGATGTCTATAGGCAGGGGTGACCACTTAACATCAGGTCGGCTTGTTTCCCATACAAAGATACAAAAATAAATGTGTTTGTTACATACAAATCTTCATTAACTGCCTCATTAGCCTAGTGGTCCTAAGCGCCACTGGTACGCTAGAGGTCTTGGGTTCGATTCCCAGGTCGATCAAAAAGTGTTATTGGGTTTTTCTATGAAATTCTCAGTAGCAGCTCGGAGTTAGGATTTGTGCCCGGTTATGGCAATAGGCTCGCCCCTTATTACATGGGACCTAAACATACCGGTGAACTGTGGGTGTACACTGGTACACCTCTGCCTAACCCTTCGGAGAATACAGGCGTGATGGTATGTTATGTGTAAATCTTCATTTACAATTTTAAATAAAGAAACATTTTCAATTCTTTATTTCTCGGGCCCCTACCCGTTTTGGGGCCTTACCCCACCTTATCCGGCCCTGCTTTGACATTTATACGGCGATAATATGAACTTTACTTTCTTTTATATAGGTAAACGATTTCCTCTCGTTATCTCGAAGTATGTCGGCGAACTATCGAACGAACAACATATTAGTGACAATGGGAGATGATTTTAATTACCAAGACGCTGGCATGTGGTTTAAAAATCTAGACATATTGATTGAGTAAGTGAATTTGTGTGTGTGCGTATATTGTGTGTATGTGTGTGCTATTAATGGGTAGGGTTGTCAGTTACTAACTCGAGAAAGCCGAACTAGATAAATAGAAAACATTATTGTTTATTTTTTTTTTTATACTTTGTCATGTAATGTTTTGCCTCGTTAGCCTAGATGTCCTAAGCGCGACTGCAACGCTAGAGGTCTTGGTTTCGATTCCCAGGTCGAGCGAAGTGTTATTGGGTTTTTCTATAAAATTCTCAGTAGCAGCTCGGATTTAGGATTTGTGCCCCGTTTATGGTGATAGGCTTGCCCGTATTACATGGGACCTAAACATAATCGTGGATGTAGATTGGTACATCTCTGCCTAACCCTTCGGGGAATACAGGCGTGATGGTATGTGAATCGAATGTAAAACCTAATGAGAGCCAGGCAAGTTGGACACCGACTGATGTAGCCGGACACGTGTCTGAAAGCCCTGACTATATCCGACTTTATCCTGATGTCTGGTAACTCTAGATAGAAGTGTGCCCATGTGTGTGTGTTCTTACGCTGCCCGCCAACGTCAACCGATTTTTTGTCGGATCGAATGGAACATATGAATTCTAATATACCAACGCACATGTCCTACAAAAAGTTGGTCCCATAAAACTATTAATTTTTTGACCGGTCTAATTATCGGTCCTACAAAAAGTTGGACGGGAACAGAAGGTCTCATTGTGTGTTGTTATTTTGAAGCTATTTTCTGTACTGTTTTGTTGGTAGATATTTTAATATTGTATGTTTAACCATACTGATATTATAAATGTGAACGTAACTCCGTCTGTCTGTATGTAACGCTCTGATGACTAAACCACTGAACCGATTTTGATGAAATTAGGTACGGGATACGTTTAAATACCAAGAAAATAGGCTCTTTCTTATTACGCGACCTCTTCTGCTTCCGCGATACTGCCCCGTTGGTCTAGTGGTCGCAAGCGCGACTGATGAGCGTGGGGTCCTGGGTCCAATTCCCAGGTCGGGCAAAAAGTGTTATTAGGTTTTTCCATTTGGATTTACTCAGTAGCAACCCGGACTTTGGAAGTTCGTGGTGTGACACCCCCGTACCTCGAAAAGCACGTAAAGCCGTTGGTCCTGGCTGTCATTCGTAGATCTTTGACAGTCGTTACGGATAGTCAGAAGCCGGAAAGTCTGACAACCAGTCTAATCAAGAGGTATCGTGTTGCCCAGTAACTGGGTTGTGGGGATCAGATAGGCAGTCGCTCCATGTAAAACACTGGTATTCAGCTGCATCCGGTTAGACTGGAAGCCGACCCCGACATAGTTGGGAAAAGGCTAAGCAGATGATGATGATGTATGCTTCCGCGATAAGCGACGTTTCATTTCAGTAACAATAACTTCAAAGCATCTTAATTAATCATCATCTTCCTGCCCTTATCCTATGTTACTTTGCCGGGGCTGCGGGTTGTTCGCAAGAGATACCGCGCCCCCGGAACGCAAAGGGTACAAGAAGGAACATGGGTGGGTTTTAGTCAGTAAAAGTCTGACACTCCCTCCCGCCCCGCCCAGGCCCAGGGCGGGAGAAGTTATTTGATGATTTCCCACCCACCAAAAAAAAAAAAATCCTATGTTACTTGGGGTCGGCATGCTATCGCTGACTCCCTTCCCTTTCATATCATTCTTCATACAATCCATCCATCTTTTCTTTGGCCTCTCTCTTCCTCTCCACCCATTCACATTTATAACTCTTTTAGTCATACGCGTTTCATCCCTCCTCTTAATTCATAGAGAACTAAAGTACATCACTAAAAGAAATGACAATTGTGTATAAGATCATGCAACTTTCTACTCTGTTTTTATAGCATCTGAGTTTAATATTATTTGGCAAATAAAAACTGCTCTAGTATAGTAGTACCGCAGACAAAGCCAAGGTCAAAAGCTAGTTCTAAATAAGAATTCTTCTTTTTAATCCCCGACGCAAAAACGACGGAGTGTTATAAGTTTGACGTGCCTGTGTGTGTGTATATGTGTGTGTGTCTGTCTGTGGCATCGTAGCTCCCGCACGCATTAACCGATTTTGGTTTAGTTTTTTTTGTTTGAAAGGTATATTAGTTCGGAGTGTTCTTAGCTATGTTTGATGGAAATCGGTTCAGCGGTTTCAAAATTATCAGCTCTTTTGTTTGCTACGGTAGGATTCTTTTCGGGGGTTACTTAGTTACTTAAATTTTATATTTTTATTATTTTTAAAGATCAATACATTCTTGGAGATCTGTAAGAATATCTCTAAAGTGTATCGGAGCAACAATATTCTGATAACAATGGGAGAAGATTTCCACTACCAGGAGGCTGCGATGTGGTTTAAGAACTTAGACAAGCTGATTCAGTAAGTCGGCCATCTTTGATTAAGCATGACATAAGCCCTAGATCAATCTAGACAATCGGTGACCGATTTTTTGTCGGAGAGAATGGAACATATGAATTGGGTAGATGACACTATTAAACAATAATTCCAAGACACAAATTTGCAAAATGAACAGTTTATTGTAGCTCTGAAAACCCGCCGACTGCTCGGTAGCCTAGTGGTCCTAAGCGCGACTGCTACGCTAGAGGTCTTGGGTTCGATTCCCAGGTAGAGCAAAAAGTGTTATTGGGTTTTTTTATGAAATTCTCAGTCGCAGCTCGGAGTTAGGATTTGTGCCCGGTTAATGGCAATAGGCTCGCCCCCTATTACATGGGACCTAAACAAACCGGCGAACTGTGGGTGTACATAAGTACACCTCTGCCTAACCCTTCGGGGCATACAGACGTGATGGTATGCTGAAAACCCGATGAATTTTTAAATAACTATAAAATTCGATTTTTAGTTGCTTTAAAATCAATAAATAGTGAATTGAGATGACAAAAAAGTGACGTCATAGTTTAGTATTGTCATACAAAATCTATGGGGAATCGCGTTTTGACAGCTCATAAAAAGTATGTCAAATGACTAGTGGGACGATTATCGGTCCTACAAAAAGTCAAAGGTGAAAGTCGTCTGACATTTTAGAAGTGCAAACTTCTTCAGCTGCTTTAACCAATTTTTGGTAGACGTAAAGCTTATCAGTTTTCTTCATCAACATGATATTGGTTTTTCACTTCTGTCAGCAGTTCCCATGACTCCTTATTTTTTTGTTTCGGGGTGGAGAATCCTCAAGGACGCCCATTCTGGAGGGAGCTATGGGGTCTGTCAGGCTCTTACTGAGTTAAAACCCTTCCTGGTGTACCTTTCTTAAGTTTGTCTATGTCAGACCAGAATTAAGCCAGAATTCTAAATGATCCCGCCGGTAAACAAAGATGGGATAAACATATCATCACGCCTGTATTCACCGAAGGTATAGGCAGAGGTGTACTAATGTTAGTTCTTCTGCGGATCTCCTAATTTCTGATTTCGCAGATAGACCCCGAGCGTAGCCGACTCCATTGGTCTCACATAATAGTTACTGAACCAATTTTTTATACACTCAATCTGCTTAGCCTTTTCCCAACTACGTTGGGGTCGGTTTCCAGTCTAACCGGATGCAGCTGAATACCAGTGTTTTACATGGAGCGACTGCCTATCTGACCTCCACAACCCAGTTAGTGGTCAACATAATACTTCTTGGTTAGACTGGTTGTCAGACTTCGCGGCTTCTGACTATCCGTAACGACTGTCAAAGATCTAGAAATGACAGCCGGGACCAACGGCTTTACGTGCTTTCCGAAGCACGAGGTTGTCACACCACCAACTTCCAAACTCCGGGCTGCTACTGAGCTAATCCTAATGGAAAAACCCAATAACAAGTTTACACTAACAAGTGAAAACTTAAATCCAGTGTACATTTTTGTTGTCTTCTGGGCTGACGATAGATGGCGTTATATCCAAAATAGTAGTTTTGTACCTAATAGAATTAATATTAAAGAATGCTGGATTCGGTTTTCTCCTTATTAAAACTGAGCTTTGGCCACTGACATAAGGATTATGTTTGCATGATAAAACTGCTAAACCACTACTAAACTAATCTTAACAAGATTAGTTTAGCAGTAGAGCTCTGTGTGAAGGAGCTCGTCCGGGGAAGTACTACCACCATACCTATTTCTGCCGCAAAGCAGCTTGTAGTGTTCCGGTTTGAAGGGTATGGGTGCCAGTGTAGTTACAGGCACATGAGCCGTTTCAACTTTGTCTCTGGGATGGCAACTCAAGGCCTCTGGTATTGCAGATGTGTATAGGCAGCGGTGACCACTTAACATCAGGTGGGCCGTCGGCTTGTTTGCCATCATTAAGGTGATTAGATAGATGTTGCATGACTGAATACTGTGCATGTCTTAGACAACTATAATTGTACGCTTTTTTTGAGCATATTTGATTAATTACTACATGCCCGCAACTTCGTCTGCGGGGGAAATATGTTCACCCTCGTTAAATTAGGTCTTTCGTTACTACTCCGCACCCGTGGGCCGTAGCGTGATGATATATAGCCTATGTTACTCAGGAATAATGTAGCTATGTATTGGTGAAAAAATTTTAAAATCGGTCCAGTAGTTTCGGAGCCTATTCGTTACAAACAAACACAAAAAAATCTTTGCTCTTTATAATATCATTATTTATTTATAGCCAAGCACTTAGGCATAACTTTTAGATATTTATTGACGAAATATTTTCACAATCGGACTAGCAGTTTCTGAGATTAGCGGGTTCAAATAAACCAACTATTCAGCTTTATAATTTTACTATAGATTATCAAGATTTTAAATACCACATGTTAGCATTTGAAAATATTTGAAATACTGTTTTGTTCCCATTTTAAAAACGTCGCCCCACACTAGGAATGTTTCCTGTGTCGTGGGTGCGTTTACAAACATATAAACTCACATACACAAACAGCCAGACCCGAAACAACTATGTATAGGGCGTTTATTTTTGGTGCTCGTTGGGAATCCTCATGGGCTTTCTCCGTCGTGGGGCTGACGGAGGGACATGCCGGGCTCTTACCGGTTAAAACCACTTCAGTTTTCCACCTCTGCCTATGGCCTGGGGGTGCGGGATTCGCGCAAGCGTTCAACGCTCCCCCGACAGGCCTCGACCCGCTGTTCCTCAGTGAGACCCTCCTCCCCGTGCAGCCATACCCATCATGGCCTCACGCACTCTTGAAACTATCTGTAAGCCGATTCAATAGCGGATTCTGAGAAAAACGGCTTTTTGGGCGTGTGTTGTTAGAAAAGGTGGAAATGACTTTCCATTCATGAAAGCCATTTAAAAGCGTTTTCTATAGTCTAATACCTAGTATTGATACCACATTATTCTTGAAGAAAACTCAACTAGGAATCGAATGCATATTTACCTAAAGTTCTTTTATAAAATTATACATTTCGACCGAGCACACGCTGTGCGCCTCACAGGGACGGCAAACAATGTAGGCCTCCTGCCACGGCAGTATTTAAGCGGGACACGCAGTTGGAAAAATTCGCCATGCAGTTCGGGAGAATCCATTTTCCCACGCAAAATTTTGCACTAACTATTTGGTCATCATTCCGTCGTGCCTCAAGCGAATTCTGACCTAAGAGGCTAAGGCCCGACGCCTATAGGCGGCATGGCACGGCAAGGTTATTTTTTGTCGGCAATGTAACCTAATGGAATGTAAATAAAGTTAAAATTTCAATGTTAACGGCCGTAAGCATACCGTGGTATAGATTTTGTACTTACGACCGTTATTATTGAAATTTCAACTTTATTTGGATACGGTTAAGTTATATTTTTATTTGTCGCCAAAATCCCTTGCCATGCCGTGCCGCCAATGGGCGTCGGGCCTTAAAGAAAGTTCGTAGGGTACATTAACGGATAGTATCCATAATTTATTTCCAGATCGACGTATTTTTAGATTACGTCAAAAATCAAGCTTGGCATTATAGGAGTAATAATGTCATAGTCACTATGGGGGGTGATTTCACATACCAAGATGCAACTATGTGGTATATAAATCTCGATAAATTAATTGAGTGAGTATTTAATACACAATTTCAAATTTATTTATTAAAACTTTTGCACATAATGTAAATAATACACTGTACAAAGGCGGACTTAATGCCTTTGGCATTTTCTACCAGTCTACCTTAGGGTAATGCAGAGACAAAACATAGTAGGTGCAAGGAACAGAAAGTTTCCAGGAATAAAATATAATAAATACATATATACATACATACAAACAAAATATACAGAGTAGAGAAAGATAAAAATACATAGGTGGAGAAATATAACAAACTAATTGTGAGACGAGTCTGCCAACTTCATAAGCAAGTGTTCACGAGCTTTTACTTTGAATGTGAACCGACTGGTGGCCATCCTGATATTCTGAGGAAGCGCATTCCAAAGGAAAACCGCCTGGACAAGAAAAGATGATTAGATTTTGGAGATTTTGTAGTAGTAGAGCTCTTTGTGAAGGAGCTCGTCCGGGGAAGTACTACCACCATACCTATTTCTGCCACAAAGCAGCGTTGCTGTGTTCCGGTTTGAAGGGTATGGGTGCCGGTGTACTTACAGCCACATGACATTAACTTTGTCTCTGGGATGGCAACGCATCTGCAAGGCCTCTGGTATTGCAGATGTGTATAGGCAGCGGTGACCACTTAACATCAGGTCGGCCGTCGGCTTGTTTGCCATTCAATGATAGTAAAAATACATAAAAAATAACCAGCGGTCGAACAATACGTTTCTAACGATACCTCATATGTCGAATTACGATAAGTAGTTTAGAAGTTATGAAGCAACAGATGAACATACATAGCGGATAAACCTTCCTCTTGAATCACTGTCTTTTATGAAAAACCGCATTAAAATGCGTTCCCAGATTAAAAGATCTAAGCGTACAGACGGCGGGAAGCGACTTTGTTTTATACAATATAAAGATACGAATAAATTGGTATTCTAACTGCATGCAATGGTGCCTAATGCTTTGGTTTCTGAATATTGTTTCTCCCGCTTTATTGTTTTTTAATATTTGAGCTTATTTCTACTAAAACAAGCCAACCCACAATCTCTCAATAAATAACGTCAAACTTATTTTAATAGGTCAAGTATGTTATGTTTAAAACTTATGTTTTGAAAAGTTTTAATTAAATAATAAATAAAAATGGTTAAAATTTTAATGTGGGTTAGTTTGTTTTAGCAGAATTGAACCTTATTGTGTAGAAGGCATTACAAAGCAATGGCAACGCATTAGCAAGGCCTCTGGTATTGCAGATGTGTATAGGCAGCGGTGACCGCTTAACATCAGGTGGGCCGTCGTCGGCTTGTTAGCCATCCAGTGATATGAAAAAACGATTTTGTAATATTATGTAGTGTTAAATATTTTACGGAACCCTTCATATGATTTTTTTTCTACTTATCACACTATCACGCCTGTATTCCCCGAAGGGTTAGGCAGAGGTGTACCAATATACACCCACAGTTCGCCGGTATGTTTAGGTCCCTTGTAAGAGAGGGCAAGCTTATTGATTTTATTGTTTTTTTGTTTGAACTGCCTCGTTAGCCTAGTGGTCTTAAGCGCAACTGTTGCGCTAGAGGTCTTGGGTTCGATTCCCAGGTCGAGCAAAAAGTGTTATTGGGTTTTTCTATGGAATTCTCAGTAGCAGCTCGGAGTTAGGATTTGTGCCCGGTTTATGGCAATAGGCTCGCCCCCTATTACATGGGACTTAAACATACCGGCGAACTGTGGGTGTACATTGATGTGTGTGTTGTTTTTTTTCCATTGGTGTTGATAATATCTTTATTATTTTAGATACGCTAACTTGAAAGCAGCTAAAGATGGATCAAATATAACATTGTTTTACTCCACACCAAATTGTTATTTGAAAGCCATCAACGATGCCAAGTAAGTATATTTATTCCTTCCTATATACCCCGCGGTGTCAGCTGCCGTCAGTTACGTCTTTGGCTACTGCTCCGCTCCCGTTGGTCGTAGCGTGATGTTCTACACGTATAAATCTTCTTATTGAATTACTCTAGCTACAGGTGAAAACCGCATTAAAATCCGTTGCGTAGTTTAAAAGATCTAAGCGTACAGACGGCGGGAAGCGACTTTGTTTTATACTATGTCGAGAAGAAATTATGCGTGCGGTTTGTGTAGTGATTGAGCGCTTGGCTGTTGCGCTGTGTGTCGCGGGTTCGATTCCCGCACGGAACAAATATTTGTATGGCTTACAGATAATTGTAAAAATAACATTCCTAATACGAAGCATAGAAAACAATTTATCTTTCCATAAATTTTTTTCAGCCCGACTCTTCCAACGAAGTCCGACGATTTCTTCCCATACGCGAGTGACCCCACAGCGTACTGGACTGGCTACTTCACCTCTAGACCTACCACGAAGTACTTTGAAAGAGAAGGGAACAATTATTTACAGGTACGTGGAGAGGAGATCAGAGAGAGGGAGAGAGAAAGAGAGGGAGATGATCATGATCGTAAAATACCTACCAATGCCAATTTTTTCACCTGCCTTCAGTTAGGTACGTCTTTGGTTACTGCTCCGCTCCCGTGTGTCGTGGCGTGATGTTATATATCTTCATGACTCTGACTGTTATATAGACAAAGTTTTTTTCCAATCCGACTGTTGAGCGAGATTGCTAAGCGTGGGGTCCTGGGTTCGATTCCTAGGTCGGTTATTGGGTCTTTCTATTAGGAATTTGTTAGTAACTCAACGGAGTTTGGAAGTTGGTGGTGTGACACCCCCGTGTCTCGGAAAGCACGTGAAGCCGTTGTTCCTGCGCCTGATCTCTTCCCGGTCGTGTCGGATTGCCGTCCCATCGGACTATGAGAGCAAAGGAAGAGGACGTGCACCTGTGTTTGCGCACACACTTGTGCACCATAATATCTCCTGCGTACTTGGCAATCTCCATTAAGATTTATTTATTTAATATTTTGTTTTGTTAACTCCCGACTAAAAAAGAGGGGTGTTATAAGTTTGACGTGTTTGTGTGTCTGTCTGCGGCACCGGAGATCTTAAACGGGTAAACCGATTTGAAAGCCGATTTCCTAGCAGTGATTCTGATATATGTTTCATCGAAATTGGTGCAGCCGTTTCAAGGTTATCAGCTCTTTTGTTAGCTGTGGTAGGGATCTATATTCTTCTGTCAGGGGATACATAAATTTTTTAATTTTATTTGCCTGTTTACTTTCAGGTCGTAAAGCAGTTACAAGCATTAGCTGACCTACAGGCGCATAATCAATTTGTTTTGGATGAACTGAAGAGTGCTATGGGTAAGAAAAACAAACATATTTTTTCTAATACTCTCTTACGAATCCCAATTTAAATGGGATGGGAAACATGCCCACGGCCCACCTGATGTTAAGTGGTCACCGCTGCCTATAGATATCAGCAATACCAGAGGCCTTGCAGATGCGTTGCCAACCCAGAGACAAAGTTGAAATGTGTCATGTGCCTGTAACTACACCGGCACCCATACCCTTCAAACCGAAACACTACAAGCTGCTTTGCGGCAGAAATAGGTATGGTGGTAGTACTTCCCCGGACGAGCTGCTTCACTAAGAGCTCTACTGCTATGGCGAGAAGAACATATAATTGGGTATATGACACCACTAATCAATTGACATACTTTTTATGAGCTGTCAGAACGCGATTCCCCCATAGACTTTGTATGACAATACTAAACTATGACGTCACTTTTTTCACATCTCAATTCAATAACTATTTATTGATTTCATCACACCTGTATTCCCCGAAGGGTTAGGCAGAGGTGTAAAAATATACACCCACAGGTCGTCGGTGTGTTTAGGTCCCATGTTATGGGGGGCGAGCCTATTGCCATTAACCGGGCACAAATCCTAGCTCCGAGCTGCTACTGAGAATTTCATAGAAAAACCCAATAACACTTTTTGCTCGACCTGGGAATCGAACCCAAGACCTCTAGCGTAGCAGTCGCGCTTAGGACCACTAGGCCAACGAGGCAGTTAAGTTTTTCTGAAGTTGTGTCTTGGAATTATTGTTTAATAGTGTCATGTACCCAACAGTCGGCTTCTGTTACACTCTGTATGTCTGTGTTCGCAGGAGTGATGCAGCATCATGATGCTATAACAGGCACTGAGAAGCAACACGTTACACATGATTACGAGAGACTTTTGAACGAAGCCATCGATGACGCCCTTATCATAGCTAGACAAGCCTTCAAGTAAGTTGAACAACTATCTATACATCCCGCGGTGCCGCAGTTACGTCTTCGGTTACTGCTCCGCTCCCGCTGGTCGTAGCGTGATAAACCTTACTCAAGTCCTACTAATATTATAATAATAATAATAATAATTCATTTATTTATTCAAGTGACAAAGACTCATATACACACAATTCAATTCACAATTCAATAAATAACACAAAAAAAAAATGTAAAAAAAAAAAAAATATAAATGTGAACGTTTGTGAGGATGTATGTATGTTTGTTACTCTTTCACGCTTAAACGGCTGAACGGATTTGTATGAAATTTGGCACTGAGATAGATTGTAGTGTGGAATAACACATAGGATACTTTTTATCCTGAATATGTAAGGTTCCCGCGGGATAATAAAAATATATCAAATTCACGAACAAAGTCGCCAGAATCTAGTCAGCTATATGCCAGTGAAAGTCCCTTCCAAATCGGTCCAGCCGTTTCGGAGCTTTACAGAAACAAACAAACAGACAGACAGACATAAAAAAATAAAATATGTTTTTTTGATATTTATACCATGTAAATTGAAAAATGTATTTAGTTAAAAGCCATTATTTGGACGTCACAAACAGACATTACAAATTTATTTATATGTATGTATTGATTAACATTATTTTGTAACCCCCGACGGTGTGTTATAAGTTTAACGTGTTTGTGTGTGTGTGTCTGTCTGTGGCATCGTAGCTCCCACACGCATGTACCTTTTTTGATTTAGTTTTCTTTGTTTGAAAGTTTAATTACTCGGGAGTGTTCTTAGCTACATTTGATGGAAATTGGTTCAGCGGTTTCAAAGTTATCAGCTCTTTTGTTAGCTGCGGTAGGGATGTCTATTCTTCTGTCGGGGGTTACTTAAAATATTTAATTTTGTGTTTTTACAGTAAAATGACACAAAGAGGGGAATCAGAATTGCCGATATTTAATTTCCAAAGATGTCATCTGAACGAATCAAGCTGTGAGGTTTCTGAAAATAGCGAAAAATTCATTGTAAGTATTAATATTAAATAACACCAGCCTATTATTGTCCCACTGCAGATCAAAGGCCTCTTCTCACACAGAGAAGGCACGAGCATTGATCACCACGCTTGCTCAAGGCGGATTGCCGATTTCAGACTTATATTAATTACAAGCCCAGGTTTCCTCACGATGTTTTCCTTCAACAATGTCAGTGATGTCCGAAATAAACTTAGAAAGTACATGTATAATATTGTCCGGGTTTGAACCCATGTATGAGAGGCGGGCACCATAACCGCTGGGCCGTCACGACATTATAACATCATTAATGTTATATTTATTCAATATTGGCATCTGCCCGGAATTATACCCGCGTAGAAATCGAGTATGTATACCGCAAGGCGGTCCGCAGTCAGAGCAATTTTTGCGCACACATTTGTGCACTATATCGCCTGCGTACTTGGCTAGTCTTCGTTGTGATTGGCCGTCGTAACCGAAATTCAATAAGAAGAAATATAATATACATACCATCACGCCTGTATTCCCCGAAGGGTAAGGCAGAGGTGTACCAATGTACACCCACAGTTCGCCGGTATGTTTAGGTCCCATTTAATAGGGGGCGAGCCGATTGCCATTAACCGGGCACAAATCCTAACTCTGAGCTGCTACTGAGAATTTCATAAAAAAACCCAATAACACATTTTGCTCGACCTGGGAACCGAACCTATGACCTCTAGCCAATAATATACATATATTACTATTTTAATTTACAGATAACTATATACAATCCCCTGGGTTGGACTGTTAAAGAACCAATACGGATACCGGTGGAAGCTGGCTTATTTGAAGTGTATGGTCCAGATGGTAAGTTCAAACTTATATCTACTTAGCCTTTTCCCAACTATGTCGGGGTCGGCTTCCAGTCTAACCGGATGCAGCTGAATACCAGTGTTTTACATGGAGCGACTGCCTATCTGACCTCCACAACCCAGTTACTGGGCAACACGATACCGCTTGGTTAGACTGGTTGTCAGACTTCCCGGCTTCTGACTATCCGTAACGACTGTCAAAGATCTACGAACGAGAGCCGGGACCAACGGCTTTACGTGCTTTACGAGGCACGGGGGTGTCACACCACCAACTTCCAAACTTAACAAATGTTTTTCAGTTATCTTATTAAAGTTACTTTTCATATTACATTGTCAAGCAATATGTGTATACACCACTATTTTTTAGTTAGTACAAAAAAATGGGGCTCTATTTGTGGTGTAATTTCAAAATTTCAGCTCAATCGAACACCGGGAAGTGGGTCAAATTTAACTTGTGAGATTTGATTAGCCACAGACACCGGTTAATAAAATCTGCTGCGCGGGAGTCCTGGGTTCGATTCCCCGTTCGGGCAAAGTGTTATTGGGTGTCTCTTTTAGAAATTTCTCAGTAGCAGCCCAGAGTTTGGAAGTTGGTGGTGTGACACCCCCGTGCCTCGGAAAGCACGTAAAACCGTTGGTCCTGCGCCTGATCTCTCCCCGGTCGTGTCGGATTGCCGTCACATCGGACTATGAGAGTGAGGGAAGAGGGAGTGCACCTGTGTTTGCGCACACACTTGTACACCATAATATCTCCTGTGTCTGTATTGAGATTAACCGCCGTGACGGAAATCATTCTGATTATTCATATTTCAATTTAATTCCCAGGACTAAAACTCAAAACTCAAATGGTTCCAATACCGAACAGAGTAAAAAACATACCAACCAGAAAGTCGAAAGCTATACAAGAAATAGTTTTCATAACAGACTTGAAGCCGCTCTCATACAAGTCTTTTTACGTTAAGAGAACGTCAACACGAAGACAGAGAAGCTTGGAGAAGAACTACCAATTCTTCGTGAAGGTTAACAACAATTTGTGGGAAAAGAAACCTTTTGTAAGTATAGATGATAGCATAAAAGATAAAGATGCTACCAAAGATAACACAGGGAACATAAAATCCGTAGCGTACACCGTAGATTACTTTGATGGTCCGCCAAATATTGGTGGTGATGATGCAAATCTGGACATTCTAAAAGATGGTGTCAATGATGACGATGTCTTAGCGTTGGAGAAGTTTCTAAATGAAAACAGAAAAACGGCGAAGAAGCCAGTCGAGCGGAAGTTAGAGTATCCTACGCTGAGTATGGATGAGAAGAGGATGTTGTCGGATGAGCCGAAGGTCGTGGAGAAGTTCGATGATGAAGTTATGTTCGGAAATCAGGTGAGTTTTGAAGACAAACTTTGTCTCGGTGAATTTAGATGATGTGACCTTGAGTTTAGGGGAGGCCTGTCGAGAGACGACTCCCGGCCGCCGTAGACGCGGGCCTGTGGACGGTGAGCAATGGGTAGCTCACCGTCCACACGTTGCATAACGACAGGCCGTGTCGACCGCGCGTTCGTGTTCCACGCGCGCCTCAAAGAGATGTCAGCAAATCGGAGGGGCCAGTCAGGGCCGATGCCTGCCGGGGCTGCGGCTTGTTCGCAAGAGCAACCGCGCCCCTGAAACGCTAAGGGCACAAGAAGTAACATGGATGGGTTTTAGTCAGTAAAAGTCTGAAACTCCCTCCCGCCGGCGGGGAAGTCATTTGATGATTTCCCATCCGAAAAAAAAGGATAGGCCTGTGTCCACCGCGTGGAATACTACGCGTCTCTCTGACGTAGCGGGGTTAGTCAAATTCCCTCTTGACCTGAGGAGGCCTTTAGAGGTAGGCCGGCACCAGTCGGGCACACCGGGCTGGTTTTTGTCAGCAAGAGTCTGACAGACTGAGTAGTAGAGCTCTCTGTGAAGGAGCTCGTACCGGGGAAGTACTACCACCATACCTATTTCTGCCGCAAAGCAGCTTGTAGTGTTCCGGTTTGAAGGGTATGGGTGCCGGTGTAGTTACAGGCACATGAGACAGTTCAACATTGTCTCTAGGATGGCAGCGCTACGCAAGGCCTCTGATATTGCAGATGTCTATAGGCAGCGGTGACCATCAGGTGGTCCGTCGATGCAAAATTTTGTCCCCTCCTATTAAAACAACGATTTCCTTTTCAGTTCTACAAGCTTAATGCCAACAAAGTAACTGGATTGATTCAGGATATAACCTTCCCTGATCACTCTCGCTTAAACTTCTCCACAAACATGTACTACTATTCTGGATGCTGTGGAGACAATCATGACACAGTCCACCGCTCCTCAGGAGCTTACATCTTCAGACCACAAACTAATTACCTTGTCAAATTGGACACACAAAAAACTGAACTAATCGATGGAGATTTAGTCAAAGAATTTAGAGTGGACCTGTACCCTAGTGGTTTTATCAACACTAAAGTGTATGACGATTTGAAATTCATTGAAACAGAATGGATAGTTGGACCCATACCGATCACAGACGACATAGGCAAAGAATACGTCATTAAATACGCAACTGACATAATAAATAACGGTGAATTTTATACAGATTCCAACGGAAGGCAGATGTTGAAGAGAAAACTGAATTACAGACCGCAATGGGATGTTAGCTTAGCTGAATCAGTACCTGGCAACTATTACCCAGTGACGAACGAAATTTATATTGAGAATGAAATGGGCAATTTGAGAATTACTGTGTTGCCGGATAGGTCGGAAGGTGGTACCTCACTGAATAATGGAGAAATAGAGTTGATGCTGCATAGAAGACTGCTGTGTGATGATGCGTTTGGAGTCGGAGAGGCATTGAATGAGACAGCGAATGAGCAGGGACTGGTAGTTAGAGGCAAACACAGAATAATAATAGGCACAGACAAAGAATTTATTGAAAGAAATGTCTTTGGACTCCATCTAGGTCCAACAGTACTCTTCTCCGATGCAAAGAATATAAAATTTGATGAATGGCTAAAAATGAACAACGAATACAGTTGGCTTGACAATGATTTGCCAAACGGTATCCATCTGCTTACCCTAGAACCCTGGGATTCCAAACTCTTGATCAGATTCGAAAATTACTTGGAATATGAAAAATTGTACACGGAAATCAATTTTAATAAGATTTTCAAGAATATTGAAATTACTTCGGTTCAGGAGACAATGTTGTCTGCAAACTTGTTTTTGGATGAATACACACCTTGGGTTTGGGATACAGATAATGCATCTCATGTTGTGCCAGAAGATAGAGTCCGAGTGATTAACGGCGATTTGACAATACAAATCAAACCTAAACAGATTAGGACTTTTATTGTTTCTTATCGTAGTAAAAAGGAGCCAACCCCAAAACCTAAGATTGTTTAGTAGGTCTGTGTTCATCAGGGAATGGAAATATCGGATGCATATTTAACTAAACTTCAGAAGGCCAGGTACCCTTCGGTTAATATGCCGCGCTTGCTCAAGGCTTTCCTTTACCGATGTCAGTGATGTCCGAGATACACTTAGAAAGCACGTAAGATTTGAAAAGTCGCATTGGTATTGTAACCAGCACGACCGTTCACACAAATTCATTTTTGGGTTAATTCTGGGGTCTTCTGTGTTTTTGGCATGCCATTGGTCCGACTGAGGGACTAATAAGTGCCGCGTCTGCACGTTATTAGCCCGTTTTTTGTTTAAAAAGTCCTCGTTTATGTAATAAACAGTTTAGTTGAACTATTTCTCGAATAACCATGAAATTAAAAAAAATATAAGCCATCGAAGATTTGTTTCTATCTCTTTTTAGCGAAACGAAATTTGACACGGAGTTTATATGGCCGTAGTGTTATGTGACGTCACAGTTCATGTCGGATCTCTCTGTCTAATCGGTGCGTAATTAATAGTTTTTAATGCTTATATCGACCGTACTTTTTGGCTGATTTTAATCTTAATTTCACTTTTTGCCATCTCTACTACGGTATTTCCATATTTTGTTAATAAATGCAATTAGAAAAATTCATGCACATTCACTATTGCTTAGTTTAATTCATTAGGTGGGGGCCCCCAAGTTGCGTTAGCCAGGGGCCCCACAAAATCACAGTCCGGCCCTGCCTTCTATTCGTATAGGTAAATTTGTATCCGACTGTCCAATCCCTAGATCACGAGATATATCACGCTACACCTTACCAGTATAATCTGACCCCGCATTGAATAGAGATTTCATACAATGCAAGGTCACCGTAGACAACAATATGCTGGTACAGTTTTTCATTTTTTAATTCATAAAGAACTGAAATGCATTACGAACAGAGTTGAAAATAGTCTGCAAGAAATAATTAGTTATAGATATAATCAATTGATATACTTTTTATGAGCTGTCAAACCGCGATAGATTTTGTATGACAATACTAAACTATGACGTCACTTATTCACCAACTCAATTAACCCATATCATCTCAGTGTTCCATTTTAGAAAAACACTAATTTTAAAATGCGTTCAAAAATTATAACAAAAAAATAAAAAAAGTAACCGTTTCAAAAATGGAACACTGGGATGATATGGGTTAATTAGCCTAGTGGTCCTAAGCGCGACTGCTACGCTAGAGCTCTTGTGTTCGATCCCCAGGTCGGGCAAAGTGTTACTGGGATTTTTTGTGCCATTCTCAGTAGCAGCTCGGCGTAAGGATTTCAGCACGATTAGTGACAATTGGCTCGCCCCCTATTACATGGGACCTAAACAGCGGCGAACTGTGGGTGTACAATTGGTACACCTCTGCCTAACTCTTAGGGGAATACAGGCGTGATGGTATGTGTGTCATGTCTAGGAATTATTGGTTATTGGTGTCTGTTATCGGGGATAGATATAGATCGTGTTGAGAATCCAGCATAGGTATCTCCTTAAATTTGTCGAGCATGGAAAACAGCATCTTGTATAGTTGATATACGCAATATAATGTTCATATTTACGTTTTATGTGTGGAATTAATGAACTAAATAAATACAAAAAACATATATTTTAGAATTATTTTTGTACTTTTATTTAAATCCTATCACCTTAATTAAGTGACTAACAAATGAAATTAATCACCATTTTGATTAACCGACTTGAAAAAAAGGAGGTTATCAATTCGTCTGTATGTTTTTTTTGTATGTGTGTTACGCGATAACTCCGCCAATTATGAATAGATTTGGAAGATTCTTTTTTCGTTTGATAGGTCATACTTCAAAGGTGGTCCCATATAAATTTTATAGAAACTGGTTCAGTAGCCTGGTAAAAAAAAATATGTCATCCAAGTAAACGAATAAGCGTATTTTGCTTTCTTGTGACTTTTAAGTGGTGTCTTGTTAATTTACGTAGTGTAACTGTTCCTTCACGGATTTGGATGACAGGAAATTGATACTGTGCCCGGGTAATGGCAATAGGCTCGCCCCCTATTACATGGGACCTAAACATACCGGCGAACTGTGGGTGTACAATGGTACACCTCTGCCTACCCGTTCGGGGAATACAGGCGTGATGGTATGTGTATGAAATTGATACTAAGTAGCGAAAAATAAAATCATTTAAAAAAAAAAACACAAGCTCCTTCAAAAACTAAAAAGTGAAAAATAACTTTAGCTTTGGAAGTCAACGAGCTGAGGGGAGAAGTCATTTGATGATTTCCCATCCCGAACTAAAAAAAAAGCTTTGGAAGTCGGTGGCTTCCGTTCTGTTTGTTGTTTTGTATAGCCACCAAAAAAAGTCTTCGCTAAAAGGGATGGTTAAATATACTACAAAAGAATGTAAGGAAAAACTGACAATAATCATGTGGGGCTGTCCGGGGAAGCACTTCCACCATACCTGTTTCTGCCGCAAAGCAGCTTGTAGTATTCCGATTTGAAGGGTATGGGTGCCGGTGTAGTTACAGGCACATGACACACTTCAACTTTGTCTCTGTGATGGCAACGCATTTACAAGAGATCTGGTATTGCAGATGTCTCATCATCATCTACTTAGCCTTTTCCTAACTATGTTGGGGTCGGCTTCCAGTCTAACCCGATGCAGCTGAATACCAGTGTTTTACATGGAGCGACTGCCTATCTGACCTCCACAACCCAGTTAGTGGGCAACACGATACCTCTTGGTTAGATTGGTTGTCAGACTTCCTGGCTTCTGACTATTCGCAACGACTGTCAAAAATTTATGAATGACAGTCGAGTCCAATACAAGAACCGGTCAATTGCGTGTCGGACCACGCGAAGTGTAGGGTTCCGTAGATTTTATAACAGTCAAGTGCGGGTTGTATTTGCTGACTGATAGTTTCGTACCATGCTCCAACTACAAGCCAAACATGATTACCTACCTAATTTGACTTCCAGCGCCATCTATCGACATTTCTATGGAGTTGTTCTTTCTAGTACCAATAGTTTTTGAGCTAAACCGCGGACAGACAGACATGGCGAAACTATAAGGGTTCCTTGTTGACTAGGGAACCCTAGAAAGGCGTGTGTATGTGAAATGAAACAACAAATAACAAGTTAAATGATGAACTATAATAATACAACTTAGATTGTCATTTACTTAAATAATACATTCATAATACATTGTTTAAAACTAAATTAACTTATTGCATTCGTAAACAAATCCACTATACGGAAACGGAAGCGATCAAACTAAGTAGAGTAGCCGCCACGAGTCGTGAGCACAAAGGTTAAGTTAATTATTAGGTTCCTTTCTGGAATCTAAAAAACCAATCGACCCAAAAAACCCAGGGAGGAACCTAAAAATCAACTTGATGTTTGTGCTCACGACTTGTGGCGGCTACTATGACGTTATGCATACAACCATAAGAAAGCTGAAGAGTTTTTGAAGTAAAACTTTTTTACGCACGCTTGACTTGGGTCAAGCTGGTGAATGCTTGACGAGAGCGTTACGGAAATTAATGTGATCGGGCGAACGGAAGTTGAGAGGGAGATATAAGTTAATGAAGATAGAAAGGGAGACAGTTACATTTCGTATATTACTGTAGGAGCAAGAGAGGGCAGTGCGCGCGCTCATTGTCTTTCTCTCTTCCTCAAGTGACGGGACTGAAGTTTTACTTCAGTCGTGTGGTCTAAAGCACACGTGTCTTTTTTTTGCTTGTTTGAGCGCGATAATCTCTGGAACTACTACTCGGATCGGAAAAATATGTTTGTATATGATAGCCAGATTCATGAACAATAATATAGGCTATATAACATCACGCTACGATACACGGGAGCGGAGCAGTCAGCAAAGACGTAAGTTAACGCGGGTGAAAAAGTTCATGCAGTCGAAGTCCCGGGCTGCAGCTAGTATCCTATATGCGAATCCCCTAAACAACCAAGTTATTACAGACTCCTAGGTCTTAAAAGGAAACATTGTGTATTTTTACTTAGAGACTAAATTGTCAGTTTCACACGTCAAACATAAAAATAATGAGCCTTCGTCATATATACATAAAGCACACTTAAAAATAGCAGTAGTAGAGCTCTTTGTGAAGGAGCTCGTCCGGGGAAGTACTACCACCATACCTATTTCTGCCGCAAAGCAGTACTGTGTTCCGGTTCAAAGGGTATGGGAGCCGGTGTAGTTACAGGCACATGACATGTTTTAACTTTGTCTCTGGGATGGTAACGCATTAGCAAGGCCTCCGGTATTGCAGATCTGTATAAGCAGCGGTGACCACTTAACATCAGGTGGGCCGTCGGCTTGTTTGTCACCCAATGACAGTAATTGAACGTTAGAAGTTGGACTCAAAATTGGCTAATCAATCTGAGATTATTATATGCCCTTTAGTAATCGTATATTCTCGTGTAACTCACAACAAACGTCCTAATTTGTTGCGGATATAGTTCAATCCCATCATTCAAAGATGCAATAGGCAATGGCTTAGTAAAATCACCTTGATCATCACTAAATTCCACAGTCTCATTCCCATAGACATCGTTAAAATTTTTCACAAACTTGTCCTTCCGCCAGTGAAGCGGCACATGATCTTTTAACAACATATTAGCTGCTAGGGTCATCTCTTCAATACTAACAATTTTGAAAACTGTAAACAGATCCTTAATCTGTACCCTTTTGAATCCACTTTTAACTACGTCAGATTTTTCCAAATAATTTTCCAATCTCAAAAGCAACTTGTCATGCCATTTCTCTAACGTTAAAACGTGAACACCAAAGGGTAGTTTCTTTTTGATCCCAGAAAATTCATTCTTCATCGAAAACCATTCATCATAAGTGATATTGTAGTAAGACACATGTATTGACGTGAAAACTGATGGCCCTAACTCCAGTTCTTTGGCAAATTTTTTCTCAAATACCTTATTTGGTCTATAGTCCGCCTTGGATACGTATAAATGGTGTTTTCCTCGGATGATAGGATTGCTATCGTTGAGCCAAGCTCTGATGTTATTGTCATCTGTGAAGAGTCTTCTATGTAGCATCATGTCTACTGTTCCGTCTAAGATGGAAGCACCACCTTGTGACCTGTCTGGGAAGACCGATAGACGAATATTTTGGTCCAAATCTTCTATGAAGAGTTTCGAGGTTACAGGATAGGTGTTGGCTGGAAATTAGCACAAATATTGGGTGTTAAATAAATCACATACTTGTTAAATATGCTTCTTTTTTTTTTTGGGGGGGTGTGAAATCATCAAATAACTTCTCCCGCCCTGGGCGGGGCGGGAGGGAGTGTCAGACTTTACTGACTAAAACCCACCCATGTTCCTTCTTGTGCCCTTTGCGTTCCGGGGGCGCGGTATCTCTTACGAACAACCCGCAGCTGTTAAATATGCTTGGATTCTCTAGACTGATTTCGCAATGGAAGGAAGGAGGTATTATAGTGTACAATAGTGCGCACATACAAGTGCACTCCCTCTTCCCTCACTCTCATAGTCCGATGGGACGGCCTCCGACACGGCCGGGAATTGATCAGGCGCAAGACCAACGGCTTTACGTGCTTTCTGGCACACGGGAGTGTCACACCACCAACATTTAAACTTCGGGATGCTACTGAGAAATTCTTAAAAATCCCAATAACACTTCCTGCCCGACCTGGGAATCGAACCCAGAACCCATGCTCAGAGACAGCAGAACGAAGTCCACTGCTAGTCATAGGCCTCCTCTAAAAATAATCACAATGCCCGGTCCTGCGCTGCCCTCATTCAGCGATTTGCCGCGACCTTTACCAGGTCGTCGGTCCACCTCGTGGGGGCCTTCCCACACTGCGCCTGGTACATGGTCGCCCCTCGAGACCCTTAGACCCCAACGGCTTTCTGCTCTACGAGCTATGCCCTGCATATAGCCAGAAAAAAAAAGTATCACTCACCAGCTATCGCAGAAACTGGAGTGTCTACAGCAGGTTTATAAGTCGGCCGAACATCCCTAATCCTCTTAATAGTCTGCCTCCCATTACTATCCGTGTAAAAAACGCCCTTATTAACAATATTAGTTGTGTATCTCACAAAAACTTCTTTCCCCAGATTATCTGCAAATGGAATGGGGCCCACGATCCAATCTACTTCTATTATCGGCAAACTTTTATATAGTTTTAATGTCAATCCCGCATAATCAGCAAAATAAATCTGTATTTCTTCTACAATTTCAGATTTCACGACTAATACTTCATAATTGGATCCTATATTGACGGGATATGGATCTATAGGTCTGAATATGAAGGCTCCAGGTTTTTTCTTATCAGTACCAAGTCTTTGTGGATCGTCTGACACATAGTAACACATTTGAACGTTGAAGTTTACGGTAACGCCGTTTGAGAGAACTATGTTGGATAATTTGCGAGCTGAGTCTAGGTTTATGCGTACGTACTGAAAAAAACAGATAGAATTAGATAAATAATAAATGAATAATCATCATCATCTATACTATCTATACTAATATAAAGAGGAAAGATTTGTTTGTTTGTTTGTAACGAATAGGCTCCAAAACTACACGACCGATTTTAACCATTCTTTTACCAATAGATAGCTACATTGTTCCTGAGTAACATAGGCTATATAACACCACGCTACGACCCACGGGAGCGGAGCCTGCAGTAACAAAAGACGTAACGGGTGAAATAAGCTACGCGGACGAAGTCGCGGGCAGGTCGCTAAAAAAAAAAAAAAAAAAACTGTTCAGTACGTTAGGGTTCAATTTGGTTTGACGGCACGGTTGTAAATAATTTAAGACGTCCACTCGCTTTGATAGTTTATTTTGCACTAAATAGGTACTTAATATTTTTTACATTCATATAGTATCGGACATACCGCCCACCAAAAACAATCGTTTTTTAAGTAAAGTAATTAACAATATTCATGCAATGGACTGTAACATACATAAGATTTTAATATAAGTGTACACGCAATCATATCTCAATGTTTAATTTAATTTACTTTTTATAAATGAATAGGTAACCCCTTTTTTTACACGTAATTTAAAGTCAAATCAACAAAACCCGCCCACCATAGCTTACTTGTTCTCAACGTTATTAGGCAGTGGTATTAACTTAGAAAGGGTTTTTTTTCAATTCATGATTACCCTTGCACTGTACTGTGACCACTCTTACAAGGTTATCTGCTCCAGGATGCAAATGTTTGACCCTGCCAAGTAACCATTTTGTGGGGGGTGTATCTTCATCCTTTATTATCACAAGATCTCCTACAGTTGGTGATAAAATAGGGATTTGCCATTTATATCTCTGTTGTAGCGTGTGGAGATATTCTGCCTTCCAGCGACGCCAAAATTCTTGTGTCATCTTCTGTATCATTTGCCATCTAGTTAATAGAGAGGTTTTCTGATTTTCAAAGTTAATATCAGGTACATTTATTAAAGACTCACCCACAAGAAAATGACCCGGAGTTAATGGTGTTTCTGTAGTGTTATCTATCTGGCAAAGTGGTCTTGAATTGAGGCATGCTTCGATCTGTGCTAACAGCGTGGCCATCTCTTCGTAGGTTAGCTTGGTATCTTTATTCACTCTGGTGAGATGTCTCTTAGCGGACTGAACTCCACTTTCCCACAAACCTCCACAGGTTGGCATTTTTGGTGGGATAAAGTGCCATGTTGTACCATCACTGGCTAAGAGTTCTGCGACTTCAGCTGCCAAGTTATTTTTTCCCTTCTGGAAAAGCTGCTTCAATTCTTTGGCTGCACCCACAAAGTTGGTGCCATTATCGCTCCATAAATGCATGCATGGGCCTCTGCGTGCCACAAATCTTTTAAAGGCTGCCATAAACGCTTGAGAGGTAAGATCTGTCACAGCTTCCAGGTGGATAGCACGAGTAGCCATACATACGAACAAGCATATGTATCCCTTTGTAGCGTGGTGTCCTCGGCCTTTAGACGTTCTAATTAAAACAGGTCCAGCATAATCGACACCACTATTTAAGAATGCTCGATGTGGGTTGACTCTTACCGCTGGTAACTGACCCATGAATTGATTTTTTACTTTTGCTTTATCTATTATACAAGTTTTGCATGTATGTATATGTTTTCTAACGGCTGATTTTAGACCAATAATCCAATACTTGCTTCTCAAGTATGCCATCATCAATTGGATGCCACCGTGAAGAGTTTTTGTGTGAGCTTCACTTACTAATAATTTTGTGACATGTTGATTATTAGGTATGATTATAGGATGTTTAATATTTTCTGCTATAAAAGCATTTTGTAGTCTTCCTCCCACTCTTATCAAACCCTTCTCATCTAAGAACGGTGCAAGCGTGATCAGGGTACTGTTTTTCTTTACCCTTCCATCCTTCGATAATCCTTCAACTTCCTTTCCGTAAATTAAATGTTGATAATATTTTATGCAATTCTCAACTACTCTTTCCATTTCATCAGACGTTAGATATTTCTCTCTATGGTTTGTCTCCTTTTCTTTCAGCATTCTTCTGCAATATGCCAGTACTCTTTTCATTCTTGTCATTGTTGAAAATCTTTCCCAAATAGGTTTCTCTTCTATTGTGTTGTGTAATGAAATTTTTAACTCTAATTCTGTTGGTTCAACGACTTGTCTTCGGAAATCTACTTTTTTTTGTTTCAGCCATTTAGGTCCAGCCCACCAACTCTCTTTAGCTGCTAGATCGCATGCTTTGACGCCTCTTGTAGCGAAGTCAGCAGGGTTGTCAGCGGACTGAACATGTCTCCATTGGCTGTTATCTAAGACGCGAATGATATCAGCTTCTCTATTGGCTACAAATGTTCGCCAGCGATTAGGTTGAGACTGTAGCCATGCCAACACCACCATCGAATCGGTCCAGACATAAATTTGGTCTTTACTAATTTCCAGGATTTCCATGAGATCATTAATCAACTCAGCTAGCAATGCAGCAGCACAAAGTTCTAATTTTGGAACCGATATTTGCTTCAGCGGTGCGACTTTAGTTCGGGAGGCAATCATGACTACATGTACTTCATCACCTTCAACGACTCTCAAGTAAGTTACAGCAGCATATGCTTGAGTTGATGCATCTGCAAAGCCGTGTAGTTGTATTTCTTTGTGATTTATAGTTGTAGTGTAAAACCATCTTGGTATTTCGATGCTTTGCAAATGCACTAGCTCTTGCCTATATGCTATCCATTCTTTAGTTAATTCGGACGGCAACTCATCATCCCAGCCCAGATTACATAACCACAGCCTTTGGATAAGAACTTTAGCAGTGATTACGACTGGTGACAGCCATCCGAATGGGTCAAAAAGACGAGCAACATCAGAAAGTATGGATCTCTTCGTTATAGGATATTTCACCTCAGGTAAGTTTAGTGTTATTTTAAATACATCATCTTTTCTGTCCCATGTTAAACCGAGTATTTTTATAATTTTGTCTAGTTTTATTTCTATTTGATCAAGTGTACTTCTCTCTCCTTGTAAATATTTTAAAACTTCTTCAGAATTGCTTGACCATTTTTGCATGTTAAATCCTCCCTTGTTTAGTATTGTTCTAATTTCTTCACACATTTTCTTTGTTGCTTCTACATCTTCGTTTCCAGCCATTAAATCATCCATATAAAAAGATGTTTTTATTACAGATGCAGTTTCTGGATAAGTTTTTGCTTCATCATCAGCAAGTTGATGCAACGTTCTGACGGCTAAACATGGAGCTGCAGCCGTCCCAAAAGCCACTGTTGTTAAATCGTAACTTTCAAGTTCTTTTTCGGGGTCATCTCGCCAAAGTATGCGCTGTAAACTTGTGTGTTCTTCAGTCATTTTTATCATACGATACATCTTCTCAATGTCTCCAACTACGCATATTTTGGTTTTGCGCCACGCTATGATGAGGCTTCTTAAATCTGGTTGTAGAACAGGTCCTACCATCATGCTGTTATTCAACGAATGTCCATTTGAACCTTGAGCAGACGCATCATAAACTACTCGGACTTTACTTGTCTCTTTGTCATCACGTACTACCGCATGATGAGGAAGATAAATAGACTTGTTATCCTCTTCTGGTTTAGACTTCTTCATATGACCCATCCTTTTGTGTTCATGTATTACCTTTGAATATTGCTCTTTAAATTGTATATTGTTTTGAAACTTCTTTTCTAAGCCTTTAAATCTGTTTAATGCTTGTTGTTTAGTATCTCTGCATAATTTTACCGTTTCTTCGATACTCTGCTTCAAAGGTAATTGTACTACGTATCTTCCACTGTCATCTCTTCTAGTAGTTTGTTTGTATATATTTTCACAACTCTCTTCTTCCTTTGTTAGTATTTTCTTCTTTTTGTACAAATCTGTTTCTATTTCCCAGAACCTCCTTAGCAGATCATTATCTTCTGCTACTACACTTTTAACATGCAGTGAAATCAAATTGTGTTGATCATTCTTGTTTTTATTTTGGCCCGAGAGTATCCAGCCCAAACTTGTCTTCTGAGCTACAATCCCATTTGGCATTTTAACTAGCCCTTCTTCAATGATCTTACAAAAGATGTCGGCGCCGAGTAACATGTCTATTTTACCGGGCGTGTGGTAGGCAGGGTCAGCTAATTCCAATGATTGCAGCTCGGGCCAGTCAATCACGATGTTCTTTGAGGGAAGGCTAGTAGAAATTGCCTTTAAAACGTAAGCCTTCACTTGTATCGTTTCCTTTCCATTGAATCGAGACTTGACTGACAGGTTAACTAAGTGTTTGATTGGTATCTTTACTCCTTCTCCAACTCCAGAGACTGCACCGTTGATATTAGTCCTTTTCAGGCCTAATAGTTCAACTACCCTTGCAGAAACGAATGAAGCCTCTGACCCTTGGTCAATTAAAGCACGAAGCAGGTGTGTGTTGTTTCCATTACTCGTTATGACCTCAACTTGTGCTGTTGCTAATAATACTCTATGACCAGGTTGTTCGTGAGAGAAGTGTGCGGTTGTAATCTTCTGTTCTGGTTGTAAGTTTTCTTCTTGACCTGCGTCTTTCGTTTGGTGCAAAAGCGAATGGTGTCTTCTATGACAGACTTTACATGACGTCTTCGATTTACATTTGTATACATTGTGATTAGGGACGAGGCAGTTAAAACAAAGATTTTTCTTCTTTACAAATTCGTGTCTCTTGTCTACAGTTAACTTCGCATATTCCTTGCAGCTAAAGATGTAGTGGCCGACCTCGTTGCAATAGCTACATGTTTGTTGTGAGTTCACACTCGAATGTGTAGACTGAATTTCATTATATTGTTCACTATCTTCGGAAGTAATGTGGAATGATTTTTGTGTTGAAGGCTTCTCTTTTGTATTACTTGTCGTAATTGAAGCTATTAGTTCTAATGTTCTGAACTTAGATTCGAGAAACTTTTTCATTTCAGGCCATGTAGGTAGTTCGTCAAAATTATCCTTATACGCATGTTGTTCCCAATCTTTTAGTGACTCTGTATCCAATTTCTGACCCACCAGAAATACTATTACTGGATCCCAAGAATCAGTACTTATTTTTAAATTATTTAGACTGGTTATACATTCCGCCGTAGTATCAAGTAACGATTTAATTTGACTTGCCGATTGATTATTGACCTTCTTCTGTGCGAATAACCTTTTTAAGATCGAACTCACTATCATTCTTCTATTTCCAAATCGTTCCTTCAGAATATTCCAGGCCTGTTCATAATTAGTTCCGGTTGTTTGAATATTGCGTAATAACATTTCAGCTTCTCCAGAGACACTAGTTTTCAAATAATGTAATTTTTGTACGTTGCTTATTGAAGTGTTATGTACGAGCGCTTCAAATAAATCTTGATATGTAGGCCAATCTTCATATTTTCCTGAGAAGGTAGGTAGTTGTATAATAGGTAGCTTAGCGAACGGCTGTTGCTCAATTTGTGTAGATGTAGATATATTTGCAGAATCGTTTGACCGCTGTTGTACCACCAATTTAGACAACAGATCTTCTAAATCCGCTCGTAAACAAAGATACAATTCTTCGACTTCATAATATTCTTCTTTCAGAAAATACGGAAATACTCCCCGTTGATCGCGCGGTGTGCACCTAGTTAGGTTGTTATGTGCTTGCTTAAATGTGTTCCAATCATCTTCAACTGACTTCAGCCTAGTTTTTACATAACCTTCTGTTAATCTTTGTTTTGGGCATTTCTTAACATTCATTTGCGCCTTTTGTAACATCTTGGCCATATCTTCTAAAGTACACAAACACTTGCTTTGTTCCGCAGTCGGTGGAGTCATTTTTCACGTTATAATCGATAATAACACCGTAACAAGTCAATCACAATTATTATTCACTAAAAGTCACAAGTTCGTACACAACTGTTCCAATGCTAAAAAGAAACCAGTTTCTTATCTAAGGAATGCGGTTCCCTATTGTATTCGGCGTCCGAGTTGTCTAGCCGTGCGATCTACTTATCCGGCTCGAAGGACCATTATGTTCAGTACGTTAGGGTTCAATTTGGTTTGACGGCACGGTTGTAAATAATTTAAGACGTCCACTCGCTTTGATAGTTTATTTTGCACTAAATAGGTACTTAATATTTTTTACATTCATATAGTATCGGACAAAAACATACACTCACGCCTGTATTCCCCGAAGGGTTAGGCAGAGGTGTAACAATGTACACCCACAGTTCGCCGGTATATTTAGGTCCCATGTAATAAGGGGCGAGCCTATTGCCATTAACCGGACACAAATCCTAACTCCGAGCTGCTACTGAGAATTTCATAGAAAAACCCAATAACACTTTTTGCTCGACCTGGGAATCGAACCCAAGACCTCTAGCGTAGCAGTCGCGCTTAGGACCACTAGGCTACCGAGGCAGGTCGCTAGTCTCGGATATAGGCTTTCTTTAGAGATGGCTACAATGGCCGGTCCTGCTCTGCTTGTATCCAGCGATTTCCCGCGACCTTCTCCAGGTCGTCGGTCTACCTCGTGGGGCGTTCCCACACTGCGCCTTCCGGTGAGTGGATGTCACAAAAGAGCTTTGCTACCTCAACGACTAGCTATGCACTCTTTTTTTGATGAGCGGTGGAAATCCTCAAGGACTTTGACAACTCCGTCGTGGGGGTGACGAAGAGGCATGCCGGACTCTTACCGGCTCAAACCACCGCAGTGTTCCACCTCTGCCTATGTTCGGGGGTGCGGGATTCGCATAAGCATTTACCGCTACAGACTTCGCCCCGCTGTTCCTCAGCAGGTCCCTCCTACCCGTGCAGCCATTCCCATAATGGCAGCACCCTCAACCGAAAGGCGCGTGTGGAACACTGCGCCGCTCATTGCCGGCCCAAAAAACTCAGAAAGAAACTAAAAAATTAACTTGACATTTGTGCTCACGACTCGTGGCGACTACTATATCTAGTGTAAAGTGTTATTGGGTTTTTCTATTAAATTCTCGGTAGCAGCTCGGAGTAAGGATTTGTGCCCGGTTAATGGCAATAGGCTCGCCCCCTATAACATGGGACTAAACATACCGGCGAACTGTAGGTGAACAATTGTTACACCTCTGCCTAACCCTTCGGGGAATACAGGCGTGATGGTATTCTACAAGATATAAAGTTCCATGAATCCAAGTTTCATAATTAGACGACTTTTTTTATATTAAACCCATTTCTTTATCTAAGCACCCTTTTTTTTTTTTGGGGTGTGGGAAATCATCAAATATCGTCTCCGGCCCTAGGCGGGGCGGGAGGAAGTGTCAGACTTTTACCGACTAAAATCCACCCATGTTCCTCCTTGTGCCCTTTGCGTTCCGGGGGCGTGGTATCTCTTGCGAACAACCCGCAGATCTAAGCACCCTTAGGCACGTTAAAAATGATTACTTACCTCATTTTTTATAAACTTGTCTGCTGATTCTGAGCTATGGTACCCGGAACGCTCCATACGTTTATAATATTGTCCTAATTCGAAAGCCTCTGTGGTGGTGACGGGTAGTGGTGTGGTGGTATCATCATCATAATAATTTTCTATATTAATAGGTTTTTTCGACGTGACGTTGAATTTTTGTGTGGTTCTTGTAAGGGGGGCGAGAATTCTAGCTGTACTGCGAGTGAGGGTTAAGCTGGAACAAATAAGGTTTATAAAAATTCCTGGTTTTTTAGGGTTCAATATCCAAAGGGTAAAACGGGACCCTATTACTAAGACTCCGCTGTCCGTCCGTCCGTCTGTCACCAGGCTGTATCTCATGAACCGTGATAGTTAGACAGTTGAAAGTTTCACAGATGATGTATTTATGTGGCTGCTATAACAACAAATACTAAAAAACAGAATAAAATAAATATTTCAGGCGGCTCCCATACAACAAAGGTGTTGTTTTTGCTTGATATTGATAACGGCAACAGGTAGACGCTTGAAATATTCACAGAATATTTAGTTATATATATTCTCTTCAAAAATAAATAATTAAAATAAAATAAATATGCAGAGGGGCTCCCATATAAGAAATGTGTTTTTTTTTTATTTTTGCCTTTTTTTATAGAAAATGGTACGGAACACTTTGTGCGTGAGCTCGGCTCGCATTTGGCCGGTTTTTAACCCCCGACGCAAAAACGACGGGGTGTTATAAGTCTGTGTGTGTGTGTGTCTGTCTGTGGCATCGTAGCTCCCGAACACATGAACCGATTATGATTACGTTTTTTTTTGTTTGAAACGTGAATTAGTCGGGAGTGTTCTTAGCTATGTTTGATGGAAATCGGTTCAGCGGTTTCAAAGTTATCAGCTCTTTTGTGAGCTGCGGTAGGGATATTTATTCTTCTGTCGGGGGTTACTTAAAAATGTTAATTTTGTTTTCTAAGTTTTCCTTTTAACGCGAACGAAGACGCGCGCTACAGCTAGTATGTACAATAATAATTTCTAACAAAACCCTCATGAAAAGACTTACGTTGGCGTGGTTTCAGTGACGTTCGGAAATGAGCTGGCACTTGCTTCTGTAGTCTCAGTGAAGAACGTGCGAGAGGGAGAGGTGATAATTTCATCGTTGTACTGCTCTAACTCCCTCATCACGCTCTGATTAGCCATCTGCCTTATCGAGGACTTCTCAGTGGTCTCCTCGAAGTACTCATAATCTGGAATGTCGTCTAACAAAGACTTGTCATCTATTTTCAAAGTGTTGGTCTGCCGGATTAAAAACTTCTTCTTCTTCGATTTCTTGTTCAACTTCTTGATGATAGACCGTTTAGTTCTTGTCCTTACTTGTATCTGTTCTACGTAGTAAGATCTGTACCCCATTGGGGGGAGGTTTTCGGCTAAGAACACCAGTTCGTCTTCTGTGAAGAAATCGCCTCTACCGGGTATGTAGGTCACTAGATCTGGGAGTTTTACTATTGAATGGTTTTGTTGGACGCCTGGAAAGAGAAATTGATAAAGTCAAAGTCAAAACGAAAGTCAAAGTCAAAGTCAATATGAAAGTCAAAATATTTTTTTCCAATTTTCCGTGGCTGGCTGGGTTTTACTTTAACCAGAGGCTTAGCATTGCCATCTAACGTGGCAATACCGCCAGTCTTTACGTGCTTTCCGAGTCACGGGTATGTCTCACCACCAACTTCCAAACTCTGAGTAGCTACTGAGAAATTCGTAATGGAAAAACCCAATAATACTCTTAGCCCGTCCTGTGAATCGAACTCGGAACCCCAAATTGTTACCTTTTGGATCGAACACCTTGTATATGCCTCTTGACACTGGTAACCGCACTGGCATTGTCACTGGCCACGCTAGAGGATTGTAAATCACCGTCTATAAGAAAAATATCATATTAATACCAGCTTTTTATTGACCCACTGCAGGGCAAAGGCCTCTTTTCATACATAGACGCCGAGGATTGATCACCACGCTTGCTCAAGGAGGAATGGCGATTTCAGACTTATATTAATTACAAGTCCAAAGTTTCCCGTCACCGATGTTAGAGATATCCAAGATAAACTTAGAAAGTACATACGGGTGTAACAAGACTCACGACATGGCCGGTAACCACACACAGTGCTCATCAAACTAAGTAACATTGAGCTAACATTGTTGTAGGGGAACGAGATTTGTTTTTGATGTGAATAAAACACAAAATTAACAAGTTTATGTAACCCCCGGCAGAAGAATAAAAATCCCTACCGCAGCTAACAAAAGAGCTGATAACTTTGAAACCGCTGAACCGATTTCCATCAAACATAGCCAAGAACACTCCCGACTAATACACCTTTCAAACAAAATCGGTTCATGCGTTCGGGTACTACTATGCCACAGACAGATACACACACACACAGACACGTCAAACCTATAACCCCGTCGTTTTTGCGTCTGGGGTTCAAAATCATTGTGATTACGTCTGCATGCAATACATATCAAAGGCACGGATTCTTTTGATGTTAACAAACCACATAGCAACATTTTTTCAATACCTATACTAACAAAATTATAAATTAAAGAAACACTTAAGTAAAAAATCAAATGGAAAATAGAATTCCACACATCACTACACCAAGTCAGCTGATCGGTGTCAATAAACTACACGCAAAGAAACAACTCCGTAAAAGATTTGTATCTCCTGACACGTTTGTTATGATTTAAACTTAATAAACTGCCGAAATAAAAAAAATGTTATGCATTATCAAAGTTATTGCTTTTGAGCTGAAATTTTGTATAGAAATTCAGTACCGGATACACTCCTTACCCCGTTTGTATAGATATAACCTTTCTGTTTACACGCTGTGTACTTCTCGTGTGTGTGCTTCTTTGGGAAAATCCAGGCGGCATGTCATGTATGTATGATCTGAGAGTAAAGTAGTTTGGTACTTACGAAAAACCGATTACCCTGAATATTCCAACAGGATGATATGTTGAACTGGCACGCGTAGTACGTCATATTATTTGGAGAATAACGGAGATAACTGAAAAAGAAATCAAAGTCAGAGTCAGAGTCAAACTTAAAGTCAAAGTCGGTGTCAATGTCAATGTCCGAGTCAAAGTCAAATCTTGAGTCAAAGCCAGAGTCGAAATCAGAGCCAAAGTCAGAGTCATAGTCAAAGTGAAAGTAAGAGTCAGAGTCAGAGTCAAAGAGTATTAGTGCGTTTTTTGATGATTTAACAGATATTGGAGATATTTTATTGTAACTCAAAAATCTACTTTTCCGAACATACAATATTAATTTAACAATAGGTATTAAAAATTAAAGAAATATACACAATACAATTCTGATAAAGGTACAGAGTCAGCCTGATCCTCAAGAAACGACGTATGCTATTTTTTAGTCTGTGGAGGGATGAGAAACAGGGTGTAAAGTCTCTCATCCTCCATTGATAAGGGAGGATCCTCCGAGCAGACGGGTGTTGTGTCTGGGGGACTGCTGCCCGACGGTTGTTGTCGGGATTTTGTATATATGCTAACGTCGCGGAGAACTGTGATATCGTGATGTAGAAAACATCAGTTGTAGGTCGCACATTGAGCGATAGATGTCACTACGGGTACTCAACATTATCTCAGTCAATAATCAACATTGGGGCCAATCAAATATTACGTAAACATAATTTTAGTAATATCAGACCCCTACTCTAGTCAGGAAAAGGAAGCAAAGCTCTCAGCCTTCTTATCTGTACTAATATTAAAAAGCTTAAGAGTTTGTTTGTTTGGTTAAACGCGCTAATCTCAGGAACTCCTGGTTGGAATTGAACAATCCTTTTTGTGTTGGATAGTTCATTTATCTAAAAAGGCTATAGGATATATAACATCACGCTACAATACACGGGAGAGGAGCAGTAGCCAAAGACCTAACTTAATGCGGGTGGAAAAAGAGTGGAAGAAGTCGCTGCCAGCTAGTACCCCCATAAACTTATACTTACGATAAAAAAATTATTAAAATTATACTAGACGACCTGACCGCGACTTTGTCCGCGTTATGTTACGTCTTTCGTTACTACTCCGCTCCCGTGGGTCGTAGCGCGATGTTATGAAGCCTATACGCCTTCCTCTATAAATTGACTATCCAACACAAAAAGAATTTTACAATCCAAACCAGTAGTTCCTGAGTTTAGCGCGTTCAACCAAACAAACAAACTCTTCTGCTTTATCATATTAGAATAGATTAGTAATCTGCTCCGGTTTTTATCATCCTTATTTAAGCTTTCCGTTTTCGAGCAAAGATAAGGAATCTACAAAATTTGGTAGAAAAATCAGGACATGTGAATAATTTTTTTTTTTAATATGCTGATCTTATCATCATCCAAACCCGCATCCCTCTTGTCATCAAAAATAAGCATAGCAGCGACCCTACCTAAAAGTGGGTACTTTTGGTGCTTACGTAATAATAGAATGGCCCCATTGACGCAGACGAAACCACGGGAAAAGGTAGTATAAATACTTACTTGAAACCGTCCCTCAGTATCGCTAAAAACAGTTTTTTAGCTTGATTCACCTTGTTTATGTAAAAGTCCGTTACCAAAGATGTACTGCCTCCGGTAATTATACCATGGTCTTGAATCACACCTGGAAGTAACCACGACATATTTATACAACCTGTTTTTTTAGGGTTCCGTACCCAAAGGGTAAAAAGTTGGCAGACTCGTTCCACAATTAGTTTGTTATATGTCTCCACCTATGTATTTTGATCTCTCCCTGCTGTGTATATTTTGTTTGTATGTATTTATACATACACGCCTTTTTCCCATGGGGGTAGGCAGAAACCACAGAACGCCACCTGCTACGATCCTTACATACTTCTTTCGCCCCGACCACGTTCATACATCTGTTCATACAAGCACGCCGGTTACGAGTACTGCGCACCCGACCTTTCTGAAGAACCTCACCAATAAGGTCAGGGTAGGTCTTTCTAGGGCGTCCCCTTCCGGCGTTGCCACTCACATCTGCCATATAAATCCCTTTCGTTAGTCGCCTTTCACTCATCCTATCAACATGACCGAACCATCTAAGCATGCAGCAGCATGCTTGTAGCATGTATGTATATATGTATTTATTATTACATTTTATTCTTGGGAATTTTCTGTTTTTCTTCCTTGCACCAACTGTTTTGTCTCTGCATCACTCTAAGGTAGACTGGTAGAAAATGCTCAAGGCATTAAGTACGCCTATATTCCCCGAAAGGTTAAGCAGAAGTCTACTAATGTTGTCCCACAGTTCGTCGGTATATTTAGGTCCCATGTAATAGAGGGCGAGCCTATTGCCAATAACCGGGCACAAATCCTAACTCCGAGCTGCTACTGAGAAATTCATAGAAAACCCCAATAACACTTTGCTCGACCCGGGAATCTAAATCAAGACCTCTAACATAGCAGTCCTGCTTAGGACCAGTAGGCTAGCGAAGCAAGTTTAATGGGAATAAATGCTTTGTCTTATACTTTGATGTATACTGACCATGAGTCCACATGATTTCTTCAAATTTATTGTCGTTATTCTTCAGGTCACCAAATATTTGCAAATGCTTTGCTATCTGAGGACAAATACAACAGTCAATTAATGACACCATTACATAATAATTCTAAGACACAACTTCAATAAAAAACACTTTATTTTACCCCTGACAACCCGACGAATTTTTAAAAAACTATAAAATTATGTTTCTAGTTACTTTGAAATCAATAAATAGTGAATTGAGATGTCAAAAAAGTGACGTGGAAGTCAAAGTCCAAACATTTATTTCAATTAGACCATTTACAGGCACTTTTGAATTGTCAAGAAGTTACTCATACAAAAAGTTGAAGCTAGTTGCTCGTTCCAAAACGTAGGTCTCTATGGAGAAGAACGAGCAAGAAACTCCACGGACACTCTTTTCAAATTGGTTTTTACAAAACCTTGGTTACAATATTCTTGTTGCTTCTACATGTGAAAACAATGAAGATAAGTATAAAACAATAAAAAAAAATTGTACTAAAGATGTAAGCTATGGCAGTTAAGAGATGACCAATCCCAACTGCCAGCGCCCGTTCACGAACATGACGCAAGGATCAGCACCACTTAGCTCAACCATCATAAACGGAACCAAATGATCCAACCCCCGCGCCACCATCAGCGAGACATTTAAGTGAGCACGACAAAGCCCTCAACCACTATGCTCGTTGTGTCCAACACATAATAACTAAAGAAATAATTAAATGGCTCCATGGTACTCACATTTATAAAATTGAAATAAATTATTGTCATAGTTACGTATTGTCATACAAAATCTATGGGGGTTTTGACAGCTTGTAAAAAGTATGTCAATTGATTAGTGGTGTCATCTACCCAATTGAGTTGTTACGATATATTTGCTAGCGTGCTCTACGGCGTAGCTCATTGACGCACGTAGCGTGTTCTACGGCGTAGCACTACGACACGGGTGGTGTGGTCTACGGCGTAGTACAAATAGGCGGCTAGCATTGTCTACGGCAGCCATAGTCAGAGTGTGCTCCGCGAAACCCTAGGGCTCCACAAAGCCTCTCTCTCTCCACGGAAATACTAGTCAAAAAAATCGACAAGTGACTTCCAATATCTCCTGATATCAAACAAATAGTTAAAAGTAAAATCCAATTTTATACTTCCCATTACATGCAAATATCAATCGTCAAGTAATATGATTATGCATAAAAAATACATATAAAACTATTTTTAATTATTTTAGGGCTTCGTGTAATATTTTGTTTACCATAAGGGTATCGTCACCAAAAAAGTTTGAGGTCAGCTGGTCTACGGCATAGCTCAAACTTTAGGCAACAGTGATCTACGGCGTAGCATAATCATACGTGTGGTAAAAAACAAACTCACCAACTCAACTCAACAACTCCTCGACAAATCCAACCGTCAGCTACCAGCCGCTCTCGAGCCATTACCTCATTCAATTTGTCCTTTATAAAAATATTTTAACACACACGACTCAAAGCCCTTTTTTAAATAGTAAATTATTTGCTGTGTCGGTGCCGTGCTGTTCAAATAAGCGATGACCTTATGGCGTAGCCCAAATGTCCAACCACGTTGTTCGCGGCCTACGGCGTAGCTCAAATGTACTACGACGTAGACAACATAGTCTACGCCGTATATCCGTCTTACTACGGCGTAGTTCAAATGTACTACGACGTAGACAAGATAGTCTACGCCGTATATCCGTCTTACTACGGCGTAGCTCAAATGTACTACGACGTAGACAACATAGTCTACGCCGTATATCCGTCTTACTACGGCGTAGCTCAAATGTACTATGACGTTGACAACATAGTCTACGCCGTATATCCGTCTTACTACTGCGTAGCTCTAATGTACTACGACGTAGATAACACAGTCTACGCCCTGTATCCGTCTTACTACGGCGTAGCTCGGATGTACTACGACGTAGACAGTCTAGTCTACGCCGTATATCCGTCGTACTACAACGTAGCTCAAATGTACTACGACGTGGACAACATAGTCTACGCCGTATATCCGTCTTACTACGGCGTAGCTCGGATGTACTACGACGTAGACAGTCTAGTCTACGCCGTATATCCGTCGTACTACGGCGTAGCTCAAATGTACTACGACGTAGACAACATAGTCTACGCCGTATATCCGTCTTACTACGGCGTAGCTCAAATGTACTACGACGTAGATAACACAGTCTACGCCCTATATCCGTCTTACTACGGCGTAGCTCGGATGTACTACGACGTAGACAGTCTAGTCCACGCCGTATATCCGTCTTACTATGGCGTAGCTCATATGTACTACGGCGTAGCACTGTACAGCTGCGGCCTGTTCTACGGTGTGGCACTACGACACGGGTGGTGTGGTCTTCGGCGTAGTACAAATAGGCGGCTAGCATTGTCTACGGCAGCCATAGTCAAAGTGTGCTCCGCGAAACCCTAGGGCTCCACAAAGCCTCTCTCTCTCCACGGAAATACTAGTCAAAAAAATCGACAAGTGACTTCCAATATCTCCTGATATCAAACAAATAGTTAAAAGTAAATTCCAATTTCATACTTCCCATTACATGCAAATATCAATCGTCAAGTAATATGATTATTAATAAAAAATACATATAAAACTATTTTTAATTATTTTAGGGCTTCGTATAATATTTTGTTTACCATAAGGGTATCGTCACCAAAAAAGTTTGAGGTCAGCTGGTCTACGGCATAGCTCAAACTTTAGGCAACAGTGATCTACGGCGTAGCATAATCATACGTGTGGTAAAAAACAAACTCACCAACTCAACTCAACAACTCCTCGACAAATCCAACCGTCAGCTACCAGCCGCTCTCGAGCCATTACCTCATTCAGTTTGTCATTTAAAAAATATTTTAACACACGACTCAAAGCCCTTTTTTAAATAGTAAATTATTTGCTGTGTCGGTGCCGTGCTGTTCAAATAAGCGATGACCTTATGGCGTAGCCCAAATGTCCAATCACGTTGTTCGCGGCCTACGGCGTAGCTCAAATGTACTACGACGTAGACAACATAGTCTACGCCGTATATTCGTCTTACTACGGCGTAGTTCAAATGTACTACGACGTAGACAAGATAGTCTACACTGTATATCCGTCTTACTACAGCGTAGCTCAAATTTACTGCGACGTAAACAACATTGTCTACGCCGTATATCCGTCTTACTATGGCGTAGCTCATATGTACTACGGCGTAGCACTGTACAGCTGCGGCCTGTTCTACGGTGTGGCACTACGACACGGGTGGTGTGGTCTTCGGCGTAGTACAAATAGGCGGCTAGCATTGTCTACGGCAGCCATAGTCAAAGTGTGCTCCGCGAAACCCTAGGGCTCCACAAAGCCTCTCTCTCTCCACGGAAATACTAGTCAAAAAAATCGACAAGTGACTTCCAATATCTCCTGATATCAAACAAATAGTTAAAAGTAAAATCCAATTTTATACTTCCCATTACATGCAAATATCAATCGTCAAGTAATATGATTATGTATAAAAAATACATATAAAACTATTTTTAATTATTTTAGGGCTTCGTGTAATATTTTGTTTACCATAAGGGTATCGTCACCAAAAAAGTTTGAGGTCAGCTGGTCTACGGCATAGCTCAAACTTTAGGCAACAGTGATCTACGGCGTAGCATAATCATACGTGTGGTAAAAAACAAACTCACCAACTCAACTCAACAACTCCTCGACAAATCCAACCGTCAGCTACCAGCCGCTCTCGAGCCATTACCTCATTCAATTTGTCCTTTATAAAAATATTTTAACACACACGACTCAAAGCCCTTTTTTAAATAGTAAATTATTTGCTGTGTCGGTGCCGTGCTGTTCAAATAAGCGATGACCTTATGGCGTAGCCCAAATGTCCAACCACGTTGTTCGCGGCCTACGGCGTAGCTCAAATGTACTACGACGTAGACAACATAGTCTACGCCGTATATCCGTCTTACTACGGCGTAGTTCAAATGTACTACGACGTAGACAAGATAGTCTACGCCGTATATCCGTCTTACTACGGCGTAGCTCAAATGTACTACGACGTAGACAACATAGTCTACGCCGTATATCCGTCTTACTACGGCGTAGCTCAAATGTACTATGACGTTGACAACATAGTCTACGCCGTAGTAAGACGGATATACGGCGTAGACTATGTTGTCAACGTCATTAATATGATTATTAATAAAAAATACATATAAAACTATTTTTAATTATTTTAGGGCTTCGTATAATATTTTGTTTACCATAAGGGTATCGTCACCAAAAAATTTTGAGGTCAGCTGGTCTACGGCATAACTCAAACTTTAGGCAACAGTGATCTACGGCGTAGCATAATCATACGTGTGGTAAAAAACAAACTCACCAACTCAACTCAACAACTCCTCGACAAATCCAACCGTCAGCTACCAGCCGCTCTCGAGCCATTACCTCATTCAGTTTGTCATTTAAAAAATATTTTAACACACGACTCAAAGCCCTTTTTTAAATAGTAAATTATTTGCTGTGTCGGTGCCGTGCTGTTCAAATAAGCGATGACCTTATGGCGTAGCCCAAATGTCCAATCACGTTGTTCGCGGCCTACGGCGTAGCTCAAATGTACTACGACGTAGACAACATAGTCTACGCCGTATATTCGTCTTACTACGGCGTAGTTCAAATGTACTACGACGTAGACAAGATAGTCTACGCTGTATATCCGTCTTACTACAGCGTAGCTCAAATTTACTGCGACGTAAACAACATTGTCTACGCCGTATATCCGTCTTACTATGGCGTAGCTCATATGTACTACGGCGTAGCACTGTACAGCTGCGGCCTGTTCTACGGTGTGGCACTACGACACGGGTGGTGTGGTCTTCGGCGTAGTACAAATAGGCGGCTAGCATTGTCTACGGCAGCCATAGTCAAAGTGTGCTCCGCGAAACCCTAGGGCTCCACAAAGCCTCTCTCTCTCCACGGAAATACTAGTCAAAAAAATCGACAAGTGACTTCCAATATCTCCTGATATCAAACAAATAGTTAAAAGTAAAATCCAATTTTATACTTCCCATTACATGCAAATATCAATCGTCAAGTAATATGATTATGCATAAAAAATACATATAAAACTATTTTTAATTATTTTAGGGCTTCGTGTAATATTTTGTTTACCATAAGGGTATCGTCACCAAAAAAGTTTGAGGTCAGCTGGTCTACGGCATAGCTCAAACTTTAGGCAACAGTGATCTACGGCGTAGCATAATCATACGTGTGGTAAAAAACAAACTCACCAACTCAACTCAACAACTCCTCGACAAATCCAACCGTCAGCTACCAGCCGCTCTCGAGCCATTACCTCATTCAATTTGTCCTTTATAAAAATATTTTAACACACACGACTCAAAGCCCTTTTTTAAATAGTAAATTATTTGCTGTGTCGGTGCCGTGCTGTTCAAATAAGCGATGACCTTATGGCGTAGCCCAAATGTCCAACCACGTTGTTCGCGGCCTACGGCGTAGCTCAAATGTACTACGACGTAGACAACATAGTCTACGCCGTATATCCGTCTTACTACGGCGTAGTTCAAATGTACTACGACGTAGACAACATAGTCTACGCCGTATATCCGTCTTACTACGGCGTAGCTCAAATGTACTATGACGTTGACAACATAGTCTACGCCGTATATCCGTCTTACTACGGCGTAGCTCAAATGTACTATGACGTTGACAACATAGTCTACGCCGTATATCCGTCTTACTACTGCGTAGCTCTAATGTACTACGACGTGGACAACATAGTCTACGCCGTATATCCGTCTTACTACGGCGTAGCTCGGATGTACTACGACGTAGACAGTCTAGTCTACGCCGTATATCCGTCGTACTACGGCGTAGCTCAAATGTACTACGACGTGGACAACATAGTCTACGCCGTATATCCGTCTTACTACAGCGTAGCTCAAATGTACTGCGACGTAAACAACATTGTCTACGCCGTATATCCGTCTTACTATGGCGTAGCTCATATGTACTACGGCGTAGCACTGTACAGCTGCGGCCTGTTCTACGGTGTGGCACTACGACACGGGTGGTGTGGTCTTCGGCGTAGTACAAATAGGCGGCTAGCATTGTCTACGGCAGCCATAGTCAAAGTGTGCTCCGCGAAACCCTAGGGCTCCACAAAGCCTCTCTCTCTCCTAGGAAATACTAGTCAAACAAATCGACAAGTGACTTCCAATATCTCCTGATATCAAACAAATAGTTAAAAGTAAAATCCAATTTTATACTTCCCATTACATGCAAATATCAATCGTCAAGTAATATGATTATGCATAAAAAATACATATAAAACTATTTTTAATTATTTTAGGGCTTCGTGTAATATTTTGTTTACCATAAGGGTATCGTCACCAAAAAAGTTTGAGGTCAGCTGGTCTACGGCATAGCTCAAACTTTAGGCAACAGTGATCTACGGCGTAGCATAATCATACGTGTGGTAAAAAACAAACTCACCAACTCAACTCAACAACTCCTCGACAAATCCAATCGTCAGCTACCAGCCGCTCTCGAGCCATTACCTCATTCAATTTGTCATTTAAAAAATATTTTAACACACACGACTCAAAGCCCGTTTTTAAATAGTAAATTATTTGCTGTGTCGGTGCCGTGCTGTTCAAATGAGCGATGACCTTATGGCGTAGCTCAAATGTCCAACCACGTTGTTCGCGGCCCCCGGCGTAGCTCAAATGTACTACGACGTAGACAACATAGTCTACGCCGTATATCCGTCTTACTACGGCGTAGCTCAAATGTACTACGACGTTGACAACATAGTCTACGCCGTATATCCGTCTTACTACTGCGTAGCTCTAATGTGCTACGACGTAGATAACACAGTCTACGCCCTGTACCCGTCTTACTACGGCGTAGCTCGGATGTACTACGACGTAGACAGTCTAGTCTACGCCGTATATCCGTCGTACTACGGCGTAGCTCAAATGTACTACGACGTGGACAACATAGTCTACGCCGTATATCCGTCTTACTACGGCGTAGCTCGGATGTACTACGACGTAGACAGTCTAGTCTACGCCGTATATCCGTCGTACTACGGCGTAGCTCAAATGTACTGCGACGTAAACAACATTGTCTACGCCGTATATCCGTCTTACTATGGCGTAGCTCATATGTACTACGGCGTAGCACTGTACAGCTGCGGCCTGTTCTACGGTGTGGCACTATGACACGGGTGGTGTGGTCTTCGGCGTAGTACAAATAGGCGGCTAGCATTGTCTACGGCAGCCATAGTCAAAGTATGCTCCGCGAAACCCTAGGGCTCCACAAAGCCTCCCTCTCTCCTAGGAAATACTAGTCAAAAAAATCGACAAGTGACTTCCAATATCTCCTGATATCAAACAAATACTTAAAAGTAAAATCCAATTTTATACTTCCCGTTACCCCATTCAATTTGACATTTAAAAAATATTTTAACACACACGACTCAAAGCCCGTTTTTAAATAGTAAATTATTTGCTGTGTCGGTGCCGTGCTGTTCAAATAAGCGATGACCTTATGGCGTAGCTCAAATGTCCAACCACGTTGTTCGCGGCCTACGGCGTAGCTCAAATGTACTACGACGTAGACAACATAGTCTACGCCGTATATCCGTCTTACTACGGCGTAGCTCAAATGTACTACGACGTTGACAACATAGTCTACGCTGTATATCCGTCTTACTACGGCGTAGCTCGGATATACTACGACGTAGACAGTCTAGTCTACGCCGTATATCCGTCGTACTACGGCGTAGCTCAAATGTACTACGACGTGGACAACATAGTCTACGCCGTATATCCGTCTTACTACAGCGTAGCTCAAATGTACTGCGACGTAAACAACATAGTCTACGCCGTATATTCGTCTTACTACGGCGTAGCTCAAATGTACTACGACGTAGACAAGATAGTCTACGCCGTATATCCGTCTTACTACAGCGTAGCTCAAATGTACTGCGACATAAACAACATTGTCTACGCCGTATATCCGTCTTACTATGGCGTAGCTCATATGTACTACGGCGTAGCACTGTACAGCTGCGGCCTGTTCTACGGTGTGGCACTACGACACGGGTGGTGTGGTCTTCGGCGTAGTACAAATAGGCGGCTAGCATTGTCTACGGCAGCCATAGTCAAAGTGTGCTCCGCGAAACCCTAGGGCTCCACAAAGCCTCTCTCTCTCCTAGGAAATACTAGTCAAACAAATCGACAAGTGACTTCCAATATCTCCTGATATCAAACAAATAGTTAAAAGTAAAATCCAATTTTATACTTCCCATTACATGCAAATATCAATCGTCAAGTAATATGATTATGCATAAAAAATACATATAAAACTATTTTTAATTATTTTAGGGCTTCGTGTAATATTTTGTTTACCATAAGGGTATCGTCACCAAAAAAGTTTGAGGTCAGCTGGTCTACGGCATAGCTCAAACTTTAGGCAACAGTGATCTACGGCGTAGCATAATCATACGTGTGGTAAAAAACAAACTCACCAACTCAACTCAACAACTCCTCGACAAATCCAATCGTCAGCTACCAGCCGCTCTCGAGCCATTACCTCATTCAATTTGTCATTTAAAAAATATTTTAACACACACGACTCAAAGCCCGTTTTTAAATAGTAAATTATTTGCTGTGTCGGTGCCGTGCTGTTCAAATGAGCGATGACCTTATGGCGTAGCTCAAATGTCCAACCACGTTGTTCGCGGCCCCCGGCGTAGCTCAAATGTACTACGACGTAGACAACATAGTCTACGCCGTATATCCGTCTTACTACGGCGTAGCTCAAATGTACTACGACGTTGACAACATAGTCTATGCCGTATATCCGTCTTACTACTGCGTAGCTCTAATGTACTACGACGTAGATAACACAGTCTACGCCCTGTACCCGTCTTACTACGGCGTAGCTCGGATGTACTACGACGTAGACAGTCTAGTCTACGCCGTATATCCGTCGTACTACGGCGTAGCTCAAATGTACTACGACGTGGACAACATAGTCTACGCCGTATATCCGTCTTACTACGGCGTAGCTCGGATGTACTACGACGTAGACAGTCTAGTCTACGCCGTATATCCGTCGTACTACGGCGTAGCTCAAATGTACTGCGACGTAAACAACATTGTCTACGCCGTATATCCGTCTTACTATGGCGTAGCTCATATGTACTACGGCGTAGCACTGTACAGCTGCGGCCTGTTCTACGGTGTGGCACTATGACACGGGTGGTGTGGTCTTCGGCGTATTACAAATAGGCGGCTAGCATTGTCTACGGCAGCCATAGTCAAAGTATGCTCCGCGAAACCCTAGGGCTCCACAAAGCCTCCCTCTCTCCTAGGAAATACTAGTCAAAAAAATCGACAAGTGACTTCCAATATCTCCTGATATCAAACAAATACTTAAAAGTAAAATCCAATTTTATACTTCCCATTACATGCAAATATCAATCGTCAAGTAATATGATTATGCATAAAAAATACATATAAAACTATTTTTAATTATTTTAGGGCTTCGTGTAATATTTTGTTTACCATAAGGGTATCGTCACCAAAAAAGTTTGAGGTCAGCTGGTCTACGGCATAGCTCAAACTTTAGGCAACAGTGATCTACGGCGTAGCATAATCATACGTGTGGTAAAAAACAAACTCACCAACTCAACTCAACAACTCCTCGACAAATCCAACCGTCAGCTACCAGCCGCTCTCGAGCCGTTACCTCATTCAATTTGTCATTTAAAAAATATTTTAACACACACGACTCAAAGCCCGTTTTTAAATAGTAAATTATTTGCTGTATCGGTGCCGTGCTGTTCAAATAAGCGATGACCTTATGGCGTAGCTCAAATGTCCAACCACGTTGTTCGCGGCCTACGGCGTAGCTCAAATGTACTACGACGTAGACAACATAGTCTACGCCGTATATCCGTCTTACTACGGCGTAGCTCAAATGTACTACGACGTTGACAACATAGTCTACGCTGTATATCCGTCTTACTACGGCGTAGCTCGGATATTATTATAGTTAAACGCTTGAATCACAGACAAGAACTGACTTTATTTTAAAACAAGCATGCAGTATTACATACTCTATAATACATGGCGTTTCTAGTTTGTAATGTGTGATATTGTCGATATAAAATGGACATAAAATAACACCCCCACTTATCGCAATATTCACTAAACAATTTTATACAAAATCATTCTATACAAACTATGCCAAGAATCAACATAAATTTATAATGTTTTGCTGAACATAGGCTCTTAGTTAAAATGTCAGCCGGCATATCAGCTGTTGGCAAATACAGTATTTTAACAATTTTATCTTTTACTAAATCACGACAAAAATGATATTTAATATCAATATGCTTTGTACGTTTGTGAAAGACTGGGTTTGCACACAGCTTCTGTGCCCCCTGGTTATCATTAAATATGCTGATTGTGTACATCTTATTGGTTATTTCATATTGTAATCCCTTAAGATATAATGCTTCTCTACATGCCTCAGATAGACCAATATACTCTGATTCAGTACTAGAGAGGGCTATACATTTCTGTTTTCTACATTCCCATGATATCACACCATTAGATAACAAAAAACACATTCCAGTGTATGATCTCCTATCTACAGAGTTAGAGGCCCAATCAGCATCTACATAGCCTATTATTTCTGAATTACCTTCTTTACAATATTTTATTCCATAACATTTAGTTCGTTTTAGATATTTTAATACTCTCTTTGCATATTCCCAATGCTCCTTTGTGTGGCAATTATTAAATTGACTCAAAAAGCTTATAGAGTAACTAATATCTGGCCTAGTTAAGACTGACAGGTACATCAAACTACCAATTAGTTGTTGATAGGGCACATTACTATTTACACCTGCTTGACCTTTATTAATATTTAGTTTGACCTCCATCGGAGTATCAACAGTCTTACAATCACTTAAATGAAATTTGCTCAAAAGTTGATCAATATAAGTTTCCTGACTCAAAGTAACATAGCCTTTATCTTTATTGAAGGTTACATTCATTCCAAGACATAATTTAGCTTCACCTAAGTCCTTAATGCTAAACTTATTAGATAAAATCTGTTTCAGGTTCTTAGTTTCAATTTTATCATTGGAAAATATAAAGAAATCATCGACATAAACTGTTACAATGGTCTTACTTTTGTTAATATCTCTTATATACATACATGGCTCTATTTTTGACCTTTTGTAACCATTGCTGATCAAACAATTATCAACTTTTTTATTCCAAGCTCTAGAGGCCTGCTTAAGTCCATAAATGGCCTTTTTAAGTTTCAGTACTTTACAAACTGAACTATTACCATTATAACAATCTGGTATTTTCATATAAATGGTTTCCTCTAAATCACCATTCAAGAATGCAGTCTTTACATCTAAATGAGTAACATCTAAACCTAACTTTACAGACAATGCAAATAATAGTCTAAGAGTTGTATGTCTTACTACAGGCGAAAATGTTTCTGTATAGTCTACACCATATTTTTGGGTGAAGCCCTTTGCGACTAGACGAGCACGGTAACGAACCTTGTTTTCACTATCGTACTTTTTGCGCAAAACCCACTTGCATTGCACTATACTACCATCTTTTGGTACATCTACGAGTTCCCACGCACTATTTTTCTCGAACGACTGTAATTCATCCTGCACTGCCGCTAACCACTGTGCTTTCTCAGGACCTTCCAAAGCTTCTTGCAACGATATCTCACCCGTAATCATGTTATCATTTTCTATATAAGCACTAGCAAATCCATATCTGTCTGGCTGCTGCCTACGCCTAGGACCACTTGTCATGTGGACATTGTTGCGTATAATGGAGTCTTCACTGTCTGTTGTATCAAACTCAGAGCTATCTAATGTATCATTCTCACAAGGTACATACAGTTCACCGCTGTCATCTGTGTTCAAGCTCTCTGATTGTTCAGGTGAATCTTCCTGAAGTGTCAAATCTTCTTCCCCCACTGGAACCATATTCACCTCATCTGAACAATTTTCCTGTACCTCCAGAATATTCTCTGTCTCTGTCTCTATTTTCTCCAATACTATAACATCTCGACTGGTAGTGATGACATTAGTCTTCGGGTTGTAAATCCTGTACCCTTTGACATCATTGGAATAGCCAACAAGGATACATTTTTCAGACTTTCTGTCCCACTTTAATCTCTTTTGTTTCGGCACATGTACCATGATTGTACTACCAAAAATGCGAAAATGACTTACATCTGGCTTTCTGCCTGTCCATATCTCGAAAGGAGTTTTATAATTTAATGATGTAGTCACAGTCCTGTTCTGTAAGTACACTGCAGTGTGTGCCGCTTCTGCCCAAAACTTTTTCTCGAGACCTGCATCAAACAGTAGACACTTGGCTTTCTCAACGATAGTCCGGTTGTATCGTTCTGAGAGACCATTCTGCTCAGGTGTGTATGGGTTTGTTTTGTGATGTACTATCCCATGAGACATCAAAAAGTCGTCAAACTTGCTGTTGCAAAATTCTGTCCCATTGTCACTTCTCAAGATCTTTATGCTGTGATTAAGTTGATTCTCAACCTCTGCTTTATACTGTTGAAAGCATTTCAATGCCTCATCTTTAGTTTTCAAAAAATAAATATATGTCATGCGACTAAAATCATCTATGAACAGCATAAAGTATCTAGAACCACCTATAGATCTGTTTTCCATCGGTCCACAGAGATCGGTATGCACAATATGCAGCAACTCAGTACTTCTGCTACCCTCTTTGGGAAAAGGTAAGCGGCTCTGCTTGCCTTCGCAGCATGCAACACAGGATGACTTTGATATATCAGTCTTGTTATCAAGTGTCAATCCCTGTACAGCATCTTGCATCTTGTTCAAATACTGGCTGTTGACATGACCTAGACGTCGATGCCAAACTTCACTGGACACCATCACTGCAGCTGATGAACAATATTCAGGCATGTTTAGTTTATACACCCCATTCAACAGATTCGCTGTAGCCACCAATACTCCGGCTTGGTTGAAAATCTGACAACCATTATTGTTAAATGAAATTTTGTTTCCTTTTGATATAAGTCGACTAACAGACAACAGATTTGTAGTCAACTTCGGCACGCATAATACGCCTTCTACTGAAATATCGTATTCACAGGCGCGCGTCTTTGTCGTAATCTGCACATCTCCAGTACATAATACAGGTACTTTATCTTTGTTTGCCACGACAATTTCCTTGATCACAAGATCCCGCGACACATTTGACAACCATTCTTCGTTCGCAGTAAGATGAACACTCGCCCCGGAGTCAATATACCAATCGCTTTTGCAAAAGTCACCATTCAGGAACACGGCACTAAACGCATTACTGCTTTTACGTTCATTTTTATTTTTGTTCGAAAATGTACACTGATTGCGGTAATGCCCTGTTTGTTTACATTTGTAGCATGTTATGACTTTTGGTTTTGACTTTGACATCTGGGCGTTGTCTTCGGTAACAGTGCTACCAACATTCCGATTCTTCTTGAAACTCGCAAACGCGCCACTGGTATTGGGAGCGCTATTGTCGCCGTTTCCGCTTTCTTCCATGTCCAACAATTTGGTTTTAATGGCGTCTGCCGTCAATGGTATGCCGCAATGCTCAATCGCCATTATCATAGGGGAATATTTTTCTGTTAATCCCGCTAACAAAAGCGATGCAACCCACTCATCATTGATGTTAAAACCCGTACCACTCAATTTTTGGCTTGTTTCAATGATTTGTGTCACATACGAAGTCATTGAAACGCTATTTTCGAGTCGTATGGAAATTAAACTCCTCAGTAAACTGATTCTCCTCGTAAATCCTGAGTCATCAAATAGGTTTTTCAATTTCTTCCAGAGCTCATAGGTCGTTTTTACACTTTTTATGTGCACGTACAGCGACGAATCTATTGTCAGAATCAGTTTGGCTCTGGTTTTCGCGTCACCTGCTGCTCCTATTTCACTTGGAATAGTCTCCGACTTGATGCAATCAGACATTCCCTCCAGAACTAAGAAATTCTCAGCCGCAAAAGCCCACTCACTGTAGTTCTCTCGTCCTTTCAATTTAGGCACACTGACAAGATAGTTCGTCGTCATTTTCACAATCACAGCGTTAATTACAGTTTATCTCAATCTGCAAAGTCTATTTCCACTAGGAATGTCCAAGAAATTTGCGAGAAAAAAAAAAACTGAGGCTGGGCCCATAACCTATTATAGTTAAACGCTTGAATCACAGACAAGAACTGACTTTATTTTAAAACAAGCATGCAGTATTACATACTCTATAATACATGGCGTTTCTAGTTTGTAATGTGTGATATTGTCGATATAAAATGGACATAAAATAACAGATATACTACGACGTAGACAGTCTAGTCTACGCCGTATATCCGTCGTACTACGGCGTAGCTCAAATGTACTGCGACGTAAACAACATAGTCTACGCCGTATATCCGTCTTACTACGGCGTAGCTCAAATGTACTACGACGTAGACAAGATAGTCTACGCCGTATATCCGTCTTACTACAGCGTAGCTCAAATGTACTGCGACGTAAACAACATTGTCTACGCCGTATATCCGTCTTACTATGGCGTAGCTCATATGTACTACGGCGTAGCACTGTACAGCTGCGGCCTGTTCTACGGTGTGGCACTACGACACGGGTGGTGTGGTCTTCGGCGTAGTACAAATAGGCGGCTAGCATTGTCTACGGCAGCCATAGTCAAAGTGTGCTCCGCGAAACCCTAGGGCTCCACAAAGCCTCTCTCTCTCCTAGGAAATACTAGTCAAACAAATCGACAAGTGACTTCCAATATCTCCTGATATCAAACAAATAGTTAAAAGTAAAATCCAATTTTATACTTCCCATTACATGCAAATATCAATCGTCAAGTAATATGATTATGCATAAAAAATACATATAAAACTATTTTTAATTATTTTAGGGCTTCGTGTAATATTTTGTTTACCATAAGGGTATCGTCACCAAAAAAGTTTGAGGTCAGCTGGTCTACGGCATAGCTCAAACTTTAGGCAACAGTGATCTACGGCGTAGCATAATCATACGTGTGGTAAAAAACAAACTCACCAACTCAACTCAACAACTCCTCGACAAATCCAATCGTCAGCTACCAGCCGCTCTCGAGCCATTACCTCATTCAATTTGTCATTTAAAAAATATTTTAACACACACGACTCAAAGCCCGTTTTTAAATAGTAAATTATTTGCTGTGTCGGTGCCGTGCTGTTCAAATGAGCGATGACCTTATGGCGTAGCTCAAATGTCCAACCACGTTGTTCGCGGCCCCCGGCGTAGCTCAAATGTACTACGACGTAGACAACATAGTCTACGCCGTATATCCGTCTTACTACGGCGTAGCTCAAATGTACTACGACGTTGACAACATAGTCTACGCCGTATATCCGTCTTACTACTGCGTAGCTCTAATGTACTACGACGTAGATAACACAGTCTACGCCCTGTACCCGTCTTACTACGGCGTAGCTCGGATGTACTACGACGTAGACAGTCTAGTCTACGCCGTATATCCGTCGTACTACGGCGTAGCTCAAATGTACTACGACGTGGACAACATAGTCTACGCCGTATATCCGTCTTACTACGGCGTAGCTCGGATGTACTACGACGTAAACAACATTGTCTACGCCGTATATCCGTCTTACTATGGCGTAGCTCATATGTACTACGGCGTAGCACTGTACAGCTGCGGCCTGTTCTACGGTGTGGCACTATGACACGGGTGGTGTGGTCTTCGGCGTAGTACAAATAGGCGGCTAGCATTGTCTACGGCAGCCATAGTCAAAGTATGCTCCGCGAAACCCTAGGGCTCCACAAAGCCTCTCTCTCTCCTAGGAAATACTAGTCAAAAAAATCGACAAGTGACTTCCAATATCTCCTGATATCAAACAAATAGTTAAAAGTAAAATCCAATTTTATACTTCCCATTACATGCAAATATCAATCGTCAAGTAATATGATTATGCATAAAAAATACATATAAAACTATTTTTAATTATTTTAGGGCTTCGTGTAATATTTTGTTTACCATAAGGGTATCGTCACCAAAAAAGTTTGAGGTCAGCTGGTCTACGGCATAGCTCAAACTTTAGGCAACAGTGATCTACGGCGTAGCATAATCATACGTGTGGTAAAAAACAAACTCACCAACTCAACTCAACAACTCCTCGACAAATCCAATCGTCAGCTACCAGCCGCTCTCGAGCCATTACCTCATTCAATTTGTCATTTAAAAAATATTTTAACACACACGACTCAAAGCCCGTTTTTAAATAGTAAATTATTTGCTGTGTCGGTGCCGTGCTGTTCAAATGAGCGATGACCTTATGGCGTAGCTCAAATGTCCAACCACGTTGTTCGCGGCCCCCGGCGTAGCTCAAATGTACTACGACGTAGACAACATAGTCTACGCCGTATATCCGTCTTACTACGGCGTAGCTCAAATGTACTACGACGTTGACAACATAGTCTACGCCGTATATCCGTCTTACTACTGCGTAGCTCTAATGTACTACGACGTAGATAACACAGTCTACGCCCTGTACCCGTCTTACTACGGCGTAGCTCGGATGTACTACGACGTAGACAGTCTAGTCTACGCCGTATATCCGTCGTACTACGGCGTAGCTCAAATGTACTAAGACGTGGACAACATAGTCTACGCCGTATATCCGTCTTACTACGGCGTAGCTCGGATGTACTACGACGTAGACAGTCTAGTCTACGCCGTATATCCGTCGTACTACTGCGTAGCTCTAATGTACTACGACGTAGATAACACAGTCTACGCCCTGTACCCGTCTTACTACGGCGTAGCTCGGATGTACTACGACGTAGACAGTCTAGTCTACGCCGTATATCCGTCGTACTACGGCGTAGCTCAAATGTACTAAGACGTGGACAACATAGTCTACGCCGTATATCCGTCTTACTACGGCGTAGCTCGGATGTACTACGACGTAGACAGTCTAGTCTACGCCGTATATCCGTCGTACTACGGCGTAGCTCAAATGTACTGCGACGTAAACAACATTGTCTACGCCGTATATCCGTCTTACTATGGCGTAGCTCATATGTACTACGGCGTAGCACTGTACAGCTGCGGCCTGTTCTACGGTGTGGCACTATGACACGGGTGGTGTGGTCTTCGGCGTAGTACAAATAGGCGGCTAGCATTGTCTACGGCAGCCATAGTCAAAGTATGCTCCGCGAAACCCTAGGGCTCCACAAAGCCTCTCTCTCTCCTAGGAAATACTAGTCAAAAAAATCGACAAGTGACTTCCAATATCTCCTGATATCAAACAAATAGTTAAAAGTAAAATCCAATTTTATACTTCCCATTACATGCAAATATCAATCGTCAAGTAATATGATTATGCATAAAAAATACATATAAAACTATTTTTAATTATTTTAGGGCTTCGTGTAATATTTTGTTTACCATAAGGGTATCGTCACCAAAAAAGTTTGAGGTCAGCTGGTCTACGGCATAGCTCAAACTTTAGGCAACAGTGATCTACGGCGTAGCATAATCATACGTGTGGTAAAAAACAAACTCACCAACTCAACTCAACAACTCCTCGACAAATCCAATCGTCAGCTACCAGCCGCTCTCGAGCCATTACCTCATTCAATTTGTCATTTAAAAAATATTTTAACACACACGACTCAAAGCCCGTTTTTAAATAGTAAATTATTTGCTGTGTCGGTGCCGTGCTGTTCAAATGAGCGATGACCTTATGGCGTAGCTCAAATGTCCAACCACGTTGTTCGCGGCCCCCGGCGTAGCTCAAATGTACTACGACGTAGACAACATAGTCTACGCCGTATATCCGTCTTACTACGGCGTAGCTCAAATGTACTACGACGTTGACAACATAGTCTACGCCGTATATCCGTCTTACTACTGCGTAGCTCTAATGTACTACGACGTAGATAACACAGTCTACGCCCTGTACCCGTCTTACTACGGCGTAGCTCGGATGTACTACGACGTAGACAGTCTAGTCTACGCCGTATATCCGTCGTACTACGGCGTAGCTCAAATGTACTAAGACGTGGACAACATAGTCTACGCCGTATATCCGTCTTACTACGGCGTAGCTCGGATGTACTACGACGTAGACAGTCTAGTCTACGCCGTATATCCGTCGTACTACTGCGTAGCTCTAATGTACTACGACGTAGATAACACAGTCTACGCCCTGTACCCGTCTTACTACGGCGTAGCTCGGATGTACTACGACGTAGACAGTCTAGTCTACGCCGTATATCCGTCGTACTACGGCGTAGCTCAAATGTACTAAGACGTGGACAACATAGTCTACGCCGTATATCCGTCTTACTACGGCGTAGCTCGGATGTACTACGACGTAGACAGTCTAGTCTACGCCGTATATCCGTCGTACTACGGCGTAGCTCAAATGTACTGCGACGTAAACAACATTGTCTACGCCGTATATCCGTCTTACTATGGCGTAGCTCATATGTACTACGGCGTAGCACTGTACAGCTGCGGCCTGTTCTACGGTGTGGCACTATGACACGGGTGGTGTGGTCTTCGGCGTAGTACAAATAGGCGGCTAGCATTGTCTACGGCAGCCATAGTCAAAGTATGCTCCGCGAAACCCTAGGGCTCCACAAAGCCTCTCTCTCTCCTAGGAAATACTAGTCAAAAAAATCGACAAGTGACTTCCAATATCTCCTGATATCAAACAAATAGTTAAAAGTAAAATCCAATTTTATACTTCCCATTACATGCAAATATCAATCGTCAAGTAATATGATTATGCATAAAAAATACATATAAAACTATTTTTAATTATTTTAGGGCTTCGTGTAATATTTTGTTTACCATAAGGGTATCGTCACCAAAAAAGTTTGAGGTCAGCTGGTCTATGGCATAGCTCAAACTTTAGGCAACAGTGATCTACGGCGTAGCATAATCATACGTGTGGTAAAAAACAAACTCACCAACTCAACTCAACAACTCCTCGACAAATCCAACCGTCAGCTACCAGCCGCTCTCGAGCCATTACCTCATTCAATTTGTCCTTTATAAAAATATTTTAACACACACGACTCAAAGCCCTTTTTTAAATAGTAAATTATTTGCTGTGTCGGTGCCGTGCTGTTCAAATAAGCGATGACCTTATGGCGTAGCCCAAATGTCCAACCACGTTGTTCGCGGCCTACGGCGTAGCTCAAATGTACTACGACGTAGACAACATAGTCTACGCCGTATATTCGTCTTACTACGGCGTAGTTCAAATGTACTACGACGTAGACAAGATAGTCTACGCCGTATATCCGTCTTACTACGGCGTAGCTCAAATCTACTACGACGTAGACAACATAGTCTACGCCGTATATCTGTCTTACTACGGCGTAGCTCAAATGTGCTAAGACGTAGACAACATAGACTACGCCGTATATCCGTCTTACTACGACGTAGTTCAAATGTACTACGACGTAGACAAGATAGTCTACGCCGTATATCCGTCTTACTACGGCGTAGCTCAAATGTACTACTACGTAGACAGTCTAGTCTACGCCGTATATCCGTCTTACTACGGCGTAGCTCAAATGTACTACGACGTAGCTAGCAGTCCACAGCGTACCTCCTATTGATAGTGGCGTGGTTCATAGGACAATTTTACTTATTTAAAACGTTTAAAATCTAATTACAATCTCATCTCACCAATAATTAATGTCAAAAAATCATCGAATGTAGATAAGTAGAGGCATTTTAAATACATCTTTGACAGATTAAGAATACACACTAGGAATATCTTCTGTATCGTGGGTACGTTTACAAACATATAAACTCACATACACAAACAGCCAGACCCGGAACAACTATCTGTAGGTCATACAAATATTTGTTCCGTGCGGGAATCGAACCCGTGATACATAGCATAGCAGCTAAATGCACAGCTTCAGTGGTAACCATGTTTTGGTAGATTGAACATTGCGAACGTTCCTAAAAGCAACAAGGCTTGTCCCCGGGTGCTTGGAAACACGCTGGACAATTTAATTTAAAGTCTTCTGTTACTTATTGCACCTTCGTTAAGTTACGTCTTTGGGTTACTGCTCCGCTCCCGTGTGTCGCAGCGTGATGTTATATAGCCTATGTTGCTCAGGCATAATGTAGCTATTTATTGGTGAATAGAAATGGTTAAAATCCGTCCAGTAGTTCCGGAGCCTATTCGTTACAAACACACAAATAAAAATAATCTTAAAAAAAAAATTACATTAGATAATATAGATTTGTTTTGATTATTTTTACTATTTTTTTTTTTTTTGACTGCCTCGGTAGCCTAATGGTCCTAAGCGCGACTGCTACGCTAGAGGTCTTGGGTTCGATTCCAGAGCAAAAAGTGTTATTGGGTTTTTCTATGAAATTCTCAGTAGCAGCTCGGAGTTAGGATTTGTGCCCGGTTAATGGCAATCGGCTCGCCCCCTATTACATGGGACCTAAACATACCGGCGAACTGTGGGTGTACAGGTACACCTCTGCCTAACCCTTCGGGGAATACAGGCGTGATGGTATGTTTGTGTTGATTTTTACTGTTTCTTTTTGACTTAAATGCTACATTTGGTGATTACTATGGATCACACACTAATTCGATGTTTTTGGTATGTTAGAAGTGATCATGTACGATCACAATATTGGTATTAAATATTACAATTAATTTAGCTTTCATTTCTAATTTGTAGCACTGAGTACGTATTGCAGTACTTTGAATGACTTTTATTGTTGATAGATCGTTTTGACATTAGTATATTTTTTATGGAATTAATGTAACTGTGTACCTTATTGTGATACATTTTTTTAAAGAGTATGTATGGAGCTTCTTGCCCGTTCTTCTCCATACGAAACTACCTTTTGGAACGGGCAACTAGATTCAATATTATTAATTTTAACATGTAATTGACGTTCAGAAGTGCCTTTTAATGGTCTAATTAAAATCAAGGATTTGACTTTGACACAGCGGTAACCATGTCGTGTTATTGCGAACGTTCCTAAAATTAACTAGCTTTGCCCCCCGGGTGCATGATCAATAAGCTCACCTGTAGGAACAGATGTATCTCCCTGGCGAGGTACTTGAGGAGAGGGCGCGAGGTGAACAGCCCAGCGGCCTGCGAGTCCTTGTTTATTGAGTGCGGGTAAAAGTCATCCTGTTTTGTTGTCAATTTTGGACTGGAATATTAAAAAAAAAAGCGTTTAAAAAACACATCGTTGCTGCTTCGATAGAGGTCTTGAAGTCGATTCCCAGGTCAAGCAAAGTGTTATTGGGTTTTTCTATGAAATTCTCAGTAGCAGCTCGGAGTTAGGATTTGTGCCCGGTTAATAGCAATAGACTCGCCCCCTATTACATGGGACCTAAACATACCGGTGGACTGTGGGTAACAAGCCGGCGGACCCTGTGCCTATTGGGCTAGTTCTGTTCTGTTTCCTGCTTGTTTGGAGGGAAGTGGAAATCATTCTTTTTTCCTACTCCTTCGCTAATCTTTTCTGATTAATTTCTATCCAAGACAGTTGTATCGTTTCTCCGGGATTCGTCGAGCTTCATTGCCTCGGCGCTCTTCTGGCGGTCTCCACTGTTGATTCTGGCTTACAGGAGTTGCAGTGGTTGGGAATAGTGTGGCGGGCTTGTAAGCCGACGGCCCGCCTGATGTAAAGCGATCACCGCTGCCTATACACATCTTCAATACCAGAGGCCTTGCAAATGCCGTGCCATCCCAGAGGCAAAGTTGAAATGTGTCATGTGCCTGTAACTACACCGGCAGCCATACCCTTCAAACCGGAACAGAGCAACGCTGCTTTGCGGCAGAAATAGGTATGGTGGTAGTACTTCCCCGGACGAGCTCCTTCACAAAGAGCTCTACTCTACTAATCGAAGGCATAAGCTAGTATTGAGTAAGGTAAACTTACGATTCTGCTTGTACTGCTTTCATGTAGCAAGCTGGAGTTGAATAGAACAAATAAGCTTTGTCTTTTCTTGATCTTTGTTTAGAGTTCAATTTACTGAAACATACAAAAGTAATCTTCGTAAATGTATTCTCCAGATCGATTTTGCGGGCACGGCGGCTTATCTTTATTTATTTATTTATTTATTAAAACTTTTTGCACATAATGTAAAAAATACATTGTACAAAGGCGGACTTAATGCCTTTGGCATTTTATACCAGTCTACCTTAGGGTGATGCAGAGACAAAACATAGTAGGCGCAAGAAACAGAAAGTTTCCAGGAATAAAATATAATAAATACATATATACATACATACAAACAAAATATACAGAGTAGAGAAAGCCAAAAATAAATACATAGGTGAAGAAATATAAGAGACTAATTGTGAGACGAGTCTGCCAACTTCATAAGCAAGTGTTCACGAGCTTTTACTTTGAATATGAAACGACTGGTAGCCATCCTGATACTCTGAGGAAGCGCATTCCAAAGGAAAACCGCCTGGACAAGAAAAGAAGATTTAAGAAAACCAGAGCGGTGAGAAGGACATCGTAGAAGACGATTATTGGAGGAGCGAAGATGCTTACTGTGCGTAGAGCACAAGTATTGGAAGTGAGAAGTCAGATAGGAAGGAGAACTAGGTTTGTCTAGAAGAGAGAACAAAGTAGTCAAGGGCCTTAACGCCCTGCGCTGTCTGATGGGCAACCATTTTAAGAGAGACCGATGTGCGGACACATGGTCATATTTACGGAGATTAAATACGAATCGAATGCACTTATTAAGAAGTCGGTCAAGTTTATTGAGAAGATCTGCATTCAGGTCATAGTAACACACATCGCCATAATCAATTATGGGGAGGATAAGGGACTGAACCAGCATTGCCTTTATGTGTGACGGGAGAATATTTTTAAATCGGTAAAGCGACCGCAACGTCCCCGTGACTTTTTTGCTCACAATCGCGACCTGCTTACGCCAGTCCAAGCAAGAGTCAACGTACAAACCCAGATCCTTGACGTCAGAGCTAAACGGAATGACTGTGCCATCAAAGGTAAGCGGCGGCACCGCTAAACCATCAAGCTTGCGCAGGCTGTGAGTACTCCCTATAATGATTGCCTGACACTTGGTTGGGTTAACCGCTACCCCGAAACGATTAGACCAATCCTTCACTACTGCTAAATTCCGGTTTAGCTCCTCAATCGCATCGGATAAGTTGTCGACACCAGCCTGACTGTAGAGCTGCAAGTCATCAGCATAAAGATGTTATCTTAATGCAGACTAGCCAAGGACGCAGGAGTTGTTGTGTCGGATTTGTTGGAAATATTTCTTTTGATAATTAATTTGCGAGGTGCACAAAAGATGTCAGAATTACTTTGTTTAAAGTGTACTGTCAGTCATCGTACACCTGCAGCCTGTGGGTTCGCTATACGCAGAAGGCTTTCAGTGCCCTACGGATCTTCTACAATAATGGGTTCAGGATGCTAATGGGCTTGCCGCGATACGGCAGCGCATCAGGAATGTTTGCGGAGGCCAACATTGACTGCTTTAGGGCTATAGTGCGCAAGAGAGTGGCCTCCCTGATGCATCGTGTGCGGGGCAGCCCCAGCGGCCTTCTCAATACCATAACAGACAACGGTGAGTGTCCTATAGTGCGGCACTGAAATAAGGTATACAGCTCAGATTGTGTCCTTTTTAATGTAAGGTAAAAAACAATAGTAGTTACATATGCCTCGGTAGCCTAGTGGTCCTAAGCGCGATTGCCACGCTAGAGGTCTTGGGTTCGATTCCTAGGTTGAGCAAAGTGTTATTGGGTTTTTCTAAGAAATTCTCAGTAGCAGCTCAGAGTTGGGATTTGTGCCCGGTTAATGGCAACAGGCTCGCCCCCTATTACATGGAACCTAAACATCCGGCGAACTGTAGGTATACATTGTTACACCTCTGCCTAACCCTTCGGGGAATACAGGCGTGATGGTATGTGTGTATATAAGTATAGTTATAAGTTATTATCATAGTTTTTATCATAGGCAAAAACTGTTATTCGGCTTTTCCATTAGGATTTGCTCAGTATCAGCCCAGAGTTTGGAAGTTGGTGGTGTGACACCCCCGTGCCTCAGAAAGCATGTGTCATCGTTGGTCCCGGCTGTTATTCGTAGATCTTTGACAGTCGTTACGGATTGTCAGAAGCCGGGGAGTCTGACAACCAGTCTTACCAAGAGGTATCGTGTTGCCCAGTAACTGGGTTGTGGAGGTCAGATAGGCAGTCGCTCCATGTAAAACACTGGTATTCAGCTGCATCCGGTTAGACTGGAAGCCGACCCCAACATGGTTGGGAAAAGGCAGATGATGATGAAAGTTAAAATAAATAAATAAAAATATTCTTGCCATACAACGTGGCAATGCTGCCAGGCTTTTGGGCACTTGTCCCATTGACAGCGATGCGGATGAGATTTTTGATGCCCTATAAGCTTCCTTTTTTGCATTTCATATTAACTGTACATACTCGTAGTTTGTAATCTTATTATTATTTAAGTAACATCTTCTATACATTTATACTTACTACATGAGCTTGTCAATGTTGGAGAACCAGACGTTGGCATCGTAGTACCCCATGCGTTGTCCCATGATCACCATGACGTGTTTGGTCGTGTAGTACGGGCTCTGCCGCTTATACATCATCCCCATAAACTCCTCAATCTGCGGAATAGATGGTTGGTTTTCTTTGTCAGCCTAGTGGTGTTGGGTTCACTTGCCAGGTCGAGCAGTGTTATTAGGTTTTTGAAGTAAAACTTCTTTACGCACGCTCGATTTGGGGAGTAAGCTGGTGAATGCTTGACGAGAGCGTTACGGAAATGAGTGTAATCGGGCAACGGAAGTTGAGAGGGAGATATAAGTTAGTTCGTATATGACTGTAGGAGTAAGAGAGAGCAGTGCGCGCGCTCATTTTCGTTCTCTCTTCCTCAAGGCACACGTGTCTTTTTTTTCTATAGAATTCTCAGTAGATAGCAGCTCCGAGTTAGGACTTGTTAATGGCAATAGGCTCGCCTCCTATTACATGGGACCTAAACATACCGGCAAACTGTGGGTGTACATTGGTATACCTCTGTCTCATATAAGTCTGGGGATATTTTTTATATCATTAAAAGGCAAAAAAACTGACGACCCACCTGATGTTAAGTGGTCACCTCTGCCTATAGATATCTGCAATACTAGAGGCCTTGCAAATGTTTGCCATCCCAGAGACAAAGTTGAAATGTGTCATGTGCCTGTAACTACACCGGCACACATACCCTTCAAACCGGAACACAGCAACGCTGCTTTGCGGCAGAAATAGGTATGGTGGTAGTACTTCCCCGGACGAGCTGCTTCACAAAGAGCTCTACTATTACTATGATGGATTTTCTAACACGTAACAAAACGAAAGGGCTTTAGGGCTGACGTCTGTCGCCGTCACAGTAATAGGGTTTGAGGTGACGGCCCGTAGTGTCCTACAGGCGCGAGTTCGAATCTAGCCGACAAGCTTGTCTTTTTGTCGCGTCTGTGAAGAATTTCTTCGTAAAAAAATGCATTTTCTTATTGTTTTTCTGTATATTTTACTGTAAATCTAAATACTTATGTTTTATTTGTTTTTTTTAGTAAGTTTTTGGCTGTCAGAAATAGTAGATTAAGGATTATTTCTTTGTATATTAAAATTAAATGAAAATCGATTTAAAAAATGTATCAAAAGTACACTTTGTAAACGAGCTTATTACAAACTAGCTGTTGCCCACGACTTCGTCCGCGTTGCGGTCGTTTTTCGTAAAAAAAGTAGCCTATGTCCTTCCTCACGGTTCAGTGGTTTTGATGTAACAGACAGATTAACTTTCATATTTTAGTAGGGAAATACTCAATATGCCTCACACACTGATTCCTTGTCTTTGAAATGTATAAATGTATTTAATATAACAATTAACTTAGCTTTCATTTCTAATTTGTGGCACTGAGTACGTATTGCAGTACTTTGAGTGACTTTTTTTAATAGATCGTTTTGACATCAGTATAGTTTTATGGAATTGTACAACTTATTGTAATACATTCTTTTAAAAGAGTATGTATGGAGTTTCGTGCCCGTTCTTCTCCATACGAAACTACCTTTTAGAATGAGCAACCAGATTCAATATTATTAATTTTAACATGTAATTGACGTTCAAAAGTGCCTTTTAATGGTCTAATTGAAATAAATGATTTTAGTTTGACTTTGTTTACATTTTAATACAAAAGTAAATAAAAAATGGAAATAATTGCAATAATTTTGTTTCTTTAATGCTGATTAATTTCAAATCTTATCTAAGTATAAGTTTTGGATGTAGATTAAGCTGTTTTTGTCGGATAGTAATGTGACACACTTGGTACATTATTATAGTTTTAATGTAATTTATTTAATTATGTAAATAGAGTCTATTTAATTCTCAATTAGAAAAAAAATACAAAATCGAAACTAATATAACACAGCTTATGAGCTTATTTATATGCTTATTAAAATGCGCTAATCTCTAAAACTCCTAGTCTGATTGCAAAAAATAGTAGTTGCATATCAAAGCCAGATTCATCAGGAACAATATAAGATATATAACACCACGCTACGACACAGGGGAGCGGAGCAGTAACTTAAAACGTGAATGAAAGAAAAACAACAAGAAAAGTTGGAAGTCGATCTACAAAACTTATTTTTCAAAACCACTTATTTTTTGTGCCTCCGAAAGCACGTAAAGCCGTTGGTCCCGGCTGTTATTCGTAGATATTTGACAGTCGTTACGGATAGTCAGAAGCCGGGAAGTCTGACAACCAGTCTAACCAAGAGGTATCGTGTTGCCCAGTAACTGGGTTGTGGAGGTCAGATAGGCAGTCGCTCCATGTAAAACACTGGTACTCAGCTGCATCCGGTTAGACTGGAAGCCGACCCCAACATAGTTGGGAAAAGGCTAAGCAGATGATGATGAGTTTTTAAAGGCGCTTTTTTGTAAAAAACATTTTTTAAGAACAAAAGGAGGGGGTCAAAGTTGCTACATTTGTAATGATGAGAGATGGAACTCTGCTCAGATTTACTGTCTTATTAAAATTAGATTAATATTAGCAATTCGCTGGTTGTTAAACAGCTTTTTGTATTATTGCGCTAGAATTTAGTTCGGCTTCTAGCACACCGATTCACAGCGTAGCCACGGACCCCCGACACTCGCAATCGTAATTGTCTCCCCAAGGAAACTGTCGCGTAAACTTTGCTTGCGCGATGCAGGATTCCAACTTTGGCATTTTTTTTCTTCAATACTATTGTACTTTTGTTTTAACATTTTTAGATATTAGAAAGGACTAACATTCAAGATTTGTGACGTATTTTTTGTTTTCTTGTAGAATTTGTTGTTTTTACGTAATCGAAGGGTTGACTTTTAGAATCTCTTTTACGAGATTTCCTTTGAGAGCGATAAGGTAAAGAGATTTGTCCTAGCGGAGTTTATTGTACTCTCATTGGATTTCACATTCGTAAGTTACAAACTTATAGACGCGCACTTACCACGAAAAAACCTATCGTTTTGAAACACAATATGGCCGCCGGATAGTACGCGCTTCGAAACATTTCATACGAATTTCAACTTAAAATCAATCGTCAATTGTCACTCAAAATGGCGGAAATGACATCTTTCGACAGATTTTTCCTGATACGTTTAAAAACTAAAGACATCTCCATAGGTCTGCTTCAATGGTCTGGTGACGTTTTTGGTGGTGCTTCAGCCACTGTTACGCCCATTTAACGATTTAAAGAGAAAGACAGCAATAGAAATTATGAACAAAAAAAGGGATGGATACATTCTGTGACTTTCTACTTCCATTTTACCTTTTACGACATTACTTGATTTAAGTTTGAACTATAATCAATTCTTTTAATATACTTAAACTATTAAAACAAGTGGCATGTTCCTATGACTTTTTCAATTTATAAGTAATTTCTAAGTGTATCTCGGACATCACTGACATCGGTGAAGGAAAACATCGTGAGGAAACGTCAACTTAAAATTAATATAAGTCTGAAATCGCCAATCCGCCTTGAGCAAGCGTGGTGATCAATGCTCGTGCCTTCTATGTATGAGAAGAGGCCTTTGCCCTGCACAATAATACGCTGGTATTATTTTATGGGCTAAGGCTGAATGGCCAAGGTATCACAATACCTTTGCCTGTGAATTGTCAACGTAACACGCGCATGCGCGGTGGGTTCTTTTTTGGGTAGCCATTTTATGAATCAATTACTTTGGTGAAAGGGCCGCAGTAGGCGGGAAATTTGATTCGGTTTTTGGCAATGCGAAAGTTTGTGAGGATGGATGGCTGTTTGTTACTCCTTCACGCTTAAACGGCTGAACGGACCTGGATGAAATTTGGCACTGAGATAGATTGTAGTGTCGAATAGCACATAGGATACTTTAAATCCCGGAAAAATGTTCGCGTAGGATAATAAGTCAAATTTGACGTGGACGAAGACAGTTTTCAAGAATGTTTTTCATTAACCAGACGGCAAGGAAACCGATCATGTCTGACCGTTCCGTTATTTATTTGTTTCAAGCCGTCCGATTTGTTAACCACACGTTTACTTGAGGCCATCTTCAATGAGGCCGTTTTTATTGATTTTTGGTTGGTCATAACTTCTATAAAAAAAAAATATGCAAAAATACGAGACGGTCCGTCGTGGCCACGATTGATATCTATATTAGGTCAAAATATTATTGCTTTAAGCTTAAAATCCACGAAGAAAAATAGGTTTATGGAACAAGTTATAAAATTTAAAAAATTATGTAACACTCGACAAAACAATAAATATCTCTACAGTAGAGAACAAAAGAGCTGATAACTCTAAAAAGACTGAGCCGATTTTGATAAAACATAACTAAGAACCATTGCTAGGAAACCGCATTCAAATCGGTTAACCCGTTTAAGAGCTACGATGCCACAGACAGACACACAGACACATCAAAATTATAACACCGCTCTTTTTAATCGGGGGCTAAAAATAGGCACTGCAGTCATACTACAGACTATCACGCCTATATTCCCCGAAGGGCTAGGCAGAGGTGCACCAATGCACAACCACAGTTTCTCAGTATGTTTAGGTCCCATGTAATAGGGGGCGAGCCTATTGCCATTAACCGGGCACAAATCCTAACTCCGTGCTGCTACTGAGAATTTCATAGAAAAATCCAATAACTCTTTTAGCTCGACCTGGGAATCGAACCCAAGACCTCATGCACTGGCAATCACACTTTAATTAAAAATGGTAAAAACAACATACTCTTTCTTCCACATTTTTGGCCATTGCATCCGTGGTGACGATGAGGGGATCCTCACGTCTACTTCCGAAACAGAATCCAGGGGGAGGCCAGTAGCCGTCGAACAGCTTGTGCGTGTAAATGTCAGAATCTGAACCTGAAATTATGAGTATAGTTATTAATCCTACTTCCCAACCAATATTATAACATAACATACCAACACGCCTGTATTCCCCAAAAGGTTAGGCAGAGATGTACCAATGTACACCCACAGTTCGCCGGTATATTAAGGTCCCATAAGAAGCGAGCTTATTGCCATTAATCGGGCACAAATACTAACTCCGAGCTGCTACTAAGAATTTCATAGACAAACCCAAAAACACTTTTGGCTCGACCTGGGAATCGAACCCAAGACCTCTAACGTGGCAGTCGCGCTTAGGACCACTAGGCTAACGAGGCAGTTTAAATATTAAATACGAAAGTAAGTTTGTTTGTTTGTTCGTTACTTTTGAACGCTACCACTAAACCCGTAGTAGTAGCAGGGCTCTTTGTGAAGCAGCTCGTCCGGGGAAGTACTACCACCGTACCTTTTTCTGCCGCAAAGCAGCGTTGCTGTGTTCCGGTTTAGTTACAAGCACATGACACATTTCAACTTTGTCTCTGGGATGGCAACGCATTAGCAAGGCCTCTGGTATTGCAGATGTGTATAGGCAGCGGTGACCACTTAACATCAGGTGGGCCGTCGTCTTGTTTGCCAGTTTGAAATCGGTCCAGTAGTTTTGGAGCTTATTCTGAACGAACAAACAAAAAAGTCTTTCCTCTTTTTAATATTAGTAAAGATTGAAAAACTGGTCAAACCTAAGTCATCGCTTCCTCGCCACACGAACTCCAAAGACTTTGACCGCAGTCTGGCGAGCTCATCTTCGAAGCTGATTGGGTTGATGAAGTGCCCATCAAAGCCCATTTGAGCCATCAGAGACGCGAACTCCCTAGAATGCCCAAGTGACTCCACTTGCCAGGTCACCAAAGGACGTCCGCATTCCAGAAAAGTAGCATTAATTTTTCTGAAACGGAAGAAACACAATATAATACACATACCTTCACGCCTGTATTCCCCGAAGAGTTAGGCAGAGGTGTAACAATGTACACCCACAGTGCGCCGGTAATTTTAGGTCCCACTCCCATGTAATAGGGAGCGAGCCGATTGCCATTAACCGGGCACAAATCCTAACTCCGAGCTGCTACTGAGAAATTCATAGAAAAACCCAATAACACTTTGCTCGACCTGAGAATCGAACCCATGACCTCCAGCGTAGCAGTCGCGCTTAGGACCACTAGGCTAACGAGGCAGTTAAATTAAGTTAGAGAAACGCCAACGCTTATAAAACGCCAGTGGGATAGCGGCTTAAAGGGAGGACCCTCCGAACAGTCGGGTGTTGTGTCTGGTGGACTACTGCCCGACCGTTGTTGTATTTACCTTAAGCTAAATGTGAATTGGTCTATGATGGCGTGGTAGTTGGTGGTGGCCTCGTCGCTCATACTCCATCCTCCTCCAACGAAGTACAGCCGACCCTGACGTAGAAGCTCGTAGACCATACGTTTGACTGGAACAGAGACAAACACACTTACTAGTAGTAGAGCTCTTTGTGAAGGTGTGGTCCACCGTGTCCTCGGTGCGATCCTCACAGTGATGACACCCGGGCGATTCCCCGCAATGCAGGAACCTCCTGAAACACTCATGTCCGGTAAGGACCTGCGTCAGGCGGTAGGTGAGGGCGCCGTGGCGCCTCTCTAGCCATTCCTTAAAGAGGGGACTTACCGCCTCTATTAAGGCATGAAAGTGCTCGTCCGGGGAAGTACTACCATCATATCTATTTCTGCAGCATCGCTGTGTTCCGGTTTGAAGGGTATGGGTGCCGGTGTAATTACAAGCACATGATTCTAAGATCTTAAACCGATTACTGACTGCTTTTCAGCTTAATAATAATATGACAGACCGATTTCGGTCAAGGCGGCCAATTTCAATGGAGACTAGCAAAGTACACGGGGGATATTATACTGTACAAGTGTGTGCTCAAACACAGGTGCACTCCCTATTCCCCCACTCTCATAGTTCGATGGTATGGCAATCCGACACAACAGAGGGGAGTTCAGGCGTAACCAACGGCTTTACACGCTTTCCGAGACACGGGGGTGTCACACCACCAACTTCCAAACTCAGGGCAGCCGCTGAGAAATTCGTAATGAGAAACCCACTAACCCTTTTTTTCCGGCCTGGGTATCGAACCCAGGTGCCCACAGGGGCAGTTAAGTTATACATTTAAATCGTACCTGTACTATCCCTGGCCTTCCACCAATGGAATAAATACGGCATGTCGGAGAATGTGAATCTGAAAACAAGAGATAATAATCACAAATAATTACGTCAATTTGCATTGACAAATTGTAATTTTAATACATTTTAATGAAGGTTTATTTATTTAATTAATACAACAAGCACAATATGAATCACTAGTATAAAACTTACTTAAGTAATAATAAAATGCAAAAAATGAAGCTTATAGGGCATCAAAAAACTCATCCGCATCGCTGTCAATGGGACAAGTGCCCAAAAGGCTGGCAGCGTTGCCACGTCGTATGGCAATGCTGATTCTTTGGCCCAAGAAAAGGGCAGCCCTTTGGTCACGTGAAGAGTCGACCAGTCGCTTGGCTATTTCACGAAAAACAAGATGAGCGCTCGGACCCCATGGCCCTAGTGTTTCAACCCCAAACGGCTCAAACATATAGCTTCCAATAAGGTTATTATATTTGCGCCGTTTGAGGTTTTCAGCACCAGTAGCAGCCGCCCCAGCACAACACGTCGTGCTAGGAAGATGGGATGGCGCAAGGGTGTCGACGCATGTTGCATCCCACACCAAAGGCCTACCCAACTTCCAAGGCATTATAGTCATCCCATCTCGTCTCTTCCCATCGTCGCGTGCCAAGCCAATTGGCTCCAAAACAGCTGGCACTCCGGCGGAGACAAGAGCACGACGGATGATGTCATTAAAGCTGGCGTGCCGTGCTATGCGGCCAGCGCTTTTACTGCATGACAGACCATGGTGTCCGAGGCAGTCGACAGCTTCACCGCACTGACAGCGGTGCGGAGCTCCACAAGGAGCGCCCAAGCGCAGGCATGTAGCGAGCCGGAATGTAGAGTCACTCAGCATAGTGCCTATGTTGGGCGACGGAAGTGCCTGAAGCCAAAGACCCGACTCCCTCTCACCCACAGCCAGCAGGCGGGCACGCTCAGCAGAATTGATGGACGTATTAATTAAATTATTCCGTACCAACCTGCAGAGCGGCTCGTCCCATTGCAAACGAATTGAACTATTTTCAAAATTACATTTTTAATTGCTGAAATCATCATGTGTGTGTGTGTGTGTGTGTGTGTGTGTCCAGTGTACTCACTTTCTCCTTTTATCGGTCCACAGACTGGTGAGGACAGCATCCAAGATATGTTTCATGTTTGCTGTGCTCTTTTCGTATCCTTCTTGATCTGAAATAAAGGTTTTAAAATACTTTTTAGGAATGAAAAATTCTTTAGCTAGTTCAAGCTTTTTTTAGTAGGGGTAACTAGCGTTTGTCCGCATAAATGTCGGTTATATTTAAAAACAATCATTAACAAATACTAAAAAACCGAATAAAATAAAATATTTAAGTGGGCTCCCATACAACAGACATGATTTTTTAGCCGTTAAAGATACGGACCTCTTCGTGCGCGAGTCCGACTCGCACTTGGCCGGTTTTGTTATGTTGTCTTATGTTAAGGTTGGGAACCTGTGTATTATTTATTAAGATATATATATACAGATTAAATAACTGCTAACTTTAACTGCTTCGGTAGCCTAGTGGTCCCAAGCGCGACTGCTACGCTAGAGGTCTTGGCTTCGATTCCCAGGTCGAGCAAAAAGTCTTATTGAGTTTTTCTATGAAATTCTCAGTGGCAGCTCGGAGTTAGGATTTGTGCCCGGTTAATGGCATTAGGCTCGCCCCCTATTACATGGGACTAAACATACCGGCGAACTGTGGGTGTACATTGTTACACCTCTGCCTAACCCTTCGGGGAATACAGGCGTGATGGTATGTTATGTTGTTATGACATGTGTTGTGTAGATTAAATATTTACAGCCTTATAATTAGAAATTCTCAATAAAAACAAAAAGAAACTAAAACTAAATGGCATCAAATAACTCCTCCGCATCACCGTCAACCGGAAAAGTGCCCAAAAGACTGGCGGCAATGCCACGTTGGATGGCAAGGCTTACCCTCTGGCCAAGGTAAAAGCCAGCCTTTGGGTCACGGGAAGTTTCAACCAACCCTTTGTTGTTTTATATTCATCTTCATTGTTTTCACATATAGAAGCAACAAGAATATTGTAACCAAGATTTTGTAAAAACCAAATTGGAAGAAAAGAGTGTCCATGGAGTTTCTTGCTCGTTCTTCTCCATAGAGACCTACGCTTTGGAACGAGCAACTAGCTTCAACTTTTAAATGTAACTTCTTGACAGTTCAAGAGTGCCTGTAAATGGTCTAATTGAAATAAATGCTTTCACTTGACTTTGTTAAGATAAATAGGTTTTGGTCCTTAGAGCCGAATAGGCGTGAAAGTGTTGTTTGATAGTCAACGGTCGTAGTGGTGATTATAAACCGCATCTTGAAGACTGTGCAGTGGATTGCTGTCCAGAGCATCCCTGCAGTACGTCATTAATGCAGAGGATCGAACCTTTTCGCGTAGTTTTAGGTTATGTATATTTAATTAATTATGAATTATGACACTTACATCCACTAAAATGTTCATAGAATGAGCGCGAGAATCCTAGCTCGGCGTGCATGCTTGGAACTACGTGCACGTTGAGCACGTTACGGCCCATAACCGGACAGCTCTGGAAGAGAAACGACATTTAAAACGCCTGCATTCACCAAAGGGTTAAGGGTTAGGCTGGTATGTTTAGGTCCCATGTAATAGGGAGCCTTTTGCCATTAACCGGGCACAAATCCTAACTCCGAGCTGCTACTGAGAATTTCATAGAAAAACCCAATAACATTTTTGCTCGACCTGGGAATCGAACCCAAGACCTCTAGCGTAGCACGTTTGGTTTATTGCAAAAGCTTCAAAGGGACTAGTAAATTTTCTGGTAGTTCTAAGTGCGACTGCTACGCTAGCAGCTCGGAGTTAGGATTTGTGCCCGGTTAATGGCAATAGGCTCGGCCACTATTACATGGGACCTAAACATATCGGAGCACTTTTTTTTTTTTTTTTTTTTTTTTTTTTTTTTTTTTTTTTTTTTGGTGGGTGGGAAATCATCAAATAACTTCTCCCGCCCTGGGCGGGGCGGGAGGGAGTGTCAGACTTTTACTGACTAAAACCCACCCATGTTCCTTCTTGTGCCCTTTGCGTTCCGGGGGCGCGGTATCTCTTGCGAACAACCCGCAGCCCCATATCGGAGCACTGTGGGTGTACATTGGTACACCTCTGCCTAACCCTTCGCGAAATACAGGCGTGATGTTATGTGTGCAATTTTTTTTTTATTTTGCGCAATGTTGTGTCTCACGTAAGAACTATCAAGACTCTCTCCCACCTCAAAATGGTTTAATGTAATAAGCGGATGGCTCCTAAATATATGTTTGATAAACTTACCGCATATCCACACGCTTCGCCGTATTCTATAATTGGGGTCAGCAGATCTTTCGTCACGGCTGTCATGGACAGCACAGGAGTTAGCCCCAATATTTGTATCAATATCGTGGAAATCATGGCTCTGTACACTGCACACAAAACATAATAATTATATTAGCGACGAACTGCCCGCCATTCCGCTCGCGTGGATTATTTCACCCGCGGCGTTAAGATACGTCTTTGGTTACTGCTCCGCTCCCGTGCTTCGTAGCATGATGTTATATTCTATGTTACTTAGGAAAAATGTAGCTATCTATTGGTGAAAAATGGTTAATATCAATCCAGTAGTCTCGCAGCCTATTCATTACAAACAAAAAAATAGACTTATTTCATCATCTCTTCAAAATATTGACCTTCTAATCTGACCTGATGATTCTAATCTGGCCTTCTCTGTTTGAGAAGAGGCCTTTGCTTTGCATTGGGACAATAATAGGCTGGTAATAAATACGGATACTTCTACATCGTTCTGGAGCCGAAACACAGGAACTCCAGCAGAAGCTCGTAGTAGTAAAAAACAAAGTTGCTTGTTTTGTACGCGTACATCTTGAAAACTCATCATCATCTGCTTACCGTTTTCCCAACTATGTTGGGGTCGGCTTCCAGTCTGATCGGATACAGCTGAGTACCAGTGTTTTACATGAAGCGACTGCCTATCTGACCTCTACAACCCAATTACTGGGCAACACGATATCTTTTGGTTCGACTGGTTGTTAGTCTTCCTGGCTTCTGACTATTCGTAACGACTTCGAATGACAGCCGGGACCAACGGCTTTACGTGCTTTCCGAGTCACGGGGGTGTCACACCACCAACTTCCAAACTCCGGGCTGCTACTGAGCAAATCATAATGAAAATACTCAATAACACTTTTTGCCCGACCTGGGAATCGAACTGGGACCCCACGCTCATCAGTCGCGCTTACGACCACGAGACCAACGGGGCAATACGAAAACCATACAACGGATTTTAATGCTGTTTTTATCAATAGATAGAGTGATTCAAGGGAAACGTTTGTACGTATAGAACATCACGCTACGACTAACGGGAGCGAAGCAGTAACCAAAGACGTAACTGAACGCGGGTGACACCACGAGGTGTGAGGTTGTAGGCCATAAAACTTTTCGACAGACGACCAACGGGAGCGAAGCAGTAACCAAAGACGTAACTGAACGCGGGTGACACCACGAGGTGTGAGGTTGTAGGCCATAAAACTTTTCGACAGACGACCAACGGGAGCGAAGCAGTAACCAAAGACGTAACTGAACGCGGGTGACACCACGAGGTGTGAGCTTGTAGGCCATAAAACTTTTCGACACACGACCAACGGGAGCGAAGCAGTAACCAAAGACGTAACTGAACGCGGGTGACACCACGAGGTGTGAGCTTGTAGGCCATAAAACTTTTCGACACACGACCAACGGGAGCGAAGCAGTAACCAAACCAACTTATATTGGCATGTTTTAAACTAACAACAATTTGTAATCATATTTGTAATTCCCGTTGTTTATTATTTTTTAAACAATTATCACGTAACAAGGCGCGAGTGTTTATTTATCAGAAACAATTTATATTGTGTTTGACTTCATTACCAATAATATTTATATAAATTCTAAAGGTGAACGTGCAATAATAACAGAATAGGATAAAAGAGAAAATACCGGTCAAGTGCGGGTCGGACTCGCGCACGAAGGGTTCCCTACCATTATCTACAATAAGTTGCCATTAACCGGGCATAAAATGCCGGGGCTGCGGGTTGTTCGCAAGAGATACCGCGCCCCCGGAACGCAAAGGGCACAAGAAGGAACATGGGTGGGTTTTAGTCAGTAAAAGTCTGACACTCCCTCCCGCCCCGACCAGGGCGGGAGAAGTTATTTGATGATTTCCCACCCACCAAAAAAAAAAAAAAAACCGGGCACAAATCCTAACTCCGAGCAGCTACTGAGCATTTTATAGAAAAACCCAATAACACTTTGTTCGAACTGGGAAATGAGCCCAAGACCTCTAGCGTAGCAGTTCCGCTAAGACACCGGAAAAAAATTGTTGTATATTATAGCCAGATTAATAAGGAATACAATTGGGTATATAACATCACGCTACAACCGACAGGAACGGAGCAGTAACCAAAGAAGTAACTTAATGTGTTGTAACGCACGCACACTTTCTACTTTCATATGCACGCAACATAACAGTGTCAGTATTTCACATTAAAAACTGAGTTAGTAAAAAAATGGGTCAAAAAGCTATATCTTCGACTTTCAAAATCTCGGTAACCAGAAGGATCCCAGGTATGATGCAGAACAAACAAATGATCGTGATGATGAGATGAACATGTCACTTGAGGCTTCCTTAAATGTCTTCCTCACCCGGTATAAATAATTTTTGGTCACAGAATCAACGACCTCTCGACCCGGTTCGTCGGCACAAACTAAATATGCACATTACCACATTGATTACGAATCAATTGAACAATAATTGCTGTTGTTTAAGAACGGGAAATATTATTATGTTTTTATTGATAATGTAAACATACAAAATTGAATTAATCAGCGGAACCGTTCCTTGAGAAACTGCTTGTGGGAAATTCCAATCACAAAAGGGGTGTACCGGCTCTTTGGTGTTATGGTCGCTAACGCGATTGTTAAGCGTGGGGGTCCGGCAGAGTTCTTGAGATGTTTCAGTAATTCTTTTATGTCACCGCTGCCTATAGACATCTGTAATACCAGAGGCCTTGCTAATGCGTTGCCATCCCAGAGACAAAATTGAAATGTGACATGTGCCTGTAACTACACCGGCACCGATACCCTTCAAACCGGAACACTACAAGCTGCTTTGCGGCAGAAATAGGTATGGTGGTAGTACTTCCCCGGACGAGCTGCTTCACAAAGAACTCTACTACTGTTAAAACACACTTAAACTAAATCTACATAGGGAATTCTTTTAATACTTACTTTTTACTTTACTACTTTGTAGACATATTGTTCTGAACACTTCAATATTCTCAAGTGAACTGTATTAAGGCAGGTCGTCCATGACTCTTTATACCTAGTACTTCGTTTGTTTGTTTGTTTGTATGTCATACGAACCGCTGCTGTAATTATTGTGTCATGTAATGCAAGGCCCTCTTCGCTTCATACATACAGGATGTAGAAGAAATAAAATAAAAAATGTTAACCCCGACAAGAATAAAGCCCCCTTTTTCTTTTTTTTTGTTGCCCGGGTGGAAAATCCTCATGGATGTCCACCGCCCTGGGGAGGGCGGAGGGGTCTGTCAGACTCTTACTAACTAAAAACCACCCCAGTGTTCCCTTCCCACACTTACGCCGAGGATCCCGGGAACTGATGCGCCTTCCGCGATCCCCGACTGGTGCCTGGGCCTCAGGTCAAGGGAGGGAGTGAGGTGTTGAACTCCCTCCGCGACGTCAAATAGGGGCGCGCGTGGAATACTACGCGCCGCCGCCTCGGGTCCAGTTGAATAGGGGGTAACGGCCGTCCCCAAGTCCGCCACCCCTAGCTCCCTACCGCAACTAACAAAAGAGCTGATAACCTTGAAACGGTTGAACCGATTTTGATAAAACATATCTAATAACAATAATAATCGTCGCTAGGAAACTTGCTTTCAAACACCTGTTTATGAGTTGCAGTGCCACAGACTGACAGACGGACACGTCAAACTTATGCAACCCTCGTTTTAACCGCCGACGCAACAACGACGGGGTGTTATAAGTTTGACGTGTCTGTATGTGTGTGTGTGTCTGTCTATGGCATCGTAGCTCCCGAACGCATGAACCGATTTTGATTATTTTTTTGTTTGAAAGGTGAAGTAGTCGGGGGTGTTCTTATTTTGTATTTTTTTGAGTCGGGATTTAAAAAATGCACTTATAGAAGTTGAAAGTTCATCTCATCATTGCAACCATTTTTATTTTGTTTCCCATTATACTTGTTTGATGAGCAGTATGTGTAGTTAACGGCTATGTTAAGATTTTTTATTTACTTGAATGGCAAACAAGCCGACGCCCCACCTGATGTTGAGTGGTCACCGCTGCCTATACACATCTGCAATACCAGAGCCCTTGCAAATGCGTTGCCATCCCAGAGACAAAGTTGAACTGTCTCATGTGGCTGTAAGTACACCGGCACCCATACCGTTCAAACCGGAACACAGCAACGCTGCTTTGCGGCAGAAATAGGTATGGTGGTAGTACTTCCCCGGACGAGCTCCTTCACAAAAAGCTCTTCTTCTACCAAAATGCGATGTGTATTGTAACACCCTGTGCTCTTATTGTTGCAAATATTGTAATGTTTATTTGTTGATCTTGAATTGTTTGTTCATCCGAGATCTGAGATCTGTTTAATAGTTTGATAACTAAAAGAGAATGTCCCGACCTCCCCGTGTGGGGGTCCTGAGTGGACAAGATCATATCAGCCTATAGCCGTCCACTGCTGAACTCCGGGATCGGGTTCCGCTTTTTGAGGGAGCCCAAAGAGAGCCAATCATCCTGGCCCTAGGCAGCCCGCCACCTATGCTGTCATCTTTATTTTTGGAGTAAAACTTCTTGACGCACTCTTGACTTGGGGAGTAAGCTGGTGAATGCTTGACGAGAGCGTTACGGAAATGAGTGTGATCGGGCGAACGGAAGTTGAGAATGAGATATAAGTTAGTGAAGATAGAAACAGAGAGAGTTAAGTTTCGTACATTACTTTAGGTCATCCTCAAGTGACTCAGTGGTCTAAAGCACACGAGTCTTTTTTATTTTATTGTTTTATCTTCAACTTCATTGTTGTCACATATAGAAGCAACAAGAATATTGTAACCAGGATTTGTAAAAACCAAATTGAAAACAGTGTCCGTGGAGTTTCTTGCTCATTCTTCTAGAAAGAGCAACTAACTTCGACTTTCTGACTAACTGACCGATTCCTTGACAATTCAAAAGTGTCTGTAAACGGTCTAATTGAAATAAAACATTGAATCGATTGACTTGAACTTTGTCGTACATACGTACATAAACTCACGCCTTTTTCCCATGGGAGTAGGCAGAAACCAATGAAGTAATACTAACAATGTTTCTGAATAATATTACATTTTATAATTTGTTTTCCTTATACTGCAAATTTTATACATACATACATCTACATACCATCACTTCCCCGAAGGTACACCCACAGTTCAATGTACACCCACAGTTCGTCGGTATGTTATAGTCCCATGTAATAGGGAGCGAGCCTATTGCCATTAGCCGGGCACAAATAATCCTAACTCCGAGCTGCTACTGAGAATTTCATAGAAAAACCCAATAACACTTATTGTTCGACCTGGGAATCGAACCCAAGACCTCTAGCGTAGCAGTCGCGCTTAGGACCACTAGGCTACCGAGGCAGTTAAAATTTTATATTATTTAATAATCTAGTTTGTTGTAAATTAAAAAAAGAAATAGTTTTAAGATAACATTAATTTTAAGTTGCTGTGCTGTAACAGGCCCATTATGTACTTAGCATTACTCCTCCACTTAGCACCTTAAACACATATTATGGCTTGTAAATAAATATCTACTTGAATACTTGAACCACAGAATGCCACATGCTACGATCCTTAACTCCTTTCGCCTCGTCCACGTTCATTGATCGAGTCATTTGTCTAATTTAATACAAAAGTAAGCTAGAGATATATTTCTCCGGTAAAAATTCCTTCACACTAATATACTTTGTCTACTAAAAGTTTTCTGTAGTGTAATTGAGTTTTTCCATTAGGAATACCCCGTGTCTCGGAAAGCATGTAAAGCCGTTGGTCCTGCGTCTGATCTGTCCCCGGTCGCTACAGATGGCTGTACTATAGGACTATGAGAGTGAGGGAAGAGGGAGTGCCCCTGTGTTTGCGCACACACTTGTACTCTATAATATCTCCTGCGTACTTGGCCAGTCTGCATTAAGATTAGCCGCAGTGTCAATTCGGATAGGAGTCTACTGTACTTGCCTGGTATCAAACTCACAACCTCATACTAAGAAGCAGGCGCCTTACCCACAGGACTGACCATCACAACATCCTACGACATACATACATACCATCACGCCTGAATCCTCGAGGGGTTAGGCAGAGGTGAACCCATGTAAGTTCACGCACAGTTCGCCGGTATGTTTAGCTCCCATGTAATAGGGGGCGAGCCTATTGCCATTAACCGGGCACAAATCCTGACTCCAAGCTGCTACTGAGAATTTCTTAGAGAAACCCAATAACACTTTGCTCGACCCGGGAATCGAACCCAAGACCTCTAGCGTAGCAGCCGCGCTTAAGACCACTAGGCTACCGAGGCAGTTAACCTTCAACCTAAATGATGTAAACTAATTATTTTCTTTGTAATAAACGTCACCCACGCTAGGAATGTCTCCTGTATGGTCGTGGGTGCGTTTACAAACATATAAACTCACATACACAAACAGCCAGACCCGGAACAACTATCTGTGGCCATATAAATATTTGATCCGTGCGGGAATCGAACCCGCAACACGCAGTACAGCAGCCAATCACTCAGCTAACGCACCAGCTGTGTCGTCAGTCGTTGGCATTGATTTTGAAAAGTGTCCGTGGATTTTCTTGCTCGTTCTTCTCCATAGATACCTACGTTTTGGGACGAGCCACTAGCTTCAACTTTCTATCTTCTTGACAATTCAAAAATGAATGTAAATGGTCTAATTGAAATAAATACTTTGGACTTTGTCTGATGGTCAAGTATGCGTTGTCAGTAACTAACCGACAGACTCCTTAACAATGCAAAACTGCCTCTTCATAGATCGTAAATATCTATACTAATACCTATAGTGAGCTAAAGAAATATTTAGTTTGTTTATACGCGCTAATCTCTGGAACTGACAGTCGGATAGAAAAAAGCCTTTTTGTTTATGATAGCTAGATTCATGAGGAATAGTATGGGCTATATAACGTCAGGCTACGATCTACAGGAGCGGAGCAGTAACCCAAGACGTATCTTAACGCGGGTGTAAAAAAAAACGACGCGATGTAGGTAGAAATCACAGAACGCCACCTGCTACGATCCTTACATACTTCTTTCGCCTCGTCCACGTTCATACATCTGTTCATACAAGCACGCCGGATACGAGTACTGCGCACCCGACCTTTCTGAAGAACCTCACCAATAAGGTCAGGGTAGGTCTTTCTAGGGCGTCCTCTCCCTGTAGATACTAACAGTTTATAAATAGGATGGCAAGGGATTTTTTTATTAGAGTTAGTTTAACCCCCGACGCAAAAACGACGGGGTGTTATAAGTTTGACGTGTGTGTGTGTGTGCGTGTCTGTGGCATCGTTGCTCCCGAACGCATGAACCGATTTTAATTTAGTGTTTGAAAGGTTAATTAGTCGGGAGTGTTCTTAGCTATGTTTCATGGAAATCGGTTCAGCGGTTCCAAAGTTATCAGCTCTTTTCTAAGCTACGGTAGTGAATTTTTCTTCTGTCGGGGGTTACTTAAAATTTTTAATTAGTTGGATTGGAACTGCCCCGTTGGTCTCGTGGTCACAAGCGCGACTGGTGAGCGTGGGGTCCCGGGTTCGATTCCCAGGTCGGGCTAAAAGTGCTGTTGGGTTTTTCCATTAGGATTTGCTCAGTAGCAGCTCGGAGTTTGGAAGTTGGTGGTGTGACACCCCCGTGCCTCGGAAAGCACGTAAAGCCGTTGGTTCCGGTTGTCATTCGTAGATCTTTGACAGTCGTTATGGATAGTCAGAAGCCAGGAACTCTGACAACCAATCTAACCAAGAGGTATCGTGTTGCCTAGTAACTGGGGTTGTGGAGGTCGGATAGGCAGCCGCTCCATGTAAAACACTGATATTCTGCTGCATTTGGTTAGACTGGAAGCCGACTCCAACATAGTTGGGAAAAGGCTAAGTAGAAGTAATTAGTAGGTGTTCATACCTCTACGTTGATAGACTTGAAATGATAGATGTTATGACCTTTACAAACTATTTAATCTGTTCAAACATAAAATATAATAGAAAAAACACAAAAACACAGTTCACTCGACCGTTGTTGTCGGCGAGTGTCGCGCGCGGCCCCGACACGTAGCGAGCCGGCGTGCGCCCGCGCTCCCCGTCACCCCTCTCGTCCTTTAGGGATCCGTGCGGCGTTAACAGTAGGATTGGCCTTTTAGGTAATGATTTATATTATTTTGTTTGAAATAAACACACGATTTAATAACAAAATATAATAAATAAATTTTTGTAAAATAGTACTCTTACATCTAACCAAAATTACAATGATTGGTCACGTTTATTTCACCCTTAATATACAAAACTGTTTCAACAAAGAATACAGGGTGTAACAAGTCACTTAAGGAAGCCTCAAGCTCCATGTTCTTCTGCATCATACCTGGGAGCCTTCTGGTTACAGAGATATTGAAGATCGAAGTTACAAGTCTATTTGTTCTAAGACAACTTTTATATGTTCCAACTAAACCTTAAGGCGGGTACTGACCGACGTTACAAGGTGTAAAGTAACATTCGCAGCGAGCATGTTACGTTACGCCGTGTAACATGCTCGCTTCGAACTCTATACTCGGCAATGCTCCAGATTCAACAAATTAGCAGAAATAGCGGCAGATTTTAACATCATATACAAGAGTTCCAATTTGTAAAGAAAACACGCCTAGGCTCACACACTGTCGACGCGACTACGCGCGGGATTTTTGTACCGCGCAACCGCGGCTGGACGCTTCGCCAGTGGGTGAACCGCCTTAAAATCTGCCGCCCCACGCCACGCGTCGGGGCGCGGTGCAGTGGGCTAAGCGCCTAAGGCTCGAAGTACTTAGAATCGACGCCTACGTGCGCTCGTGACGATTCGCTTTGACGTACTGACTGAAGCGCGTAACACTCTAAGGATTCGCCAAAAAACCGACACCAGGATGGAGCACTCGCTGCGAGCGCCTCGTTTCCCCGTACTGCCAGCACAAACGCTCGCTGTGTAACGGTACATTACAGCTTGTACAGTAGCCGCCAAGAGTCGTGAGCACAAACGTCAAATTTGTGCACGCGATTCCACCAGTCTGACCGATCGCGTGCAGCGTCGGCGACCCAAAAACCCCAGGAAGGAACTCAAAAACTCATAAATTAAACTTGATGTTTGTGCTCACGACTCGTGGCGGTTACTATTACGTCGTTCACTACCAGCCTTTAGATACTTCTATACTGTTGCATGCATGTTTAAGCACAATATTTTGTAGAAAGTGATATTTCACATCAAAACTAAATCTCGTGTCCCTACAATAATGTTAGCTCAATGTGACTTAGTTTGATGAGCAGTAAGTGTGGTTATCGGCTATGTGATGTCTCGTTACACCTGTATTTAATTCGGTGTAAATTTGTAAACTGTACGCATTACATAAACTGTTGCCAAATGTCATTCTTTCTTTCTTTCTACAGGTCTGACTTTTAACCCCTCGTACGCCGGGCGAACACGTACAAAATTCATTTTTTAAAGTCACATAATTACAGATATACGCTCCGGCAGACTAAGGGCGTTATCACACTAGCGATTTTAGAGCGAATTCAAAGCGAGGCGAGACCGCAGCGGTTTCGCCGCGAATAGCGCCGCCGAAACCATTTTGTACAGTCGCATTCGGCAGCCCGCTCCGCCACACTCAGGCGGCGATAACGTAGCGCGCCCGTCGCGTGCTCGCTTTGCCTCGAACAAACGCCAGTGTGATAGGGGCCTAACACTGGCTTATTTTAGCGTTGATCTACGTTCCGGCACACGAGAGGTTAATACACAGCACATTTATCATTCTATCAGTATATATTTCGGTAATTTTTATTCACAGTTCATAGTTGGGGAGATGACATCATCAAACAATAATTCCAAGACACAACTTCACAAAAAAACAACAGTTTATTTCACCCCTGAAACCCGATGAAATTTTTAAATAACTATAAAAATAAGATAGTTGCTTTGAAATGAATAAATAGTGAATTGAGATGTCAAAAAAGTGACGTCATAGTTTAGTATTGTCGTACAAAGTCTAAAATGCCATCACGCCTGTATTCCCCGAAGGGTTAGGTAGAGGTGTAACAATGTACACCCACAGTTCGCCGGTATATTTAGGTCCCATGTAATAAGGGGCGAGCCTATTGTCATTAACCGGGCACAAATCCTAACTCCGAGCTACTACTGAGAATTTCATAGAAAAACCCAATAACACTTTTTGCTCGACCTGGGAATCGAACCCAAGACCTCTAGCGTAGCAGTCGCGCTTAGGACCACTAGGCTACCGAGGCGTACAAAGTCTATGGGGGGAAATCACGTTTTCACAGCTCATAAAAAGTACGTCAATTGATTAGTGGTGTCATCTATCCAAATTTGACTCTGGGGTCCTAAGCGCGACTGCTACGCTAGAGGTCTTGGGTTCGATTCCCAGGTCGAGCAAAAAGTGTTATTGGGTTTTTCTATGAAATTCTCAGTAGTAGCTCGGAGTTAGGATTTGTGCCCGGTTAATGGCAATAGGCTCGCCCCTTATTACATGGGACCTAAATATACCGGCAAACTGTGGGTGTACATTGTTACACCTCTACCTAACCCTTCGGGGAATACAGGCGTGATGGATCAGGATGGGCAGTGAAGTGAGATATTTTGCTTAAAAATGATACAGCAATATAAATTACTCCCTTATAAAACTACATACTGTCAATTATATAATTTAAAAAAAATACCCTTTTACCGAATTGTTAGCTAGCAAATAAACAATAATATCTGTTGCTTAGATGATATTACATAATATTTGGGAATGGTAAATTAATTACTGTTGCTTGAGCTGCCCCGTCGGTCTCGTGGTCTCAAACGAGACTGATAAGCAAGGGGTCCTAGGTTTGATTTATTGGGTTTTTCCATTACGATTTTCTCAGTAGCAGCCCGGAGTTTGGAAGTTGGTGGTGTGACACCCCCGTGTCTCGGAAAGCACGTGTCGCCTGGTCGCGGCTGTCATTCGTAGATTTTTGACAGTCGTTACGGATAGTCAGAAGCCGGGAAGTCTGACAACCAGTCTAACCAAGAGGTATCGTGTTGCCCAGTAACTGGGTTGTGGAGGTCAGATAGGCAGTCGCTCCATGTAAAACACTGGTATTCAGCTGCATTCGGTTAGACTGGAAGCCGACACCAACATGGTTGGGAAAAGGCTAAGTAATTGATTTCCTAAGTGAAACAACAGCATACATTACTTGCAGGTGAACTGGCCAAAAGTGGATAGGAAGCAAGTCTTTGGAATAGGACCACTACTGCCTATCCCTCAACCTCAAATCAAACATGGCTGTGGCTGTGTAATAAAATTGTGGAGACTCATCAAGATAAACAAAGAATGCAATGAACCTTCAAGTTCGAGACTTTTTTTAACACAAGTACCATCACGCCTGTATTCCCTGAAGGGTTAGGCAGAGGTGTACCAATGTACACTAACACTTCACTTCATGTTTATGTCCCATGTAATAGGGGTCGAGCCTATTGCCATTCACCAGGCACAAATCCTACTGTTTCTTACTGAGAAATTCATAGAAAAACCCAATAACACTTGACCTGGGAATCGAACCGAAGACCTCTAGCGCAGCAGTCGCGGTTATGGCCTAGGTCTGAAATAAATTCTCATTCCGCACTGTGTTACTTATTATATTTGATATCTTTATTATTTGCAACAGATATTACCCAAGCATTCCATTACTAAGAAAGTTTAAAACAACCAGTACGCTATAAATATAACTACGTTGGCAGGGACATCGTCACAACACCTATATTCATGGACTCAGTAGATTTAAATCCCCTACAGCGCAGAAAGAGTCGCGTATAAAGAACCAGGTGATCCATACAATAATGTTACCTACATGGTCGAAATGTGGCCTATGGACGGTGAGCAATGGGTAGCTCACCGAGCGTTCGCGTTCAACGCGAGTCTCAAAGAGATGTCAGCAAGTGAAGGGGGACAGTCAGGGCCGATGCCTGCCGGGGCTGCGGGGTGCTCGCAAGAGATACCGCGCCCCCGGAACACAAAGGGCACAAGAAGGAACATGGATGGGTTTTAGACAGTAAAAGTCTGGCTCTCTTCCCCCTTGCCTAGGGCGGGGAAGTCATTTGATAATTTCTCATCCCTAAAAAAAGAAAGGTCAAAATGTATGGAATGTCTACAGAGCAGATGTCTTCCACTCTGAACAGCGTGTAACGGAAAGGGTATATACATATCAAAGGCACGGATTCTATAGGTGTTAACAAACCACATAGCAACATTTTTTTTAATATCTATACTCACAAAATTATAAAATTACGAAACATAAGTAAAAAATCAAATGTTTCCAATCGAATTCTACACATCACTACACCAAGTCAGCTGATCGGTGTCAATAAACTACACACAAAGAAACAACTCCGTAAAAGATTTCTTTCTCCTGCCACGTTTGTTATGATTTAAACTTAATAAACTGCCGAAATATAAAAAATATTATGCATTTTCAAAGTCATTGCTTTTGAGCTGAAATGTTGTATAGAGATTCAGTACCGGATACACTCTTCACCCCGTTTGTATGGAAATAACCTTTCTGTAACGCGCTGTGAAATACAGGGTGTAACAAGTCACATAAGGAAGCCTCAAGCTCTATGTTCTTCTCAATACTTTGGACATTTTTTTTTTTTTGGTGGGTGGGAAATCATCAAGTAACTTCTCCCGCCCTGGGCGGGGCGGGAGGGAGTGTCAGATTTTTACTGACTAAAACCCACCCATGTTCCTTCTTGTGCCCTTTGCGTTCTGGGGGCGCGGTATCTCTAACGAACAACCAGCAGAATACTTTCGTCGTCAGCCAGTCAGATGGCCGATGGGGGCCGCAAAGTTCTCGAATGGAGACCACGCACCGGCAAGCGCAGCGTAGGACGTCCACACACGAGGGGGGGACACGACAGGATAGAGACCGCAGGAAGACGCTGGATGCACGCCGCTTGCAACCGGTCCTTTTGGAAATCTATGTGGGAGGCTTATGTCCAGCAGTGGACGTCCTGCGGCTGATATGATGATGATGATAGGGCTATGTGATATCTTGCTACACCCTGTATATGATCATGTTTATAGCATCTTCCGGATCATATAGTTTAAGATGCCGCCGTTCTTGAAGTACGTGAGGTCCACTTCGGTGTCGAATCGTACTTTTACTTGGAATGACATGCCGTTGTTCACCTGAAAGCAAAGAATGATATATTTATCTATCCCAATATTATAAAGCTGAAGAGTTTGTATGTTTGAACGCGCTAATCTCAGGAACTGCTGGTTTTAATTGAAAAATTATTTTTGTGTTGGGTAGTTCATTTATCGAGGAAGGCTTTAGGCTTTATAACATCACGCTACGACACACGGGAGACAAGCAGTAACCAAAGACGTAACTTAACGCGGGCGAAAAAAACCACGCAAACGAAATCGCTGCCAGAGGCTAGTTTTAAGCTATTTTAATAAATTTAAATAGGTTTTTTGTTTGTTTGTGTAATCATGCAGATCTTTGGAACTACTACTCCTATTTTGATAAATAAATGCAATGGTTATACAGGGTTATTTGTAATACAATGACAACCTTGCAGGACTGTATTACTATCATCATAAACAACAACTTTTGTTCTATACATTTTTACAGAATCTAGCAACGCAAGCGCATTGAAGCGAATGACCGACTGAAGGATTTCCGTAAAATTGTAAATAGGTCAAGTACAAACACCCCCGCCGCCCTAACCCCGCTCCCCTCGCTATTTTACTATCGCTTTCGTTTGCTTCGCATAGACTTCGTAACATTTAGAGCGTTCAATTTGAATGTTTTTATTTTTGTATGAAAATCTGATGAACTAAAATACGATAAATTTTTAAATGTCATAGAACAAAAGTTGTTGATTATGATGTTAGTAACATAGTCCTGAGAGGTTGTCATTGTTTTACAAATAACCCTGTATAGGTTGTACCAGAATCTGACGGCATTTTAAAAAGAAGAATATTGCGACTTTCAATTGTCAATCGGGATAATCAAAATGTACACTAATATTATAAATCTGAAGAGTTTGTTTGTAACTGCCTCGTTGGCCTAGTGGTCCTAAGCGCGATAATTCCCAGGTCGTGCAAAAAGTGTTACTGGGTTTTTCTATGAAATTCTCAGTAGCAGCTCGGAGTTAGGATTCGTGCCCGGTTAATGGCAATAGGCTCGCCCCCTATTACATGGGACCTAAACATACTGGCGAACTGTAAGTGTACATTGTTACACCTCTGCCTAACCCTTCGGGAAATACAGGCGTGATGGTATGATGGCAGTTTGTTTGTTTGGTTGAATCGGTTCCTCCTAATCTCAGGAACTACTGGTTAGAATTGAAAAAATATTTTTATGTTGGATAGTTGATTTATCGAGGATGGCTTTAGGATTTATAACGTCACGTTACGACCAATAGGTGCGGAGCAGTGAGCAAAAATGTATCTTAATACGGGTGATAAAACTACGCGGACGAAGTCGCGAGAAGAAGCTAGTTTAAAATATATAGATACTGTTAGTTTATTGCTTTTTAACCCCCGACTCAAAAAGAGGGCTGTTATAATTTTGACGTGTCTGTCTGTGGCACCGTAGCTCTTAAATGGGTGAACCGATTTGAATGCGGTATTTTTAATTAAAAGAAGGTTTCCTAGCGATGATTCTTAAATATGTTTTATCAAAATCGGTTCAGCCGTTTCAAGGTTATCGGCTCTTTTGTTAGCTGCGGTAGGGATCTTTATTCTTGTCCGGGTTTAGTTATTACTTGATCGTATAGTTGACTGCCCCATTGGTCTCGTGGTAGCAAGCGCGACTGATGAGCGTGGGGTCACGGGTTCGATTCCCAGGTTGGGCAAAAAGTGTTATTGGGTTTTTCCATTAGGATTTGCTCAGTAGCAGCCCGGAGTTTGGAAGTTGGTGGTGTGACACTTCCGTGCCTCGGAAAGCACGTAAAGCCGTTGGTGCCGGCTGTCATTCGAAGATCTTTGACAGTCGTTACGGATAGTGAGAAGCCGGGAAGTCTGACAACCAGTCTTACCAAGAGGTATCGTATTGCCCAGTAACTGGGTTGTGAAGGTCAAATAGGCAGTCGCTCCATGTAAAACATTGATATTCAGCTGCATCCGGTTAGACTGGAAGCCGACCCCAACATAGTTGGGAAAAGGCTAAGTAGATGATGAATATTATTTATTGAGACTTCACATATATGATAACAAGCCCTTCTATAATAAGCCCTTTAAGTATTTGTACTAATTAAAAATTTGTGGTGTATAAGAAAATGGCTATTATCTTACCTGCACCGTGATCAGATCACCAGGAGCGATATTGTCAGGTAGATCGATGTCGTACACCTCGGTGCCGTTCAGGCCGAACGTGTCCGCGTTCTCGCCCTCCATGAACTGCAGCGGGATGATGCCCATCCCCACCAGGTTGGAGCGGTGGATCCGCTCGAACGATTCTGCTATTACGGCGCGGATACCCTGGAAGTCGGAGATGGGGGGAATTAATAAATATAATCCCTCTGGTAATAATTTGTAAATAAAAATATAATTCTATATGCTGGCAACATTTTTTTTTGGTAATAGCATACATACCATCACGCCTGGGTTAGGCAGAGGTGGGTAATCTCAGGAACTACTGGTTTTAAGATAAGAACTATTTATTTCAGGCAATATCCCCATAATATTGTTAGTATACAACATAAAAACTATGTTAGTTACATTATTTAAAAATTAATTAAGGTATTTGCCACCCTCTGGGGCCCCCGCCACACGCACTTGTGCTGGAACCCAGGGCCGCAGAAGGGGGCTGTCCAACTTGTGGTTAAGGATGGTGTTGTTTGATGTTGTTTAGTTGAAAAATTATTTTTGTGTTGGATAGTTCATTTATCGAGGAAGGCTTTAAGCTTTATAACGTCACGCTACAACACTCGAGAGAGGAGCAGCAAGCAGCTGCCAAAGACGTAACTTAACGCAGATGGAAAAAACCACGCGAACGAAGTCGTTGGCAGAAGCTAGTTTATAATAACACGTAGATGAACTGCCCTGTTAGCCTCTTAGGTTCGATTCCCAGGTCGACCAAAAAGTTCGAGCAAAGTGTTATTAGGTTTTTTATGAAATTCTCAGTAGCAGCTCGGAGTTAGGGTTTGTGCCCGGTTAATGGCAATAGGCTCGCCTCCTATTACATGGGACCTAAACATACCGGCCAACTGTGGGTGTACATTGGTACACCTCTGCCTAACCCTTGGTATGTTTTGTCTATTAATATTTTTAAAAGCGTTTTTTGGACGCTTTTGTTGACTTACAAGTAGATAAGGTCCCTTGGCGGCCCAGTCGCGGCTGGAGCCCGAGCCGTAGTCCTTACCCACCACGGCTATTAGCGGCACATTCTCCGCCGCGTATCTGGGGAACAAAGTGAACAACTACAAGTGGGTATCCAAAGGGTAACCTGTAAACTGTGGCTTGGTTATATAGAAATAAGAAAAGAAAGAAAGAAAAAATATTTATTTTAGAAAAATTTTGGTATGTGTCGATTCGTTATGGTAGAATTAATTATTACTAAAATGGTAGAAATTTCGAAGTGTTGACTCGTTTTAGTAGGATTTATTACAAACAAAATAGGAGAAAGTTTACATTTATGTCGATTTGTTTTAGTAGAATTAATTACTACCAAAATGGTAATACTTTTAAGGTGCCGTTTCGTTATGGTAAAATTCATTATCGCAGTCGCAGGACGTCCACTACTGGACATAGGTCTCTCCCATAGATTTCCAAAAGGACCGGTTAGAAGCGGCTTGCATCGATTAGAATTAGAATGAATAAATAAATGGTAGAATTCATCACTATCAAAATGGCAGTAACTTGACGAGTTGATTCCTTATTATAGAACTAATCACGACCAAAATGGAAGAAATAAAGACGTGTGGTTTCGTCATGGTAGAATTAATTGCAACCAGAATGGTAGAAATGTCGGTAATCGTAAATACTTCGACTTTTATTGGTTCGTTATGGTAGAAAAGGGTAAGAATTTTTAAAAATCCTCAATTCGTTACAACAGAATTAATTTCTACCAAAATGGTAGAAAATTTCACTTAAACACTTAGCTTAATTTAAATTTGCTCAAATAGCTGTACCTGTCAGCCGCATCGAATATATCCATAGCATCTCCGCTGGGATGGTGCGTGGTCCTCGGGCCCGCGGTGGCAGACATCTTGTTCACGAGCCGAATGTTCGCGAACGTTCCGCGCGACATGACGGCGTCGTTACCGCGCCGGGAGCCGTACGAGTTGAACTCACGGGGGGTTAGGCTGTGCAGAAGAAAAGTTGTCATGATTGGAGTAGTGGTTGAGCGATTTAAGAACGAAAGAAAGAAAAAAGGTGACAAGTTGACATAGCATGTGGTGACATGGTCACAATAACATGTCAGCGACGCGGGCTCAAGAGCATGTTAGTGACGCGGTCAAATCATCATGTCGGTGGCAAGTTGACATAGCATGTGGTGACGTGGTCACAAACACATGTTGGTGACGCGGACTCAAGAGCATATTGGTGACGCGGCCACATAAGCATGTCAATGAGTGTGTTTGACAGCACGGCAGTCGCAGTGGCTGAGCGATTGGCTGCTGCGCTGTGTGTCGCGGGTTCGATTCCCGCACGGAACAAATATTAGTATGACCAACAGATAGTTGTTCCGGGTCTGGCTGTTAGTGTATGTGAGTTTATATGTATGTAAACGCACCCACGACACAGGAGACATTCTTAGAGTCAAGCAACAATTAAAAACTAAATACAATTAATTTTGTTCAGGATAATATTTTATCATTGTTACGTCAACATACCCTCGGTCTGCCAGGAACCTGGCTGCTGGCGAGTTCCTGGCGATGGAGCCGGCTGGTGAGATGTGGTCTGTGGTCACCGAGTCGCCCAGCAGTAGAAGACAACGCGCATTCTTCACGCCTTTACTAGGTTTCAAGTCCTGAAAACCAGACGATAGGATTATCGGCCGTTAAAAAATATTATAACATATACATACCATCACGCCTGTATTCCAAGAACGGTTAGGCAGAGGTGTACCAATGTACACCCACAGTTCGCCGGTATGTTTAGGTCCCATGTAATAGGGGGCGAGCCTATTGCCATTAACCGGGCACAAATAATCCTAACTCCGAGCTGCTACTGAGAATTTCATAGATAAACCCAATTACACTTTTTGCTCGTCCTGGGAATCGAACCCATGACCTCTAGCATAGCAGTCGCGCTTAGGACCACTAGGCTAACGAGGCTGTTATTTCAATTACATTAAAAGGCACTCTTGAACGTCATTTACTAGAAAATGAATTGTGTAGATGACACCATTACATGGGAACTAAATATACCGGCGAACTGTGGGTGTACAATGTTACACCTCTGCCTAACCCTTCGGGGAATACAGGCGTGATATGTATTATAATTTTTTGTATAATACGATTCGAACTTAATGGCGGCTCGGAACATCGTGTGTCGCGATGCGCAGAACGCAGTTTTTAGGTATCTGCGGCTTGTAGAAGGGCGAGGGGGCGGCGGGGCACACCCCCGCGCGCCCTCTCTCCTAATGCACTCAAGACCCCGTGCTCATCAGTAGCGCGAGTTGGGTTAGTTTCAGGGTTTCTTGGGGCGCGGACGCTGCACGCGTACGGTCCAACTGACGGATCAATCGCGTGCAGCGTCTGCGGCCCAGAAAACCCACAAAGGAACATTTGTGCTCACGACTCGTGGCGACTACTATATAATGTTATTTAGGTACATACCCTGGTCATGCCATCAAAGAAGGGTGGTCGCTTGATGTACGTGGAGCTGGGGTCCCAGCCGTACAGCTTGCCCTGAGGAACCGACAGCGCCTGCCAAGATGGAGAGCCCTGCTCGATCTTCGCATACACCTGAGAAAAAAAACAAAGAGTCATCATTGAATGTTTGTTTTTAGAGGTACAGGGAACAGGGTTGGGGGGTAGGGGGTGGTACTGAACAGGGAGCATCCTCCGACCAAACAGGTGTTCTTATTTTTATGTCGTTGAATGGCTATCAAGCCGACGGCCCACCTGATGTTAAGTGGTCACCGCTGCCTATACACATCTGCAATACCAGAGGCCTTGCAGATGCGTTGTCTGTAACTACACCGACACCCATACCCTTCAAACCGGAACACAGCAACGCTGCTTTGCGGCAGAAATAGGTATAAGGTTATAAACAAACAATTTTAGCTCTTTTTTTAGAAAATTCATCATCTGCTTAGCCTTTTTCCCAACTATGTCGGGGTCGGCTTCCAGTCTAACCGGCTGCAGCTAGATACCAGTGTTGTACACGGAGCGACTGCCTATCTGACCTTCACAACCCAGTTACTGGGCAACACGATACCTCTTGGTAAGACCGGTTAGTTTTTATAGCATTAGTACAGTTATTTTTATCATTCCTTTGGCTTGTTTTGGCAAAATTAAGCAAAGGGTGGTTTGATTTAAGAGTCTGGGAGTGTACATACCTCCTTAAACATCCTAGGAATGACATGCATGTTCTCCACTTCCTGTATCTCGGCCCTGGTCGGCCAGATCTCGTGGAGGAACACAGGAGACCCATCAGCTCTAGTACCTGGAAATATAAACAGTCTAAATGAATACAAAGTGTAAAAACACACATCTATGTGCATGTGTGACTCTGTGTCAATATATTGCTTGAATAAATAAATAAAAAAATAAGAATGTAATAATTTTTTTTGGTTTCCGTACCTCAAAAGAAAACATTATTTATTACATATAAACTATCACGCCTGTATTCCACGAAGGGTTAGGCTGAGGTGTACCAATGTACACCCACAGTTCGCCGGTATGTTTAGGTCCCACGTAATAGGGGGCGAGCCTATTGCCATTAACCGGGCACAATTCCTAACTCCGAGCTGCTACTGAGAATTTCATAGAAAAACCCAACACTTTTTGCTCGACCTGGGAATCGAACCTAACACCACTAGGCTGACGAGGCGGTTATACTACACACAGCAGGTACACTATTTATTTAATTCTGTAATTTATAATGGATCTTACGTACGGGAAGCCTCGGCGGGAGAGTCCGACTCGTACTTGAGCGGTTACAATTTTTTCTTTCTTCATATTGTTTGTTTAGTGCAACTAATTTTGCACGACGTAAATGGCAGAACATGTAGCCAAAGTTAAAGTCAAAGCATTTATTTCAATTAGACCATTTACAGGCACTTTTGAATTGTCAAGAAGTTACATTTAAAAGTCGAAGCTAGTTGCTCGTTCCAAAGCGTAGGTCTCTATGGAGAAGAACGAGCAAGAAACTCCATGGACACTCTTTTCTTCCAATTTGGTTTTTACAAATTCTTGGTTATAATATTCTTGTTGCTTCTAATCTTATTTTTATTCTAATCATATTAATTTTCAGACCTCTACACTACATAGTCTCTACCTATTATGATTCACCGATGATAGACAGACGGACAAATCTTTAATATCTTTAAAACCAGATGGCTCAGATATTGGTCCAGAACAAAATCCAGCAAAAAAATAATGATATGTGAAGTATAGAAGATGAATGATGAAAGAACGAATGATGAATTATGAATGAATGAACGAATGATGAATGTACTAATAAAATGATGAGTGAGTGAATGGACAGATGAATGACAAATGAATGAATGAATCAACGAATTATGAATTAACTAATAAAATGATGAGTGAATGAACAGATGAATGACAAATGAATGAATGAACAAATGATAAATGAACTAATTAAAAGTAATGACATGAATGATAAATGAATGAACGAATGATGAATGAACTAATAAAAAAGTAATAGCAGATGAATGAATGAACAAATAAAAAAATCACGAATGTTAAGTAACTAAGTGAATGATAGAGTGAACAACAAACAAACGATTTTGCAAAAAAAAATAATCCTGGTTACCTAATGGTTGGGTTTCAAAATCAATATCGACAGTTCCAGCTAAGGCGTACGCTATGACGAGCAGTGGCGACGCCAAATAGTTCGCGCGGGTGTTGGGGTGAATACGACCCTCGAAGTTCCTGTTCCCTGAGAGGACCCCACAGCAGACCAGCTCGTTCTATGACAAACATAAAACACATTTTATTTTTAAAGGTTTGACATTTTGAATTATATAAAACAAATTCAAGTAATGTTAATAAATCTATGTACACCAATACCATCACGCCTGTATTTCCCGAACAGTTAGGCAGAGGTGTACCAGCGTACACCCACAGTTCGCCGCTGAGTTAAGGTCTCATGTAATAGGGGGCGAGCCTAATGCCATCAACCGGGCACAAATCCTAACTCCGAGCTGCTACTGAGAATTTCATAGAAAAGCCCAATAACACTTTTTGCTGGACCTGGGAATTAAACCCAAGACCTCTAGCGAAGCAGTCGCGCTAAGGCCCACTGTGTATAATTATAAATGATATCAAAATCATATTGATATTTGATGTTTCAGAATTTGTAATTAAATTATTTTTATTTGACATTGGTAATATAATAATTTAGACAATTCTTGATTTAGTACTTATTAAATTTTTTTTTCACACCCCAATTTAATTAATTTGCTAAATTATAATCATTGTTATTGTCACAAAATTTGCATGCCGAATTCAGTGGGCGAAATATGAAGAACCACTGTATTACCCATGTTATAAAATCTGTAAAATACCATATTTCAGGCAAATAAATAAATCTATCTATCTATCTAAAATAAATAGAAATCTTACCTTTTCAATAGTGTTAGCAATATTGTCGTCAATAGGTCCAGAGTTGCCTATGCAGGTCATGCAACCGTAGCCCACGATGTCAAAGCCTAACTTCTCCAAATACGGAACCACACCTGACTCCTGAAAACAGAACGTGAAATCCATGATTAATACAACATACCATCACGGCTGTATTCCCCGAAGGGTTAGGCAGAGGTGTAACATTGTACACCCACAGTTCGCCGGTATGTTTAGGTCCCATGTAATAAGGGGCGAGCCTATTGCCATTAACCGGGCACAAATCCTAACTCCGAGCTGCTACTGAGAATTTTACAGAAAAACCCAATAACACTTTTTGCTCGACCTGGGAATCGAACCCAAAACCTCTAGCGTAGCAGTCGCGCTTGATTTTTTTTGGGGTGGGAAATCATCAAATAACTTCTCCCGCCCTGCGTGGGGCGGGAGGGAGTGTCAGACTTTTACTGACTAAAACCCACCCATGTTCCTTCTTGAGCCCTTTGCGTTTCGGGGGCGCGGTATCTCTTACGAACAACCCGCAGCCCTGGCAGGCATCGGCCCTCAGTGGCCCCTTAGCAGTCGCGCTTAGGACCACAAGCCAACGAGGCAGTTAGTTAATTTATTTGTATACACGCATAGATAAAACGTACCCTGAGATAGTAGGTTACGACTCCAGATCCTGGTGATAGCGAGGTCTTGATGTAGGGGAGAACACTCAAACCATTTTCCACCGCCTTCTTAGCCAGGAGACCTGATGATAAACAGGATTGATAAGCCACCATATTCATCATTGACGTCACTTTTAGTCCTAGTGTCAAAGTCAGTATGTTATGTTTAATTATACAATAGTCTGGAAGGAAGTGTCAGACTCTTACTGACTAAAACCCATTCATGTTCCTCCTAATGCCCGTTGCGTTTCAAGGCCGCGGTAACTCCTTCGAACAATTTCTCAACACTGACGGACGCTGGCCTTAGCGGCCCCCGTCTACTAAGCTGACATCTCTTTTAGACACGCGTGGAACACAACGCGCCATCGACCCGGGTTTGGTTCTAATCGGACGGAGAGCGTGCGCCTCCGGTGGCCGGGAATCGCCCTGCGACTCCCGTCGCCCGGGGCGTCTTGTGCTGTTTAGGCGGCTGGGGCACGAGGTTTGAGCATAGTTACCTGCTTGAATTTGGCAAGAATGCAATACTGCATCTTGTGACTGCCCCGATGGTCTCGTGGTCGCAAGCGCGACTGATGAGTGTGAGGTCCCGGGTTCAATTCCCAGGTCGGGCAAAAAGTGTTATTGACTTTTTTTCATTACGATTTGCTCAGTAGCAGCCCGGAGTTTGGAAGTTGGTGGTGTCACACACCCGTGTCTCGAAAAACACGTAAAGCCGTTGGTCCCAGCTGTCATTCGTAGATCTTTGACAGTCGTTACGGATAGTCAGAAGCCAGGAAATCTGACAACCAGTCTAACCAAGGGGTATCGTGTTGCCCAGTAACTGGGTTGTGGAGGTCAGATAGACAGTCGCTCCATGTAAAACACTGGTATTCAACTGCATCCGGTTAGACTGGAAGCCGACCCCGACATAGTTGGGAAAAGGCTAAGTAGATGATGATGATGCAATACTGCATCTTGTATTCAATGCTTACCTGCTCCCAGCATGACGCTGGGGTTGGAGGTGTTGGTGCAGGAGGTGATGGCCGCGATGATTACGGAGCCGTGTGTGATGGAGTACGTCTTGCCATCGCTGAAGCTGAAGCTGCCGGACGCTGTCAGGTTCGCAGGAGAAATACCGTAGCCTTTGAAGCCGACCTGGAAAAGAAAATAATATTTACATACATACATACCATCACGCCTGTATTCCCTGAAGAGTTAGGCAGAGGTGTACTAATGTACACACAGTTCGCCGATATGTTCAGGTCTCATGTAATAGGGGGCGAGCCTTTTGCCGTTAACCGGGTACAAATCCTAACTCCGAGCTGTTACTGAGAATTTCATAGAAAAAACCAATAACACTTTGATTGACCTGGAATTTGAACCCAAGACCTCTATCGTTGCAGTCGCACTTAGGACCACTAAGCTAAAGAGGCAGTCAGGCAAATTATATTTATTTATTGAAATTAGATTGAAAAGAGTATGCTTAGATGGCTCGGTCGTGTTGAGAGGATGAGTGAAAGGCGACTGACAAAAGGGATTTATATGACAGATGTGAGTGGCAACGCCGGGAGAGGACGCCCTAGAAATACCTACGTGGGTAAAAAGTCTGAGTTTATGTATGCATGTGGAAACTATCTCGTCATGAACAGATGACTTCAGTGTGTAAAAAAACAACACACAACAATAACAACAGCGTGACTGATGAGCGTGGGAACCCTTTTCGATGCCCAGGTCGAGCAAAAAGTGTTATTGGGTTTTTCCATTAGAATTTGCTCAGTAGCAGCCTGGAGTTTGGAAGTTGGTGGTGTGACACTCCCGTGCCTCGGAAAACACGTCTCGCCGTTGGTCCCGGCTGTCATTCGTAGATCTTTGACAATCGTTGCAGATAGTCAGAAATCGGGAAGTCTAACAACCAGTCTAAATAAGAGGTATCGTGTAGCCCAGTAACTGGGTTGTGGAGGTCAAATCGGCAATCGCTCCATGTAAAACACTGGTACTCAGCTGCATCAGGGTAGACTGGAAGCCGACCCTGACATAGTTGGAAAAAGGCTAAGCAGATGATGATGATTGACATGAATGAAAAAATAAGCCTACTAAAATTATCTGGGTCTTGTCAGCAAGTCAAAATCACGTGTATGCACTCGAGAGCAATGAATGTGGGTCACCAACAACATTCAATATTTAGTTAATGTTAGTTTATTTAAATAAAAAGTATTTTAAAAGTATAATATGGTATGGTAGTATGGAATGAGTAATTACCCGGCTGCGGTTTTCTCATATAAAACACAAAATTATTTGCTTATGAAGTTGGCAGACTCGTCTCACAATTAATTTGTTTATTATTTCTCCAACTATGTATTTTTATCTCTCTCTACTTTGTATGTATGTATACATGTATTTATTATTAAAATATATTTTATTCCTGGAAACTTTTTGTTCCTTGCACTCTGTCTCTGCATCACCCTAAGGTAGACTGGTAGAAAATGCCCAAGGCATTAAGTCCGCCTTTGTACAGTGTATTATTTACATTATGTGCATAAAATTTAATAAATAAAATTAAACATTTTAAGTAACCCCCGACAGAAGAATAAAAATCCCTACCGCAGCTAACAACAGAGCTTCAAACTTTGAAACCGCTCAACCGATTTCCATCAAACATAGCTAACAACACTCCCGACTCATTCACCTTTCAAACAAAAGAAACAAAATCAAAATCGGTTCATGCGTTCGGGAGCTACGATGCCGCAGACAGACACTTCAAACTTATAACATCCCGTCGTTTTTGCGTCGGGGGTTAATAAACGGGGAAAGTTTAGCCAAGCTTTAAAATACGTATATTCTTTACATACCATCACGCCTGTATTCCCCGAAGGGTTAGGCAGAGGTGTAACAATGTACACCCACAGTTGGATGTTTTAGGTCCCATGTGATAGGGGGCGAGCCTATTGCAATAGACCGGGTACAAATCCTAACTCCGAGCTGCTACTGAGAATTTCATAGAAGAGCCAAGACCTCTAGCGTAGCAGTCGCGCTTAGGACCGCTAGGCCAACGAGGCAGTCATATTACATAAGTATACCTTTATACACATAGTTTCTTTAGTTTCCGAAAATGTATGTTGATGACCCAGTTTCTATGCTCCTGAGTGTACATACATACGTGCTATCAGCATATGTAATACAAATAATATTTAATAAGAACAAATCGTACTTCCGCTTGGTCAGCGCTTTTGAGCGTCACTTCTTAGTACCGACCTTGCATTGTCAGCATTGAGTGAGACATTGTCTATACTGCGGATTTGCTTAATATTTTTGTTGTGGTTATGTGCAAAAAAAAAACAGCTTTATCATAAGTAACGCTATTTCAATTAGACCAATAAAGGGTATCTTAGTAGTAGTAGAGCTCTTTGTGAAGGAGCTCGTCCGGGGAAGTACCATACCTATTTCTGCCGCAAAGCGGCTTGTAGTGTTCCGGTTTGAAGGGTATGAGTGCCGGTGTAGTTACAGGCACATGACACATTTCAACTTCGTCTCTGGGATGGCAACGCATTAGCAAGGCCTCTGGTATTGCAGATGTGTATAGGCAGCGGTGACCACTTAACATTAGATGGCCCGTGGGGTTGTTTGCCATTCAATGACATTAAAAAAAAAGGTATTCCTAACTGCCTCGTTAGCCTAGTGGTCCTAAGCGCGACTGCTACGCTAGAGGTCTTGGGTTCGATTCCCAGGTCAAGCAAAAAGTGTTATTTGGTTTTTCTATGAAATTCTCAGTAGCAGCTCGGAGTTAGGATTTGTGCCCGGTTAATGGCAATAGGCTCGCCCCCTATTACATGGGACCGAAACATACCGGCGAACTGTGGGTGTACATTGTTACACCTCTGCCTAACCCTCCGGGGAATACAGACGTGATGGTATGTATTCCTAATGTACGGAAAAGCCTTTTTTTTTTCAAGAAAAAAAGTAACATAAGTAATAACCAACGAAATTGACAAACAAACAGACTTAAAAACTCGCATTTAGGAGGAATGCTGAGTAAAAGTTTTGAGGCATGAAAATGTAATTATATAACGCTGTACCCTTATGGAGACACTTTTATCATTCATATTATTGTGAGCTTGTCATAGCTTATATTCTAAAATAATTATTTGAGTTGTGTTGTGTCAAGTGTATACAGGTAAGTGGCTGTATATTTTTATTACCTGATTGCGGCAGAAGGAAGGTTATGTCTTCAAGTGTGTGTATGTATGTATATTTCTTTGGCACGCTTTGTCGGTGGATTCTAGGTTGAGGGGTGTCGTTACATTCGTCCTGTGAAAATGACGCTGGATATATCAAGTAATATGCATGAATTTATTAAATCGCATTTATTAAGAAAATATGAAAATAGTAGTAGTAGAGATGACAAAAAATGATGTTTTTGGAAAGCATGTTTCTTTATGACCTGTGTAATAACAAATACGATTGCTCAGATTTAACAAACAGATTATGTCATGTTGTACCTAGGAGTATCTTAAGACGCGGGGCGCGTCACCCGTTGTTTGCTGTCTCCTCGTGTCGCACAAACGCGGGGAATCGCGCGCCTTTGCGTCGGTTAGCAAAAAATTATAGCACCCTATTCTCAGGTTTGGATTTGTTTTCTTTGTCAGCTAATAGATTTCGAAGTGATATACTTCGAAAAAAAAAAAAGCTATCACAGACTTTGAGGATTAACCGACTTATTTCTGTAACTGTAGATTTTTTTGTTTTTTTTTTTTTTCCCTTATAATTAGTATATATTATTAGTACTAAAGCTAAGGCTTATTGTACTCGTGCATGTATCTTCCAATTTTAATTACATAAGATGTGGATAACGTAGTTAGTTGCACACTGACGCAGTCTCGTACCAATTATTTGTTAACCATTTATAGTGTGTAAAAGTTTATTTTCCCTAATAAATAAAATAAAAAGTGAAATTAAAATTGGCCAAGAAATACGGCCATTTAAAACATTTCATTACGCGCAGGTTAGACAGAGAGATCCGACATGAACTGTGACGTCACATAACACTACGGCCATATGAACTGCGTGTTTTTCGTTTTGACACAAAGCGATAGAAACAAATCTTCGATGGCTTATATCTTTTTTAATTTCATGGTTATTCGAAAAATAGTTTCACTGAACTGTTTATTACATGAATGTGGATTGATTGTTTTATATAAAAAAATCTTGCATATTCCCTATTATGAAAATTAAAAGGGCCTATATTGGGCGCCATATTACGTAAGTGTGTATGGGAGCTCGTCATTATTAAAGACTAGCTGTTGCCCGCGACTTCGCTCGCGTTCATTATTTTATTGGCTTCAATTTTGTTTTCGCATATCCCTCTTTCTTTTTTAATTAAAGTAAATAAAAATAGCCTAAGTTACTTCTTATAAAATTAGCTATCTGCGAGTGAAAGTCCCGTGAAAATCGGTACAGCCTTTTCGGATATAAGCCGGAATAAACAGACAGACAGACAAATATTATAAAATAAAAATTGTTTTTTTATGTTAGTACCGTATATACTTTCATATGCATTTAGTGATTTTTTTTTTAGTTTTGGTGGGTGGGAAATCATCAAATAACTTCTCCCGCCCTGGGCGGGGCGGGAGGGAGTGTCAGACTTTTACTGACTAAAACCCACCCATGTTCCTTCTTGTGCCCTTTGCGTTCCGGGGGCGCGGTAACTCTTGCGAACAACCCGCAGCCCCGGCAGGCATCGGCCCTCAGTGGCCCCTTCCTTTTGCTGACATCTCTTTGAGGCGTGCGTGGAACACGAACGCGCCGTCGACACGGCCTGTCGTTATGCAACGTAAGGACGGTGAGCTACCCATTGCTCACCGTCCACAGGCCAGTATCTACGGTGGCCGGGAGTCGTCTCGCGGCTCCCGACGTCCGGAGCGTCTACCGCGGCGGCTGGGACGGGAGAACCGCTGTCTCAACCGTCCCGCATGCATTTAGTGATGAGCTTGTCATTTGAAATTACAAACAGACACTACAACTTTATTTATTTATATAGATAAAAACATGAAACTTTGTATTTAGGCACTAAAGTGCGAGTCGGACTCGCGCACTATCAATACCATTATCAATAGAAACGCCAAAAAAAAAACATGTCTGTTGTATGGGAGCCCCCTTACATATTTATTGTATTCTGTTATTTTGTATTTGTTGTTATAGCGGCAACAGAAATACATCATCTGTGAACATTTCAACTGTTTAACTATCACGGTTCATGAGATACAGCCTGGTGACAGACGGACGGACGGACAGCGGAGTCTTAGTAATAGGGTCCCGTTTTACCCTTTGAGTACGGAACCCTAAAAAGGCTCCCCAAAGTAACTACCCAAAGTCGTGCGCAAAAGCTAGTTTCACTAATTCTAAAGTGATTCATACAATAATTGCTTCATAAACAATTACAATTTCTGCTTACCCAATATTGTAATGAGTTAATTAATCTCATTACTACCTAATGACCTCATTAACGATGACGATGTAGGTAATATTGTCTTAATTACTGAGGATTGAACTTTCTGGTACTAGAAACAATAAACCGAGATGACACCCGCGTTACGTCTTTGGCTACTGCTCCGCTCCCGTATTTCTTAGCGTGATGTTATGTAGCCCATACTTTTCCTCATGAATCTAGCTATCATATTACCCTAGTGGTCTTAAGCGCGACTGTTACGCGAGAGGTCTATCGATTTCCAATTCGAACAAAGCGTTATTGGGTTTTTCTATGAAATTCTCAGTAGCAGCTCGGAGTTAGGATTTGTGCACGGTTAATGGCAATAGGCTCGCCCCCTATTACAAGGGACCTAAACATACCGGCGAACTGTGGGTGTACATTGGTACACCTCTGTGTAACCCTTCGAGGAATACAGGCGTGATGGTACGTCACACTAAGGTTCTAACCACAAATTATCAATTTGCCTACAACCAAAATAGGTTAACATTAAAATTAAGTTAACTATCGTTAAAGATACCGGAATTATTGAGGTATAAAAATACAGCAAGTTTCCAAATCAAAATCAAATCATTTATTTCAAACTACACACGACACAGTTAGCGTAGTGGTTGAGCGATTGGCTGTTGCGATGCGTGTCGTAGGTTCAATTCCCGCACGAAACAAATATTAGTATGACCTATAGACAGTTGTTCCGGGTCTGGCTGTTTGTGTATGTGAGTTTATATGTTTGTAAACGCACCCACGACACAGGAGACATTCCTAGTGTGGGGTAACGTTCAAAAAAAAAGATAAATTAGCTTCTGTCCGCGACTTCGTTCGCTTTGTTGGTTAATCGACGTTAAATTACGTCTTTGGTAACTGCTCCGCTCCCGTCGGCCGCAGCGTGAAGTTCTAACCCTCCTATTGAAGCTCATCGGATGCGCAGTACTCGTAACCGGCGTGCTTGTATGACCAGATGTATGAACGTGGACGAGGCGAAAGAAGTATGTTACGATCGTAGCAGGTGACGTTCTGTGGCTTCTGTATACCCCAATGGGAAAAAGGCATGAGTTTATGTGTATGCATTGAATCACTCTATCTATTGATAAGAACCGTAATAGAATCCGTTGCGTAGTTTAAAAGATCTAAGCGTACAGACGGCGGGAAGCGACTTTGTTTTATACGAAATAGAGATGACTGCAATAAAATTTTGAAATATAATAACTACAAAATAGTAGTAAGTTCGGAATTATATCAATGCTGTTTTATGAGTTTCGTTTAAGTATAAAAATCTATCATGGAATCGTGACCGTGGCGTGCTGGGCACATTTTGGTTTGTCATCTATACATGACTATATCTGCCTAGCCTTTCCCAACTATGTCGGGGTCGGCTTCCAGTCTAACCGGATACAGCTGAGTACCAGTGTTGTACATGGAGCGACTGCCTATCTGACCTCCACAATACAGTTACTGGGCAACACGATACCTCTTGGTTAGACTGGTTGTTAGACTTCCCGGCTTCTGACTATCCGTAACGACTGACAGCCGGGGCTTTACGTGCTTTCCGAGGCACGGGGGTGTCACACCACCAACTTCCAAACTCCGGGCTGCCACTGAGCAAATCCTAATGGAAAAACCCAATAACACTTTGCTGTTCGACCTGGGAATCGAACCCGGGACCCCACGCTCATCAGTCGCGCCTGCGCCCACGAGACCAACGGGGCATCTAATATATGACTGTGGCGGCGAAAAGATAAATAGTTTTTAAACACATACCATCACGCCTGTATTCCCCGAAGATTAGGCAGAGGTGTACCAATGTACACCCACAGTTCGCCGATATGTTTTGGTCCCATGTATTAGGGGGCGAGCCTATTGCCATTAGCCGGGCCCAAATCCTAACTCCGAGCTGCTACTGAGAATTTCATAGAAAAACCCAACAGCACCTTTTGCTCGACCTGGGAATCGAACCCATGACTTCTAGCGTAGCAGTATGGTATTTCAAACATCCTGTATTTATTATAACAATTACGTAGACCACAAGACAGATAAGTTATATTTCGACGACAACTATATATCAAGTTTTAACCACAAATATTTGTTATTACTTCAAAAATATTTACTTGGTGAGTATTACAATATTGTTGTAATTTTATTTGTCGTGATGGCCTCACTGGCGGACTAGGGAAGGGGGGAGGGGACGTGGCGGCCCAGGCCCCCGGTCTTGGGGGCCCCAAAATCACGAGAAGTTCTCTTATTGAAGTTCTAATTAAAAAAAAGGTGGAAGTTAACAATTCAGTTCCATTTGTTTATGTTTGTATCCTCAGAACTCCGTCATTTATCAACCGATTTGGAAAATTCTTATCTATTCTAATATTATAAAAAGGAAAGATTTGTTTGTTTGTTTGTAATGAATAGGCTCCGAAACTACTGGACCGATCTTAACTATTGTTTCACCAATAGATAGCCACATTATTTCTGAGTAACATAGGCTATATAACATCACGCTACGACCCACGGGAGCGGAGCAGTAACGGAAGACGTAACTTAATGCGTTTAAAGTAAGACACGCAGACGAAGTAGAGGGCGGGTCGCTAGTTTTTTATAAAAGGATAAACTTTTAGATTGGTCCTATAGACATTTTATCAAAATCGGTTAAGTAGTTCAGTTTTTAAATCAAAATAACTGAAAAAATATGTCATCCAAGTAAACGAAATTGCGTATTTTGCTTTCGTGACCTTTCAGTCGTTACTGATAATCATAAGCCAGGAAGTCTGACATCAAGTCTTACCAAGAGGTACGTTTTGCCCAGTGACTGGGTTGTGGAGGTCAGATAGGCAGTCGCTCCATGGCGCTGCAGCCTGTTAGACTGGAAGCCGACCAGACATGGTTGGGAAAAGGCTAAGCAGGCTCTCTTGTGACTTTCAATGGCATTTATCGTGTTTATTTATAAGACTACTCATCTCTGTTCACCTCCCCAGGAAATGCAAGCGTGGTGATTGGAGACAGCTTAGTCGTACAATTTGGTGAGTTAGCTTATGAAGTGAAATTAATATCATAAAGCTATATCACTAAATAGTGCTACTTTGCACTAACTGCATCACAAGATATCACGGAACTGTCCTACTGCAGAAACAACAAGAATGAACCAGGATTTTGTAAAACCTTAATTGAAAAGAGTGCCATTGTATGGCAAACAAGCCGACGGCCCGCCTGATGTTAAGTGGTCACCGCTGTCTATACACATCTGCAATACCAGAGGCCTTGCAAATGCGTTGCCATCCCAGAGACCAAGTTGAAATGTGTCATGTGCCTGTAACTACACCGGCACCCATACCCTTCAAACCGGAACACTACAAGCTGCTTTGCGGCAGAAATAGGTATGGTGGTAGTACTTCCCCGGACGAGCTCCTTCACAAAGAGCTCTACTATTACTAAATGAATTGTCTATTAAATTTCTTGCTCGTTAACTGCCTCGTTGGCTTAGTGGTCCTAAGCGCGACTGCTACGCTAGAGGTCTTGGGTTCGATTCCCAGGTCAAGCAAAAAGTGTTATTGGGTTTTTCTATGAAATTCTCAGTAGCAGCTCGGAGTTAGGATTTGTGCCCGGTTAATGGCAATAGGCTCGCCCCCTATTACATGGGACCTAAAACATACCGGCGAACTGTGGGTGTACATTGTTACACCTCTGCCTAACCCTTCGGGGAGTACAGGCGTGATGGTATTTTCTTGCTCGTTCTTCTCCATAGAGACCTACTTATGGTTTGGAACGAGCAACTAGCTTCAAATTTCTGACAGTAAATGTTCTAATTTCAATAAATGCTTTGACTTGTTGATAAATGTATATCATTGTAAGTAAGCGGTGTAGTCAATTGTTTTACAACACTCTCCGAATTTATACCGTATGTAATTACAGGCACATGAGACATTTCAACTTAGTATCTGGGATGGCAACGCATTTGCAAGGCCTCTGGTATTGCAGATGTCTATAGCCAGCGGTGACCACTTAACATCAGGTGGGCCGTCGGCTTGTTTGCTATCAGAAGATAAAAAAAAAATACTAATATAAGAAAGCTGAAGAGTTTGTTTGTTTGTCTAAACGCTCTAAACCTAGGAACTAGCAGTTCTTTTTGTACTCTTAAACACGATGAAGAATATATCAGCCGCAGGAAGACGCTGGATGCAGGCCGCTTCCAATCGGTTCTTTTGGAAATCTATGGGGGAGGCTCATGTCCAGCAGTGGACGTCCTGTAGCTGATGAGATGATGACGAAGCACAAATGGTTCAGTTCATACATACATAAACTCACGCCTTTTTCCCATGGGGCAAGGCAGAATCCACAGAACGCCACCTGCTACGATCCTTACATACTTCTATCGCCTCGTCTACGTTCTTACATCTGGTCATACAAGCACGCCGGTTACGAGTACTGCGCACGCGACCTTTCTGAAGAACATCACCAATAAGGTCAGGGTAGGTCTTTCTAGGGCGTCCTCTCCCGGCGTTGCCACTCACATCTGCCATATAAATCCCTTTTGTTAGGCGCCTTTCACTCATCCTCTCAATAAGACGGAACCAGCTAAGCATACTCTTTTCTACCTTTGTCACTACATCCTCTTTTAATCCGCAACGTTCTTGATTCAGTTCACTTCACACTAAAAACAAATCTCGTTTTCCTACAATAATGTTAGCTCAGTCACCTCGAGGCTGCCTACCTTGAGCCTGCTGCTGAACTGCCTCGTTAGCCTAGTGGTCCTAAGCGCGACTGCTACGCTAGAGGTCTTGGGTTCGATTCCCAGGACGAGCAAAAAGTGTTAATGGGCTTTTTTATGAAATTCTCAGTAGCAGCTCGGAGTTAGGATTTGTGCCCGGTTAATGGCAATAGGCTCGCCCGCTATTACATGGGACCTAAACATACTGGCGAACTGTGGGTGTACAGGTACACCTCTGCCTAACCCTTCGGGAAATACAGGCGTGATGGTATGTTAATGTATTTTAGAGAAAATAATTTTATGTACAAAATAACAATTAAATCTGTTTACAATATAAATAATTTGTTTATTTTTTGTAACGATAACTCCCGGACACAGTACACTGTAATTTCATCCTTGCATAGTACAAAACAAAGTCGCTTCCCGCCGTCGGTACGCTTAGATCTTTTAAACTTCGCAACGAATTTTAATGCGGTTTTCATCAATAGACAGAGTGATTCATGAGGAAGGTTTATCCGTATACAACATCACGCTACGGCTAAAGGGAGCGGAGCAGTAACCAAAGACGTAACTGAACGCGGGTGACACCGCGAGGTATATAGTATTGCTAGTTAAATATGAAAGTAATTCTGTCTGTTTGTTTGTCACCTTATTACGGAAAAACTATTAAACCGAACGTTATAAAATATGTAAAAAAAAAATTTGGGATTTTTTGATAAGGAATTCTTAATTAGAACCAAAGAGTTCGTAACAAACAAATAAATTCGAACAAATAAGGACAAAAATAAGAATTCCAATTCCTTCAAAAGTGTGAATAAAATATCACTAATGAGTTAACCTTTCTATCACGTAATTAGTAATTGTTACCTAATTAAGATCAGGTACATAACATTAGTGATTTTCGTATAAATACCTTACTATTTCCAAATTTAAATCAGTATTCAATTGGAACTTGCACAAGCAAGACCCAGGAAGTGAGCTTTTAAAGTGAAAAAATAAGTTGAAAAATTACGTAAATTTATTTATTCTGTTTCGCTTATAAAGACTTTTCATTTGATACCTACATCATAGGGGTTACTTTGAAAATGATAAATCGCCATTTTGTAACGTCCGCCATATTGGATTTAAAATGGCGGCTGACGTGATCGCGTATTGTCACGAGAAACAAATGTGTCTGTCGAATTTCAGACTGATAGCTTCAGTGGAAGTGGTAAAATATTGATTGTAGAATCCAGAATATACATACAAGTGAAATTAAATAAAAGCTCTTAAAAAAGTTATACTTAAGGTTGATTTTTCAATCGTCAGTTAATATGACAACTTGAACAAATTTCTCCAGAAAACCTGTCACTCTGTCATGTTTTGTCTACAGGCAAAAGTTTCGTCTGTAGAAAAATCGATCTTTCATTTGTTAAGTGACAAGGATTTATTTTTATTTTTTGGGGGGTGGGAAACCATCAAATAACTTCTCCCGCCCTGGGCGGGGCGGGAGGGAGTGTCAGTCTTTTACTGACTTTGCGTTCCAGGGGCGCGGTATCTCTTACGAACAACCCGCAGCCCCGGGACAACCCGCAGTCCCGGAAGTGACAAGGATGTGAGTTTAAAACTATGTAAAGGTATGTTTTGTAATTGTTTACTGTATCATTATGCAACAGTTGTCACTCACTCAGTAGACATGTTGATCATTCTGTCACTGGGAGTGTGATGATTGCCACCGAGTGATACCGATCGTCATATTCTTTGCGTAAAAATAGTTCATTTTAAATACATCTTTCAGTTAACATGGAATTGGAAAACATTTTTATGATTCTTTGTAGTAGTTGTCACTCACTCAGTAGACATGTTGTTCATTCTGTCACTGGGAGTGTGATGATTGCTGCCGAGTGATACCGAGCGTCACATTATTTTTGCATAATATGTAATAATCTTATTCTAAACGTCTTTTAGTAGTAGTGATCACTCACTCAGTAGACATGTTGTTCATTATGTCACTGGGTGTAGTGATAACTACCACCAATAGATATTATCACAACAATACTTGCGAATGCAGAACTTATCACATAATTATTTAGCAGCAGTTGTGAAACTATAGAAATGTAATTCCTTCTATCACTGGGTATTGTGATAACCGAAGCTGCAAGTTATTAAGCATAACAATTTACAAATTTTTATGGAGAATTTTTAAATGTCTGCCTAGTCTCTTAGCAGTAGTCGTCACTCACTCAGTAGACATGTTGATTGTTCTGTCACTGGGTGCAGTAATAACTGCCGCCAAGTGACACTAATTCTCGTAACTATGTTCTCTTTGCATGACACTAAAATTCAGTAGTTTGTGTCACTTTGGAACAGTTGTCACTCACTCAGTAGACATGTTGTTCATTCTGTCACTGGGTGTGTGATGATTGCTGCTGAGTGACACTAAACGTTATATTCTATGCATAATAATTTTCTTTTTTTTAGAACGTCTTTCAGTCGTAGTGATCACTCACACAGTAGACATGTTATTATATTCTGTCACTGGGTGCAGTGATAACTAACACTGAGTGACATTACTACAGCAGCGCTTGCGGATGCGGAACATGTCAAATAATTTCTTAGCTTCAGTTGTCACTTGCTCAGAAGACATGTCGTTTATGCTGTCACTGGGTAAAGTGACAATTCCTGCTGAGCGACGATGACCATCACTCTGAATGCAACATTTTAGCTGTCAATCACTCGTACATGCTAATCATTCTGTCACTGTAAAATTGTAGTGTTTTATAGTTTAGCCAACACATTGTACGCCTTTCAGTAGTAATGATTACTCACTCAGTTGACATGTTTATAAGGCTGTCACTGGGTGAAATGATTATTACAGCTGATTGGCTTCTTACAACACAATGGGCCATCCATTTATCCCGCAGTAATTTTACGTGCATTTTTTGTCACTTTGGAAAAGTGTCACCCACTCAGTAGACATGTTGATCGTTCTGTCACTGGGAGTGTGATGACTATCACCGAGTGATTCTATCACAATTGTTAAAAACCTATTTTTATACATGATAATCTTTCATTACAGAACATTTACATTTCGACGGAAAGGAGAAGGCACTTAATTTAACACGTTTTTTTTTATTTCTGTTGAGGTTCATACAATGTGATTTATTTACGATTTCATAAATTACAATAATAACTTAATTATTATTGCAACATAATGACATCTCATTATTTAATGTGAAATTAAAAATGTATTAACTAATCATCTACTGTCAACTAATTAACGACAGGTAAATCTCATTAGTGTTTCAAATATAAATAGTAATGGCGTCCCAAATTTTATTCAGTACCTTCCTGGAGCTTGCAGTAGTAACTAGTGCAGTTAAGTAGTAATGTTTTAGATAAAATACAATCCTGTAATATTGATTGTAAGCCACAAAAAACATTGTAGTTAGCACTTCATTTTGGTATGGAACATTCAATTTTAATTTACAATATTGTATTATCAAGTGTATTTATTTAGCATGTGTTCACAGGAATCGGAAAGCATTTTTACGACTCTCAGTAGTAGTTGTCACTCACTCAGTAGACATGTTGTTCATTCTGTCACTGGGAGTTTGATGACTACTGCCGATTGGCGATTATCATCACATTAATATGTAGTTTTTATTCCAGGATTGTCCTTTATTTACCTCTCACTAGCAGTGATCACTAACTCAGTAGACATGTTTGTCATTCTGTCACTGGGTTTAGTGATAACTGCAGCTGCAGGTTATTAAGCATCGGCATTTAGAAAACTTTATGAAGGATTGTTTAATGTCTGTCAAGTCTGTTAGCTATAGTTGTCACTCACTCAGTAGACATGATTATAAGTCTGTCACTGGGTGTAATGATTACTACAGCTAATTGGCATCTGTCCTCACAATAGGCCATTCATTTCCCCCGCAATTGAGTTACGTGTATTTTTTGTCACTTTGGGAAAGTTGTCACCCACTCAGTAGACATGTTGATCGTTCTGTCACTGGGAGTGTGATGATTATCACCGAGTGATTCCATCAGCATAGTTAAAATTTCCTTGTTATAATAATAATATTTCATTAAGACATTTTATCTTTCGACGGAACGGAAATGTCACTAAATTTAACTCATTTTTTTATTCGTGATATTGTTACTGTGACGTAATAATGTATTATTGGTGTTTTAATTTTCACTAATTATATGATTATTATTGCAACTTAATGACTCCTCATTATTTAATGTGAAGTTCAAAATGTATTAACTAATCACTTGCTGTCAACTAATTAGTGACAGGTACATCTCATTTGTGTTTCAAATATAAATAGATATGGTGTTTCCGAATTTCAAACAGTATTCACTTGGAACTTGCACAAGCAAGATCTAGTGAGTTTTTATAGCAAAAAAAAGTTTAAAAAGGATAATGTTTCAATCGTTAGGTAACTTTTATGTTAAAAACAAATCTGACAACTTGAAAAATTTTTTTAGAAAACCTGTCACTCTGTTATGTTTGTTATTAAGGTAAAAGTTTCATCGATTGAAAAAACCGACTCTTAATTTATTAAGTGACAAGAACTAAGTAAAGGTACATTTTGCAATTGTTTATAGTATGTCCATAAATAATTTTAATGGTAGTGTATATCATTTTGGAAGAGTTGTCACATACTCAGTAGGCATGTTGTTCATTCTGTCACTGGGAATGTGATGATTACTGCCGAGTGATACTGATCGTCACATTCTATTCATATTTTTTTCTTTCTATCAAGTCTTCAGTGGTAGTTATCACTGACTTAGTAGACATGATGTTCATTCTGTCACTGGGTGTTCTGATTACTACAGCAGATCGGCTTCATCGCAAACCATGCATTTTTTATCAATTTATTTTTTAATTTCTGTCACGTCTCGTAGCAATAGTTGTCATTTACTCAGTAGACATGTTGTTCATTCTGTCACTGGATATAGTGATAACTAACGCCGTGTGACACTAATTTCATGTTTCATTTTGTAATTAATTTGCATGACACTTAAATTTAGTTTTTTAGTTTTTGCAACTTTGGAACAGTTGTCACTCACTCAGTAGACATGTTGTTCAGTCTGTCACTGGGTGTGTGATGATTGGTCGGCTTACTCTTTTTATGTTTTTTTCTAATGTCTTTTAGCGAGGTGGTGCAAGACGAACATATTTAGAAGAATTTGGGGGGAGGCTTTTGCCCAGCAGTGGGACATTGCAAGCTAGATAACAAAATGTCTTTTAGTGTCAGTAATCACTCACTCAGTAGACAAGTTTATAATTCTGTCACTGGGTGCAGTGATAACTACCGCTGAGTGACATTTCCACAACAGTGTTGGCGGATTCGAAACATGTTACCATCTCTTAGCTTTAGTTGTCACTTACTCAGTAGACATTTCGTTTATTTTGTCACTGGGTTAAGTGATAATTACTGCTAAGAGACGATGACCATCACGCTGAGTTCAACATTTAGGCTGTCATTCACACGTCGCTAAACATGCTGATCATTCTGTCACTGTACAATTTTATATGTTTATGTTTTTTAGTTTTACTCACATATTGTACGTCTTTCAGTAGTAATGATCACTCACTTAGTAGACATGTTTATAAGTCTGTCACTGGGTTTAGTGATTACTACAGCTGATTGATATTTGTCATCACAATAGACCATCCAGTTACCCGGCAGATATTTTGTCACTTTGAGAAAGTTGTCACCCACTCAGTAGACATGTTGATCGGTCTGTCACTGGGAGTGTGATGACTATCACCGAGTGATTCCATTAGCAATGTTACAGTCTTCGTTATGCTCTTTCTTTAGAAAACATTTTAGCTAAATCACCAAATCTGACATGGTTTTGTGTTATGGTTACTGTGATGTGATTATGTAACGACTTCTTAATAATCAATAATTAGGTAATTAATATTGCAACATAATGACAAAAACATGTTTACTAATCATCTGCTATCAACTAGTTAGCGACAGGTATATCTCATTAGTGTTTCAAATATAAATAGCTATGGTGTTCCCAAATTTTAATCAGTACCTCCCTGGAGCTTGCAGTAGTGACTAGTGCAATTAAATAGTGATACTTTAAATTAAATACTACCCTGTAATATTTATTGTATGTTACGAATAAGTAGTAAGGACGACACTTGTAAGATACATTTCATTTTATTTTATAATATTGTATTATCAAGTGTATTTCTTTTGCATGTGTTCACAGGAATTGGAAAGCATTTTTACGACTCTTAGCAGTAGTTGCCATTCACTCAGTAGATATGTTGATCATTCTGTCACTGGGTGTAGTGATAACTGTAGCTGCAGGTTATTAAGCATTATAACTTACAAAGCTGTAGAAAGACTGTTTTTAATGTCTTTAAAGTCTCTTAGCTATAGTTGTCACTCACTCAGTAGACATGTCGTTCAATCTGTCACTGGGTGTAGTAATAACGGCCGCCAAGAGACGCTGATGAAAACATTTTCTTGCATTTATCCGCTATCGTAATCATTCTGTTTGGTCTCTTAGCGACATCATCATCGTGAACATTCACTCAGTAGACATTTTGCCATTATTGGCATGACATTAAGATTCTGTAGTTTGGGTCACTTTGGAATCGTTGTCACTCATTCGGTAGACATGTTGCTTATTCTGTCACTGGGAGTGTGATGACTACCTTCAAGTGATTACATAAACATTATAAGATTTTTTTTTTATATTTATTTCGTCCATTTAATTTTATCATATATTCCATTTTATTAAATATATTTAAATATTTATTTAGCAAGTGTTTACCAGAATTCGAAAGCATTTTACGACACTCGGTAGTAGTTGTCACTCACTCAATAGACAAGTTGTTCATTCTGTCACTGGGTGTGTGATAACTACTGTTGAGTGATATTACAAAAGAACTGCTTGCGGAATCGGAACATTTAAAAAAATGTCTTAGCTTCAGTTGTCACTCACTCTGTAGACATGGTGTTCATTCTGTCACTGGGTGTAGTGATAACTATCGCTGAATGACATTGATCATCATTACAGCGTCGTAACCTCATGGATCTTCGCAATTTTTAATGCGTATCAAACTCTGTACATAAATGTCATGTTTAACAGTCGTTCAGTTTAAACAAGTGATCAACACAGTTTTGTAATTGTAAGATATATTTTAATGTTTTGATTTTAAACCTAGCTTGTGTCATTTTTTCAGCGTTTATCATAATCATCATATCAGCCGATTGTCAGGCCTCCCCTTAAGATAGCCACAATGACCGGAACATTGAACATGCCAATTGCTGGATGTGGGCGAGTGGGCGACTGGACGAGTGCGATTGCCGTTGAGTATCACAAGAAAAGAAGTCGTATGCCAAATTCATTTGTAGTGAATTTTACATGTATGTTTGTGTCTTATAATCTACAAAATACAATCTACAATTATGGTTCTACCTTCTTAGTAGTAGTAGTCACTCACTCAGTAGACATTTTTGTCATTCTGTCACTGGGTGCAGTGAATACTGCCGCTGGTTGATGATGGTCTTCACATGTTTTATGTTATCATTGGAACATCAACGTTTATTAGTCTCTCAATGGGAGTTGTCACTCACTCAGTAGACATGTTTATGAATGCTGTCACTGGGTGTAGTGAAAACTGCCGCTGATTGGCTTTCTCATCACAGGTCATCCATATTATCTCAAAGTATTTTTTATGAATGTCAAGTCTCTTAGCAATAGTTGTCACTCACTCAGTAGATATGGTGATCATTCACTGGGTGTAGTAGTAACTACCGCTTAGAGACTCTGTCATACTTAAGTCCTCTTAATTTCGTCATTAATTGCATGACATTAAAATTCAGAAATTTGACATTTTGTAATAGTTGTCACTCACTCAGTAGACATGTTGATCATTCTGTCACTGGGAGTGTGATGATTGTTGCCGAGTGATACCAATCGTCACATTCTTTGCATATTAATAGTTTTTTTTAATACCTCTTTTAATTGTAGTGTTCACATGCATAGTGGTGGCGGTTTTCATTTTTTTTTGGAGTATCGTCCTTTATTTGTCTCCAAATCAGAGTTGTCACTCACTCAGTAGACAAGTTGTTAATTCTGTCGCTGGGAGTTTGATGACTGCTGTTGATAGTTGACTATTATCAGTTTATATGTAGTTTTTTAATTGCTTAATTGCAGCATTGTTCTTTATTTACTTCTCAGTAACAGTGATCACTTACTCAGGAGACATGTTGATCATTCTGTCATTGGATATAGTGATAACTGCAGCTACAGGTGATTGAGCATAATAATTTACAAATATGTGTAAAACGTTTTTAATGTCTGTCAATTCTCTTAGCAATAGTTGTCACTCACTCAGAAGACATGTTCATCATTATGTCACTGGTTGTAGTGATTACTACCGCCGATAGACTCGACACAAAATAGCTCGACGTAATTTATTTTAATCAATTTATACTAATATTATAAAGCTGAAGAGTTTGTTTGGTTGGTAGAACGCGCTAAACTCAGAAACTACTGGTTGGAATCGAAAAAATATTTTTGTGTTGGATAGTTCATTTATCGAGGATGGCTATATAACATCACGCTACGACACACGGTAGAGGAGCAGTAACCAAAGACCTAACTTAATGAGGGTGGAAAAAACTACGCGAACGAAGTCGCTGGCAGCAGCTAGTGAATTATAATAAAACTTTAATGGAGATACCATTAAAGTTTTATTATTATTACAGGTATTTCTGCAAAAAAATGTTCATGTTTGATATCTCTATTAACTGATATTTAGCAATAGTTGTCATTCGCTCAGTAGACATGCTTATAATTCTGTCACTGGGTATTTGATAATTTCTGCTGAGTACTGAACTACGCGTTAAATTGTTGTGTGAAAAGTGTTCAAAGTGATGTCACCTTTTTAATAAAGCGCATCATTTGGAAGTAGTGTTCACTCACTCAGTAGACATGTTGATCATTCTGTCACTGGGTGTTGTGAAAACTACAGCCGGATGACAAAACATGAAATGGTTAGACAAAATTTAAAATTGTATGTCTTTAAATTTTTTTTGTTATTTAATTAGGTGCAACTGCAAGAAATTTGGTATCTATCATATAAAGTGTTACTCTGATTTAGTAAAAGTTGTCACAATTTAATTTTTTGTCAATATTTTAATTTAATATTTATTCATAATTGTCAGTAATTGCCCGGCGGTTAATGACAATACGCTCCCTATTACATTGGACCTAAACATACCGGCGAACTGTGGGTGTACATTAGCACACCTCTGCCTAACCCTTAGCAAATACAGGCGTGATGGTATGTATGTCTTTATTGTCACTAATATACTGAGTGAGATTATAATCGTAATTTTTATGTATTTAGTTGTAAAAAATTTCTCAGAGCCCTAGTTATGATCTCCACAGCAATATTTCTATTCTCTTAGCTTCAGTTATTATTTACTCAGTAGACATGTTTGTCATTCTGTCACTGGGTACAGTAATAACTTCTGCTGAGTGATAACACTTCAACAAGATCCAGTACTTATAACAATCTGTTATCATTTTGCAATACATTGTCATTTTGAAATAGTTGTCACTCGCTCAGAAGACAAGTTTGTGATTCTGTCACTGGGAGTGTGATGATTGTTACTTAGTGACACTGTCATTATCATTACATTTAGTATTTACAATTCGTATATTTTTAGTCATATGTGCTGCTTTTAGCTCTACCGCTCATTCAGTAACAGTCGTCATTCACTCAGTAGACAAGTTTGTGATTCTGTCACTGGGAGATTGATGATTATTACTGAATGATATTATTCTTGTCATCATAAACCGTGTATTAATTTTCTCAAGTGTGCTGCAAGTCCTCAACCCTCATTTAAAAGTAATTGTCACTCACCCAGAAGATAAGTTTATCATTCTGTCACTGGGTTTAGTGATGATTACCGCTAAATGAGACCGCCTCCATAATCATAAATTGTTCCTAATATTATATTTATATCTCTTAGGAGCAGTTGTCACTCACTCAGTAGACATGTTTGTATGTTTGTCACTGGATGATGTGATGATTACTCCTGAAAGATAATATCTACATGCATTACTCGAAGTTTATCAGATTTACAAGTTATCATCTGTAATAGCCATTATATTATGTAGTGTGTGTATTTTATATTATGTACTTCTCTTAGTAGTAGTTGTCACTCACTCAGTAGACAAGTTTGTGATTCTGTCACTGGGTGAAATGACCACTGTTGCCGAGTGATATTATCATCATTTATCATCACGCTAAGAAGACTCGTCAACCACGGAGTAAGTCAGCGGTAATATTAAAAGCAGTAGTTGTCATACACTCGGTAGACAAGTTTGTCATTTTGTCACTGGGTGGAATGACCACTGTTGCTAAGTGGTAATATCATCGTTTATCATCATGCTAAGAAAACTCGTCAACCACGGAGTAAGTCAGCGGTAATATTAGAAGCAGTAGTTGTCATACACTCGGTAGACAAGTTTGTCATTCTGTCACTGGGTGGAATGACCACTATTGCCGAGTGATATTATCATCATTTATCATCACGCTAAGAAGACTCGTCAACCACGGAGTAAGTCAGCGGTAATATTAAAAGCAGTAGTTGTCACTCGCTCAGTAGACAAGTTTGTCATTCTGTCACTGGGTGGAATGACGACTGTTGTTGAGTGATAATATCATCATTTATCATCACGCTAAGAAGATTTATCAATCCATGCTATCAATTTATAATTTCGCGCCATTTATGAGCTGGGTTTGAACTAAGAATGAAATGAAGCATACATGAAGAGCTTTCTTATGACATGGGTCTCGTCACTGTTGAGGAATGTTGAAAAGTAGGGCCAGGGTTCATACAAAAGTACCCATAGTCGTTTTTATGAATACATAACGTCACTCATTTTTGTACTGAGATCGTTTTTCCATACAAATTGTATGGGATTTTTTTTGAGGATTTCTGTAATTTCAAGTACACATGGTCAATGGTCCCATAGAGTCTTTTAATCCCCACACGAAATAGGATCGACAGGTAAACATTTTTTTTTCCGATACGATTTTGTCGTCGATTTATTCCAAAATCTGTGAATACAGATCAGAGTATCTTGAAAGTTGTAAATAGTCTCCTAGGAACGTGTTCCTGTAACTATAACGGTTAAGGTACCTACTCTTACAGTCCCGTCTTAAAAATCCACCCTGTATAAGACTTGGTAAAATCGTTTACCTTATTCGTCAAGCAATCCTGGAAGTCCTTCTTCATGACCGACACAGACACTCTGTCTTGAGGCCTCTTCGGTCCACTTACTGACGTCACAACCGAAGACAGGTCTAGCTCCACCACCTAGTAAAAATTTAATAAAATTAAAACCAGCCTAATATTGTCCCATTGCTAAGCAAAGCCCTCTTCTCACACAGAGAAGGCACGAGCATTGATCACCACGCTTGCTCAAGGCGGATTGCCGATGTCAGACTTATATTAATTACAAGTCCAGGTTTCCTCACGATGTTTTCCTTCACCGATGTCAGTGATGTCCGAGATACACTTAGAAAGTACATGTGAATTGAAAAAGTCATATTGGTACTCGCCCGGGCGATTACTCATCCATACAAATTAATAACTGCCTCGTTGGCCTAGTGGTCTTAGGACCACTAGGCCAACGAGGCAGTTATTAATTAGTTATTAACCCAAGACCTCTAGCGTAGGGTTTTTCTATGAATTTCTCAGTAGCAGCTCGAAGTTAGAATTTGTGCCCGGTTATTGGCAATAGGCTCGCCCCCTATTACATGGGACCTAAAACATACCGGCGAACTGTGGGTGTACATTGGTACACCTCTGCCTAACCCTCTGGGGAATACAGGCGTGATGGTATGATGGTATGTGTGGTACAAATTAATAAAATGGAAGCGTTTGTTTGTGATGTTAAAATAAATAAATAATAAATAGTAAATTCATCATACAAATATTATAAATGCGAAAGTTTGTGAGGATAGATGGATGGATAGTTGTTACTATTCCACGCTTAAACGGCAGAACAGATGTTTGGCACTGATGCAGATTGTAGTGTTGAATAACACAGTATACTTTTTATCCCCGAATAATGTACGGTTCCCGTGAGATAATATACAGCGTGTTACGGAAAGTGTATATACATATCAAAGGCACGGATTCTATAGGTGTTAACAAACCACATAGCAACATTTTTCTAATACCAATACTCACAAAATTATATAGTTAAGAAACATTTAAGTAAAATATATCAAATGTTTCCAATTGAATTCTCGTCACTACACCAAGTCAGCTGATCGGTGTCAATAACACACAAAGAAACAACTCCGTATAAGATTTGTTTCTCCTGCCACGTTTGTTATGATTGTAACTTAATTACACATACATACATAAACTCACGCCTTTTTCCCATGGGGGTAGGCAGAAACCACAGAACGCCACCTTCTACGATCCTTACATACTTCTTTCGCCTCAACCACGTTCATACATCTGGTCATACAAGCACGCCGGTTACGAGTACTGCGCACGCGACCTTTCTGAAGAACCTCACCAATAAGGTCAGGGTAGGACTTTCTAGGGCGTCCCCTCCCGGCGTTGCCACTCACATCCGCCATATAAATCCCTTTTGTTTGTCGCCTTTCACTCATCCTCTCAACATGACCGAACCATCTAAGCATACTCTAAATAAATTAATTAATTTTTTAACTTAATTATTTATATATTTATTAAAACTTTATGCGGAAATGTAAATAAAATACACCGTACAAAGGCGGACTTGATGCCTTGGGCATTTTCTACCAGTCTACCTTAGAGTGATGCAGAGACAAAACATAGTAGGTGCAAGGAAGACGAACTGAAAATTTTCAAGAATAAAATATAATAATAAATACATATATACATACAAACAATATATACAAAGTAAAGAGAGATCAAAATACATAATTAAATAATAATCTGCCGAAATAAAAAAAATACTATGCATTTTCAAAGTTATTGCTTTTGAGCTGAGATGTTATATAGAGATTCAGTACCGGATACACTCTTCACCCCGTTTGTATCGACAGAAGCTAGTCAGTGTGTTAACTTACCTCGGAGAAGATGGGATCTTGGTCAGGATTACTGTAGTCTCTGAACTGCTTGGTGGCGCGCAGATAAGCCTCGATAATGGCGATTTTGTCCTTAGAACGATCTGAAAGTGGAGGAAACTGTATCAGAATAGGCAAGAGTACTGTTAAACTTTACTTGTTAATGAATTGCGCAACTGGTGAGGGGTCCCGGGTCCGATTTCCAGGTCGGATAAAAAGTGTTATTGGGTTTTTCCATTAGGAATTTGCTCAGTAGCAGCCCAGAGTTTGGAAGTTGGTGTTGTGACACCCCCGTGCTTCGGAAAGCACGTGCTGCCGTTGGTCCTGGCTGTCATTCGTAGATCTTTGACAGTCGTTACGGATAGTCAGAAGCAGGGAAGTCTGACAACCAGTCTAACCAAGAGGTATGGTGTTGCCCAGTAACTGGGTTGTGGAGGTCAGCTGGTATTCAGCTGCATCCGGTTAGACTGGAAGCCGACCCCAACATAGTTGGAAAAAGGCTAAGTAGATGATGATGACAAAGTTCTCAACTGCCATGCCAATGATGTCCAACACATAGTAATTTAAACAATGGTGTGTCACACTCACTGGTTTGGCTGAGGTACTGTAAGGACCTCTCGTCTACGGGGAAGTGCGCGACCGTGGCACCGAACTCGGGACACATGTTTGCGACTGTCGCCCTGTCTGCTATGCTCAAGGCAGCCACTCCAGGGCCGTAGAACTCAACGAATTTGCCGACAACGCCCAGGGAACGGAGGTGCTGCAAATAGAATTGATTATTAGGATTACAATTTGAAAGGCCATACCATCACGCCTGTATTCCCCGAAGGGATAGGCAGAGGTGTACCAATGTACACCTACAGTTCGCCGGTTCGTTTAGGTTTCATGTAATAGGGGGCGAGCCTATTGCCATTAATTAACCAGGCACAAATCCTAACTCCACCTGGGAATCGAAACCAAGATCTCTAGCGTAGTAGGCGCTTAGGACCACTAGGCCAATGAGGCAGTTAAAATAATGCCTTGCATTTTAAAATGCCTTACGTTTTTAGGGTACCTAGGGAATGAAAGAACTGGCTAAGTGTGAGGACTCGCATATAAAGGGTTCCGTGTCTTTATCAATATTTAACACTATATACAAAAAGTGTTAGTGTGTAGTGTGAGTGTGATTAGCTTTTTCCATTAAATTCTCAGTAGCAGCTCGGCGTTAGGATTTGTGCCCGGTTAATGGTAATACGCTCGCCCCCTATTACATGGGAGCTAAACATACCGGCGAACTGTGGGTGTACAATGTTACACCTCTGCCTAACCCTTCGGCAAATACAGGCGTGATGGTATATATATACAAAAAGGAAGTAAAGATGCTTCTATAATACATTTATGCTTACCTTAGTGATAGTGAGTACTAAGTCAGTGGACGTGACTAGGGGGTTCAATGAGCCCACCAGCTTATACCCCACCACTTTAGGTAACAGCATACTAATGGCTTGACCCAGCATCACAGCTTCCGCTTCAATTCCTGAAAAAAATACCATAAGTTTTTGTAAAAACAAAACATACAGGGTAGGCCTAGAAAGACCTACCCTGACCTTATTGGTGGGGTTCTTCAGAAAGGTCGGGTGCGCAGTACTCGTAACCGGCGTGCTTGTATGACCAGATGTATGAACGTGGACGAGGCGAAAGAAGTATGTAAGGATCGTAGCAGGTGGCGTTCTGTGGTTTCTGCCTACCCCCATGGGAAAAGGCGTGAGTTTATGTATGTTATGTAAGTTTTTGTAAATCCATTCTTGAAAAATGCGCTGGAAGTGTCGGAGATTTTTTTTGGTATTTTTTGTTTGAAATTACAATATTTATCATACTTGCTGCGTCCTACTATATATTATAAATGGGAAAGTTTGTGAGGACGTATGGATATTTGTTACACTTTCACGCTTAAACGGCTGAACGGATCTGTATGAAATTTGACAGTAAGATAGATTGTAGAATACTTTTTATCCCGGAGAAATGTGCGGTTACCGTGAGATAATATATTTAATTTGACAAGGACGAAGTCGCGGGAAGAAGCTAGTAATAAATCAATGTGTATACTATGATAAAACCTAAAGAAGAAGATTTTCCAGAAAAATTCAAGATGTATCATGATAAAAATCAGAACATTTTGTTTGTTTGTTTTAGAGGCGCGGTAAGTTTGTGAGTTAGGATGTTTGTTAATTGGGATATTTGTTAGTCTGAATGTTTGTTAATTCGGATGTTTGTTAGTTTGGATGTTTGTTAATTGGGATATTTGTAAGTTTGGATGTTTGTTAATTTAGATGTTTGTTAATTTGGATTTTTGTTAGTTTGGATATTTGTGAGTTTGAATGTTTGTTAGTTTGGATTTTTGTTAGTTTGGATATTTGCGATTTTGACTCACCGCCGACGCCCCACCCGACGACTCCGAGCCCGTTAATCATGGTGGTGTGGCTGTCGGTGCCCACCACTGAGTCTGGGTAAAGTAAATCACCACTGAAGACTACGCGAGCCAAGTATTCTAGATTTACCTGAAATTATATCAAAAGGGGGAGTGGTTAGACTAGATTATTACTTTTTATTACTACAGTACACACTGCCCCGTTGTTCTCGTGGCCGCAAGCATGATTGCTGAGCGTGAGGTCCTGGATTGGATTCCAGTGTGGGGCAAAATTTGCTATTCAATTTTCCAGTAGCAGCCTGAAGTTTGGAAGTTGGTAGTGCCTGATCTTTCCCCGCTTGTGTCGGATTGCCTTCCCATCGGACTATGAGAGTGAGGGAAGAGGGAGTGCACCTGTGTTCGCGCACACACTTGTACACTATAATATCTCCTGCGTACTTGTCTAGTCTCCATTGAGATTGGCCACGGCGACCAAAGTTGGCAAAAGTTCTCGAATGGAGACCACGCACCGGCAAGCGCACCGTAGGACTTCCAATCACAAGGTGGACACATGTCGGCGCTGAGTAATAAAGATGTTTGAAAGAGTGCACGTGCGCAACGTGACGTCATCGCACCACTCTATGAGTCAGGCGAGGTGGGGACAAACAGTACAAAACGCGGCGTGCCGGTCGGCTGGACACACTTGGACCGAGGCAGTCGCGACGTCAACATCTCCTAATTGTGGTCTGAACCACACCTGAGTCATTTTGGGATTATTATTAATTATTATTATTAAAGTGATTTGTTAATTAAAAACATTCTATTAATTATCAGTTGATTATATAATAAAACAGTTTCGATTCAACTTCTGAAGTTTTCATAAAACCATGTCTGAAGAATACCGCCCGCCTTCACCCATTCTACAGCAAGCTCCGGTTGCATCCGAAATCAGAAGTGGGATGGAGCTTGGGGCCTCTTCAGCTCCATCTGCCCTTATAGAAAGTAGTAATACCTTTGGCAGCAACCAGGCTCTATCTGCATTGGCCGGTATCATTGAAAATCTAACGCGACAGCAGCAAGCAAGTATGGAAGCTAATCGTGAATTTTTGGCAGGATTATTAAGCCAAGCTGTGGCACCTACAAACCGGCCAAGACCAGGCGATATTTATATCGCGTCATTTGACCCTGATGGTGACGTACCAGTACGAGAATGGTGCGAACATGTGGACAGGGCAAAGAACCACTGGAAAATGACCGATTACGAAGTATGTACAAAAATTGCTGGCTTATTGCAGGGTCGCGCCAAAATGCTTGGAGACACATGGTTAGTGAAATCACCAGTATGGTCAGACATGAGAGAAGCATTGATACAAACATTTGAACCCGAAGCACGATACTCAAATGACATAGTGAAGTTGCGTAGCTTTCAATTTGATATGACGCATCCAGCTGAATCCATTACCAGAGCTTGGAACATCTGGAAACGAGTCGTCAATGGCGACAAAGACAAAGACGCTGTGGAAGCCGTAATTGGCTGCGTAGACAATGAGTTTCTTCGATTGCGTCTGTTGTCTAGTAAATGCTCATCAGTCCCAGAATTAATTTCAGTAGCCGCTACAATTAAACAGCGTGAACCACGACAGGGTGAACCCCCGGCGAAAAGACCGAGATTGAGAAACAACAGAGATAATACTACGCTTTGTTTTAAATGTGGAAAACCTGGACATATACAGGCAAACTGTGACAAAGATAAAGAGAAGACAAGTAGTATTAAGCCATTACTGAATGCAACTAATACAAACGAACCTTCAAACAGAACGGACCGCCCTAAATCTAAGTGTAATTACTGTGACAAAATTGGTCATACCGAATCGACTTGCTTCAAAAAGATGGGAGATGAAGCCGAAAAGGTTAATTTGGTAAGAGAGCAAGAAGAAATATTAACACCAATGGCTGTTAATATCAATAATCACAAATTTACAGCATTCTATGATAGCGGTGCAGCACGTTCCTTAATAAGACGTTCCACCAGTCAATCTATACCTGGAAATCGTGAAGATTGTGCGTTAATGCTGAAAGGCATTGGTAGTGAAAGCATTCCAATCCTATCCTGCCAAAGAATCAACGTAACGTGTGACATAAATGGCATATTTGTTGAAGTTGCCTTTCATATTGTGGAAAATCACGAAATACCCTGTGATCTTTTAATAGGAGCCGAAATAGTGAAGGGTACAGGTTTGAGCATACTCATCACTGAAATTGGTGCTACTGTGATGAGAAAATCAACCATACTAAATATCGAGGCAACAAAGGATCCTTTCAGCAATTTGGATACCGATTTGACCAATGCAGATGAAATATGGGAATTGAAAAAGGTATTATTAAAATATAACGAGACATTTTCTACAGGTATTCCGAAAAAGCAGGTGACTACAGGAAGTTTGGAAATTCAGTTAAAGGATCCGTCTAAAATAGTATCTAGAAGGCCTTATCGAATGGCTCCAGCGGAACGAGAAAAGTTAAAATACATAATTAATGAATTAATGGTTAACGGAATCGTAAAAGAGAGTACATCAAATTATGCCAGCCCTGTGATACTCGTTAAGAAAAAAAATGGGGAAGATCGAATGTGCACTGACTACCGTGAGTTGAATAAAAATACTGTATCCATCAAGTTCCCACTTCCAATCATTTCTGATCAGATCGATCGATTATCAGACGCAACCTATTTTATAAGTCTAGATATGGCACAGGGTTTTTACCAAATTCCAATTAACAAAGAATCTGTACCAAAAACTGCGTTCATCACACCTGATGGCTTATACGAATATGTAAGAATGCCGTTCGGACTCATGAATGCGCCAGCTGTGTTTCAGCGCGCCATAATGACTGCATTACGACCCCTACTTGATAACATCTTGGTCTATATGGATGACGTGTTGATAAAGTGCAAAACATTCACCGAAGGGTTACAGATCCTGGACAAGGTTTTAGCGGCCTTAACCGAGACTGGATTTACTGTAAATGCAAAAAAATGCACATTTTTCAAGACAACAATAGAGTACCTCGGAAATTTGATCACAAAAGGTACCGTTCGACCGAGCCCAAAGAAGGTTGAGGCTTTGGAAAAGTCAGCAGTACCCACAAATGTAAAACAGGTTAATCCTAGATCTCAAATCGGACTTGACTTAAAGTACCCAGATGCTTATGTTATTTGGAAAATATTGCCGAACGATCGCTACCAAGTAAAAAAGATAACAGGACGTGGCCGTCCAAAGAAAGTAGCTCATGACCAACTGCGGCTTGCACCCAAACCAAACGAAGGCGTAAATCAGAATTCCGTGTCGGCGCAAGATGAACCTACTATGACACCAGAATCAAATGGGACTCAGATGACCATTCCTGACGTTCCGGTTCAACTCCAGGAGAAAATTGGACAGTAAGTAATCTCCACTATACTAGAACTTCAATACAGTAATTGCATGGTTTTTCATGAGTAACGTAAGTTGAGGACAGGGGCCTCCTTACTTTTGTAAAATGTAACGTAAGTTGAGGACAGGGGCCTCCTTACTTTTGTAAAATGTAACGTAAGTTGAGGACAGGGGCCTCCTTACTTTTGTAAAATGTAACGTAAGTTGAGGACAGGGGCCTCCTTACTTTTGTAAAATGTAACGTGAGTTGAGGACGGGAGCCTCCTTACATAACCCAATGTAAAACACTAGGCTTAAGTACTAGCTGAACCTGAACATACTTCGCATTTTTATTTTGTGTTAAGGTCGAGGGCGACCTTATTGCAGAATGGCCGTGTCGGCGCTGAGTAATAAAGATGTTTGAAAGAGTGCACGTGCGCAACGTGACGTCATCGCACCACTCTATGAGTCAGGCGAGGTGGGGACAAACAGTACAAAACGCGGCGTGCCGGTCGGCTGGACACACTTGGACCGAGGCAGTCGCGACGTCAACATCTCCTAATTGTGGTCTGAACCACACCTGAGTCATTTTGGGATTATTATTAATTATTATTATTAAAGTGATTTGTTAATTAAAAACATTCTATTAATTATCAGTTGATTATATAATAAAACAGTTTCGATTCAACTTCTGAAGTTTTCATAAAACCATGTCTGAAGAATACCGCCCGCCTTCACCCATTCTACAGCAAGCTCCGGTTGCATCCGAAACACACGACCTGATTAAGACCGCAGGAAGACGCTGGATGCAGACCGCTTCCAACCGGTCCCTTTGGAAATCTATGGGGGAGGCCTATGTCCAGTAGAGGACATCCAACGGCTGATATGATGATGATGACGGTGCCTTACCTGGTGGACAATACCAGATCCTGGTGGCACGATCAGCATATTATTGAAGGCCTGCGCACCCCACTTGAGGAACTGGAACCGTTCCTTATTCCTCACAAATTCCAGTTCTTGATTCTTGTTCAAAGCGTCTGGGCTAGAAATGAATTGATATTTTGTTAAAATAATTCCACCAAACAGCTTTTATAGTCCTACTGCAGGACAAAGGCCTCTTCTTATACAGAGAAGGCACGATATGATCACCACGCTTGCTCAAGGCGGATTGGCGATTTCAGACTAATATTAATTATGTATGGAGTTTCTTGCCCATTCTTCTCCATACGAACTCCTCTCCATCACCCTTAGGTAGACTGGTAGAAAATGCCAAAGGCATTAAGTCCGCCTTTGTACGGTGTATTTTGTTTTACATTTGTGCATAAAGCTTTAATAAATAAATAAACTATCTTTTGGAATGGCCAACTAGATTAATTTCTTTATTTTTCTCGTATATAAAAAATAATAATAATAAAAGTTATTTATTACCGCAAAAGTCAAGTACATTGCACTGTAACAAATAAGAGTTTTTTATTTAGTAATAGATAAGTACAATAGGTTCAACCCTGTCTCCTAAACTAGACTAAGAATGTACCTTAGGGGGAGGCAAAAAAAATATTTGCGTATTTTAGCATTTTGGTCGATGACTGTACCTTTTTTCCAAAATCTGTGAAAGCAGTTTAGAATATCTTAAAAAGTTATGGATGGTCTCCTAGGAATGGTTTTCTGTAACTATAACGGTTAAGAAATCTACCCTTAGTGACCCATCTCAAAAATCCACCCTGTATAATTCTTTTGTGGCACCTTTACTGACCCTTTTTACTGTCAGATGGGAAATCATTAAATGACTTCCTCCGACCCTAGTGTCAGACTTTTACTGATTAAAACACATCCATGTTCCTTCTTGTGCCCTTTGCATTCCGGGGGCGCGGTTTCTCTTTCGAACAACTCGCGGCCCGGGCAGGCAGCGGCCCTGACTGGCCCCTCCGATTTGCTGACATCTCTTTGAAGCGCGCGTGGAACACGAACGCGCCGTCGACACGGCCGGTCGTTATGCAACGTACGGACGGTGAGCTACCCATTGCTAAGCGTCTACAGGCCCGCAAGACAGACCCTGGAGACTGCTCCAGTGCTGCAGCAATTCCACCACCAAAGGCACTGATTGATAGAGCCCTAAGACTCACCTCCTTGAAAAATCGACCTGGACAGAGTGATCTATCACCAGGTCAGCTGGACATATAGGGTTTATCTTCTGAGGGTCTCCGCCGAGGTTCTTGACCGCATCTCTCATCGCTGCGAAGTCTACCACGGCTGGAACTCCTGTTAAGTCCTGTGGGGATAGAATTGGAGTCATAAGTCACTGCAGGGCTAACGCCTCTTCTCATACAGAGAAGATACGAAGATTGATCACCATGCTTGCTCAAGGCAGATTGGTGATTTCAGACTTATATTAATTACAAGTCCAGGTTTCCTCACGATGTTTTCCTTCACCGATGTCAGTGATGTCCAAATAAACTTAGAAAGTGGATATGAATTTAAAAAGTCACATTGGTACTTGTCTGATATAGGACCCACAACACCATGCATGAGAGGCGGGCGCCTTAACCACTGGGCCGTCAAGAAATTTGAAGCGCCATCTATCGCTCAGCATGCGAACTACTACGACAAACTGACGTTGCCTAGATCGCGCTATCAAAGTTCTCCGCGACGTTAGCATATATACAAAATCCTGACAACAACCGTCGGGCAGCAGCCCACCAGACACAACACCCGTCTGCTCGGAGGATCCTCCCTTATCAATGGTGGATGAGAGACTTTACACCCTGTTCCTCATACCTCCAAACATTGTTACGGAATTTTAAATACCAAGTGATAAATTAAGTAGAGTAGTAAGATTTGTTAATGGATGCTTAGAAAAAAATTTAAAATTCTTTTAGTGGAAAAGCCACCACAATTTTTCCATTACCACTTATATACTAATTGACCTTCAAACGTGGATTTTTTTTTTAACGAGCATAATAAATACACACATACCTTCACGCCTACTGCCTCGTCAGCCTAGTGGTGCTCAGCGTGACTGTTTTTTTTTTTTTTTGGGGTGGTGGGAAATCATCAAATAACTTCTCGCGCCGTGGGCGGGGCGGGAGGGAGTGTCAGACTTTTACTGACTAAAACCCACCCATGTTCCTTCTTGGGCCCTTTGCATTCCGAGGGCGCGGTATCTCTTACGAACAACCCGCAGCCCCGGCAGGCATCGGCCCTCAGTGGCCCCTTCCCTTTGCTGACATCTCTTTGAGGCGCGCGTGGAACACGAACGCGCCGTCGACACGGCCTGTCGATATGCCACGTAAGGACGGTAAGCTACCCATTGCTCACCATCCACAGGCCCGTATCTACGGTGGCCGGGAGTCGTCTCGCGATCCACAGTCCGCCGGTATGTTTAGGTCCCATATAATAGGGGGCGAGCCTATTGCCATTAACCGGGCACATACCCTAACTCCGAGCTGCTACTGAGAATTTCATAGAAAAACCCAATAACACTGCCCGACCTGGGAATCGAACCCAAGACCTCTAGCGTAGCAGTCGCGCTTAGGACCTCTAGGCTAACGAGGCAGTTATCACCACCAACATCACTTAGGTACTAATTGACATCCAAACGTCGAATTTACGCATTAGCAGATGAGGATCATAATGTATTTATAAATGGTGTAATGACACACTTAAGGAAGCATCTAGTTCCATGTTCTTCTCATCATTACGATCTTTTGTTTGTTCTGCATCATACCTGGGAGCCTTCTGCTTACAGTGATATTGAAGGTCGAAGTTACAACGATTTTAGATGGCTATCAAGCTGACGGCCCACCTGATGTTAAGTGGTCACCGCTGTCTATACACATCTGCAATACCAGAGGCCCTGCTAATGCGTTGCCATCCCAGAGACAATGTTGAAATGTGTCATGTGCCTGTAACTGCACCGGCACCCATACCCTTCAAATCGGAACACTACAAGCTGCTTTGCGGCAGAAACAGGCATGGTGGTAGTACTTCCCCGGACGAGCTCCTTCACAAACAGCTCTACTACTAAACTACTCCATAAAATACCAATTCCACTCACCTGTAGTATAACCCTGGCTGGTTTGAAGGCGATTTCGACAGCATCTCCAGCTTGGTTGGTCTCCCAGTCCAGGACATTCTGCACATCCTTCTGCAGGACTTGGAAGCCATCGCAGTTCCTGACGCAAGACTCCAGGAGTACGCGTACAGAGTATGGCAGTCGGTCTGAGGAGGAAAATGGTTTTTTGTCAAAGCATTTATTTCAATTCGACCATTTACAGGCACTTTTAAATTGTCAAGATGTTTTACAGAAAGTTGAAGCTAGTTGCTCGTTCCAAACCTTAGGTCTCCATGGAGAAGAACGAGCAAGAAACTCCACGGACACTAATAATGTACAAATCCCTCGACACAAACAGAACTAGATCAAAACTGTGTAAGATGTTGACAACCAATGAGCGATTCTCTGCTGCGCTGCGTGTGGCGGATTCGATTCCCGCACAGAACAAATATTAGTATGAACTAAAGATAGTTGGTCTAGCTGTTTGTGTGTGTGAGTTTATGTGTTTGTAACCGCACCCACGATACAGGAGACATTCAAAATTTCCTTCTGCCTCCAACTTTAACTTTCTAATAGTGATGGATACTTCCAGAGATAAGCTTTTACAAACGAAATAAAAACAAACTTTATGTCAAATATGTCTGTCATGGGAACTGTGGGTGTACATTAGTACACCGCTGCCTAACCCTTCGGGGAATAGCGTGATGGTATGTTCCCCTGGGATAATATATCAAATTTGACGCGGACAAAGTCGCGAGCAGAAGCTAGTTAAAAATAAACAAAGTTAGGCTTTTTCATCTTTGTTTGTGCAGTTCGTCGTGAGTCGCACTTTCCTGGCCTTGTCTCAAAAGAGCGCCGACGCGTGCGCAGTCACGTAAGCAAAACTCGGGCATGCGAACGGAATGTATTGACTATTATAGATAACTAGCATCTCCTCGCGACTTCGTCCGCGTCAAATTTGATATATTATTTCACGGGAACCGTACATTTTTCCGAGATAAAAAGTATCCTATGTGTTATTCCATACTACAATCTATCTCAGTGCCAAATTTCATCCAGATTCGTTCAGCCGTTTAAGCGTGAAACAGTAACAAACATCCATCCTCACAAACTCTCACACACATAACATACCATCATGCCTGTATTCCACGAAAGGTTAGGCAGAGGTGTAACAATGTACACCCACAGTTCGCCGGTATGTTTTTAGGTCCCATGTAATAGGGGGCGAGCCTATTGCCATTAACCGGGCACAAATCCTAAGAATTTCATTGAAAAACTCAATAACACTTTTTGCTCGACCTGGTAATCGAACCCAAAACCTCTAGCGTAGCAGTCGCGCTTAGGACCACTAGGCTAACGAGGCAGTTTAAACAAACTCCCACATTTATAGTAGGATAGGAAGTAGAATTATTTATCACTACATATCATAAAACAAAGTCCTCCACTGCGTCTGTCTGTCCGCGATAAACTCAAAAACTACTGCACCGATTTTCATGTTATTTTCACCAATGGACAGAGCGGTTCTCGAGAAAGGGGTTAGTATATAATTTGTCAAATTTTTGTATACATTAGCTAAAATACAAAGATATTTGTTGGAGGTGTCGAAAAAATAAACGGTCTGGAAGCTTTCAACGAGAACGCTGCCTAAACCCTTCGAGATATAACAAAATGATGTATGGTGGAGTTGTGTATCCTATATAGGTGTACAGAGAAGTCCGCGACGGCATATGTCTATCTCTTAAGGATAACACACCATATACATTTTAATACTTGAACATATTATTGGCGGAACGAAGTTCGCCGGGTCAGCTAATTAAAACATATTTAAATTTGCCGTATATGTCCCATGCGCAAAGCGATCTTTCGCCAAACGCTCAAGATCCGTGCCGGTGTCTATACTGAGCCAACTACTTTTATACATACACATACACACATACATAAACTCACGCCTTTTTCCCATGGGGGTAGGCAGAAACCACAGAACGCCACCTGCTACGATCCTTACATACTTCTTTCGCCTCGACCACGTTCATACATCTGTTCATACAAGCACGCCGGTTACGAGTACTGCGCACACGTCCTTTCTGAAGAACCCCACCAATAAGGTCAGGGTAGGTCTTTCTAGGGCGTCCTCTCCCGGCGTTGCCACTCACATCTGTCATATAAATCCCTTTCGTTAGTCGCCTTTCACTCATCCTCTCAACATGACCGAACCATCAAGCATACTCTTTTCTATTTTTGTTACTACATCCTCTTTTAATCCGCAACGTTCTCGTATCGTTTCATTCCTCACTCTATCGTTCAAAGTTACACCACACATACTTCGCAAGGAACGCATCTCCACAGCTACTTACTAACTTACTTACTTTTATGTTACAATAAACATAATCACTAAAACCCCCCTGTGGGACTGCCCCGTTGGTCTCGTGGTCGCAAGCGCGACTGATGAGCACGGGGTCCTGGGTTCGATTCCCGGGTCGGGCAAAAAATGTTATTGGATTTTTCCATTACAAATTTCTCAGTAGCAGCCCGGAGTTTGGAAGTTGATGGTGTGACACCCCCGTGCCTCGGTAAGCACGTAAAGCCGTTGGTCCCGGCTGTCATTCGCAGATCTTTGACAGTCGTTACGGATAGTCAGAAGCCAGAAAGTCTGACAACCAGTCTAACCAAAAGGTATCGTGTTGCCCAGTAACTGTGTTGTGGAGGTCAGATAGGCAGTCGCTCCATGTAAAACACTGGTAGTCAGCTGCATCCGGTTATACTGGAAGCCGACCCCAACATAGTTGGGAAAGGCTAAGCAGATGATGATGTTTATTATGTTACAAGTTGTGAATTACATAACATTCATTCATTACCAATATTATTGTGTAGTCCGTACGTGACCGCTGATAACAATGGACGAATTTTAATTCTACTTGACTCCTGACCTTTACACCCGATTTTTTATTAATCAGACGTTATCGATAGCACATTCCATAACACGTAATTGAAGCCAATAATGAAATGATATTCTCCAGACCGCCTCGTTGGCAAGTGGTCCTAAGTGCGACTGCTACGCTAGACGTCTTAGATTCGATTCTCAGGTCGAGCAGTGTTATTGGGTTTTTCTATGAAATTCTCAGTAACAGCTCGGAGTTGGGATTTGTGCCCGGTTAATGGCAATAGGCTCGCCTCCTATTACATGGGAACTAAACATACCGGCGAACTGTGGGTGCACATTGTTACACCTCTGCCTAACCCTTCGGGGAATACAGGCGTGATATGTAGTATTAAGTATAAGATCAGCTTCTACTAGTATTAAGCTTGCCTCGGCTAGTTTCGGACTCATCTCGACTAATTTTGGATTAGTCTCTGCTAGTATCGGACTCGTCTCATCTAACTACAGACTAGTGTCAAACCAGACTCGACTAGTTTCGGCTAGTTTTTGAGTACTTTCGACTATTTTCGGAATAGTATTGGACTATGACGGCTAATTAAAAACAAATAAATAATTAAATAATATCGGACTAGTTTCGGCTAAATCTACATTACTTGAGGCTAGTTCCGGACTAGTATTAGACCAGCTACGACGAATTTTGGACTTGCCTCGGCTAGGTTCGGACTAGTATCGGCTAGTTTCGGACTAGTTTCAGGGCTAGTATCAGAGTAATTTAACCTCCAAGCCTAATGTTTCTGAAGTAAACAAATGTGACATTTTTTGACCTATTAACAGAATAATATATTTTATCATTTATATGGCTAAGATAAATAAAAGCACTTAGTCAAATTGTGCGCGCACCGTCTTCATGAGAAGTACCTTTATCTCGCGCTATCAGTTTACTTACATATGTAGGTAACAGTCACGCTTATCAATCTTTGTTACCACTAGGATTAACTAGGACACTAATTTCGGACTAGTATCAGACTAGGCTTGCCTAGACCAGTACTAGTATAAGACCCGGGCTATGAGACCAGCCTCTACTACTTTCTGACAAGTCTTGCCTGATTTCGCACTAGTCTCGTCTAATTTCGGACTAGTATCAGACTAGGCTTAGCTAGATCCGTACTAGTATAAGACCCGGGCTATGAGACCAGCCTCTACTACTTTCTGACAAGTCTTGCCTTGTCTTGTCTTGTTTCGCACTAGTCTGGCCTTATTCCGGACTAGTATCAGACTAGGCTTGGCTAGCTACCCGGACTATGAGACCAACCTCTAACACTATCTGACAAGTCTTGCCTGGTTTTGCACTAGTCTTGGCAAGATTCGGACTAGTTTTACAACCTCTCAGTCTGAAGTAAACAATATTTCTTTGACCTATTTTTTTTTTCGGTATCGGAAATAACTTCCCCCGCCCTGGGCGGGGCGGGAGGGAGTGTCAGACTTTTACTGACTAAAACCCATCGATGTTCCTTCTTGTGCTCTTTGCCGTTACGGGGGCGCGGTATTTCTTACGAACAACCCGCAGCCCCGGCAGCAATCGGCCCTGAGTGGCCCTTTCTAAAATTGCTAACATCTCTTTGAGGCGCGCGTGGAACACGAACGCGCCGTCGACACGGCCTGTCGCTATGCAACGTACGGACGGTGAGCTACCCTTTGCTCACCGTCCACGGGCCCGCGTTTTTGACCTATTAGCAGAATAATATAGTCTAATCATTACTGGCTAAGATAAATAAAAGCAGTTAGTCACATTGAGTGGGCACCGTCTTCATGAGAGGTACCTTTATCTCGCGCTATCAATTTATTAAGATACGTGGGTAACATTCGGTTATCAAATCATTTGTCACCATTTATCATGACACCGCCTTGAACTGTTGATGCATAATAAAAAAGATGGTTGACAAAAAATATTGTGGGCGTAAATAATACATACATAAACTCACGCCTTTTCCCCATGGGGGTAGGCAGAAACCACAAAACGCCACCTGCTACGATCCTTACATACTTTCTTCGCCTCGTCCACGTTCATACATCTGTTCATACAAGTTTGGAGGTATGAGAAACAGGGTGTAAAGTCTCTCATCCCCCATAGAAAAGGGAGGATCCTCCGACCAGACGGGTGTTGTGTCTGGTGGGCTACTACCCGACGGTTGTTGTCGGGATTCTTGTATATGTGCTAATCGTCGCGGCGAACTTTAATATCGCGATCTAGGTAACGTCAGTTCGCATGCTGAGCGATAGATGTCGCTACATCACTCCCCTCCGAGACCGGAGGTCGATAGTCGGAGCACGATGAGTCGTCCATACATCTTATGATGCGTGCCGGGCCAGTAGAGGGTACCAGTGAGTCGGAACCGGATGCCGCAAAGTTCACGGTGAGTCGGAACTGTCTGCGGATGAGGCTAAGGGTGATGACCAGGAATGCGCGTCCGCTGCATGCTGGTGGTCAGGAAACCCGTTGAAGCCGTGGGTGCTGGCTGGCGGTGTGACTCGGTGCTCGAGAGCTTGAGGAAGTGATGGCGATGACGTCTGCACGAAGTAGCACGAAGGCTGCACTGTTGTTCATGCTCGGAATCACCAGTTTGGAGGTATGAGAAACAGGGTGTAAAGTCTCTCATCCCCCATAAAAAAGGGAGGATCCTCCGACCAGACGGGTGTTGTGTCTGGTGGGCTACTACCCGACGGTTGTTGTCGGGATTCTTGTATATGTGCTAATCGTCGCGGCGAACTTTAATATCGCGATCTAGGCAACGTCAGTTCGCATGCTGAGCGATAGATGTCGCTACACAAGCACGCCGGTTACGAGTACTGCGCACCCGACCTTTCTGAAGAACCTCACCAATTAGGTCATGGTAGGTCTTTCTAGGGCGTCCTCTCCCGGCGTTGCCACTCACATCTGCCATATAAATCCCTTTCGTTAGTCGCCTTCAACTCACCTCTCAACATGACCGAACCATCTAAACATACTCTTTTCTACTTTTGTCACTACATCCTCTTTTAATCCGCAACGTTCTCGTATAATTTCATTCCTCACTCTATCGTTCTAACTTACACCATAAATAATAAATAAATAACGTAATAAATATCCCACTAATATAATAAAACTTTCGCGTTAGCCTAGTGGTCCTAAGCGCGACTGCCACGCTAGAGGTCTTGGGTTCGATTCCCAGGTCGAGCAAAAAGTGTTATTGGGTTTTTCTATGAAATTCTCACCAGCAATTCGGAGCTAGGATTTGTGCCCGGTTAATGGAAATAGGCTCGCCCCCTATTACATGGGACCTGAACATACCGGCGGACTGTGGGTGTACATTGTTACACCTCTGCCTAAATACGGGGAATACAGGCGTGATGGTATGTATGTAATTATTCACAAGGTCTAGTGATTTTATTTCATTATTTATATCTTTTATGACAACCTTCCGAAATTTTACGAACGTATGCAAAACTGGAACTTATAGGTATATTACATAGACAAGCTTACCATATTTCTCGCCAAGTCCAGTGACATCATAATATCTGTACTCCTTTCCATCAATGGTAATGGATTTCAGGAGGTGGCTGTACGGGTTGTTGGCGGCTGAAACAAAGGAACTTCATTTTAATAACAATATATCTAAGTGCTGGCGACTGTTTTCTGGGGCCCATTAATTAAAGTCAAAACATTTATTTCAATTAGACCATTTACAGGCACTTTTGAATTGTCTAGAAGTTACCCGTACAAAAAGTTGAAGCTAATTGCTCGTCCCAAAACGTAGGTCTCTATGGAGAAGAACAACTAAGAAACTCCATGGACACTCTATTCAAATTGGTTTTTACAAAATCTTGGTTACAATATTCTTGTTGCTTCTATATGTGAAAACAATGAAAGTGAATAATAATAAAAAAAAACAATAGAAATAATGATAATAATAAGGTACTTAAGCCATGACTGTCAAGAGATAACCAATCCCAACTGACAGCGCCCGTTCACGAACATGACGCGTGGATCACCACCACTCAGCTCAACCATCATGAAGGGAACCAAATGATCCAACCCACGCGCCACAATCAGCGAGACATTTAAGTGAGCATAACAAAGCCCTCAACCACCATGCTCGTTGTGTCCAACACATAATAATTGAATGATAAATGGCTAAGTTTGCAAGTCACTTCCTGCCATTTTATTGTCATATAACCATTGTCAGGCAGGGACCATAGTCTTCCCATAGTACAGGGTAACCAGTCCACATAAGCAACCTAAACCAGTTCAATTCTTTATTTCCATATACTGCAATAGTCCTGTGCCAACTTTTTTTTTTTTGGTGGGTGGGAAATCATCAAATAACTTCTCCCGCCCTGGGCGGGGCGGGAGGGAGTGTCAGACTTTTACTGACTAAAACCCACCCATGTTCCTTCTTGTGCCCTTTGCGTTCCGGGGGCGCGGTATCTCTTGCGAACAACCCGCAGCCCCGGCAGGCATCGGCCCTCAGTGGCCCCTTCCTTTTGCTGACATCTCTTTGAGGCGCGCGTGGAACACGAACGCGCCGTCGACACGGCGACCAGAATGGATAAGGTAAGGAATGAGTATATTAGAGGAAGTTTGAAAGTAGCGTTAGTGACAGAAAAGTTGAAAGGGAACCGTTTGTCTTGGTATGGGTATGTGAAGAGGAGGGATGAGACGCATGTGACCAAAAGAGTTATGAATATGAATGTGGATGGATGAAGGGGAAGAGGGAGGCCAGAGAAAAGATGGATGGATTGCGTGAAGAATGATATGAAAGAGAAGGGAGTCAGCGATAGCATGACGGTTGGTAGGACATCATGGAAGAAGAAAACGTGTTGCGCCGACCCCAAGTAACATGGGATAAGGGCAGGAAGATGATGAGTTTTTGAAGGCTGTTGTCTATTTTGTAAAAACGTTTTTATTTTTCGCATTTTAGTATCAACTTCCTGTCATACAAACCTATGAAGAAACAGTACTACTTCGTAAACTTACAAGACACCACTTAAATGTCACAAGAAAGCAGAATACGCTAATTCGTTTATTTAGATGTCAAATTTGAGTATTTTTTTTTTTACCTAAATCCAATTTGATAAAAATTATATTGGACCACCTCTGAAGTATGACGTACCGAAGAAAAACAGAATTATCAAAATCAATTCATAATTGGCAGAGTTATCAAAATATACAAAAAAACACATACAGTCAAAATGAGAACCTCTTTTTTAGAAGTTGGTTAAAAATAACACCAGCATATTACTGTCCCGAGGACACTGTGGCGGTGTGGCCCGCTTGGGCGAAGCAACGTTGGGTCCTCGTGGCGGCTATCGGCGGCGGCGAACTCTCGCGTCCGGCCTGGTGCAAGTCGTGGTCCGGAGCGAAGGGGAATGGGAAGCAGTAGCCTCCGTCTGCGAGGCAGTTATTGTAGAGAAGGAGGCGGCGGGACGGTTGAGGCAGAGTCTCCCGTCCCAGCCGCCGCTGTAGACGCTCCGGGCGTCGGGAGCCGCGAGACGACTCCCGGCCACCGTAAACGCGGGCCTGTGTACGGTAAGCAATGGGTAGCTCACCGTCCGTACGTTGTATAACGACAGGCCGTGTTGACTGCGCGTTCGTGTTTTAGCAATTTTAGAAGGGGCCACTCAGGGCCGATGCCTGTGAAGGGCAAAGGCCTGTTCCCATACAGAAAGACACGAACATTGATCACCACACTTGCTCAAGGCAGATTGGCAATTTCAGACTTATATTAATTATTAGTCCAGGTTTCCTCTCAATGTTTTCATTTACCCATGGCAGTGCAGCATAGCAGCTCGGAGTTGCGATATGTGCCTGGTTAATGGCATTAGGCTCGCCCCCTATTACATGGGACCTAAACATACCGGCGAACCATGGGTGTACATTAGTACACCTCTGCCTAACCCTTTGGGGAATAGAGGCGTGATGGTGTGTGTGAGACAAGTCTTATGTGTCGACATACAAATACTGTTACATCATAATGATTCAAGTACATGTAACTATGCTAAGTTCAAAAGTCCATTACTAACTTGCTTATTTACATAATTATGACATTGAATCAAGAATATAACACTACTAGCGTTTGCTTGTGACTTTGTCTGTGTTTTTTTTTTATAGATTGCTAATTTTTAGTGTCCCATAGCAAAAGGGTAAAACAAGACCCTATTAGTAAGACTCCGCTGTCCGTCCGTCTGTCACCAGGCTGTACCTCATGAACTGTGATAGTTAGACAGCTGAAATTTTCACAGATGATATACTTCTGTTTGCCGCTATAATAACAAACACTAAATACAGAATAAAATGAGAATTTCAGGGGGGGCTCTAACACTCATGATTTGAAGGGAACCATTTGTTCGCGAGTCTGACTAGCACTTGGCCAGTTTTATTTAAATTTACCATAATCTCATCTAAGCGACAATCAACATTTGTAAATGAGAGGCCTATTGACAGATTGAGAGTGAAATCAGAACGCAATCATTAAAAGTCAATGGAATTTGCATCTAGAGATAACTTAACTGGATATTAGGGACAGAATTTTCCGAAACCAACCAGTACTTTTGGTTACAGTCCAGGTATCCTTGCAATGTTCTCCTTCACCAACATCAGTGATGTCCAAGACAAACTTAGAAAGTGTATGGGGATTGAGAAAGCCACATTGATTCTAGCGCAGCATCAAACTCTAATCGCTGACCCATGATGACCTTACAACACAAGTTTTCAGTCATGTTTCAAAATTTTCAAGTACACAAATGACAATGCAGTATTTTAAGTGATGGCCATGTGAATTCTAATAAGATAATATACATATTTGTTTATTCATGTCTATTTACGAAACATTATCAAAAATGCGTCTGTTGTAACCTAAAAAATTACTTTCTAAGCATGAGTTTATACGTTAACGAAGATAGATATCGACTGTGTGCTAATTTCATCAGTTACCAACTTTGATAACCAGTTATTTGTCTCGATAATTGATAATTTCATAACTTGTTATTACACTCGGGATCTCAAGATTGCTAACTTAAAAACACAGTAAACTTTATTACATAAACAAATTGACGATAAAGTTCTTATCAAGTACATATTTAATACTTTTAATTAGCCCGAAAAGTTACTGACGAATGTTAAACTATAGTTTTGCCTAGTTAAAAATATTAAAATTTGCCTTACCCGCCATGTTAGATCTTAACTTTTTTTGCGCACAAACTGAAGGCACAGACACACTCCCGAATACCGTTTATGAGAAGGGAAAACGGATAAGAAATTAAGCCGAAATCTGCGTCACAAATTAAATCAAGGCAACGCAACAAACGTTCGGATTGATAAATTTGACACTGACATGAAATTGTCGCCGAGCCCAACGCAGACCGCGCTGCAAGTAACTGTCAGAAATGTGATACCAGTAAATGATTTTAAAAACTACCAATTGCTACTAATCGCAATTCGCATTCAACATTATAATGAATAAGAAATAAAATGACAGTTTTTGTGTTAAACTGTTGAAATGATTGCATTTTAGTGTTTTGTTGTGAATGGCTAATGGTCTACATTGCTTTAAATTTACAACAAAACCTTACAGGGTTCATAATTGTACCTTAACTGTAAGCCTATTGTAACACCTCTCTTGACACTAAGGTATCCAGATAAATGAATAAATATGAATATTTATTGTGAAATACGGAGCTTGTTATAGGCTAACATGGAAATAACTATAACATTGTAATGTTATATTGAATAGAGTATAGTTTTATTTAATTTATATAAGACAATAAATTACGTCATCAGTCATTTTTTATCGTTTTTTTTTCTAATTCTATATCTATACTTCTATAATAATCTATACTTCTATACTAAAATTATATAGAGGAAAGATTTGTTTGTAATTAATAGGCTCCGAAACTACTGGACCGATTTTAACCATTTTTTTATCAATAGATACCTACATTATTCCTGAGTAACATAGGCTGTATAACATCACGCTAAGACATACGGGACCAAAACAGTAACCAAAGACGTCACTTAACGTGGGTGAAATGAGCCACGCGGACGAAATCGCGGGCAGGTCGCTAGTCATTTAATAAACTGTTCACAAACTTATAAGTTAATGCGTACGTTGTTGGATTTACCTACGCTGTTCTCTGCTTTGCAGAAACTCAGTATTCTATGTAATTCAACACAATTATATTTGGCTCTGTCCTATTAGTTGTGCAATCGTTGCACTACAAATGTACCTTTTTGTCAAAAACATTACATGCAGTAAAAAAAACTAAGTACTGAAAAGCGAAATGCACAGGTAAGACTTATCACTTTGTTGATTTAGGTATAATGCGAACAGCAGTAGACCGCTAGTTCATACCATCACGCCTGTATTCCCCGGAGGGTTAGGCAGAGGTGTACCAATGTACACCCACAGTTCGCCGGTATCTTTTAGGTCCCATGTAATAGGGGGCGAGCCTATTGCCATTAACCGGGCACAAATCCTAACTCCGAGCTGCTACTGAGAATTTCATAGAAAAACCCAATAACACTTTTTGCTCGACCTGGGAATGGAACCCAAGATCTCTAGCGTAGCAGTCGCACCCAGCACCACTAGGCTACCGAGGCAGTCCGCAAGTACCGCAAGTTATAACTATTATGTGGTTATTAGGGGAGGCGTATGCCCAGCGGTGAACGTCGTTCATCTGATGTAATAGGAATGATAACTACTAATCTAGATAATTTGGTAGTAATTTCAATTTTTAATCTAGATTACAATATTTAATTGATTATAATAAGAGACTATGTATAATGATTCATTCGTATATCGTATAAAATTAAAACAAAACATAATAAAGTAATTTATTTAACAATTTAATTTTTAACTGAATGTAATTTTACAGAAAAAAATCTCTCCGTACTCTTGAATGCGGCTTTCGATGAATCATCGCGTTCCATTTATTATTGTCTCTCCTTTATTGTTTATATCTTTGTCTCATCTAGCCTAAGTACACTAAAAAGGGACAAAACATGATGCTACCAACCGACAGTTGTACACACACGGTATCCATGACAAAAAATTGAAAAAAAGTTCGTTGATTTGATTGACTGTCATTGTTTTCATAATTAATTGCGTTTTTATTAAATAATTCGCGTAAAGTGACCATTAAAATGTCGACTTTCGATTTAAACTCGATAAATACAGCGCTATCTGATTCCGGCAGGCCGATTAGTGGCGTGGATTTTTCTGGAAAATCTTTAAAGTTGGACTCTGCTAACGATGGTATTTTAATTGTTTTTATTTCGTATTTCTCTGTATTTATTGACTCTGAAACGTCTAAAATATTCATAATTACTGTAGAAATTAAGTTTTACGCCGACTCTGCGTTTATTTTTGTGAATTTACAGTGTTTGTATAACATAACCTATTTCTTCATGTTTTTTCTTCACATATTTCCTCATTCAAGTAGATAAAGCAGCCATGTTAAGTAGCTACTTTGTAATAAGTAGCCATTATTAAAAAGAGACAATATTCTGTCTATCTAGCTCGTATCGTCCTAATATTGCATGGGATTCATGAACTAATCAATGTAACAAATGGCTAACCTTGCTTGTTGGTTTTGCAAGCACAAAACGTTACTATGTTGTGGTAAATTTACCATCACGTAGGGCTGCTGTCCATCTGAGCTTACTTATTACGTCCGTGATTCATCCAGACGGGGTTTTCAGAAAGTGTCACGAGAATCCTGATTAATTTGTAGTTGTTATGATATGCTCAAAATACCATGTTGATTGTATTGATATCTTTTTGCAGGCAGTATGTTGAACTGTTACTTGTCTAGACCAAAAAAAAAAAAATAGAAATAGACCTTATCTTTCATTTTGTTAGCCCAGCATTTTATTTAGATAAAAAATTTAAAATGTAAACTAAGGTTTTTTTTTTTTTTAAATATGTGTGTGGGGATAGAGAGGGGAACAACTCAGCTTCACCTGAATGTCTGTAGTTTTTGTTCAGCATCAACAATTTAGGTGCCTATAACCCTTCCACCACAGCTGTACTATTAAATATTCCAAAGCAACGCATACAGATTTTACACACATCAAATTTTACAAATTGAAATTTCAGCACAACCAATTGTCGACGCAATCAATGGCTGCCCTGACCTCCAATATCTCACCCTCACGGGCAACACTCTGGGGGTGTCTGCGGCTGAAGCCATCTCCAAAGCGTTGGAACACCATCCCGAGCTGAAGGTCGCTCGTTTCTCAGACATGTTCACTGGGAGGATGAAGACTGAGATACCGCCAGCTTTGGTAAGTGTTTCATACATCTTGTAGCTGTATCATGCATCAAACTGAATAATATTGTTAATAATGATTGCTGGGAATCGAGTTTTATTTTCAATCCCTGACGCAAAAACAATGGGGTGTTATAAGCTTGACATGTCTTTCTGTGTGAGTGTCTGTCTGTGGCATAGTACTTCCCAAACGCGTGAACCTATTTATATTTTGTTTTTTTTTTCTTTGAAAGGTGCATTAGTTGGGAGTGTTCTTAGCTATGTTTGATAGAAATCGGCTCAGCGGCTTCAAAGTTATCAGCTCTTTTGTTAGCTGCGGTAGGAATTTCTATTGTTCTGCCGACCCTCTAAAACCCTTAGGCTTTAACCCTTGATCCTGTATTTTCTTGTCTGCCAGGCTGCTCTCGGTGATGGCATGATATCAGCCGGTGCCCGTCTCAGCGTGCTAGACCTCAGTGATAATGCATTCGGACCCATTGGAGTGGAAGGCCTGGCCAAGCTTCTGCAGAGTGACGTGTGCAGCGAGTTGGAGGTAAGAACTGTTGTGGGCATGGTTTCCCAATTTATGTATAATATAAACTTGAATTGAATGACTTATGTTTGAGAGCAAAGCTGAAAAAATATGAATATGAAATTTTGTAGAACATACCATCACGCCTGTATTCCCCAAGGGGTTAAGCAGAAGTGTAACAATGTACACCCACCCACAGTTCCCCAGTATGTTTAGTTCCCATGAAAAAGGGGGCGAGCCTATTGCCATTAACTGGGCACAAATCCTAACTCCGCTGCTACTGAGGATTTCGTAGAAAAACCCAATAACACTTTGCTCGACCTGGGAATCGAACCCAAGACCTCTAGCGTAGCAGTTAGGATTTGTGCCTGGTTAATGGCAATAGGCTCGCCCCCTATTACATGGGACCTAAACATACCGGCGAACCGTGGGTGTACATTGTTACACCTCTGCCTAACCCTTCGGGGAATATAGGCGTGATGGTATGTTAAAATAAAATCTCTTCACCTCTTTTGGTTGACTGGTAGAGAATGCCTAAGGCATTAAGACCGCCTTTGTTGCACAAAGTTAAAATAAATAGAAGGCCCTGTAGTTAGGCGCTCCACTCTAATTCACGAGGTTGTGGGTTCGCAACCGGGCACGGCCAAGTTTTCAATGCGGCTTTTTCTAATTCACATGTACTTTCTAAGTTTATCTTGAACATTACTGGCATTGATATGTAGCGACATCTATCGCTCAGCATGCGAACTACTGCGACAGACTGACGTTGCCTAGATCGCGCTATCAAAGTTTTCCGCGGCGTTCAGCAAAGATATGTCGGATGTGGTAAAATGTGCGAAGTCTTGAGTCTTCACTCTTTGGGTAACTCTGACAAGCAAAATATGGTTTTGGCTTACAAATTTTACTTCAGTTACATAGCTTTACACAATATAAAAATGCCTATCTCAAAGTGAACCGGCACGTTCTTGTTCAAAAGCCCGCCAAATCGTAGTGCCGCCTTCTCAGTAATCTGACAGCCAATCCACAGACGGAATACAACGTCATGTTTTAGTTCCACTTTTAAATAACAGATGGCGGTGTAGCAAAAAGGTTTCGTTCTCCGGCACGTACAAAATCCCGACAATAACACCCGTCTACTCGGAGCATCCTCCCTTTCCAATGGGAGACTTTACACCCTGTTTCTCATACCTCCACAGGTGAAGGAAAAAATTATGAGAACTAACACTTGAAAATTCTTACTACCCAACTTCCAGGAACTGCGTCTAAACAACAACGGGCTTGGTATTACTGGAGGCCGTCTCCTCGCTAAGGCGCTGTCGGCGCGGCCTCGCAAGCTGAAGATCTTCATTGCTGGACGGAACAGGCTAGAGAACGATGGAGCCACTGCCCTGGCTAAGGTTTTCAAAGTAAGTAGGTTCTGGGTATAGTAGTCTCCACGTTTAACTGCCTCGGTAGCCTAGTGGTCTTGGGTTCGATTCCCAGGTCGAGCAGTGTTGTGTTTTTCTATGAAATTCTCAGTAGTAGCTTGGATTTAGGATTTGTGCCCGGTTAATGGCAATAGACTCGCCCCCTATTACATGAGACCTAAACATGCAGGCGAACTGTGTGTGTACATTGTTACACCTCTGCCTAAACCCTTCGGGGAATACAGGCGTGATGGTATGTTAATTATTTGTTTCCAATTTATTACAGAACATGGGCACGCTAGAAGAGCTAGCCATGCCACAAAACGGTATTTACCACATCGGCATATCTGCGTTATCAGACGCCTTCAAACATAACTCACAGCTGGCCCGCCTCAACCTGAATGACAACACTGTCGGCGCTAAGGGGGCCCAGGCTATCGCTGCTGCGTTGCCCAAGTAAGAAGCCCTTTAAAATTTTTGCCCACACTTGGTTCGCTTTTGCCCACTTTTGTTCGTTGACGTTTACACGTTATCTAGCAACCTATATATTATTTTCATTGATGCCCACACCTTTATCATCGTTGCCCACCCTCGGTTCGTTGACGGAGTAATACTGGTATTTGTTATGTACGAAAAGTATACATATATCACACTGGTTTGGTTTGGTTTGGCCAGGCTATCTCCGCACTTAGCCTCTTGGTTAGGCCGTTGTGTGGTCTTACTCCAACCAGCCCAGGACATCCCAGAAGGTTAGGAGCCTTTTCAGACTACTACAAGCTTCCGGGACAAGGCCGCCACACTATTTTCAACCGTTGCAACTCCTGAAAGTCACGATCGACAGTGGAGACCGCCAGAAAAGCGCCGACACAATGAAGCTCGACGTGACTTCCGGGAGTGATGCTGGCTATTACAGCCACCACGCTCCTTCTGCCCCCCATGCATGCTGGTATACCACAACGGTATATCCATACAAAAGGGTCTGTTTGTAATTTCAAATTACAAGCTTTTCACTAAATGCATATGAAAGTATATACGGTAATAACATAAAAAAAAAAAAACAATATTTAACATTTTTGTCTCTGTCTGTCTGTTTGTTCCGGTTTATCTACGAAACGGCTGGACCGATTTTAACGGGACTTTCACTTGCAGAAAGCTAATGTTATAAGAAGTAACTGAGGCTATTTTAATATTTTTTATACATAAATTAAAAAAAAGAGCGTTATGCGAAAACAAAATAAAAACCAATACAAAAATGAACGCGAACGAAGTCGCGGGCAATAGCTAGTCAACAATAAATATAACGCTCAGTGTGCACAACTCAATTCGAATGACAATACTGTTGAGTCTAAGCTGCTGTTGCGTTGCCCATACTTAATTAACTATGCCCACACTTAGTTCAATCATGCCTACTCATCATCTAGCAACCTGTACACCTTTTCCATTGATATCCACACCTCTATCATTGTTGTTCTGACAAATATTTCCTTAATGGCGTCTCTATATCGCTTCTTTTTTTGGTTACAGTTTGAAAAACTTAAAAAGTATAAACTTTGGCGATTGCCTTCTAAAGAGTAAAGGCGCCAGTGCACTCGCGAAGGCCTTCAAGGAGAACTCATTACTTTTAGAGGTAAGGATCCATATCACTGGGTGGCAAACAAGCCGACGGCCCACCTGATGTTAAGTGGTCACCGCTGCCTATACACATCTGCAATACCAGAGGCCTTGAGTTGCCATCACAGAGACAAAGCTGAAATGTCTCATGAGCCTGTAACTACACACTACTACTACACACTACTAACTACACTGACAGTCCCTCCCGCCCCGCCCAGGGCGGGAGAAGTTATTTGATGATTACCCAACCCCCAAAAAAAAAAAAGTGGTCACCGCTGCCTATACACATCTGCAATACCAGAGGCCTTGCAAATGCGTTGCCATCCCAGAGACAAAGTTGATATCATGTGCCTGTAACTATACCGGCACCCATACCCTTCACACCGGAACACAGCAACGCTGCTTTGCGGCAGTTTTTTTTTTAACGCTGCTCCAAACTAGGAATGTCTCCTGGGTCGTGGGTGCGTTTACAAACATATAAACTCACATACACAAACAGCCAGACCCGGAACAACTATCTGTAGGTCATACTAATATTTGTTGGGTGCGGGAATTAAACCCGCATTTCGTAGCTCATCAGCCGATCCCTCAGTCACTGTGCTAACCATGCCGTCCTTATGTCATCTAAATAAATTACCATTTATTCGTGGTAGCTAGACAAACATAATGTCGGTCAGCACACCCACGACACAGGAGAAATTGGATAGATGACACCACTAATCAATTGACGTACTTTTTATGAGCTGTCAAAACGCGGTTCCCCCTTAGATTTGGTATGACAATACTAAACTATGACGTCACTTTTTGACATCTCAATTCACTAAGTATTTAATGATTTCAAAGCAATTGAAAATACACAGGTTCACAGGGCTAAAACAAAGTGTGTTTTTAGAGAAGTCGTGTCTTGGAATTATGTATTGCTTATTGGTGTCATCTACACAATTCCTAGTGTGAAGCAAATTTTAAGATCATATATTATTAATTTATTTTTCAGTCTCTTGACCTGAGTCATAATGAGATTGGTCGGGACGCGTGTATGGAGGTTGTGGACGCTATTACAGCGCTACCAGACAGCTATGACAGGCTCAGCAGAGTTGTTCTTGCTGGTAAGTGAATTTTAAACACATTCTAACACCAGGAATTATTCCTGAATAATATTTGATATAAAAACTGAATAGTTTTTTGTTTACGCGCTAATCTCGGTAATTACTGGTCGGATTATAAAATGATTTTGTAAAGTCAAAGCATTTATTTCAATTAGAACATTTACAGGCACTTTTGAGTTGTCAAGAAGCTCGTTCCTAAATTATGAGATTTGACATTGTTTCATCGGACTATGAGAGTTAGGGAAAAGGTAGTGCACCGGTGGTTGCGCACACACTTGTGTACTGTAATATCTCCTGCGTATTTCGTACTCCGGCTAGTCTGCATTAAGATTAGCCACCGTGGGCGGTATATGATGTCCAAATGAAGAATATTATAGGCTACATAACATGACGCTACGACCTACAGGAGCTGAGCTTTAACCAAGGACGTAATACGCTGACGTAATCGCGGCCAGGAGTTTCTAATAAAAATCCCTACCGCAGCTAACAAAACAGCTGATAACTTTGAAACTGCTGAACCGATTTCCATCAAACATAGCTAAGAACACTCCCGACTAATTCACCTTTCAAACAAAATCAAAATCAGTTCATTCGTTCGGGAGCTATGATGCCACAGACAGAGACACACACACAGACACGTCAAACTTTAACACCCGGTCGTTTTTGCGTCGGGGGTTACAAATTAATTGCATTTGTATTTTGCAGGTAACAGTCTTGGAGGCGCTAATAACAAGAAGTCGATGAGAGACAAGTTGGGGGCCTCCGCCGAGCTCAGCGATGGAGAAGGCAGCGAAGATGAATGTAAATATACAATCTATCCTGATATTTTAGAACTACTTACAACTGCCTCGTTAGTCTAGTGGTCCTAAGCGCGACTGCTACGCTAGAGGTCTTGGATTCGATTCCCAGGTTGAGCAGTGTTATTAGGTTTTTCTATGAAATTCTCAGTAGCAGCTCGGAGTTAAGATATGTGCCCGGTTAATGGCAATGGGCTCGCCCCCTATTACATGGGACGTTAACATACCGGCGAACTGTGGGTGTACATTGTTACACCTCTGCCTAACCCTTCGGGGAATACAGGCGTGATGGTATGGTGGTTCTTTTTGTCAGCCTGTTCCGTCCCAGTTCTGGGCGAAGGCCTCCCTCCACACCACTCCACTCCTTCCATCTTTCACGATTCCGTGCCAGTTTTGAGAGAACCTATCCAATTCGTCCTGCAATCTCCTTCGTGACCCGCCGCGACCCCGACTCACTGTCCCAGATTCAATAAAAGACACGTGTGCTTTAGACCACACGGCTGTAGTAAAACTTCACTTGAGGAAGAGAGAAAGAAAATGAGAGCGCACTGCTCTCTCTTGCTTCTACAGTAATATACGAAACGTAGCTCTCTCTCTTTCTATCTTCACTAATTTATATCTCCCTCTCAACTTCCGTTTGCCCGATCACATTAATTTCCGTAACGCTGTGGACACGCATTCACCAGCTTACTCCCCAAAATAAGTTTTACTTCAATAAGACAACAAAATATTTTTTTCCAGATGTAACAGATTCAGAAGAAGGGAACTCGAATTCAGAAGAAGAAGATGATGACAATGATGGAGAGAATTCAGAAGACAGTGCGACGGAAGATGCCCAGCATTTCGACACTGTAGCGGAGTTCCCTCAAGATATCACACTAGATACCTCAGGTAAGTTTACCTCAGGGAGTTACTCCTTTAAATAAATCCAAGTATTTCCAAATTAATATTACAAACTTTCACTAGCTCTTGCCTGCGACTTTGTCCACGTTTTTTTAAATTTTTATGTCATTATATGGCCAACAAGCCAACGGCCCACCTCATGTTAAGTGGTCACTGCTGCCTATACACATCAGCGATACCAGAGGCTTTGCAAATGCGTTGCCATCCCAGAGACAAAGTTGATATCATGTGCCTGTAACTACACCGGCACCCATACCCTTCAAACCGGAACACAGCATATAAATATTATCCTACAGGAACCGTACATTTTTCTCAGATAAATGTCCTACGTGCCATTCCACACTACAATCTATCTCTGTGCCAAATCTCGTCCAGATCCATTCTGTTCTAGAGTAATTGAGTAACAAACATCCAAACTTTCGCATTTGTAAGATTCTATATACTTGTTCCAGGAGTGGAAGAAGTGGAGTCAGACGTGGGTAGATTCCTGGCGCAGCCGACAGTGGAGAATCTGAACAGTCTCGGACCGAACGCGCCTGATGTCATAGATGCACATTTACAGGTAAACTTCTCACTGCTTAAGAGTTATACATATCTATGAATTCCCCAGACCGATTCAGGCCACGGAAATCATTATTCAGACTAGCCAAGTACGCAGAAGATATTATAGTCCACAAGTGTGTGCGCAAACGCAGGTGCACTCTCTCTTCCCTCACTCTCATAATACCATGGGACGGCCATTCGACACAACCGGGGAAAGTTGAGGCACAGGACCGACGGCGGCACGTGCTTTCTGAGCCACGGGAGTGTAACTCCACCAACTGCCGCAAACTCCGCGAAAAACCCAATAACACGGCTCGTCCTGGGAATCGAACCCAAGGCCTCTAGCGTAGCAGTCGCGCTTACGATCACTATGCGAACGAGTAGGCTAGTGTGAATATTAATTTCTAGGTACGTAAAAAAGTCACAAGTCTAAAAAACCCTTTCAAAACACATTTCTCCATCATTCCAGGGCATAAAGGACCCGACAGCTCTAATCCAGGCGTACGTGGACGCCACGTTCTGCGTGGCCGGGCTCTCGGAGCAGCATCCTCAGGCTCGCGAGCTGGCTGAGCAGATGTACCCCATACTCATCAAGCGAGCGGGACAGCAGCATGCCGCCGCCTGGATACTCGCCAACACCGTGCTGTCAGCACTGGGGCTTATCAAGGTGAGAGATAACGTGCTAATTTGTAATTTTGAAAAAATGGCCCATAGTGGACAAGTTTGTGTATACATGTTGACCCGTGCTGGACCAACTTAGCGTCTTCACAGGGCAGCCATTCAAGCGTGACACAGAGGGGGAGAAACCATCGTCAAAAATTATACACTTGATAAATTGCGTTTATAAATTTATTAGCGTGGCCCATGCTGGATCAGGTTGTGTGTACACGATGGCCCATGCTAGACTTGTGTATTCACGATGGCCCATTCTGGATCGGCTTGGGTGTATACGATGCCCCATGCTGGACCAACCTGCGTGTACATCATGGCTCATGCTGGACATTTATTTAAACACTGCTTCACGATAACGATTCAATTCTTTATTTTTATTTTTTTCACAGTCAGAAGACAAAACCCGCAAGATACGCTGGGCGTTAGGCCCCTGCTACACATCCCTCTCGCGAGTTATAGATGCTCCTTACTTCCCTAACGCCCTAAGAGACACGATACGGTTCTTCGCCAGCAGCAAGAAGAGCTCACAGCCTCTTGCCGCGAATTTGTGCCGGTAGTTAATGAGAAATTAACTCTAGTTAATGAGAAATTAGCTCTAGTTAATGAGAAATTAACTCTAGTTTGTGAGACATTAACTCTAGTTAATGAGAAATTAACTAAAGTTAACGAAAAATTAACTAGGTTTGCAATGTATTAACTGGGTTAATTAATGATTAATTTGGCTATTGTTCAAGTTTTAGGTTGTTAGGTCCATAAAATGCTTTAACAGGCACCAGTGAGTTAATAGGGCACTAGTGTCGGTTACCAAACTATGATAGAGCAGTTTGGTAAGCTAATAGAAATGAACTTGCTTGCCTAAACCTAAATCCCGTATGAAATTGGGTAGATGACACCACTAATCAATTGACGTACTTTTTATGAGCTGTCAAAACGCGAATCTCCCATAGATTTGGTATGACAATACTAAACTATGACGTCACGTTTTTGTCATCTTAATTCACTTAGTATTTATTGATTTCAAAGCAAATAAAAATGGAATTTTATAGTTATTTAAACATTCATCTGGTTGTCAGGGGTAAACCAAACAGTTTTTTTGTGAAGTTGTGTATTGGAATTATTGTTTTAATGGTGTCATCTACACAATTGATCTCACTCACATTTTCTAAGCATAATAATTTATTTAAATTACCCATAGTCTGCTTACCAATTATTTTAAGGGCGTTCCCTCTGAACAGTTATCTCATGTAAACTCCTTTTGGAAATTAGTGAAGCAATGTTTCCTTCGAATTTTCACCTTATTGTACATAATTTATTTGTTAATAATCATGTTTGGTCAATTTCATGTTAGGGATCGTTCATTTATCACGTGACGTGGGGGGGGGGGGGGAGGCAGGAATAATCACGAAATATCTCAAGGGGGTGTAATAAGAATCACGTGTATTATTTTGACGTTGAACGCGCATTTTTGAAATCGATCAATTTATTACAATTGTACTAGATATACTTGTATTGAATGATTACTTAGAGACTTTTATTGGAGACTAGCGACCTGCCCGCGACGTCGTCCGCGTAGCTTATTTCACCCGCGTTAAGTTACGTCTTTTGTTACTGCAGGCTCCGCTCCCGTGAGTCGTAGCGCGATGTTATATAGCCTATATTACTCAGGAATAATGTAGCTATCTATTGGTAAAAGAATGGTTAAAATCGGTCCTGTAGTTTTGGAGCCTATTCGTTACAAACAAACAAATCTTTCCTCTTTATAATATTAGTATAAATTAGCCAGATAAGGGAAAGAAAGAACAGCCGTTTATTCACCTTAAAGTGTCGCACATAACATAAAAAAATTTGTTTAAGGCGCGTCCACACTTATTACACAAGATGTTATGTAACCATTCATATAACATCTTTTAATGCATTTTTAAATTTAGTGAAAGAGTTATTATTAACATTTTTTTTTAAATATTAACAGTAACATATCAAAAAAAATTTATACACCACTATTTTGTAATTAGTACAAAAAATGGGGCTCTATCAGTACCCGTTACTGATCATATTTGTGTAGTCAAAACTAAAAAAAAACAAAATCCCAAAATTGTCAACGAAATTTTGTCATAATTGGTAAATTCATAATTGAATCAATCATTCATAACCTTTGCTAGTGCTCATTTATAAGCGGAAGTGCGCGCACGCTTTTTAAAAAAAATATTTCCATAAATTGAGTGACATTTTGGGATATAAACAAACGCTAATAACTTTGCTGTTTATGAATATTATTTATTGAGACTTTACATATATACAACAAGCCCTTCTATAATAAGCCCTTTAAGTATTTGTACTCATTAAAAATTAGTGGTGTATAACTATTTCACATTGTTTGTGTGTTATAAGCATGGACTCACCTTGACAAAGGTCCAAGTTAAAAGTTGGTGAAAACATCACGTGAGTAATGGATGACCCCTTTAACTGTTAATATGAAATTAAGTATGAATTCGTTTTGTTAATAAGCCGTGTGCTGTGCACATTCACTGACTATGTCTTAGTTTTTAATAACTAAAATAATAAAATGTTACACTTTGGAGTTGAGTTTGTTTTATTTATTATCTTTAGCGTAAACATAATATACCATCACGCCTGTATTCCCCGAAGGATTAGGCAGAGGTGTTGCAATGCTCCCACAGTTCGCTGGTATGTTTAGGTCCCATGTAATAGGGGGCGAGCCTATTGCCATTAAGCTGCTACTGAGAATTTCATAGAAAAACCCAATAACACTTTTTGTTTGACCTGGGAATCGAAACCAAGATCCCTAGAGTAGCAGTCGCGCTTAGGACCACTAGGCTAACGAGGCATTTTCTTGATACAAGAGATACAGAAACACCACCTACTAATCAATTGACATCACTTTATGAGCTGTCAATACACGATTTCGCGTAGATTTTGTATGGCATTGGCAAACAGCGACGTCATTCTTTGCCAACTTAATTGACTGAAATTATTGATTTTAAAGCATAAATGACCATTAACATATTTTATGACAATGCTCTTAACTTCGTAATAAAATTATATTTAGTCAGAATGTGAAATTAACACCATTTAGAGTATCATTTATCGATGTATAAAAAGTTCATATTCGTTTGTAATTAGCTAAAACACACACTAATAACTGATAAATGTGTCAGAAGTTCACAACGTTACAACTTTTATTTACATAATAATATTTACAGCCTTATAATTAGAAATTCTCAATAAAAACAAAAAGAAACTAAAACTAAATGGCATCAAAAAGCTCCTCCGCATCACCGTCAACCGGAAAAGTGGCCAAAAGACTGGCGGCATTGCCATTTCGGTTGGTTGACACTTCCCGCGACCCAAAGGCTGGCATTTACCTTGGGCAGAGGTTAAACGTTACAACTTGGTTCTAAGTTAGAGCTCGTCCATAGATACAAGTGACCAATGGCCAATTAGACAAAAGTAACTGTCACTTTTGTCTAATTGGCCATTGGTCACTTGTATCTGTCAATTTGACAATGACAGCGAAATATAACCTATAAAATAATAATAATGTTAATTATTGTGTGTTGTTATGATGTAAATAAACACAATTATAAAGTTTCTGCTTATAATATCTTCGTATATAAGCGTCTTATTGCAGAAAGCTAATATTAAGGTACATAGTAAAGTCTATAATATAATTTTTTTGCTGTATTTGTATGAAGTAGGCTTGTACACTTGCAAAGTGATTTTTGCAAATACGTTTACGTAAATTATGTTTTTGTGGCTCACACTCGCGATATTCACAGACTTTATTAGATCTACATTCAATATTATAAATGCGGAAATATTTTTGGTTGTATTGTGGTGTCTCTTTTACAAAAACCATTAATAAAGTGTTTAAGTTGACTGACGTCTGACAGTATGTTTGTTACCTCGTTACGGCAAAACTACTGATTAGATCATCATGAAATTTAAGAAAGAGTTAGCTTGGGATCTGGATAAGGACATAGTCCACTTTTTAATCCGCAACTTCGTGTAGGTCCGCGACAACGGACGTAATTAGGAAGTCGCGGCCCGGGCAAAAACTAGTATTATACATTTTTGAAGTAAAACTTCTTAACGCACGCTTTACTTGGGGAGTAAACTGGTGAATGCGAGACGAGAGCGTTATAGAAATTAGTGTGATCCGGCGAACGGAGGGATATATAAGTTATTGTATGGGTAAGAGAGAGCAGTGCGCGCGCTTATTTCCTTTCTCTCTTCCTCAACTGACACAACTGAAGTTTTACTTATTAATGCATAATTATTGGTAAGCGGTTACTGTTGCCGCCCCTTAAAGAACATATTCACTTCATTGCCATCTTCTTTTGCCATTCTTTATGCCATCTTCAACAATGTATTTGCTTGGGAAAACCGTGGCACATAGAGCCTACAGTCAAACGGGGTGAATAGGGACGCAGGGGTGAATCGGGACGAAATTTTAAAAACGATTTTTACTTTGAAATAATATAGTTTGTTACCAACAAGGACATTAAAATCTTAAATTGTAATTTAGTTAAAACAGAAGAGATCTCTTTGGTAACAAACTATATTAATTCAAAGTAAAAATCCCTTTTAAAATGTCGTCCCAATTCACCCCTGCGTCCCTATTCACCCCGTTTGATGGTACATGATAGGTGCATGATTATATTTACCATGATGTTAAGTGAATAATTCATTATTATTTAAATAATTCCAGTTCAAAAATGACGAATCTAAACATACATTTTGGAGGTGGAGCCGAATTATTGTTCGACAAAATAAAGCAACGAAAAGTTGAGTTGCCAGCACTAAAAAAGTTTAAACCAGATTGCCAACATGAAAAATGGACCATTAGAGAATTATTATTGTGGATTAAAGAGAATATGTTGAGGGAGCGAGAGGAATTGTTTTTACAGGTTTGTTTAATTTTCTACAGTTTCATCCACAAGCCGAGTAAGTAGTAGAGCTCTTGTGAAGGAGAATCCCCGGGGAAGTTCTACCACCATAACTATTTCTGCCGCAAAGCAGCGTTGCTGTGTTCCGGTTTGAAGGGTATGAGTGCCGGTGTAGTTACAGGCACATGACACATTTCAACTTTGTCTCTGGGATGGCAACGCATTTGCAAGGCCTCTGGTATTGCAGATGTCTATAGGCAGTGGTAACCACTGAGGCCGCTATCCCACTGGCGATTTCTGAACGTTGGCGTTTCTCTAACAACGTTGGGCAGTTGCAGTGTGGACGCTGGAGTTGAGAATTTGTGCCCAGTTAATGGCAATAGACTTGCCCTCTATTACATGGGACTTAGACATACCGGCGAACTGTGGGTGTACATTGTTACATCTCTGCCTAACCCTTCGGGGAATACAGGCGTGATGGTATGTGATGTAATGAGTTTGTTATTTATTTATTTCAGGGTGATTCTGTCCGACCAGGAATCTTAGTTCTCATCAATGATTCGGACTGGGAATTGTACGGAGAGTTAGATTATGAACTACAAAATGGAGATACGATAATGTTTATATCTACATTGCATGGCGGATAAAATATTATATAAAATGATATAATTACAAATATTTTGTTTTATTTATACTTGTAGAAAGATGTGTCTTATAAACCTATGAAACAGTTAATAAACCTATTTCGAACTGATTGCCCCGTTGGTCTTAGGGTCAGTTTACGCCGAGACGCGACGCAACGCTGCGCGCACATCGACTCAAAATATTACTTTATTTACTACACGAAAAGATACATATTTCTTTGTAAAAAATCACAAACGCAGCACCATCTAGCATCGAATTCTCACAATGAAATTAGTATCTTTTCGTGTAGCAAATAAAGTTATATTTTGAGTCGATGTGCGCGCAGCGTCGCGTCGCGTCGCGTCGCGTCTCGGTGTGAACTGACCCTTATGGTTGCAAGCCCGACTGTTAAGCGTGGGTCCTGGGTTCGATTTCCAGGTCGGGCAAAAAAGTGTTATTGGGTTTTTCCGTTAGGAATTTCTCAGTAGAAACCCAGAGTTTGGAATTAAGGCGGTTAACACACTGCACCGCGGCCCGACGCGTATCGCGGGGCGGCAGATTTTAACATCGAATACAAGTATTTCAATTTATATAGTAAACACGCCTTTTTATTTTGGTGCGCTGTGGTAATCCTCATAGACTTGCTCCGTCAGAGAGGCATGCCGGATTCTTACCGGTTAAAACCACCACGGTGTTCCACCTCTGCCCACGGCCGGGGGTGCGGGATTCGCATGAGCATTCACCGCTCATTGAAAACAACGCCTAGGATTGTGATCCGAAGATCCCGCGCGTACACGCATCGCAGTGTGTGCACTGCGATGCGTGTACGCGCGGGATCTTCGTATCTCGCAAGGCACCTTGCGGGGCGCTTTGTCAGTGGGTGAATCGCGTCAGTGGTATACATTAGAACACAGTATAATAACTGTAGTGTTGCTGTTTGGCTTCATCATCTACTTAGCCTTTTCCCAACCATGTTTGGTCGGTTTCCAGTCTAACCGGATGCAGCTGAATACCAGTCTTTTACATGGAGCGACTGCCTATCTGACCTCCATCACCCAGTTACTGGGCCACACGATACCTCTTACTAAGACTGGTTGTCAGACTTCCTGGTTTCTGACTATCCGTAACGACTGTCAAAGATGTACGAATGACAGCCGGGACCAACGGCTTTACGTGCTTTCCGAGGCACGGGGATGTCACACCACCAACTTCCAAACTCCGGGCTGCTACTGAGCAAATCCTAATGGAAAATCTCAATAACACTTTTTGTCCGACCTGGGAATTGAACTCGGGACCCCGCGCTCATCAGTCGCGCTTGCAACCATGAAATCAACGAGGCAGTAGCTTGTATACTTAGTAGATAATAATATTTTTTGAATATTTTTATATCCACACTAATATTAAATAGTCAAAAAAATTGTTTTTATGATTGACGACGCTAATCGCTGGAACAGATTCCGATTTGATTTTCTCTGGGCTCAAATTTGGAATTGTTTTCGCTAATAGGAAGCTATGTCACCTACAGTCGTCGGCTGTCAATAAAATTTTGACAATTGCAATGCAGCTTTGTTTTGTGTTGTGTTGGAGTATTTTATGTGTTGTGTTATGTGCGTTTAATGTATTATTTGTGTTATTTATTGAATTGTGTGTATATGAGTCTTTGTCACTTGAATAAATAAATGAATTATTATTATTATAGGCCATTTATTTAGTTTTATACACATATTTAATTATTATTTTAACATGTAATTAACATTATATACATTTTAATTTTAATTACTATTTAACTTATTTCATATGATTATTAACTTAATAGTTAAAGGTCACAAAATAACCCGCCCCTAATCGTTCCCGGCGCAAAGGTACCCATAACACTCGCCGCGTTACCTCGCTGAATAGCGATGGCCAACCTTTGCACCAAGAACGACCCCGAGCGGGAGTCACCGGTTGCCTCCCCGAGTTTGCGGCCCAATTCCGCCACAAAACCCTTCGCTGCCCTACTCCAACTACCCAGGGTCTCCACCGCTACCGGCACAAAATAGTAAGGCCGCTCCAAGGTAGCGTACTTGAGCCTTTTTGCAGAGCAAGCGTCCTCAGCTGCGGCAGAGGTAGTGTGCAAGGTGCGACTCAGGTGACTGGCAGCGACAGTGCTGACGCAAGTTGCGTCCCACATCAGGATCAGGATCGGGATTATAGGTAGGGTAAATCTCTAGGGTAAATTTTATAATTAAAGGACGAGATATCCTTAACCTTTTCACCGCTTCAGTCATGTATAGATGACAAACCAAAGTGTGCCCAGCACGCCACAGTCAGGATCCCATGACAAACTTTTATACGTAAGTAAATAAAACTCGTAAAACAACATCGATATAACTCCAAACTCTCTATTTTGTAGGTATTCAATTCGTAGCTTGGCGCTGAGGGCACGTTTTTGATTTTTTGACATGGCGGTCAAAAGTTAAAGGAGTATCACACGGACTAAGTCCAGGGCAATAGCTAGTCAATAATGAAATCTTTTTGAACACATTGTCGCCTTTCTTTCAATTACGGGATTATAAAATGCAGTCTAATTATTATTTTACAAGGGCCTTAGAGTGCGGTGATGTGTCGTCAAGATAGCGACCACCATGCATGAGCTCATAATTGGCTTAGCAATCCCATTTGTTCAAAATCATGACAAAAAACTGCCGCACAGGGACGTACTTGTAATCATTTAAGTGGGACCTTTAAAAATACTCGCTTTTAAAGACGATTTTTCGGTGTACAACAGTACAAATATCTCTGAGAAAACAATATGGCGGTTTGACAGCTTTAAGAAATGTCAAATTGTTATATTTATCTATACATACAAATATTAAAAAGATGAAGAGTTTGTTTGTTCTCGCTAAACTCACGGACTATTAGTCTGATTTCAAAAACATTGATTGCATTATATAGCCTATTTATCGAGGAAGGTTATCCTTTAGGAGATTAACACTTATATAATAATACCAGCTTATTATTGTCCCAATTGTAGTGCAAAGGCCTCTTCTCATATAGAGAAGGCATGATCATTGATCCCCACACTTGTTCAAGCGGATTGGCTATTTCAGACTTATGTTAATTAGGCTAGATTTCCTCACTATGTTTTCCTTCACCGATGTCTGAGATGATTTTTAATTCTAATTCTAAGATTATTTTGGGCCAAGTCAAGTAAAGAACCGGCATCGCCATACTATCCCTTTCTCGAGACAGTTCAGGCCATTTAATTATTCTGTAATAATACTAATAATACACGGCGGTGAATTTAGGTGAAGTGAGCTATGCTGTGATGTCAACTCACCTAAAGCTCACACAGAGGAAATATGTGCAGTCATTGTTATTTCACGCGATCTTCGAGCCTCAGAAATGGGGTCTCAATGTGAAGAATGGTATTCCATTGTGTCCCAATAAACCCATCATTCTCACTCAATTGGCAGGTCGGGAAGAAAAGGGTAACAATATTGAATATGAATGACAGGTCCATCCGTATTTTGAAACAAAATGTACGCCATACATTCTTTTCGTATATTTCTGTATAATTTGACAAGGTAAACGTTCAGGTTGAAGAGTACCTACTGACAACTTAACACGACTACCATTCGAGTCGATTTTCGATACCGTTTTTTGTCATTAATCGCACGAAGGGTTCCGTAGCATTATTTATGAAAACGGCTAAAAAGATCACTTTAAAGCATCTACCTGTTGCCATTATCAATATCGAGTAAAAAGAAAAAAAAAAGTCGCGTTTGTTGTATGGGAGCTTCCTTAAATATTAATTTTATTATATTGTTATAGCGGCAACAGAAATACATCATCTGTGAAAATTTCAACTGTCTAACTATCACGGTTCTTGAGATACAGCGAGGTAACGGACGGACAGAGAGCGAAGTCTTAGTAATAGGGGTCCGTTTTACCTTTTGGGTACGGCACCCTAAAAACCACGACACTCACTCCCTCCCGCCCCGCTCGGGGCGGGAGAAGTTATTTGGTCATTTCCCACCCACCAAAAAAAAAAAAACCTAAAAAATCACAAAATATCACTAGAGGGTGGGTAGTAGTGAGAAATCACGTACATTATTTTTTAGGTTAGTACATTATTAACGCGTGATTTTTAAACGGATTAATGTATTTTTCTGAATTAAATTAATTTAAACCTGCCAACCATTAAGGTATTTCATTTTGCAAAGAGGGGGGGGGGGGGGGGCTGAATTTTGGTTTAAAACCGGTTTATTTACAAACATGGCCCGGGACCAAAATTCGGTCGAAAAAAGTATTTTCTAGAATTTATGATTATTAATTATTATTTTGCAGTCCATCCCTGTACGCTGTCACTCAATTAAAAATAAAGGGGCTGCCCTTCATGCTCTTGTTTATAGGGGTGTTTGTACAATCGCTAACAGAAGTGCACTCTAACACAAATAATTCATTCTCTAGCTATATACCCCGCGGTGTCACCCGCGTTCAGTTACGCCTTAGGTGATTGTTTCGCTCCCGTTGGTCGCAGCGTAATGTTCTATACGGATAAACCTTCCTCATGAATCACTCTATCTATTGATGAAAACCGCATTAAAATTCGTTGCGAAGTTTAAAAGATCTAAAAGTACAGACGGCGGGAAGCGACTTTGTTTTATACTATGTAAAGATAAAATACTTCGTAACGAATTACTATAAATTTAGGACATTATTCTAGATACCCCAGCCGTATTTTTCTAAATAAAAGACACGTGTGCTTTAGACCACACGACTGTAGTAAAACTTCAGTCGTGTCACTTGAAGAAGACAGAAAGAAAATGAGCGAAATAATTCTCTCTCTTTCTAGGTTCACCAACTTATATCTCCCTCTCAACTTCCGTTCGCCCGATCATACTCATTTCCGTAACGCTCTTGTCACACATTCATCAGTTTACTTCCCAAGTCAACAGTGCGTAAAGAAGTTTTACTTAAAAAATCTGCTGTTTCATACATTTTGATCTGGTTTTTTGTTTGGAACTTTGGACCGATTATCGGACCGTACACTAAATCCATAGTTTCGTAGGACCGACTTTTCGTAGGACGTGTGCGTGGGTATATTATTAATTAATTTGTTTCATTCCCTCAGCCAAAAAAACGGTCACCGATTGTCTGACGTGGGCTGGCACTGTTGTTATAACGATAACGCATAACAACAAAATATTTTTTACGAACCACTTCTGTCCTCGCCTGTACTTTTAAATGTACAGTCGGCGCCACAAATTGCGCCCTACCAGAGATTGAGTTTTAATCTCAGTAATATTATTACATTTGCTAATGTCAGAGGGCGCAACAGTCATAGACATATAGTAACGGAGATGCCCTTTACTGCAGAACTTAGTACAAACCTGTCAGATCGTGCTTGTGCCGCCATTTTTAGTATCAGTAAAATATAATAAATAATACCGGCCTATTATTATCCTACTGCAGTACAAAGGCCTCTTCTCATACAGACAAGCCGCCTACAATGATCACCAACTTGCTTAAGGCGGATTGGCGATTTTCGACTTATATTAAATTATAATTCCAGGTTTCCTCACGCTGTTTTCTTCGTTTATGTCAGTGACATCCAATATAAACTTAAAAAATACTTATAAATTAAATAACGCCGCTTATAAATTAAAAAAATGATAAGTGGGCGTCTTAACCAATGCGCCATCACGAAATCGATTGACATAAACGTCGTATTCCTATTAAACACGTAGATGAGCGTCGGCGTAGATTCAGCAGCCATATTGTGTCTCAAGGCGGAAGCTTTATAGGGCCCGTCTATAGGTATAGGCCAATGGCAACACAACATTGAAATACATGACGTTTAACGTCCGCCATGATAGATTGTTTGTATGTAAAAAAAGGGTAAGATTTTCATACTTACATTGTTTGTTCTTTTAGTAAAAGCATATTTCTTTTATAGTTAATTGATTGTTGTTATAATTTTTTGAGATAGACACCTACCAAAACATTTATTTATTAAGTACTAATTAGTTTTTATCGGTGCAGAAAAACATCGTGAGGAAATCTGAACTTATCTCTACATATTATAAAACAAAGTCGCTTCCCGCCGTCTGTACGCTTAGACCTTTTAAACTACGCAACGGATTTTAATGCGGTTTTATCAAGAGGAAGGTTTATACGTATAGAACATCACGCTACGAGTAACGGGAGCGGAGCAGTAACCAAAGACGTAACCGGGTGACACCGCGGCGTATTTTATAGTACAACAATAAATTTCTATCGTAGCTCTCCGAAGACCCGTCTACGTAGGATGACGTAGCAAGTGCTAGCGTAGTATCGCAGATAAACAAATTGATAACACGTAAACTTAACAAAATGAAATATAAACATGAGATCATATTATGAGAGAATATAACTGCCTCGGTAGTCTAGTGGTCCTAAGCGCGACTGCTACGCTAGAGGTCTTGGGTTCCATTCCCAGGTCGAGCAAAAAGTGATATTAAGTTTTTCTATGAAATTCTCAATAGCAGCTCGTAATTAATGGCAATAGGCTCGCCCCTATTACATGGGACCTAAACATACCGGCGAAATGTGGGTGTCCATTGTTACACCTCCGCCCAACCCTTCGGGGAATACAGGCGTGATGATAGTAATAATAATATTATGAATTTCTAATTCCTATTTCTACTAATCTTATAAATGCTAAAGTTTGTGAGGTTGGATGGATAGCCTTGTTACGGATTTATCTAAACGATTGGTTGACACTTCCCGTGACCCAAAGGCTGGTTATTACCTTGGCATACCGAGGTTAAGCATTGCCATCCAACGTGGCAATGCCGCCAGTGTTTTGGGCACTTTTCCGGTTCACGGTGATGCGGAGGAGCTTTTTGATGCCATTTAGGATTTCTAATTTTAAGGCTGTAAATATATATGGATGGATGGATGGATGTTTGTTACTCTTTCACGCTTGTACGGCTGAACGGATCTGGATGAAATTTGGCACTGAGATAGATTGTAGTGTGGAATAGCACATAGGATACTTTTTATCCTGAAAAAATGTATCATTCCCGTGGGATAATACTTATTACATATCCAATTTGACGCGGACGAGGAGTATAACATAATATTATTAAACATAGACTTAGATAAAAAGAAATACTGCAATGCAAAGCCCTCCTCTCATACAGAGAAGGCACGAGCATTGATCACCACGCTTGCTCAAGGCGGATTGGCGATTTCAGACTTATATTAATTACAAGTCCAGGTTCCCTCACGATGTTTTCCTTCACCGATGTTAGTGATGTCCGAGATACACTTAGAAAGTACTTAGAGATTAAAAAGTCACATAGGTACTTGCCTGATATCGAATCTCTAAATGCGTAATGAATAGCCCTACCCTGACCTTATTGGTGAGGTTCTTCAGAAAGGTCGCGTGCGCAGTACTCGTAACCGGCGTGCTTGTATGAACAGATGTAAGAACGTGGACGAGGCGAAAGAAGTATGTAAGGATCGTAGCAGGTGGCGTTCTGTGGTTTCTGCCTGCCCCCATGGGAAAAAGGCGTGAGTTTATGTATGTTTGCGTAATGAATATTTACACGGTAATGATAACCAGCACACAACTATTTTGTCTGTCTGATTGTTAAATCTAATCTTCGAAATGGCTGGACAGGTTTCGACATGACTCTCACTGACACAGCTAATGTTAAAATGAGTCATTTCATCATCATCATCAGCCTGCAACAGTCCACTGCTGGGCATAAGCCTTTCCAATCGCACACCACTTAGCTCGACACTCAACCGCTCTCATCCAGCTGCTACCAGCTACCCTGCGAAGATCTTAGAAGCAAGTTAGGTTACTTTTATTTTCGATTAATAATTAGGGTACCGCGCAACAAAGAAAGAAAACTCCTTGATAAAATACACATGAATATTAAAACACGAAATTGCAGGCATACTCAAACATATATAGACAAATCTATCTTATTAATAATATTATGAAGCTGAAGAGTTTGTTTGTTTGTTTGGTTGAACGTGCTAATCTCAGGAACTACTAGTTAGAATTGAAAAATCATTTTTGTGTTGGATAGCTCATTCATCGAGGAAGGCTTTAGGCTATATAATATCATGCTACGACCAATAGGTGCGGAGCAGTAACCAAACACGTAACTTAATGCGGGTGATAAAACTGCGCGGACATACTCGCGAGCAGAAGCTAGTCATTAACAAAAATAACTTTAATGATAAATTATTGAGTAATTAATAATATAAAAACAAAGCAACAATAAAATTATTAGTAATACATTTTGTACGAGAAACTCGCGCCGATTCGCTGTCTCTCTCACTCTCTGTTCATCCCTTTCTAACGCCGATGTATAAAACGTACTGGGGTGGAATGGATACGGCATATTTTGAACTAGTACTTTGCTCGCGTCGATTTTCTTTGCGAGAACCTGATTTTTGGAAATAAAATATAGTCTATGTTGCTCGCTGATAATGTAGCTTTCTAAATGCGAATAATTTTTAAAAATTGGTTTGGTAGTTTTTATTTTATCCATGTCAAACAAAAATAGATAAATTTTCTCTTTATAATATTAGTTTAGATGTCTTTAAGGAGGTATTTCTACTGAATTTTAGGAACGATCGCAAGCTAACAAAATGATTTGCTGGAGGATTTAGAGCAGACGTGGACAAATTGATAAGAGTTCTAGTTTAAACTCTATGTGTTATGAAGACAGACATGATACGGAATTCAAAATCTCCTACTTCACTCTAAAATCAATCTCAGAATTAACAAGTCTCAATCTGTAAAAAATGCCTTCATATTTTGATTGTCTGAGATATGGCGACAAAGACATACATACATACATAAACTCACGCCTTTTTCCCATGGGGGTAGGCAGAAACCACAGAACGCCACCTGCTACGATCCTTACATACTTCTTTCGCCTCGACCACGTTCATACATCTGTTCATACAAGCACGCCGGTTACGAGTACTGCGCACACGACCTTTCTGAAGAACCCCACCAATAAGGTCAGGGTAGGTCTTTCTAGGGCGTCCTCTCCCGGCGTTGCCACTCACATCTGCCATATAAATCCCTTTCGTTAGTCGCCTTTCACTCATCCTCTCAACATGACCGAACCATCTAAGCATACTCTTTTCTATTTTTGTTAAATTTAGAATGTTTTAAATTAGTAGAATTGGGCTTTAGGTCACGTGTCTGTCGGTCTCTTGTAAAAGTTTGTTTTTAGATGCTTTGGAAAAAAACTGTAGGTTGTTAAAAATAATATACTCACCTATAATTATTGTTACTTTTTGTAATGTAGGCATATCTTTTACGATTTTTAAGTCAATTTATTATCATATGAAAACCAAGTACTACACTTATTGAAGTTATTGAAAAAAAAAATTACTAAATCAAAGAATTTAATCGAAATTTTTGTCTAAGCAATATGCATACAGTTTCAATTGGGTGTTGTCCTGCCAAATTGAACCAAACCACGTCAAGTTTTTTATAAATTTTGGATATTTAACGCTGATTAATTTTAAATCTAGTCTTAGCATAAGTTTTGGAGGTAATAAATGTCACATGTCGTGATGGCCCAGTGGTTAAGGCGCCCGCCTCTCATGCATGTAGGTAGTGGGTTCAAATCCAGGCAAGTACCGATGGGTCTTTTTCAATCATATGTACTTTCTAAGTTTATCATGGACATCACTGACATTAATTTCATAACTGTCGCATTACGGTAAACCCTGTAATGATAATATAAGATGTTATAAATAAATAAAATAAACAGATTTGTTTCCTATAATGTCTATTACTTTTATTAATCAGTGAAGCCCCTAAATAGGTCCCCAGAAATTAATTTACCACCTCAGTCGTAAAGCTAATAATTATTTCTAATCAACCTGTACATTTCCCATTACAGATTGCAATAAAGATTGCGATCGACCACATACTACCATCCCACGTTACAACCACGATATAAAACATCATATCCAAGAACTGAATAAAACTTCGTACCTCTCGGGTCGAAAATATCGAACCCCTTACAGTCCTGTCTAGAAAACGCAAGGGAACGAACGCGCGTTTTCCATAGCGAAATCCTGGAAATCCTTAAAAAAAAACTGTATTTAACATAGAAATCGTGTAAAAATCATTGGAGAAGTTACATTTGTGTGTCACAAAGTGACTTTCGATGTGGTTAAATGTGCGTTTATGTAGGAATTCACAACCGTTCAGACACAAGATGGCTGTAGTGTTTCTGAGTTAAGGAATACAATTTCCAGTTGGTATTTTTGGGGTGTTGTCTTTGAGAATTCTGGTAAGTATTTCAAGCTTAATTTTGTGTTTTAAAAAGCGTTATTTCTGACCTGAACAATAGGCTATGTCGGTTGTACAATTGAGGATGCAAAAGAGACTTTCATGGACGCATGTCTAGCCACATAACAATTTAGGTGGTATAAGAATCTTCGCAAATATTAAACTTAGGGACTTAAAATTTAATACACAGGTTCTTTAGGAAATGTAGAACAAGATTTTTACAAAATTCTACCCTAAAAATATACGCAAAAGGGTTGAAATACTTCGTGAATATAAGCAGGGATACAGCTATATAATTCTTATAATAGTAATGGAATAGTCAAAATAGAATTTGATAGATTTCTTTTGTTTTTTTTTTATGGATTTGTCAGTATTTCTATAGGACACCAAAATGAATGCTTGTTATATATAGAGGTGTCTAGTTCATCGATATTTTAGCAGTTTAAGACTCAATGTCATTGAAATAAAGTCTATATTACCTACTATCAGTTTGCCACCAATTCAGACTCCGCGCTGCTACTGAGAAATGTGTAATTGTAAAACTGAATATGTATTCCCCGAAGGGTTAGGCAGAGGTGTAACAATCTACACCTACAATTCGCCGGTATGTTTAGGTTCCATGTAATAGGGGGCGAGTCTATTGTCATTAACCGGGCACAAATCCGAACTCCGAGCTGCTACTGAGAATATCATAGGAAAACCCAATAACACTTTTTGTTCGACCTGGGAATCGAACCCAAGACCTCTAGCGTAGCAGTCGCGCTTAGGACCACTAGGCTAACGAGGCAGTTATTCGCTTATATTGTAAACACATAATAGTCTTTTTAAATCTATCTAAGACGTCAGTGACAACCGTGAAGGAAAACATCGTGAGGAAACCTGGACTTACATTATCTAATTCTAAAAAAACCAGTGATTTTTCACACGAAAAGAATGTCGTGTCCGATCAATCATTTTTAAAAACGCAAAAACGACGGGGTGTTATAAGTTTGACGTGTCTGTGTGTGTCTGTCTGCGGCATCGTAGCTCCCGAACGCATGTACCGATTTTGATTTAATTTTTTGCATTTCAAAGGTGAATTAGTCGGGAGTGTTCTTAGCTATGTTTAATGGAAATCGGTTCACCGGTTTCAAAGTTATCAGCTCTTTTGTTAGCTGCCGTAGTGATTATTTTCTTCTGTCGGGGGTTACTTAAAATTTTTAATTTTGTGTTTTTTTACATACATTTCTTAGTTAGATGTGCAGTATAGTTACTGGCTTTGTGATCTGTCTTGTAACAACATTTAAATAAAGATTTAATTTGTCATCTTTGACAGTCGTTACGGATAGTCAGAAGCCGGGAAGTCTGACAACCAGTCTAACCAAGAGGTATCGTGTTGCCCAGTAACTGGGTTGTGGAGGTCAGATAGGCAGTCGCTCCATGTAAAACACTGGTATTCAGCTGCATTCAGTTAGACTGGAAGCCGCCTCCAACATAGTTGGGAAATGGTCAGGCAGAACGGAAGAAATTTGTTATTAGTTCAAGCGGAGTCGGAGGGCGATGTAAGTACTAATTAAGACATTTCAGTGAGTAATTACTGTCATTTATTAAAGAGATTAATTATTATAGAGAATAACTTCTTCCATAATCGTTAACAGTACGCTTGAATTGTAACAGAACATTATTATGTCCATACCAATATTGCCTCGCCTGCCTGCCTCGGTAGCGTAGTGGTCCTAAGCGCGACTGCTACACTAGAGGTCTTGGGTTGGATTTCCAGGTCGAGCAAAAAGTGTTATTGGGTTTTTCTATGAAATTCTCAGTAGCAGCTCGGAGTTACGATTTGTGCCCGGTTAATGGCAATAGGCTCGCCCCTTATTACATGGGACCTAAATATACCGGCGAACTGTGGGTGTACATTGTTACACCTCTGCCTAACCCTTCGGGGAATACAGGCGTGATGGTATGTTTTATATTTTTTATTTATACCAATATTGTAAAGAAGAAAGATTTTTTGTTTGTTTGTATCGAAACTATTGGACCGATTTTAACCATTTTTGCACCAATAGATATAAATACATACCATCACGCCTGTATTCCCCGAAGGGTTAGGCAGAGGTGTACGTATGTACACTTACAGTTCGCCGGCATGTTTAAGTGCCATGTAATAGGGGGCGAGCCTATTGCCATTAACCGGGTACAAATCCTAACTCCGAGCTGCTACTGAGAATTTCATAGAAAAACCTTATAAGTAACACTTTTTGATCGACCTGGGAATCGAACCCATGAGCTCTGGCTAGCGTAGCAGTTGCGTTTAATACCACTAGGCTACCGAGGCTATTCACCAATAGATAGCTACATTATTCAAGAGTAACATCGGCTATACAATTTTGCCGGGGCTGCGGGTTGTTGGTAAGAGATACCGCGCCCCCGGAACGCAATGGAACATGGGTGGGTTTTAGTCAGTAAACGCCTGACACTCCCTTCCGCCCCGCCCAGAAGGAAGTCATTTGATGATTTCCCATCCCTAAAAAAAAAGGCTATATAACATCTCACTAGGAATGTCTCCTGTATCGTGGGTGCGTTTACATACATATAAACTCACATACACAAACAGCCAGACCCGGAACAACTATCTGTAGGTCATACTTATATATAATTCGTTCGTGAATCGAACCCACGACACGGAGCGCAGTTGCTCAATGTTACTAAGTTTGAGGAGCAGTATGCGTAGTAGTAGTAGAGCTGTTTGTGAAACAGCTCGTCCGGGGAAGTACTACCACCATACCTATTTCTGCCGCAAAGCAGCTTGTAGTGTTCCGGTGTGAAGGGTATGGGTGCCGGTGTAGTTACAGGCTCATGAGACGTTTCAGCTTTGTTTCTGTGATGGCAACGCATTTGCAAGGCCTCTGGTATTACAGATGTGTATAGGCAGCGGTGACCACTTAACATCTCGCGCTGTCAGCTTGTTTGCCATGATGCTAATGACATAAAAATGAAGTGTGACTTGTCTTATTATATCCTGTATTTCTTAAAGAATACCTCTAATCCATTATCAAGTCCTCATTTAGCCGTTTGAAAGGTACAGAAGGAACCAAATGCTTATTTAATAGGTTTTTAATGACATTTAAGATTCCATTCTGTAGACATCGAAAATTTCTAACAATCGTAATACATTTCTTATTTTATGAATTGAGAATCGGTCGGCTTAGTATAAGCGTGAGGGGTGAAACGAGAATTCGATTGATTTTAAAATCTCACTAATATTTATTTATTTACTTGTAAAAAAGATTTTGCAGTGCCTCGTTGGCCTAGTGGTCCTAAGCGCGACTGCTATGCTAGAGGTCTTGGGTTCGATTCCCAGGTCGAGCAAAAAGTGTTATTGGGATTTTCTATGAAATTCTCAGTAGCAGCTCGGAGTTAGGATTTGTGCCCGGTTAATGGCATTAGGCTCGTCGCCGCCTATTACATGGGACCTAAACATACCGGCGAACTGTGGGTGTACATTATCACACCTCTGCCTAACCCTTTGGGGAATACAGGCGTGATAGTATGGATGTAGTAGGACAGTAGAATAGTAGGATTCTTAGTCTATATTAATTTATATTATAAAGAGGGAAGATATTTTTGTTTGTTCGTTTGTACCGAATAAGCTCCGAAACTACTGGGCTGATTTTAACCATTTTTTCACCAATAAATAGCTACATTATTCTTGACTAACATCACGCTACGGCTTACGGGAGCGAAGCAGTAACCAAAGATGTAACTTAAAGCGAGTGAAATATGGAAGGTGGTCTTTTGTATGGAAAATCAGTTTTTATTTTCTAGTATACAATCATGTACAACATCTATGTTGCAACATACATAAACTCACGCCTTTTTCCCCTGGGGGGTAGACAGAAACCACAGAACGCCACCTGCCACGATCCTTACATACTCCTTTCGCCTCGTCCACGTTCATACACCTGGTCATAAATATTTTTTTATTTTTTTTTAAATAAAGATGTGATGCTACGATTTATCATCACGCATCGCACCCGAGCGAAGTAAGGGTGGCTTGCTAGTGCTATAAAAAGGTTTGCAACCCCTAGGGCCGGTGTTCTGAACAAATTGCATTTGAGATTGACGCGGCCCTAAATCAAATAGGATTTTGTAAAAAGCATTTGTTTATTGATAGTTTTTTTTTCTTATAACTTTTAACAGTGTATGTAATAGACTACTAGCTTCCGCTCGCGACTTTGTCCGCGCCAAAGTTGACATATTATCCCACGAGAACCGTACATTTTTCTTGGATAAAAATAACTTTTTTTAAACATCGTTGGATGGGTAACAAGCCGACGGCCGACCTGATGTTAAGCGGTCACCGCTGCCTATACACATCTGCAATACTAGAGGGCTTGCTAATGCGTTGCCATCCCAGAGACAAAGTTGAAATGTGTCATGAGCCTATAACTACAGTGGCACCCATTCCCTTCACACCGGAACACTACAAGCTGCTTTGCGGCAGAAATAGGTATGGTGGTAGTACTTCCCCGGACGAGCTGCTTCACAGAGAGCTGTACTGCTACATTAGCCATTCACTTATTTTTGACATTTGCGGGAAGTCACAGGCAAGTATTACGTAACAATCTCCACAAAAGCAGACATAACCAGTGAACGTAACTAGTCATTTTAACATCACAAATAAAGCCACTTTCGTATAACTAAAAACGAACAATTAATTAACTATTTTTGCTTTTAAACTGCCACTACAAACGAATTCCAACCTTATCACTCTCGAAATACCTTTCATATTTCTTTAAAACAGCATAAACTACCCAATTTGCGCAGAAAACTCACTGCAAATGATTTTGACCTGTGTGTTACTAGGTTTAAAGTATAAAATCGGTTGTATTTTACATCAATGGGGGTTGGTGTTCAGTAATTCAATAAGTGTGGGGTTTTTTGCTATGATTTGCTGCAATCATATGTCATGGGGTGGTTTGGGGGTGCCATCAAATGTTATTATGGGGTCTACTTGTCAATTTAAAGCTTTTAACATAAATTGGATCAGCAAACATAGTAATAGCATACTTAAAATCAGATTTACAAGTCCAGGGTGACAGACATGAGCCTCCTTGCCGGATTGCCGCCATGGGATCTGGAGGCGCTGGTCCTCGCGCGCCTGTATGAGTGGCGCGTGGAGGTACTAAGCCGGGGGAAGAGTCAGCTGTGGAGAGTGCAGCAATGGGTAGCTCACCGTCCGAACGTCCGTGTTCCACGCGCGCTTCAAAGAGATGTCAGAAATTTTTGAAGGGGCCAGTCAGGGCCGATGCCTACCGGGGCTGCAGGTTGTTCGTAAGAGATACCGCGCCCCCGGAACGCAAAGGGCACAAGAAGGAATATGGATGGGTTTTGATTTCCCATCGGTAAAAATAAGAAGGGTGGCAGACATATTACATACTAGCGATTTGCGCTCGACTTTGTCCGCGTGGCTGATGTCACCCGTGTTAAGTTACTTCTTTGGTTACTGCTCTGCTTCCGAGGGCCGGAGCGTGATGGTATATAACCTATGTTATTCAGGAATAATGTAGCTAAATATTGGTGGTTTTTTTTTATGTAACCCCTGACAGAAAAATAGAAGTCCCTACCGCAGCTAACAAAAGAGCTGATAAGTTTGAAATCGCTGAACCGATTTCCATCAAACATAGCTAAGAACACTCCCGACTAATTCGCCTTTACAACAAAAACAAAAACATCAAAATCGGTACATGCGTTCGGGAGCTACGATGCCACAGACAGACACACACACACACACGTCAAACTTATAACACCCCGTCGTTTTTGCGTCGGGGGTTAAAAGTGGTTAAAATCGGTCCAGTAGTTTCGGAGACTATTCGTCACAAACATAAAAACAAACAAAAAGTCTGTCCTCTTTATAATATTAGTGTAGAGACACTAGATTCTCCCCGCGACTTCATCCACGTTAAATTTGATACATTATCCCGCGGGAACCGTGCTTTTTCCGGGATAAAAAGTATCCTATGTGTTATTCCACACTACAATCTATCTCAGTGCCAAATTTCATACAGATCCGTTCAGCCGTTTAAGCGTGAAAGAGTAACAAACATCCATCCATCCTCACAAACTTTAGCATTCATAATATTAGTAGGAGTAGGAATTAGAAATTCATAATATTATTATTACTATCATCACGCCTGTATTCCCCGAAGGGTTGGGCGGAGGTGTAACAATGGACACCCACATTTCGCCGGTATGTTTAGGTCCCATGTAATAGGGGCGAGCCTATTGCCATTAATTACGAGCTGCTACTGAGAATTTCACAGAAAAACTTAATAACACTTTTTGCTCGACCTGGGAATGGAACCCAAGACCTCTAGCGTAGCAGTCGCGCTTAGGACCACTAGGCTACCGAGGCAGTCATATTATGTCAAAATATGATCTCATGTTTATATTTCATTTTGTTAAGTTTACGTGTTATTAATTTGTTTGTCTGCGATACTACGCTAGCACTTGCTACGTCATCCTACGGTAGACGGGTCTTTGGAGTGTATTGTAAGTGTATTGTTGTACTATGAAATACCCCGCGGCGTCACCCGCGTTCAGTTATATCTTTGGTTACTGCTCCGCTCCCGTTGGTAGAATTTACTCAGTAGCAGCCCGGAGTTTGGAAGTTGGTGGTATGATACACCCGTGCCTCGAACAGCACGTAAAGCTGTTGGTCGTGCGTCTGATCTCTCTTCGGTCGTGTCGGATTGCCGTCCCATCGGACTCTGAGAGTGAGGGAAGAGGGAGTGCACCTGTGTTTACACACACACTTGTGCACTATAATATCGCCTGCGAACTTCTCCACCGTGCCCGAAATCGGTCTGGAGAATTTTATTTTACTATAATATTATATCTTTGATTATTGCTCCGCTCCCGTAGGTGATAGCGTGATGTTATATACGTGTAAACCTTCCTCATGAATCACTCTGTCTATTAATGAAAACCGCATTAAAATCCGTTGCGTAGTTTAAAAGATCTAAGCGTACAGACGACGGGAAGCGACTTTTTTATATATATACCATTAGCTGACCCGGCGAACTTCGTACCGCCAATAATGTTTTAAATTATTAAAATGGATATAGTGTGTTATCCTTACGAGATAGACATATGCCGTCGCGGACTTCTCTGTACACCTATATAGGATACACAACTCCACCATACATCATTTTGTTATATCTCGAAGGGTTTTTTTTTTTATTTTGGTGGGTGGGAAATCATCAAATAACTTCTCCCGCCCTGGGCGGGGCGGGACGGAGTGTCAGACTTTTACTGACTAAAACCCACCCATGTTCCTTCTTGTGTCCTTTGCGTTCCGGGGGCGCGGTATCTCTTGCGAACAACCCGCAGCCCCGGCAGGCATCTCAAAGGCTTTTGAGGCAGCGTTTTCGTTGATACCAGTTTGTCAGTCGTTCCAGACGGTTTATTTTGTCCGACACCTCCAACAAATATCATTATATTTTAGCCAATGTATACAAAAACTTGTCAAATTATATACTAAAACCTTCCTCGAGAACCGCTCTATCCATTGGTGAAAACAGGTTGAAAATCGGTGCAGGAGTTTTTAAGTTTATCGCGAACAGACAGACAGACGGCGTGGAGGACTGTGTTTTGTAATATGTAGTGAGAGTGATAGAAGTCAGTCTGAAATCGCCAATCCGCCTTGAGCAAGCGTGGTGATCAATGCTCGTGCCTTCTCTGTATGAGGAGAGGGCTTTGTCGTGCAGTGGGACATAAATAGGTTCTTCAGAAAAGTCGGGTGCGTAGTACTCGCAACCGGCGTGCTTGTATGAACAGATGTATGAACGTGGACGAGGCGAAAGAAGTATGTAAGGATCACAGCAGGTGGCGTTCTGTGGTTTCTGCCTACCCCCGTGGGAAAAAGGCGTGAGTTTATGTATGTATGTATGTAGTGATAGTGATTGTGATGTGGAGACGTGTGTACCTATATGTTTCTATTTTGGTGTCACTTAGCGTCCCACACGATGACCTTTCCTTCAAATTTCATTCTCATTATAATTACTTTTCGTTCTAAATTTAGCTTGTACTTGTCACATTCAACACACTAGCTTTTATCCACACAAACACCATCACGCCTGTACTCCCCGAAGGGTTAGGCAGAGGTGTACTTATGTACACCTACAGTACTCTATTTTACGTCCCATGTAATAGGGGGCGAGCGTATTGCCATTAATAGCTCACAAATCCTAACTCCGAGCTGCTACTGAGAATTTCATAAAAAACTTTGCTCGACCTCGGCATCGAACCCAAGACTTTTAGCGTAGCAGTCGCGCTTAGGACCACTAGGCTATCGAGTCATAAATTTACTTAAAAGAACAACGGAAAATTATCCTTGGAAGGAGCTCGTCCGGGGAAGTACTACCACCATACCTATTTCTGCCGCAAAGCAGCTTGTAATGTTCCGGTTTGAAGGGTATGGGTGCCGGTGTAGTTACAGGCTCATGACACATTTCAACTTGGTCTCTGGGATGGCAACGCATTAGCAAGCGCTCTGGTATAGCAGATGTCTATAGGAAGGATAAATTGAATTAACCAATCTCTAAATAAATAGAATGTGTTATTGTTTTAATGTGAATATGATTATGTTAATTTGTAAATATTGATTATTATGAATTAGTGACATTATTATTTATTTGTAAGTTTGGTTCTTTACTTAATGTATCTAATTGGTTTTTTATCTATAATTTTGACATGATTTATAATTGACATAATTTCTAAAATGTAATTGGCTTAAAACCCTTCGTATTTTGTATGCCTATTGGCGGGACACAGCTCGGTTCTTATTTATTGTAACATCTTCTGTATGTACCATGTGTTCAGAAAATAAATGAATTTGAATTTAAGCGGTGATCACTTGAGGCTGTTAATGGGGCATAACCCAAAAGGCTATGGTAGTTATTTACTGGTTTTTACTTACTTCAGGTACCTGTATCCTGTCTCCTGCCAGCATTTCAAGTTTTTGAGGTAAGTTTAAGGTACAATTATATTTAAGTATCGCCGTACCGCCTCGTTAGTCCTAAGCTCGACTGCTACGCTAGAAGTCTTGGGTTTGATTCCCAAGTCAAGCAAAGTGTGATTGGGTTTTTCTATGAAATTCTCAGTAGCAGCTCGGAGTTTGGATTTGTGCCCGGTTAATGACAATAGGCTCGCCCCCTATTATATGGGACCTAAACATACTGGCGAACTGTGGGTGTGGGTACAGGTACACCTCTGCCTAACCCTTCGGGGAATACAGGCGTGATGGTATGTAATAATTTCTTGCTGAAACGTCACAATCAATGATTATTTCTCGGCATTTAAAATTTTCCATTGTACTGACATTTTACGCCCTTTGTCAGTGATATTTAAAATTATTAGTTCATTGGCATTTCGTTGACGCCTATTCGTATTAGTTATTTATTCTGGACCTATTAAATATTGACAATTGGGTTTAGTAATTCCAAATCGAACTAAACAACTCAATTTATTTTCATTTTTCAAAGAATAATTCACCATCATCTACTTATTCTCTTTCGGGTCGGCTTCCAGTCTAACCGGATGCCGCTGAATACCAGTGTTTTACATGGAGCAACTGCCTATCTGACCTCCACAATACAGCTACTGGGCAACACGATACCTCTTGGTTAGACTGGTTGTCAGACTTCCCGGCTTCTGACTATCCGTAACGACTGTCAAAGATCTACGAATGACAGCCGGGACCAACGGCTTTACGTGTTTTCCGAGGCACGGGTGTGTCACGCCATCAACTTCCAAACTCCGGGCTGTTACTGAGAAGTTCGTAATGGAAAAACCCAATAACACTTTTTTCCCGACCCGGCTCTACCGAGCGAGCTCTACTACTACTAAAAATGTATAAATAAAGGATTCTATTTTAGTTGCGATAACAGTAATATAGATGGCGCTGTTTACAATTAGCTTGATTGTGGCCGAGTACAACGAGGGGTGCATTAGGGACGTCGCATTTTGTTTAAAAATTTTTTTTTTTTCATTAATTCTCGCCAATCGTTAACTAGTTTTACTAGATTAATATCGTTAAATAAAGCCTTACTTGATAAATGCGCTATATTTCAAATCGGACCAGTAGTTTCTGGGATTGAAACGTTAAGACAAACAGACAAACTCTTCGGCTTTATAAAATAACTAGTTCGCGTGAATGTCAAAATCTATCCCACGGAAACCGTAAGCACATTTTTTCGGGATAAAAAGTAACCCATATGCTATTCTAGACTATAATCTATTTCTGTGACAACTTACATCCAGATCCATTCCGCCGTTCTAGCGTGATTGAGGAACAAACATCCATCCATCCAAACTTTCGCATTTATAATAGTAACAATATATATCTACTTAGCCTTTTCCCCAACTATGTCGGGGTGAGCTTACAGTCTAACTGAATGCAGCTGAGTACCAGTGTTTTACATGGAGCTACTGCCTATCTGACCTCCACAACCCAGTTACTGGGCAACACGATACCTCTTGGTTAGACTGGTTGTCAGACTTCCCGGCTTCTGACTATCCGTAACGTCTGTCAACGATCTACGAATGACAGTGCCGAGTGACACGTGCTTTTCAAGGTACCGGGATGACCAGAAACTTCCAAACTCCGAGCTGCTACTAAGAAATTCTTAATGGACAAATTCCAATAACACTTTTAGCTTGACCTGGGAATCTTGACCAGGATCCCACGCTTACCAGAGGCGCTTGCGACCACGAGACCAACGAGCGTCAGTAGTAAAACTATTTTTAATGTTTAATTTATCACACACATTAGCGTGAACCAGATATTGCACACATCTGTCAGTCATCGTAACCATCATACCTTCACGCCTGTATTTCCTGATGGGTTAGGCAGAGGTGTACCAGGGTGCACCCTCAATTCGCCAGTATGTTAAGGTCCCATGTTATAGAGGGCGAGTCTATTGCCATCAACCGGGCACAAATCCTAACTCCGAGCTGCTACTGAGAATTTCATAGAAAAACCTAATAACAGTTTTTGCTCGACCTGGGAATCGAACCCAAGACCTTTAGCGTAGCAGTCCCGCTTAGGACCACTAGGCTAACGAGGCAGTCACTGTATCCTCAAGTACAGTATAAGACAGCCCTAGCGACGTGGCGGCCATGCTTGCGTGACCGATAATAATATATCCAGTTAGTAGTTAGGACGTAGTTCAATGGTGATATATGGCGAATGGAAATTAAAATCATTATCGTCATTGTACTTAGGTAAGTAGACGTAAGTGATACGAACCTGTAGGGCCAGCGCGAGTGTGCTTTTTTCATCAACAGATAGAGTTAGTCAAGAGGTAGGTTTATACGTATAGAACATCATGCTACGACCAACGGGAGCGGAGCAGTAACTAGGGCTTTTTTTATGGGGGGTGGCAAATCATCAAATAACTTCTCCCGCCCTTTGTGTCAGACTTTTACTGACTAAAACCCACCCATGTTCCTTCTTGTGCCCTTTGCGTTCCGGGGGCGCGGTATCTCTTACGAACAACCCGCAGCCCCGGAGTAACTAGGGCTGCCAACATTTCTTTGTCAAAATATAGTATTTATCAAATTAAGCTATAAAAAATATACAAACACATATTTTGAGGATCGTTAGTAATCTAGTTATAAACTTTTTCCCACGTCGGTTGATATTTTTGAAGTCTTTTTGTATTTTTCTTTTATTTCATTGGTGGGTGCGATCCACTTTCATTATCGCTACTAAAATAGTAGTAACTAATTTATTTAGGACTTTAAGTTCTTAAAAAAAAACCAAACTATATTTAATTGCAATAGGCTCGCCTTCTATTACATGGGACCTAAACATACCGGCGAACTGTGGGTGTACATTGGTACACCTCTGCCTAATCCTTAGGGGAATACAGGCGTGATGGTATATATATATTAAATTAAAAATAAGCATCAAAATATAAGAACAAACTTAGCAGACAAAATATAAGAAACATTTGTTTGACATGGACATGTTTAAAACGCAGTAAGGACGTTGGGGTACACTCTACCGCATCACGCAAATGTTAAAAATATTGTATTTTTGCGTACTTTACATTTCTTCAACAGTATATAGTACACAGACTCAAAATACAGTACAAAACTATATATTATAGTACGGTTGGCAACCCTAGCAGTATCCAAATATGTAACTGAACGCAAGTGACACCGCGGAGCATACATATAGCTAGTCTAAACCTATCTACACTAACATTTTAAAAAGGAAAAAAATTGTTTGTTTGTTTTTATATTTGTAACGAATGGGCTCCGAAACTAATGGACCGATTGTAACCATTTTTTCACCAATAGATAGCAACATTATTCCTGAGTAATATAGGCTATAAAACATCACGCTACGACACACGGGAGCGGGGCAGTAACCAAAGACGTAACTTAACACAGGTGAAAATATCCACGCGGACCAAGTTGCGGGCAGGTCGCTTGTAAATAATAAATAGGTTTCCGCGAATTTGTGAAATGTAACAAAAACTACTCACGCCACTAATAGAGGGGTTGTCAATCATAAAATGTGACAGAGTAATGATAGCAATAGGTCTAAGCATAATGATAAACATGTGCATTGTTCGCGTGGGTGATAACATCAGCGTGCATGCTACGTGGAGTGCGTACACTGAGGCTTTGGAGTTAAGACATTACAATTTACTTTGATAGTTTTCAAATTCTTGGTTAGTTTTCAGGCGTCAGAAATTTTAACATACCATGACTCCTGTATTCCCCGAAGGGTTAGGCAGAGGTGTACCGATGTACACCCACAGTTCGCAGGTAAGTTTAGGTCCCATGTATTTTGCCATTAACCCGGCATAAATCCTAACTCCGAGCTGCTACTGAGAATTTAATATATAAAAAAATGCCATCCAAGTAAACGAAATTGCGTATTTAACTTTCTTGTGACTTTTCTTGTTAATTACGTGGTGTTACCGTTTCTTCATGGATTTGGATGATAGGAGCAGGTACTAAAAAGCGAAAAATATGCTTAAATAAAAGGCAACAATCTTTAAAAATAAAAAAGTGAAAAATAACATTAGTTTTGGAGGTCAGAGACTTTAGCTTTGTATTCCACTTTGCAGCTTTTAAAGGCTCTTAAAGGGTCTATTTTGTAAAAAAAATTAAAAAATCCAACCGTATAGTGCGAAGCTGTTTGGTAGTTAATAAATTCGTTCAAAGTTCCAAGTTCCTAGTGTACACAGTCGTAGTTTAAAATCAATATAATAGTACAATACGAGGTGCATAACATGCAAGCCAGTGTATATTGAATATAATTTACCTTGTTGACACTGTGGTTTGACTTACTCCATAACATGCATAGATCATATCCATACTATGAAAATATTATGTTGGAGATTGTATATTCGAGCCAAGAGGCATCGTGTTGCCCAGTAACTGGGTTGTGGAGGTCAGATAGGCAGTCGCTCCATGTAAAACACTGGTATTCAGCTGCATCCGGTTAGACTGGAAGCCGACCCCAACATAGTTGGGCAAAAGGCTAAGTAAGCCTATATAACCTGAAGGGGTAGCCAGCTGTGTATGGTACTGTCAGGTGAAAAAAGACAAGCGCCTTCAAAAACTAAAAAGTGAAAAATAACTTTAGCTTTGGATGTCGGCGGCTTTGGGTCGTTTTGTATTTTTTTTTTTACCCTTGTGAAATCATCCAATGACTTCTCCCGCCCTGGGCGGGGCGGAAGGGAGTGTCAGACTTTTACTGACTAAAACCCATTCATGTTCCTTCCTGTGCCCTTTGCGTTCCGGGGGCGCGGTATCTCTTTCGAACAACCCGCAGCCCCGGCAGGCATCGGCCCTCAGAGGCTCCTTCCTTTGCTGACATCTCTTTGAGGCGCGCCTGGAACACGAACGCGCGGCGACACGGCGTTGTTTTGTATTGCCACCGACCTCTGAAGCTAAAGTTATTTTTCACTTTTGAGTTTTCTTCTTTTTCAGTCTTCTGTATAAGTAAATAGTTTTTATTTCTCGCTTATTCGTATCAACTTCCTGTCATCCAAATCCATGAAGGAACAGTAACACTACGTAATTAACAAGACACCACTTAAAAGGCACAAGAAAGCAGAATATGCAATATCGTTTACTTTTTGATGGAGTCGAACTGATGATGAAGACCATAAGACCTATAGTGACCCTTTGAGGAGTTTTGTGATGAGAAGCTGATTTCAGATGCTCTATTGATCGGGGTATTCGTTTATGTCCTAATTGAGGAGCGTCAGAACAAAAACCGATAAATCACATTTTGTTATTTTTTTTTTTTATGATGCCAATTGGTTGTTCTCGTACATATCTTGCTTTATGGTTAATGTAACCTGATCGCAAACTGATAAATCCACTCTAAATCCGACCACGAAATACCCGGATCTGAACATAAACCGATAATTACATCAATCGTACTAAACAACGATGGCGATCGGAACAGATATCGATAAATCCCTAACATTTTTCATTGTTGACTCTTTTGATTCTGTCAAAAACCGATATATCTAATTTCGAGTTTCTCATGACAAAACCATAAACAATTGTAGGATACTGTAATGTAAAGCGGCCTTATTTTTAAATTTGACAGGTGATAGCTTGACATTGACGTTGTCGCAGTTACTTGTCAGAAATAACCGCGTATTGTTATTGTGGTTGTCGGCTTTCAAACCGTAACATAATGTTTAAATGTTTTTAAACTATCAAGTTGTTCTTCGCAAGTAAACTAATGATGATGGAAGATTTAGGTAATCCTGTTGTAGCAGACATTAATCAAGGAGCTCGAAAAAAAACGAAGGGCAAGCGTAGAACTGCTTTGGAACGGGAGAATAGGTACTTACCTTTGTATTATTATTTTTAGTAACCCCGTCAATAACATAACATAACTACACGTTCGTCTAGTCTATCTAAGTGTCTGAAATTGGTAAACCAAAGGATTAAAGGTTTAACATACTCTAATTAATGTTTATCTGGGGGCACGGTAGTGACCCCGCCAAGTCGAGTGTTTTATTTTCATGGTTTCAACATTTTGTATTTGGTTGTTTAAGGTACCGTGATACTGATCCATTGGCAATAAATTTTGAGTGGCCATGTTCGCACAATTCCAATAAACTTCAATGCAAAAAGATGTCTGTCCGCTATATTTTAAAAAATAGGCAAAATTTTTTTAATAAGCGAAATAAAGTCGATCAGGATGTCTATTTGACACGTCTGATCGCACCGTACGCTCCAGAACGACGTCGACAGAGCAAAGTGGAATCATCAAAACGCAGGACTCGCCTCATGAGCGCGACATACTTTCTCAATGACAAAGGTAATAAAAATAGACCCGTTTGTAAGTCTATGTTTATGAAAACCTTTTCTTTAAAAAAAGACCGCTTGCATCACATAACTAGAACGGTGTTTGACGGAAACATTCCCAAAGAAAATCGCGGTGGCGACCGGAAGTCAGCAAAATCTGCTGCTAAAAAGGATAGTCTACGTCAGTTTATACGAAAATTACCTGCAAGCGAAAGTCACTATAATAGATCGAAATCTCGAAGAATTTATTTATCATGTGACTTGAATCAACGAAAATTAAGGCAAATGTACAATGATTCGGTTCCTCAAGACCTCCGTGTGACAAAGACCATGTTCCAGAAGGTATTTTCTGAAGATTTCAACATCGGATTTAAGAGTCCTGCTTCTGACGCCTGTAGCACTTGTATCTTATTAAGTAATAAAATAAAAATAGCTACTGACCCTGACGATAAACGCATTCTGATGGTGCAAAAAAGGGTTCATAATTTACGGGCCAAAGCGTTCTATAAGCTATGCAGAAATGATGATCCTGACTCGGAAAATTTTTGTTTCGACTTACAACAAGTCCAACCACTGCCTCGGACACCCATTCAAGAGTCTTTTTATTCTCGACAGATTAGCTATTACAATCTTTGTTTCGTGGGTATGGACTCGAGAAATCCTCGTTTCTATCAATGGTCTGAAGATCAAGGTGGAAGAGGAGCCACTGAAGTTGGATCGGCACTCTTGCATCACTTAAATTCTTTGAATTTAGAGGGCAAAAGAATGTTGCGTTTATTTTGTGATGGCTGTGGCGGCCAAAACAAAAATTCGCATATAGTCCACTGTCTTATGTTTTGGCTCGTCAATGAATCCCCAGAAAATATTAAAGAGATATATTTGACATTTCCCGTACGTGGTCATAGTTTTCTACCCGCCGATCGTGTTTTCGGCAGAGTAGAAAAGGCGGTTAAAACCGTTCCAGTAATTACACAAAAGGAAGAATATCAAACGATTTATAAGAGACATGGGGTTGTTTTATTGCTAGAAGAAGATTGGAGCTTGAAGGATGTCAAATCTTTGGAAACATATTATAAAAAACTCGAAGGAATGAGGGACTTAAAACGTATTCATTTGAAAAAATATAATGTTATTCAGGGACGAGGAACAAGGAGACAAACTAAAACTATATATGAGGTGAGAACCTTCCGCAATTTGGTTAACGAGTCTGATCAAGAAAGAAAACGGTTTAGCATCTTAAAATCAAGAAAGACACATCCCCAGTCAATGGCACCACTTAACGTAAACAAATGTCTAAGTGCTCTGAAGAAAGCAGACGTAAAGTCTCTCATGGTAAAGCAATTTGGTGACGACTGGGAGAAAGATGAAACTTTTTCTTGGTACAGAACGTTATTGAGTGAAAATTCCACTGAACCTGTTGATACAGAAGCAGATGTTCCTGACAACCATGAACGACATGATCATGATTCTGATTGCGATTGCCTGGAACCAGAAATAGCGATAATAGTTTAAGTTTTTCATTTAACCTAAATAGCCATTAAGCTTTTAGTTAATTAAAGTATGATGTGATTTTAAATAAAGTTGTTTGATTGGAAACCACCTAATCTGGCTTTAGAAATACTGACGCATGTTCAGCCGCATTTTATCAAGCTCTCATATTCCTACCAGCGTTTTATCAAATACCGATATATCCTACAGAGTTTTATCAAAAACCGATATATCCAGTTGGTTTGGTCAATAACCGATATATCCATTTTCTTTTTTTTTATAATTCAACAGGTACCACAATCACGAATGCATAATTTAGGTTTCCAAACAGTGATTCTAACACCAATAAATTGATGGATTTCGTTCAACTCTAAATTAGAAAACCATGTACTTGGCCGTATTTTTACATTTTTCCACAAAAAACACAAATGAGATTTATCGGTTTTTGTTCCGACGCTCCTCAATTCTACTGGTGGCAATCAAAAACTGAGCAATTTGCTGCTCCCTCGAGGTGCAATTCTGTTTATCACTCCGAAGATCCTCATCTAATCTTCACCAAATTTTAGTGGGACTACCTTTTTGTTTTTTTTTTTTTTGGTGGGTGGGAAATCATCCAATAAGCTGGTGCATATATAAGCATGGTGAGCTACCCATTGCTCACCGTCCACAGGCCCGTATCTACGGTGGCCGGGAGTCGTCTCGCGGCTCCCGACGTCCGGAGCGTCTACCGTGGCGGCTGGGACGGGAGACTCTGCCTCAACCGTCCCGCCGCCTCCTTCTCAAGCATTACTGCCTCGCAGAAGGAGGAGTGGGACTACCTTTGAGGTAACCCTTTTCAAACAAAAAGATAATTTTGCAAATTCGTCTATATACGACGGAGTTATGCCCGGAAATTCCAAAATACAAAATTTCTATTTTAAATAATTTTAATTATATTATTTATTAACTGCCTCGTTAGCATAGTCGTCCTAAGCGCGACTGCTATGCTAGAGGATTTGGTTTCGATTCCCAGGTCGAGCAAAGTGTTATTGGGTTTTTCTATTTAATTCTCAATAGCAGCTCGGAGTTGGAATTTGTGCCCGGTTAATGGCAATAGGCTCGCCCCTATTACATGGGACCTAAAACATACCGACGAACTGTGGGTGTACATTGGTACACCTCTGCCTAACCCTCCAGGGAATACAGGTGTGATGGTATGTTATAAAATTCCGAATTGACAACCTCCTCTTATTTGAAGTCGATTAAAAAAACCAAAGTCTGTTCCCGCCGTCTGTACGCTTACATTTCAAGATCGTATAGTCTAATTTCCCCGGTATTGGAAACTACAAATTTTGATTTCCCTTTTGGCCACTAGATTCTGATACTCCGAAATTATTATTTTCAAAGGTGTGCCCCTACTATAGAAAGGTCGTTAAATTATTAAGTAGGTTTGGCAATGGATGATCCTTTCAGTCTAAGGTTTGATTTGAATATTACATCGAGTTTGGAAGTATGCATGATCTTGTCAAGTTAACTTTGAGCTCCATCCGTCTTTGGAGGTATGAGAAACAGGGTGTAAAGTCTCTCATCCCCCATAGAAAAGGGAGGATCCTCCGACCAGACGGGTGTTGTGTCTGGTGGGCTACTGCCCGACGGTTGTTGTCGGGATTTTGTATATATGTTAAACGTCGCGGCGAACTTTGATATCGCGATCTAGGCAACGTTAGTTCGCATGCTGAGCGATAGATGTCGCTACATCACTCCCCTCCGAGACCGGAGGTCGATAGTCGGAGCACGATGAGTCGTCCATACATCTTGTGATGCGTGCCGGGCCAGTAGAGGGTTCCAGTGAGTCGGAACCGGATGCCGCAAAGTTCACGGTGAGTCGGAACTGTCTGCGGATGAGGCTGAGGGTGATGACCAGGAATGCGCGTCCGCTGCATGCTGGTGGTCAGGAAACCCGTTGAAGCCGAGGGTGCTGGCTGGCTGTGTTACTCGGTGCTCGAGAGCTTGAAGAAGTGATGGCGATGACGTCTGCACGAAGTAGCACGAAGGCTGCAACTGTTGATCACGTCGGGGTCACCAGTTTGGAGGTATGAGAAACAGGGTGTAAAGTCTCTCATCCCCCATAGAAAAGGGAGGATCCTCCGACCAGACGGGTGTTGTGTCTGGTAGGCTACTGCCCGACGGTTGTTGTCGGGATTTTGTATATATGTTAAACGTCGCGGCGAACTTTGATATCGCGATCTAGGCAACGTTAGTTCGCATGCTGAGCGATAGATGTCGCTACACGTCATCCCATCATAACTCGAAAGGTATCGAGAAGCAAAAATGGTAAAAGATTAAAAATTAATTCGTGAAGTTTTACTTTAGAACTTCACGAACATGATTTGTTGTGGATTTGAAGGTTGTGGTTTGAGAGCGGAGTATTGAATGATAGACGAGTTTTTTGACCTACAGCGGCTCTAAATATTTATCTTTCTATTCTATATTGGGTAACTGCCTCGGTAGCCTAGTGGTCCTAAGCGCGACTGCTACGCTAGAGGTCTTGGGTTCGATTCCCAGGTCGAGCAAAAAGTGTTATTGGGTTTTTCTATGAACTTCTCAGCAGCTGCTCGGAGTTAGGATTCGTGCCCGGTTAATGGCAATAGGCTCGCCCCTTATTACATGGGACCTAAATATACCGGCGAACTGTGGGTGTACATTGTTACACCTCTGCCTAACCCTTCGGGGAATACAGGCGTGAGTGAGTGAGTGTCTATATTGGGTAAATGACACCACAACTGCTTCGTTAGCCTAGTGGTCCCAAACGTGACTGCTACGCTAGAGGTCTTGGATTCGATTCTCAGGTCGAGCAAAAAGTGTTATTGGGTTTTTCTATGAAATTCTCAGCAGCTGTTCGAAGTTAGGATTCGTGCCCGGTTAATGGCAATAGGCTCGCTCCCTATTGCGTGAGACCTGAACATACCGGGGATTTGTGGGTGTACATTGTTACACCTCTGCCTATCCCTTCGGGGAATACAGGCGTGATGATATGTGTATGTGTGTGTAAAAACCAAGATTTTGTAAAAACGAATTTGAATAGAGTGTCCATGGAGTTTCTTGCTCGTTCTTCTCCATAGAGACCAACGTTTTGGAACGAGCAACTAGCTTCAACTTTTAAATGTAACTTCTTGACAATTCAAAAGTGCCTGTAAATGGTCTAATTGAAATAAATGCTTTGACTTTGACTTTGAATAAATAAACTATGACACTTACAAATAACATGGCTTCCTATGGGTAAAATTTTTTCAAAATTAGTTCAGTAGATCCAGAGATTACCCCCTACAACCTCACAAACTCACAAACTTCACCTCTAAATAATATTAGTATAGATTAAAAAAACCTTGGTTGTTCCCTGACTTAAAAAACTTTCTGAATAACATCGCTTAAATAATGAACTTTGCTCTTATTTTATATTTTCAGGAAATAATTCTTTTGTTATGAAAAAGTTACAGTTTAAAAGTAATGGCTGTTATGTTATTTTCCTCTAAATATTTACACTTGCCTTTGCCTGCGGTTTCGTCCGCCTTGAAGTTGATATACTTAGCAAGTCTTCATCTACTTAGCCTTTTTCCCAACTATGTCAGGGTCGGCTTCCAGTCTAACCGGATGCAGCTGAGTACCAGTGTTTTACATGGAGCGACTGCCTATCTGACCTCCACAACCCAGTTATTGGGCAACACTATACCTCTTGGTTAGAATGGTTGTCAGACTTCCCGGCTTCTGACTATCCGTAACGACTGTCAAAGATCTACGAATGACAACCGAGACCAACGGCTTTACGTGCTTTATAAGGCACGGGGGTGTCACACCACCAACTTCCAAACTCCGGGCTGCTACTGAGAAATTCCTTATGGAAAAATCTAATAACACTTATTGCTCGACCCGGGAATCGAACCTCCGTGCTCATGAGTCGCGCTGGCGACCACGAGACCAACGGGGCAGTCCTACTACCTATACTTAGCAAGTATACTTATAAAATAATACCAGTTAATTTATCGCTCCAAGAGGATTTTGTCTTGCAAAATCCTCTTCTCATACAGAGAAGACACGAGGATTGATCACCACGCCTGCTCAAGGCGGATTGGCGATTTCAGACTTATATTATTTACAAGTCCAGGTTTCCTCACGATGTTTTCCTTCACCGATGTCAGTGATGGCCGAGATACACTTAGAAAGTACATATGAATTAAAAAAATCATATCGGTACCTACCCGGTATCGAACCGCCACCACCACCTCATAAACCACTGGAATATGAAGACATTTCTTTGTTATTTACATTTATATTTTTGTCTATGTTGAGTCCTTCTCCTGCACTTGTCGGTTCCCAAAACAACCCTTTAAGGGGCTATCCGAACACAGGACACCGTAAAACACCCATTTTTTGTCTCACAGTCTGGCGTATTGGTACATATTACAAGCCTGGAAAAAATTGAGTGTATTGTCAAGGGTTCAAATAATAGACTTACCTGTAAATATTTCATGAAAGTATAACAGAGTCATGGTAAAAAAATGGTAAAGGATAAAAATGTTTGTTTCGTCGCATCTCAGAATCTTGAGCGTAAACTATATAATTTTATGTAATGACATTATAGGGAATTTCATGAACTAAAGACATACCTATAAATTATTCCACTGAGCCGTGTATTTTTCTCACAATTTAAAGAAAACTTCAAAATTACTGTTATTTTTGTGGTTATCCGATTCAACTAACATCAAACGTATTGCAAATTTGAACCTTATTTGTTGCCGCGATGCGTTAATGTCAATTACCTAAACATTTGCTTACGACAGGGCCTTAAGGGGTGGAAACCCGTAAATGATCCCAGTAACCCTACATCTCTGTTTCCAAAAGGGTTGACCACAGGAATGTAGCAATTTTACGAGTGAGTAAGTAAAAACTTTTTCGACCCTTTTAAGAAGTCTAAGGCTTTATATACACCGCCGCGGAAATTGTCAGAATATTTCTTTTTAACCTCGGACGCAAAAACAACGGGGTATAAGTTTGACGTGTCTGTGTGTGGGTCTGTTTGTAGCATCGTAGCTCCCGAGCGCATTAACCGATTTTGACTTTGTTTTTTGTGCGGGAGTGTTCTTAGCTTTGTTTGATGGAAATCGGTTCAGCGGTTTCAAAGTTATCAGTTCTTGTGTTAGCTATGGTAGTGATTATTTTCTTCTGTCGGGGGTTACTCAAAATTTTTATTTTTTGTTATAATTTTGACATGTGTATCTGTGGTACCGTAGCTCTTAAACGGGTGAACCGAATTGAATGCCGTTTCGTTTATTTGAAAGTTGGTTTCCTAGCAATGGTTCATAGATATATTTTATTAAAATCAGTTCAGCCGTTTCAAGGTTATCAGCTCTTTTGTTAGCTGCGGTAGGGATTTTTATTCTTCTGTCGGTGGTTACTTAAAATTTAAAATCGTATTACTTGTTAGCTTTTAGTAACAATCGCATCTAATCTTAGAATAATCTTCAATGATGCTTTAATTTTGAGATTGAGTGGTTCATTTTTATAGTGAATTCATTAGCTTCTCACGCCTTCCTCTGCGTTGTAATTTTGTTTCCACATTTTAAGTAACATATTTGGTGACTGCTCCTCTCCCGCGTGCCATAGCGTGATGTTATATAGCCTCTTACTCAGGAATAATGCAACTGTGTACTGGTGAAAGATTTTTTTAAATCGGTTCAGTAGTTTCGGAGCCTATTCGTTACAAACATGAAAACAAAGAAAAAAGTCTTTCCTCGTTATAATATTAGTATAGATATTTAGTGACTGCTCCGCTCTCGTTGTTCGTAGCGTGATGTTATATAGCCTATATTACTTAAGAATAATGTAGCTATCTATTAGTGTAAAAATGGTTAGAATCGGTCCAGTAGTTTCGGAGCTTTTTGATACAACTAAACAAACAAAAAAAAAAGTTTTCTCTTTGTAAAATTAGTACAAATAGTTTGTTACAATACGGTTGTTATGTTATATTCCTATGAATTCTTACGGATTCGAGAGAATCGAATCCTGGGAAATCCTACAAGGATTCAGTTCCGTTCCACGGCTGTGTGAATGAAGCCTAACGAACGGACAACGCTTAAATATTTCCTGTTTATTTTTCGAATGTTAAAAGGGTTGAGCAACGCCGTGATGGACCAGTGGTTGAGACACCCGACTCTTATTCACGAGGTAGTGGGTTCTCAACCGGGCACGGGCACTAATGTGACTTTTTCAATTCATATGCACTTTCTATGTCTATCTTGGACATCACTGAGGAAATCTGGCTTTTAAGTAAATAACACACCATCACGCCTGTATTCTCCGAAGGGTTAGGCAGAGGTGTACAGACGTACACCCACAGTCCGCCGGTATGTTTAGGTCCCATGTCTTAGGGGACGAGTCTATTGCCATTAACCGGACACAAATCTTAACTCCGAGCTGCTACTGAAAATTTCATAGAAAAACCCAATAACGCTTTGCTCGACCTGGGAACCGAACCCAAGACCTCTAGCGTAGCAGTCGCGCTTAAGACCACAAGGCTAACGAGGTAATCACTTTAAAGAAAAATGAGTCTGGAATTGCCAATCCGCCTTGAGCAAGCGTGGTGATCAATGCTCGTGCCTTCTCTGTATGAGAAGAGGGCTTTGTCCTGCTGTGGGATAATAATAGACTGGTATGGTTATTGAAGTAAAACTTCTTTACGCACGCTTGACTTGGGGAGTAAGCTAGTAAATGCTTGACGAGAGCGTTACGTAAATGAGTGTGATCGGCCGAACCGAAGTTGAGAGGGAGATATAAGTTAGTGAAGATAGAAAGAGAGAGAGTTACGTTTCGCACATTACTGTAGGAGGAAGAGAGAGCAGTGCGCGCGCTCATTTTCTTTCTCTCTTCCTCGAATGACACACTAAAGCACACGTGTCTTTTTTTGTTTTAAAGGGATGAGTAGATAATAATGTATATATATTTCGTCGCAAGCGATTTCAAGATGACAACACTATCTAAATTTCCCGCCAAAATACGTGGACAGAGTCGATTTAGAATGCTAGAATTCGAATTGCTGTAGCGGACACCGTATAGTCCAGATCATACGATCGAAACTGTCACGTTCACCGTACAAGCCTTTGTTCTGTTCTACTTATTGTGTTGTTCTACTTAATCACGGAATAAACGTGACTCTGCTTTTCAAAATCTACGTTTTACTGGTTTGCCCGAGTACCCACCTACTTCATGGACCCTGTATCAAGAAACGTCGACGATGAGCCTGTGATCGCTACGCCCACGCTTACGCCGTCATATATATAGCCACTGCTCCGTTGGTCTCTTGGTCGCCAGCGCGACTGCAGAGCTCGGGTTTTTGGATTCAATCCTAGGTCAGGCAAAGTGTTATTGTGTTTTTCCATTAGGAATTTCTCAGCAGCAGTCCGGAGTTTAAAAGTTGTTGGTGTGACACCACCGTAAGATCTCTCCTCGGTCGTGTCGTGCCGTCCCATCGGACTATGAGAGTGAGGGAAGAGGGAGTGCACCCGTGTTTGCGCACACACTTGTACACTATAATATCTCCTGCGTACCTGGCTAGTCTGCATTGAGATTGATCGCTGTGACCGAAGTTCTTTCGGGAGAATATAATATAAGACGGTGACTAGTAGTAGTAGAGCTCTTAGTGAAGCAGCTTGTCCGGGAAAGTACTACCACCATACCTAATTCTGACGCAAAGCAGGGTTGATGTGTTCCGGTTTGAAGGGTATGGGTGCTGGTGTAGTTACAGACACATGACACATTTCAACTTTGTCTCTGGGATGGCAACGCATTAGCAAGGCCTCTGGTATTGCAGATGTGTATCGGCAGCGGTGACCACTTAAGATTAGAAGGCCGTTGGCTTGTTTGCTATCTAGTGATATAAAAAAAAAACATGAAATTAAAACAATCATATCATTCATATCACATATTTTATTCTAAAATCATTCAGTCTTATATATAAATAATTATTTTATACTATCGAAAAATATTATAATTATATTTTTATATAAACTTAATTATATTTCACATAAACTTGTATAACTATGTTATTAATAATTACTTAAATTCTATCTTTACAATATATTTTCGCACATACCATCACGCCTGTACTACCCGAAGGGTTAGGCAGAGGTGTAACAATGTACACCCACAGTTCGCCGGTATGTTTAGGGCGTATGTAATAGGGGGCGAGCCTATTACCATTAACCGGTCACAAATCCTAACTCCGAGCTGCTACTGAGAATTTCATAGAAAAACCAAATATTACTTTTTGCTTGACCTGGGAATCGAACCCAAGACCTCTAGCGTAGCAGTCACGCTTAGGCTAACGAGGCAGTTACCCAATACAACAATACAAAACATACAATACATTATCTAGTCATTAAAAATAATTAACTCTATGATTTACCTAAATAATCATATAATAAATTGCTAATTTAGTTTTGAACCATTTGGGGTTGAAACACTAGGGCCATTGGGTCTGAGCGCTCATCTAGTTTTTCGGGACATTACCAAGCGACTGGTCGACTGATCACGTGACCAAAGGGCTGGTCTTTTCTTGGGCCAAAGAATCAGCATTGCCATACAACGTGGCAATGCTGCCAGCCTTTTGGGCACTTGTCCCATTGACAGCGATGCGTATGAGTTTCTTGATGGCCTATAATCTATATATTTTTTTTAATAAATTGTACATAATTTGTAATTAAATTATTATTTATAAGTTTTTTGTTTGAATAATCAAAAATGTTTTAGAGTGAAATAATTAACTAGCTTTTACCAGCGTCTTCATCTGCGTAAAAGTAATTTAAACTATAAAATATATCCTATGACAGTCTGCAATAGTGTTACTATCTATCAATGAAAGAATTATTGTAATCTGAGCAGTACTTCTTGAGATTACCTCTTACAAACTTTACCTCTTCATTATATTATTTTATCAAACTATATTAAAAATATTACACTAAAATTATATACATACGTGTCTGAATAAGCACGTGTCGCCTGGCCCCGGCTGTCATTCGTAGATCTTTGACAGTCGTTACGGATAGTCAGAAGCCAGGAAGTCTGACAACCAGTCTAACCAAGAGGTATCGTGTTGCCCAGTAACTGGGTTGTGGAGGTCAGATAGGCAGTCGCTCTATGTAAAACATTGGTTTTTAACTGCATTCGGTTAGACTGGAAGCCGAACCCGACATGGTTGGGAAAAAGGTAGGCAGATTAATTGACTTAAATTATAATTATACAAGATATTTTGCGGTGCTTAACATTAAATAAATTTATGAATAACCTAAATAATATAGATTACAACGAATACATATAACACTTAATTAGTGAGAACAAAAAAAAATCACGCATGTTTCTTTCTCATTAACCCCTAACGCAAACACGACGGGGTGTTTTTGGCACTGCTCACTCGAGTGGCAATTCCTCTTAACAAACACAGAGGCTGTCATGAAAGACTTACTTCCTAAGTTTATCTTGGACATCACTGACATCGGTGAAGGAAAACATCGTGAGGAAACCTAAACTTATAAATAATACAAGTCTGAAATCGCCAATCCGCCTTGAGCAAGCGTGGTGATCAATGCTCGTGCCTTCTCTGTATGAGAAGAGGCCTTTGTCCTGCAGTGGGACAATAGACTGGACTTTTATTATAGCGAGCTTCAAGCTGCAAAAATCATTAGCTTGGTTAACAATAAGTTAATCACTGTAAAAGAGTGATATATTTCCAACTATTTATCACCAGAATCAACGGAAATTTACTCTCATACATAATTAGTGGGCCATAACAAATTAAATTTATTGTCACTCGCTTTGTGATCAAAATCTTCTATAATTGTGTACTTATTGTCAACAGTATATGGCTCTTTGACTTCTATATGATTACCATATTTTTCATCAATATAATTCTTAACTACTTTTCTTATCTCTTCTATATCGTACTCATTTAGATTATTGACGATTGGCATAAAATTATTAACTGATAGATCCTTAAATTTCAATTTTAATTCAGCTTGAGCGGTTTTTAAATTAGATTTCCACACTTTTAAACCTATTGATGGATTATTTGTTTCTATTGTATTTCCATCGCTCGGTTCTTTCTTTATTATAGCAATATTGCCTAAAGGTAATGTAACTTCTCCATTTTTATTATCTTTAAGACTTTCTTTCTTGTTAATATAATTAATTAGGCTTGTTTTAAATTCATTATCTTCATTAATATTGCCTGTACTAATTGGTATTTCTATAGTATTTTCTTCGTTCAATTCTAGATCTTCTTGTGAAGGGTTAGGATCTGATTTGGTTTGTAAAGGTGTTGTCCTCTGTATTGGGGTTTGAAACTGAGAGATTTGAGGTACATAGAATTCTGAACTTTCTTGGAAAGCCTTAAGATCTGATTTGGTTTGCAGAGGTGTTGCTCTCTGTATTGGTGACTGGTACTGAGGAATTTGAGGTTCAAGGAATTCTGGACTTTCTTGTAAAAGGTGAAGATCTGATTTGGTTGAATAGGGTGGTGTCCTTAATGTTGGACTCTGGTGCTGAAGCATTTGAGGTTCAAGGAACTCTGGACTTTCTTCGAAAAGGTTAAGATCTGATTTAGTTTGACGAGGTGCTGTTCTAAATATTGGAATCTGGTGATGAGGGATTTGACATTCCAAGAATTCTGTGGGATTACCAGAAAAGGGAAGACCAGGACTTTGACGAATGTTCGAAGGAGGAACAGCATCGACAGAGGACTGAGCTACTATAGATGAATACATCTGTGGAGGTAGTCCTAGATTTTTAGCTATTTGTGAAGATTTAAAAGCGGATGGTATTTGGTAAGTTTTATAACCTGAGTACTTAATATCTTTAATATTATTGCACGGATATAAAGGGGGAAGAGTTTCAGGAACTTCGATAGCAGTAGGAGCATATTTGAGCAGAGGATTCGATTCTAAGTAAGGCTGTCGGTAATTCCTAGGACTACATACAGGGATTGCAGGATTTTTAAAAGAAGAGTCTAGTATTTCAGGGTAATGTTCATTTGGTCTTAGAGTGGCAGTATCCGGGTTAGTAACCGGTTCAAAATGATTTGTAGGTATGTTAGTAAAATGTCTACCAATGTCTGGGTATGCTGTCATAGATGGACTTGTAAGATCTGGATGAGAACCTACAGGTTTATTAGTAGGTTCAGTATAAACTTCTGAATTAGCTCCTATGTGATTGTTTTCATAAAAATGGTCTAGTTTTGATAATCTATGTGGGCTTGGTACTATTTTATTATTAAAAGGAAAAATTACGCCATTCAATTCTGATAGACATGCCGGCGAACTGTGGGTGTACATTGGTACACCTCTGCCTAACCTTTCGGGGAATACAGGCGTGATGGTATGTGTGTGTGTCAATTTTGATAGATTTTTTTCAAATGGTGTAGCTTCAGAAATTTCAGGTATATTTTTATTTGATCTCGTATTGTCATGGTCATAATCATTTGAATTTTGAGCTTCTGCGTATTCTGTATAAGGTTCTAATTTAAACAAAGGATTTACAGGAGGTATTTGGTTTACAAGATCCACTTTCAAAGGTAATTCAGATTTAGACAATTCAGGTTCGTTAAGATAATTGTACACTTCTTGTGAAGTGATTTTATTAAAAGGTCGATTATATTTATTAAAAAGAAGTGGTAAACTTTCTGTCTCTGGCGTCACTTCTATAGGTTCTTCAAGAGGCAAGGGTTCTGTGAAGACTGGTGATTGAAGCCAAGTCATACGGTCAAGTAATGGTCCGGTCAACGGAGGCCCAATAAAGGATGACGCCGAGACTAATGGTGATGATGATGTATAAGAAACTGGAGGACCTTGGGTTAGTTTTTTATATTCTTGTGGAGTCATGTAGACTGGTGATTGTGGGCGTGGTGTAGGTGGTAGTGAAGATGGTAACTGCTTGTAAGCGGGCGAAGGGTAGTCTGTATTTACTAAAGAAGTGTAAGATGGTGTTCTTGAAGATACGTTAGTATAAAGTGGTGCCATCATACTTGGTGAGTAGCTAGAGATTAAGGGATTAATTGGAATATGATTTGAATAATCTATAGGTTCAAGGTCACCAGTAGATGATAATGCTGGAGTGGTCAATAATGGAACCGTTTCTGTAGGATACTGTGTAGTTTGAGAGAATTTGTGTTGCGAAGGCAATAAAGTACGAGAAGGTTGTAATGTTGAAGAACATCTAGGTTTCAAAGTTGAAAGATACGGTCTAAGCTGGCTGTAACTAATTGGTGACGGAGAGAATCTATCCGTTAAATCAGGCATAATTTCATATGGTACTGTTTCTTCTGTAGGTTTTGCTTCTAAATATTCTGGAGATAGTGGATATGAATCTGAGGCAGAAATTGATGAAACTTCTGTAGGTTTAACGGTGTTAGCCTTCGATGAAAGTCTTGGTGAACTTTCTAGAATGTTATAATTTGAATATGAAGGTGTTAGAGTAGGGATTGGTGATTGATATTTGTTTAATAATGGTCTTAAAAAGGGGCTAATTGACGCCGGATTATTTGGTACTGCAGAGACGAGAGAGTCAGGTAGACTAATATATTTACCGTTAATGGAAGAAGATGGAGGGTATTTTTCAGGAGTAACTGGTTTAAGAGCAGATCGAGGAACTGGGAGTAATGGAGCATAGTTTTGGAAGGTGCTAAGTAAATTGGTGGCTGGCAATAACTGTGGAATACTACTGATTTGAAATTTACAATATTTTAGAGGCAAAGATTCTGTTAAAGGTATTGAAGATGGAGAATGTAATGGAACTGGAGAAGTAATTGGAGAAGAATATGAATTTAGAGACTTTGGACAAATATCTAGAGGTTGTAAGATATTTGATAAAATAGTGCTATTTAAATGTGCTATACAGTCATTTGAAACTGGATACGATGGTGCTTTCGAAACAGGTTTAAAATCTGGATTTATGAATGGATATCGATCTAAAGATGATGAATGGATTGAAGGATCGTGCGCAGGAGTATATGGAAGACTAAATTGAGGTAATATAGGTTTTTTTATTTGCCGATAAGGTAATTTTTGTAACGGTAACGAAGTATAGCTTATTGCTGGAACATATTGAGAGGTAATTGGTGATGATGGTTGAGTTGTATATGGTACGTTAGGAAGTGGTTGAACGGGGTAAGAATCTGGAGGCTGTAGTGGCTGAGTAAGATATGGCAATGATGATAATGGCACCGAGTATTGGCCGTTCGATGACTGTGGTTTTGGGTTTAATATGACTTGAGCAGGAACTGTCTTTTCCGAAGGTCTGCCAGGCGTAAAGTTCAGAACTGTTGCTGGAAGTTCTGTCAAGGCAAGTGAAGGTAGACTAAACCTTGGAAAATTGCAAGAAGGTGCAAATTTATTTGTTGGTGTTTGGTCTCTATCCGGAACAAAAAATAGTGATGAAGGTAGCATTTGATTTGTCATTGCCTGTTTTGCAAAGTATGGAGTGGGCTCAGAGGAAGCTACATTTGAAAGAGGAATTGTGGGAGCTGATGCTGGTAAATAATATTGTGGTGTAGAAGATGACCATTGTGGACTATTGAGATTTTTAATAGGTTGAACTATATTATTGAATGATGGCAACACATTGTATGGTGTAGTCACTGGAGGACTCTTGAACACGCTTTTTTGTGAATAAGTAAGTGCGGTTGGTGGTGGAATATATGGTTGATATTGAGCTGGTTCTTCTTTCAGTGGTGCGCATTCTGTTGGTAATAGTGAAGATATGTATTTGGGTGATATTTCAGATTTTATCTTTTTCAAACTTGGACCAGTAATTGGAACTTCTATAGGAGTAACATATTGATTATATATCGGTGTTTGTAAAGGTCTTAAAAAGCCTTGACTTGAATATGTTTTTATTTGAGGCTTGTTGTATGTTTGTGGTTTTGAAATATAATTATCTGGAATATACGGCACAGTTGGTGATTGTGTGGCTGGTTTACTAATTGATGATGGCACAGCCATACTGCAAGAACCCGATGGGAATTGTGAAAAATCTGAAGTTACTTGTGGAGAAATAACATTCCTTAACCGTTTTGGATCAATAGGTAATGACGGTATGTCCTGGCTAGATGCAGAATAGTACGGATAAGATAATAATGTTTTTTTGCTGATAGGTATTATATTGTATGGACTTCTAGATATATCTGTACATGGGTTAGGTATTAAAGGTAGGGATGGAGGGAAGTTAGGTGAAGGAATTGACGGTGATATAGGTTTTAGTAATGGTGTGTAAAAGATTGATGGCAGAATTGCAGGTGGGACTTTCAGAGGCTTGAAAGAAGGTACAATTGGTAGATTTTCAAAGGTTTCTTGAACAGGCTCATTTAATGGTAGTAGAGGCAAAAATTGTGGTTCTGAATATTGTTTTAATGGTTTATCTAGGATTGCGGGTGGAACTTTCCGAGGCTTGTAAGGAGGTACCAGTTGTGGATTATCAAATATATTTTCTTGAGTGGGGTCTATTAAATATGGTGAAGGTAATGATTGTTCAGCTAAATATGGTCTTAATGGTTCACCATATGGAGGAGTATATGGCGTGAGATCAGGACTTTGATAAGGCTCTGATTGCAGCTCTGGTTCCATACCAAGACAAATTTCAGGAGTACAAGGTAGAACACCTTCTGGTTCTAACAAATCTTTTTCTGATTCTTCTTTATCTATCTCTTCTGGTGCTAAAGTACATGAAAGAGATTCTAAGGGACATTTGAAATACTCTTCTTCGTAACATTTATCATCTCTGTCGTTACTGTATGTGCAAACTGTTTCTTCTAGATCATAAAAATAAGGCATTTCTTCTGTCAAAGGTGTTGGTTGTAAATTAGACTTTAAAGCTTCAGCACAAGGTACATTTTCCTTTGTTTGTGAATAACTTTGTAGCGGTATTCTTTTTGGATTTGGCTTTTGATAAGCATTTAAAAATTGGTTTCCTGCATCAAAATTTGGTAGTGTATTCAATAGTTTTAGTAATTGTAACTCTCGTATTGTTGGTTGAAGATTTAGGTTTGATTGCAAAGGTGTTTTGAATGGAAGGCTAGAAGCCACTGGTGATACAGGATTTAAATAAGCTGGTGAAAGATTCGAAGGTCTAGTGCTAGCAGGTATAGAACTAGGGTATAATGATAATAGATCAGTAGGCATTGATAGCAATGGACTGGTAGAAGGTAGAGTCAGTGGATTAGTATATGCCGAAGTTGATTTAGGTGCTGATCCACAAATTGGTAATAATATAGCTTGAAAGTATTCTGGTGGATACTTACTCATTAATTTAGGTGAGCAAGGATTTGTTTCAACTGAGAATGGTTTGGGAGGAACAGGCGAGTATAGACTAGAATATGTTGCAAATGGTTTATTTGGATCTGCTGGTTGTTTAGGTCTAGACTGGACTGTTTTTGGTGGATAAGGATAGTCTGATGGTGTTGTTTTTATAGGCATAAGTGGACTAGTTAAGGCTGGGCTAGTTGGATAAGGAGAGGTAGGTAACGGCGAAGGTATAAATGAGCTAGACAGATGAGGCGCATTTAAAGGTAATCCAGTAGCTGATACCGATGTTGGGTTAGCGTAAGATGGATGAGAATAAAATGGTAAAACTGGTCTCTTAAATGCATTTGACAGCGGCGTTAAATAGATAGAAGATATAGGTGTAAAGAATACTGGTGGTGGACGTGGAACTTGTGGCTTCCTGTCCAAAGATGAGTTGGGCACAACTGTTAGTGGTTCTAAGCAAGGCTCTGGCACTGGTCGCTGTAAAAATTCATTGCCAAACATGGGATGAGTGATTGAATCTGTTAATTGTGGAATTCCATGAATTTGTGATTCTAAACATGTTTCCGGGCATGCTGTAGGCAATGTTACTAATTCCGGGGGCGGTCCAGTTGTTTCAGAGAATTGTGGCCCTATTAGCTCTTTGGGATAAGGCTGTAAATTGCTTGGCATATTTGGTGTTTGTGCCATGTAGGGTATTTTCTGTGGTGGATTGTAAATTGATGATGGAATCATTGGATTTGTGGTAGGAACTGGTAAGACTGGACCTGTTTTAGTATTATCAGCATTGAAAACTGGTATAGCATCTAAGAATAATGGCGGTGGTGGTAATTGTGGTGGAAATGCTGGTGCTGGTAATGGTGGCGGTGGTAATGGTGGTTGTGGTAATGGTGGTTGTGGTAATGGTGGTTGTGGTAATGGTGGTGGTGGTAATGGTGGTCTACCTTTTTCAAACCCTGGAACAGTCGATGTTAAAGAAGATTGACTTAAAGGCAGAACAGACATTTCTTTCGGCAATTGAAAGGTTTCTTTATCTAGCAGAGACATCATTTCGTCATTTACAATTGGGTTGTGTCCTGAATTACAAACTGAAGGCTGTCTAAATGGAATAAGTGATGGGTGTTTTGGTAATGACGAAATATATTTGTTTAAAGGTAAAATGTTTGCAAGCGAAGCCAATTCCATTGGTGATAAAGGTGCATTGATTTCAGAAGTAAACAATTCAGGGTAAACTAAACTTTCAGCATTAAATGTTAAAGGTGCAATTGCATTAGCATTAAAAGGAGCAGTATTTAACATTTGTCTTAATACAGACGATGGTTGAGGAATATTTCGGAAATTGTGAGGCTGTGGTACTGGCCAATAATACATCAGAGGTTTCATTTGAAGAAATGGTGAAAATGGGGTATTTGAAGTTAATGTTTGGAAGTCTGAATTGCACACATTGGAACTGGTAGATGGTTTCAAGTGCATATAGTCTGACGATAGTAACTTAGAGAATTGAGTTTTGGATAAAGACGGTTGGGATTTATAAACTGACATTGGATTAGTGAATTTTGGTTGTAATTCTTCTTGATCATATATACAAGTCGATGGACACTCGTCTTCTGAATGAGAGGTGACAAAATCACTTGTTTCAAATACCTCAGAGTTGCTTACTGATGACAATTCTGTATTGTGATAACGTGAAAGCTTAGATTCCTCAATTCCACTTTCCAAATTTAATGAAGGTCCTATAAGAGATGAATCTAAAGGTATGAAAGTTTCTGATTGTAATTCTTCATTTATCATTTTAACTTCATCACCTGATAATGCCATAGTTGATAAACTTGGGCCGATTAGTGAGCTATCAAGATGGGTTTGGGCATCTACGACGTGTGACTCTATTCTACCTAGTGATTCCATTCCGTGATGTAAACTTGGACCTATCAAAGAGGAATCTAGTCGACTTTTGGAGTCTGAGGCGGAGAATGGTTTATGAATACCAGGAATTACTAAAGAACTTTCAAATTCAGATGCAGAATCTAGTACACTTGAAGTTCCTTTTAATTCTATTAAAGAGGAAGGGGAATCTAGTAAAGATGTCTTTCCAGATGTTTGAATTAGGTCATGAAGACTAGGACCTGTCAGTGAACTGTCAAATTGAGTGACATAATCTGAGTCTGACATTTCAGATGACATAATTTTATGCTGTACAGTTCCTGAATCTTTTGATGATAAATGTGAAAGTTTGCTAGCAATTGGTGAAAATTCGGGAATTGGTTCTACGATTTTGTAGTCTACTTCTTTCATTGAAATATCTGTAAGTCCGTTCAGTTTTGTGTCTTGAGTGTGTGTGTTAAGATTTAAGTTAGCTTTTGCTTGTGTATTTAATAGTGATGGCAATAATGATGGAGGTAAAATAATGCTTTCCAGTTCTTTATCTTTGATATCTGGATGCAGGAGAGTATCTTGTGATATAGGTACAGGATTGTATTCTGCAGCATTCATTGTAGTTTGAGAGCTTCCTGTGTTTAAATGAGGGCCAATAAGACTTGAATCCAAAGGAATCAAGCCAGGAGAATCTATTTCTGATCCCACTACGTTTGAGTGCAAATATTTACCTGGTTCATGTATCTTAACAGCTGGAGTCAGTGTTCTAGCAGGTTTTTTATACTGTACGGTTTCAGAATAGTCATATTCATTAACATAATCTAATTGAGATGAATCTAAATGAGTCAATTCAGTTAAGTCTGAGTCTGGTAGCATTTTATTGATACTTTGAATTTCACTTGACAATAATGGTTTGACTTCAGATATTTGTGACTTATGTGTATTCAATAATGAATTATCAAGCAATGAGATTGAAGGTTGATTTTTAAGTGCAGATTCAACTTGTGTTAATGATACTTTTGGTTGTGCTGAGAAAGCCTTGCTTTGAGATTTATTTAAATCTACAATCACTGGTGGGCTTCCTAATTTTAAATGAGGACCTATTAGTGATGAATCTAAAGGCGTCAAGAAAGAATCTGAATCTGTTTCTACCATCTGATGTTCTTTACTGAGAAAAGAATTTGCAGAAGATACTGTTGATAAATGTGGACCATTAAGAGAACTATCTAATATAGTGGCTTGACTTTCAAAGCTAGTATGTGGAGTTAGTGGTACTGTAGTCTGTAATGAAACAGTATTAATTTGGGCATCATGTGATTCTTGAATCATTGATGGGCTTTTTATGTTCAAATGAGGGCCTATCAGAGATGTATCTAAAGGCATCGGAGTTAAAAGGAACTCTTCATCCCCAGTTTTGTTCTCTTCATAACCAACGCTATTAGTTGTTTGTAAATGTTGGTTCCATTCTTTTAAATACGGTTTTGAGAGAGGCCTTTGACTAATTTTATCATCACAGTCTGTTCCTAGATTTTTAAGAATGTTTGTTAGAGGTATGCTATATTTTAATGAAAGAAACTGTAAGTCGCGTTCGAGAGCCAGTGATGGATTTGATTCTATTTGAACTGGTGGTGTGTGTACTGGCAAATTGGGTATGTAACTTGATGGTGATATTTCTATTATGTTATTGGATGAACAGGGCTCTTCAAGGTAAGATAAAGGAATAGGTTTTGATGGAGAGGGCCTGATAACTTTGTTTTCTATTATATTTTCTGGGGAGAAGTTGTCAATTACTGCGGGTGGATAGTTTTTTATACCTTGGTCAGGGATGATGGTAAAAGGAGAAAAAGGTAAGGTGTAATATGGAATACTGTTCCATAAATTAGGTGACAATGTATTTGGACAGAAGCTTGGTTTTAGTGACAGTGGATTTAAAGGTGAAAATGGAGTGTACGGTGTTAATGGTGGAAGTGAATGTGGTCTTGTTTCTTGTGGATAACCTCCAATGGTACATGGACAAGTTTGGCCTAAGGATAAAGGCAATGAATTAGGGACTGGTTGTGAAGGAGTTACAGGCAATAGTGGTCCTAAATACGGTAGTTTTAAGTATGGGTTTACAGTGTAAGGATAGGAAGGGTAGGGGCCGTTTCTGTAAGGAGAATATGGTATTATTGTTTGTTGGTTATCTAAAATAGGTGATAGTTCACCAGAGCTGGAGTCAAATGGTAATTGTTTTATGTATCCTAAGTTATTTTTAGTTGGTAAACTATACGAAGGCTGGGGGTTTTGTTGACTTGGAACAGGTAGAGTAAATGCGTCTTTAAAATTGCAAGGCGCTAATGACAAAGCGTTTTCTCTTAATTTAGAAATTGCAGCTATTCTGTTAAAAGTATTAGGTAATTGTGATGGTGAAGCTGAATGCTCTGGTACTATTACAGTATCATGTAAATGAAACGGTTCTGGAGATACTGATGTTTCTTGATCACCAAGTGAAGGAACACTATGATCTTTAAATAGAACAGTGCCGTCTGATAACTCTAGGCTACCAGAAAACTCCCTACTTCTGTTTGGTAGCGGTGGAATACAATCTTGTGCAGAATTTGTAAAACTTGGCAATCGCAGATCTTTACTACGTGAATACAAAGGTAGCGAACTAAACCCTTTATTCAGAGGTGAAGTCTCAGATCTCATATATTTGACTGGCGGCGCTGGTAATATTGGAGATTTATCTTGACATGTGTTAGGAGCGGTAGATGAATCCCCAGCCGAGGTATATGAATATATAGATGGATGTTCCAGGTCTAAATTCGATGGATTATCTAAGACGGCATACGCTGGAAAAGACTCCTGTAAATGTGAGTCAGTTTCCAAGACTTTGGCTAAGTCTTTTCCTAATATTGGAACTGTAGTGTATGTAGATAATGGTGTATTAGGAACTGGAGATAGTTCACGTGGAACAGCTTGTATTGGATCCAGTTGTGAGCCTGTGTAGTCTGATATCCTAGGAGTAGGATCTAAAGTTAATGGCAATAAATTTTTTGGAAATGGTTTTGCAGTTTGAAGAGCTGGTTTATCGAGTGGCGATAAATCGTTCCCTATAATATGGTTTTCTACTAGTTCAATAATAGAATCATCATCATTTTCATGTTCAGTTTCATGACAAGAAAATTCTATGTCGTCTAAATCAAGATCATCATTACTATTATTGTAATTACATTCTAAATCATCATGAGATGTACAATTTTCGTTATCGGTATTTTCTAGTAGTTCTAAATGATCATTTGTTGGATTGTCTAACTGCAATTCTACATTAAATGTTGCTTGATGATTTGGGTCGACAAAATTTCTTCTGCCACTCTCATTGGCGTTTACCGTGGTATCGTCTAATATTTTAGGAGTTAAAGTAGTTGGATTTAAATTGTTTTGCGGAGATTCTTCTGCATCTACATCGAAATTTGTTTCGTCGGCATGGACTGCAGAATAGTTACTAATATCATTTATCACAGCCGTTTCATCATCAGTTAAGTCATTGTCATTATGTTCTGTATGATTTGAAGACTTAACTATATCCTTGAAGGCTGTGTCCGCAATTTCGGATAGCTCATCTAGTTCAATTTTAATAGGTTTATCATTTTGAAGCTCTTTATCAATATCTTCATCAAGAAGAATGAATTCATTTTTGTTTTTATCAATTTCAACGTAAATTGTTTTTGGTTTACCACTTTCTTCATCTTTTGGTAGGAAAACTTCAAAATATTTATGATCTTTATTGTATTCTGCATCTTTTATGATATAATTTGGGTTTTTCGATGTAACTCCGTGACTACTACTGTCCTTATTATGATGAGTTTCATGTGGTTTTTTCACATGATGAGTATGTACTTTATTATTAGTTGTCTCATTCATTTTATGGTCTCTTTCAATATGTTTACCATGTTTTGGATGTGGGCTTTCATTTTCACGTACATTAGTCTTTGAATGAGAATTATTATTTAACCCATCTATATCCGCAGACTCTTCTACTTCTATATTTCCATCTGCATTATCATCATTTTCAATTTTCTCAGCCGTTAGCAGCCAATTATCAAATTTCATTAACAGATCGTCAAATAATTGCTTATCCACGTCTATGGTGCCAATTTTATTATAACCTTGATTTACAAAATGGTAGAAAGTGCATTTCAAGTTGTTACCTTTGCAAGTTTCTTGCGCTTTGTCCATTATCTCGAAGATATTGCTGTCCGCTGAGATGCAAGCCACATCTTGCGTTGACAAGACTTGTTCTGGGATCTGGAAAGAAATTGGAGTGTGTTCATGGCTTTAGAATTTTTCTGCTCGACTAAGGTTTCTTCCACAAGCTCCTTTTATAAAACACTAGCCTTTGCCCGCGTCTTCGTCCGTGTAAATGTCGGTTATATTTCAATTTAATAGTGATTGGAAAGACACGTGGCCGTCAATTATCATAAAAATGTTATTGTGGTTATTCCCCCGGAACAGTACATTTTTTCGGGAAGAAAGGTACCCTATGTCTGTTTCTGTACACCTGATAACGTATATGCAACATTTCGGAATGATCAGTTCAGCGGTTTAAGAGTGAAAAGGTAACAAACAAACTTACTTTCGCATTTATAATATTAGTTAGGATTTTATGGGACTGAGTAGGAAATCGAAATGAATTGCCTCGGTGGCCTAGTGGCCTTAAGCGCGACTGCTACGCTAGAGGTCTTGGGTACGATTCCCAGGTCAAGCAAAAAGTGTTATTGGGTTTTTCTATGGAATTCTCACTAGCAGCTCGGAGTTAGGATTTTTGCCTGGTTAATGGCAATAGGCTCGCCCCCTATTATATGGGACTTATACATACCGGCGAATTGTGGGTGTCCATTAGTACACTTCTGCCTAATCCTTCGGGGAATACAGGCGTGATGGTATATTTCGAAAATCCTATGTAATATTTTTAGCAGGACCATTTCATTTTGAATAGGTATAGAATATATTGTTAAAATATCAAAGTAATATTCTATCTAGTTTAATAAGACCTCTTTTAAATGGGATCTTCCTATTACATGGGACCTAAAACCGGCGAACTGTGGGTGTACATTTTTACACCTATGCCTAACCCTTCGGAGAATACAGGCTTGATGGTATGTGTGTGTTCAATAAGACCATTATAAGGCACTTTTGAACATCATGTACAAGAAAAAAGAAGTGAATCTAGTCGCCAATTCCAAAAGGTCGTTTCGTGTGGAAAAGATCGAGCAAGAAACTCTATACTTAGTTGTTTAAAACTAAATTTTTATACATGGTTACACGTAAATGTACTTATTTCTGCCGCAAAGCAGCGTTGCTGTGTTCCGGTTTGAAGGGTATGGGTGCCGGTGCAGTTACAGGCACATGACATATTCAACTTTGTCTTTGGGATGGCAGCGCATTAGCAAGGCCTCTGGTATTGCAGATGTCTATAGACAGCGGTGACCACTTAACATCGGTGGGCCGTCGGCTTGTTTGCCATCTAATGATATTTATAAAAACAAGCTTGATGAGCAGCATGCGTACTACGTGGCTTATAGATAATTTTTAAGAACCTGTATTCCATGAGGAACTATGGTGTTGTGAGCAGCCTTCCATGATGAAATGTCCCCATGATGCGATGTCCCATTGTGGTGGGAGGAAGGATGCTTTGTGGCACTGGATACTACTATTATTGAACCTGCAATAATGATAAAGATTAATTATTTGTCAAAACATGCGTTTACACAAATTAAAGCACGCAAGATTTTAAGAACAAGGGTATCTGAAGTCCGGACATGTTTTTTTACCTGTCAAGGCGTACAAATTTTTATTTTATTTTACACTAGACGACCTGCCCGCGACTTCGTTCGCATGGCTTATTTCACCCGCGTTAAGTTACGTCTTTCGTTACTGCTCCGCTCCCGTGTGTCGTAGCGTGATGTTATATAGCCAATGTTACTCAGGAAGAATGTAGCTATCTATTGGTGAAAAATGGTTAAAATCGGTTCAGTAATTTCGGAGCCTATTCATTACAAACAAACAAACAAATCTTTCCTCTTTATTATATTAGTATAGACAACAGGACAAAGTATAATCCATGTAAAGCTAGTCGTTCATTTAAATACGTTCATCATAAAATTCATGTTATAGCATTTCTCATCATCATCTACTTAGCCTTTTCCCAACTATGTCGGGGTCGGCTTCCAGTCTAACCGGATGCAGCTGAGTACTAGTGTTTTACATGGAGCGACTGCCTATCTGACCTCCACAACCCAGTTACTGGGCAACACGATACCTCTTGGTAAGACTGATTGTTAGGCTTCTGACTATCCGTAACGACTATCAAAGATCTACGAATGTCAGCCGGGACCAACGGCTTATGTGCTTTCCGAGGCACGGGTGTATCACGACACCAACTTCCAAACTCCGGGCTGCTACTAAGCAAATCCTAATGGAAAATCCCATTAACACTTTTTTTGCTCGACCTGGGAATTGAACCTGGGACCCCACGCTCATCAGTCGCGCTTGCGACCACGAGACCAACGGGGCAGTATATAACACAAGTAATAAAAATAAAAAATGCAAGTAACCCTCGACAGAAGAATAAATTTCCCGCAGCTGACAAAAGAGCTGATAACCTTGAAACGGCTGAACCGATTTTGATAAAACATATCGTAGAATCATCGCTAGGAAACCAGCTTTCAAACAAAAGAAACCGCATTCAAATAGGTTAACCCGTTTAAGAGCTAACCGAACACAGGATATTTCGTCTCATAGATCTCAGAATTTTGACAACAACAACATACCATCACGCCTGTATTCCCTGAAGGGTTAGGCAGAGGTGTACCAATTTACACCCACAGTTCGCCGGTATGTTTAGGTCCCATGTAATAGGGGGCGAGCCTAATAAGCAGATTTTTTTTTTTGTGCAGAATTTTGAGCGTAATCTATATAATTTTATATAATGACATTACCTATAGGGAATTTCATGAACTAAAGACATACCTATAAATTATTCCACTAAGCCGTGAATTTTTCTCACAATTTAAAGAAAACTTCAAAATTACTGTTATTTTTGTGGTTATCCGATTCAACTAACATCAAACGTAGCGCTGTTTTGAACCTTATTTGTAGCCGCGATGAGTTATTGTCAATTATTTAAATATTTGCTTACGACAGGGTCTTAAGAGCTAGGGTGCCACAAACAAACACACACGTCAAACTTATAACACTCCTCTTTTTGAGTAGGGGGTTAAAAACAGTCCCTGTCGGCAGTAAATGCTGACAATGACAAAGAAGAAACGTTCGTGCTGAAAAATTAACGAATTAAAAGAGAGGTTTTTTATAATTACATTAAAATTCTGTTACAGTCTGCAACAAAACTTTATTTAATACTAGCGACCTGCCCGCGAACCGTCCGCAAGGCTTGCGACTCGCGTTTATTTACGTCTTTGGTTACTGCTCCGCGTTCGTCCTATCCAACACAAAAAGATTTTTTCAATTCTAACCAGTAGTTCCTGAGATTAGCGCGTTCAACTAAACGAACAAACTCTTCAGTAAGTAAATGTTGGAATTTTTAGGTTTCTGTCTGGGTTTTTTGGGCCGCGGACGCTGCACGCGATTGATCCGTCAGTTGGACCGACCCAGAAACTCAAAAATTAACTTGACATTTGTGTTCACGACTCGCGGCGACTACTATACAGATTTCTTTTTTTTTTTGTTATAATTTGTTTGATGAGTATTTTTTTTTTGGATTTTTTTTAACTGCCTCGGTAGCCTAGTGTCCCTAAGCGCGACTGATACGCTAGAGGTCTTGGGTTCGATTAACAGGTCGAGCAAAAAGTGTTATTGGGTTTTTCTATGAAATTCTCAGTAGCAGCTCGGAGTTAGGATTTGTGCCCGGTTAATGGCAATGGGCTCGCCCTTTATAACATGGGATCTAAACACATCGGCGAACTGTAGGTTTACATTGTTACACGTCTGCCTAACCCTTCGGGGAATACAGGCGTGATGGTGTATTTTTTTATTGTACTAGCTTCGGGTCACGACTTCGTCCGCGTGTTTTTTTTTCATCTACGTTAAGTTACGTCACCTTAACATGTCTGCCGTCTGAGAGACTTAGTAATAGGGTCCCGTTGGCACCTTTCGGATACGAAACCCTAAAATAACACCAAATAAATTTGGACATACAACACGATCAAATTGTTGCTTGGGGAGTTCTTTCTTTACATGTATGGCAACAAGCCGACGGCCCAGCTGATGTTAAGTGGTCACCGCTGCCTATACACATCTGCAATACCAGAGGCCTTGTAAATGCGTTGCCATCCCAGAGACAAAGTTGATGGCATGTAACCACACCGGAACACTACAAGCTGCTTTGCGGCAGAAATAGGGATGGTGGTAGTACTTCCCCGGACGAGCTGCTTCACAAAGAGCTCTACTGCTATTAAATGTCTGTATACTTTCGCAGATAAAGCAAAAGCTAATCTTCAATAATTATCTTCTCATTCTGACATCCATAATTTCCTAAGCCTTCTCAAAATTTAACTGTCAAGGATAAAGGATATTAAGCGAATTCCCAAAATGGCGGCGCTTAATTCATAACATTCAACAATGCTCAGGTGTTTCACAAAATGGTGCTTGGACTCTGTTAAATAATATTATACATTTGGTTTAAATTAACGGAGAGTATTCTTTGGACTGCTATTATTGCTTAAGGCTGGACCCGTTAGTCTAGTGGTCCCAATTTGTGATCATGCAAATTGTTTTATTGGGGTTTTGCATTAGGAATTTCTCAGTAACAGCCCGGAGTTTGGAAGTCGGTGATGTGACACCCCCGTGCATCAGAAAGCACGTAAAGCTGTTGGTCCTGCGCCTGATCTCTCCGCGGCGGTGTCGGATGGCCGTCCCATCGGACTATGAGAGTGAGGGAAGACGGAGTGCACCTGTGTTTGCGCACACACTTGTGCACTATAATATCTCCTGCGTACTTGGCTAGTCTCCATTGAGATTGGCCGCCGTGACCGAAATCGGTCTGGAGGATATTTTTATTATTTTTTCTTTGGGAGTTGTAGAGTCTTATACTTGTTCAGGGATTTTATTGTTTTGTGAGAATAAGACGGCTTTGCTAATTACGACATTCTTTTTACAAGCGGTCATTTAAAATCCTTCTCACATACCTACATATTTGTCTGTTTACCTGTTTCTAGGATATTTTCCGATCTTTAAGTGAAGTTTGTATTTTATAAAGAAAAAGAAACTACATACTTATCAATATTGTTATAACTTTATTTCGGTAATATAATAGATCTTTCATCTTTCCCATTATTAAATTTTTCATCGATTTTCAAATCAACATCTAACTGTCAAAATTCCATTCCTACCATTGACTTGTATCTATGGACGAGCTCTAACTATGAAAAAACGGTGTCGGTTTGAGACATACAATGGCCGTCGAATAGTATGTAGGTACGCTTCTGACGTGTTTCATAAGAATATAAAGTCATTTCAGGTCAGGAAACTCATTGTAAGTAATTATGTAATATTATTAAAGGAGACCTCAGTATCGTTGTAAGTGCAAACCTAATTCAATACAAATTTGTAATAAGGATGGATATATATAAAAATGGACAAATAGATAATTGAATCATCATCTTTCTCCTCTTATCCCATGTTACTTGTGGTCGGTGCAACTAGTTTTGTTTTTCCATTCCATCCTGTCAACCGTCATGTTATCACTGACTCCCTTCTCTTCCATAACATTTTTCACACAATCCATCAAATTGAATCGATACTCAAAATGGCGGTCGCGTCATATTCTGATAGATATTGAATTCATACATTCAGAAGTGGGCATCTCCGAGGGTATATCTCTTTATCTCTATGGTTCGTGAGAGGCCATCTTGGAATTCCTCTCTCATTTTATATTCATAGCGCATCGTTTTTATTTCAAGTAGATTTGAAAGAATGTTTTTATGAAGATGGCTTTAATACCAAGCTTAATATAATTGTTGAAAGTTTACAATAGGATCTATGGGATCGTGTCTTGAGTTTTTATTAACCGACTTCAAAAGATGAAGTTCTGGATTAAATGGCTTTTTGTTTGTTGACAAAGTAGCTATACCCCGCGGTGTCAGCCTCGTTCAGTTACATCTGTGATTACTGCTTCGCTCCCGCTGGTCGTAGCGTGATGTTGTATACGTATAAACCTTACTCTTGAATTACTCTATTTAGAGAATGTAGTGATAAAGGTTGCAAGGAGTATGCTTAGCTGGTTCGGTCATGTTGAGAGGATGAGTGAAAGGCGACTAACAAAAGGGATTTATATGGCAGATGTGAGTGGCAACGCCGGGAGAGGACGCCCTAGAAAGACCTACCCTGACCTTATTGGTGAGGTTCTTCAGAAAGGTCGCGTGCGCAGTACTCGTAACCGGCGTGCTTGTATGAACAGATGTACGAACGTGGACGAGGCGAAAGAAGTATGTAAGGATCGCACCAGGTGGCGTTCTGTGGTTTCTGCCTACTCCCATGGGAAATGTATTGATGAATACCGCATTAGGCTGCCTGTCCTAGTCTGTTCGGGCGGGCAGTGCGATGATTTTAAGCGCTCCTATTGTATTGGTTAAAATTTCCTAGTATCAGCCCGGAGTTTGGAAGTTGGTGGTGTGACACCCCCGTGCGTCGGAAAGAATGTAAAGCCGTTGGTCCCGGCTGTCATTAGTAGATCTTTGACAGTCGTTACGGATAGTCAGAAGCCAGAAAGTCTGATAACCAGTCTTACCAAGAGGTATCGTGTTGCCCAGTAACTGAGTTGTGGAGGTCAGATAGGCAGTCTCTCCATGTAGAACACTGGTATTCAGCTGCATCCGGTTAGACTGGAAGCCGATCCCAACATAGTTAGGAAAAGGCTAAGCAGATGATGAATTTAGGTTTGATTTCTTAAATTGCAGCACTTTGTACTTACGTATTGTAGTTTTTTTTAATGACTTTTATTTCTGGTACATCGTCTTCACATTCGTATATCTTTATGGAATTAATGTACCTGTACAACTTATTGAAATGGAGTTTCTTGCCCGTTCTTCTCCATATGAAACTACCTTTTGGAATGGGCAACTAGATTCAATGTTATTAATTCTTTTTTGTCTTGTGAATGACGTTCAAAAGTGCCCGTTAATGGTCTAATTGAAATAAATGACTTTGACTTTGACATGGCTGTATTTAAAGGGGTTTTTGACTGTCTGGCGGTCTCATTTGCGGATAGGAGCTATGACAAAAACTAGTGACTATTTATTTAAATGACTTCGGAGATTCATAACAATTACTTAACAAAAAAATGACTAATGACTGTCCAACACGCATCTCTACGTTAATTAACAAACCTAATGATTTATTGTTTAATAACTGTCAAATAAGAGCGACTAGCTTTTACCTGCGACTTCGCTCGCGTTATAGAATAGAATATTTATTTATTGTGTCTGTAACTGCCCCGTTAGCTTAGTGGTCCTAAGCGCAACTGCTACGCTAGAGGTCTTGGGTTCGATTACCAGGTCGAGCAAAAAGTGTTATTGGGTTTTTCTATGAAATTCGGAATTAGGATTTGTGCCCGGTTAATGACAAAAGTGTAGAAATTCTAAAAAAAAATTAAATAATTTTCTTCCAAATCGAAATGAATGCGAAAGTTGACTCGTGCGCGCTCGATAGATGGCGTTGTTCCGTCCGGCTGAATCGCGCTATGGTTTCGTTACACGCGTTTGGTTGGGTGCCTCGCGTGTGTTGCCTCGGCAGTCGCCTTTTACGATATCCTAACGGGATAAAATCATTTTTGAAATAATCTCATGGTGTTGCAGCCATGGGGTTTATAAAACAAATCAAGTAATTACTAAATTGCCTCGTTAGCCTAGTGGTCCTAAGCGCGATTGCTACGCTAGAGGCCTTGGGTTCGATTCTCAGGTCGACTGAAACGTTATTGGGTTTGTCTATAAAATTGTCAGTAGCAGCTAGGAGTTAGGATTTGTGCCCGGTTAATGGCAATAGGCTCGCCCCCTATTACATGGGACCTAAACATACCGGCGAACTGTGGGTGTACATTGGTACACCTCTGCCTAATCCTTCAGGAATTGTATGGTATGTGTACGTGTTGATATGGTATGGTAAAAGAAATAATTATAATACCAGCCTATTATTGTCACACGCCTCCTTTGTACGAGAAGAGGCCTTTGCCCTGAAAGGCCTCTTCTCGTACAAAGGAGGTGTTGATCACCACGCTCAAGGTGATTTTTGTTTGTTTAACCGTGCTCATCTCTGGAACTCCCACATAGATTGGAAAAAACACAAAATTAAAAATTTTAAGTAACCCCCGACTCACTACCGTATCTAACAAAAGAGGAACTTTGAAACCGCTGAACCGATTTCTATCAAACAAGCTAAGAATACTTCCGACTAATTAACCTTTCAAACAAAAAAAAACAAAATCAAAATCGGTTCATGCGTTCGGGAGCTACGATGCCACAGACAGACACACACACACACACGTCAAACTTATAACACCCCGTCGTTTTTGCCTCGGGGGTTAAAAATATTTTTGTATGATAGCCAGATTCACAAGGAATAGTTTAGGCTATATAACATCACGCTACGACACACGGTAGCGGAGCAGTAACCAAAGATGCAACTAAGCGCAAGTGAAAAAAAACACGCAAGTAGAAGCTGATGATGAAATAAAACAAGATAATAAGTAGCAGTAGAGCTATTTGTGAAGCAGCTCGTCCGGGGAAGTACTACCACCATACCTATTTCTGCCGCAAATCAGCTTGTAATGTTCCGGTTTGAAGGGTATGGGTGCCGGTGTAATTACACGCACCTGACATCAACTTTGTCTCTGGGATGGCAACGCATTTACAAGGCCTCTGGTATTGCAGATGTGTATAGGCAGCGGTGACCACTTAACATCAGGTGGGCCGTCGGCTTGATAGCCATTCAACGACATAAAAAAGAGTACTTACATATTAAAATCCATGTTCCGATCGGGTTTAGTGTTTTCATATCTAGCACCGCATTTATTTGACATTTAACTATAAATGTTGCCACATATAAACTTCAAAAAATATATTGTTAAGCAGATATTAATCATTACTTAACATTCTTTAGTAATATTTTACCTGAAACAAAAATAAATTTAAGTAAGTGGGATACAACATGCGCCGACACCCTTGCGCTATCCCATCTTCCTAGCACGACGTGTTGTGCTGGGGCGGCTGCTACTGGTGCCGAAAACCTCAAACGGCGCAAATATAATAACCTTTTTGGAAGCTATATGTTTGAACCGTTTGGGGTTGAAACACTAGGGCCATGGGGTCCGAGCGCTCATCTAGTTTTTCGGGACATTACCAAGCGACTGGTCGACTCTTCACTTGATCAAAGGGCTGGCCTTTTCTTGGGCCAAAGAATCAGCATTGCCATACAACGTGGCAATTAGTGGTCCTAAGCACGACTACTACGCTAGAGGTCTTAGGTTCGATTCCCAGTTCAAGCAAAAATTGTTATTGGGCTTTTCTATGAAATTCTTAGTAACAGCTCGGAATTAGGATCTGTGCCCGATAAATGGCAAAAGGCTCGCCCCCTATTACATGGGACCTAAACATACCTGCGAACTGTGGGTGTACATTGGTTACACCTCTTCCTAACCGTTCAGGGAATACAGGCGTGATGGTATGTAGAATTGTTTTATTTAATTTGTACACAATCTACATAAGTACCTATCTAAAATAATTAGCGTAAACACAAAACTTATAAATAATAATAAAATTACAAATATTGTAGATAGAGGTGACGCCCTAGAAAGACCTACCCTGACCTTACTGGTGAGGTTCTTCAGAAAGGTCGGGTGCGCAGTACTCGTAACCGGCGTGCTTGTATGAACAGATGTATGAACGTGGACGAGGCGAAAGAAGTATGTAAGGATCGTAGCAGGTGGCATTCTGTTGTTTCCTTTCCCCATGGGAAAAAGGTGTGAGTTTATGTATGTACAACTGAACACTTACAAATCTTACCTTTAGAAGGTAAACAAAACACAATTTCTTTTAACCAAAAATCATTATTGTATTTTTAAAATACACCTCCATATTGGAAGGACGCTGAAACCAAAGTAATTAAAATTGTTTAAAAACACGAGTGTTACTAATTCTATGTTTTAAAGTTGATTTTACTTCTAAATAGCGCATACGCAATTTTCGGAAGGTTCTCGTAAGAATGGAAGTCGAACTTGTAACGTAGTACAAGCCAGGGCCGGACTGCGAGTTTTTCGGGCCCCAGGCTAACATTTTTTTTATAAATATGATTGTATGGCAAATAAGCCGACGGTTCATTTGACGTGTCACCACTTAGTGGTCACCTCTGTCTATAGACTTCTGCAATACCTGGCGAATATGTTGCCATCCCAGAGACGAAGTTGAAATGTCTCATGTGCCTCTAATTACACCGACACCCATACCCTTCAAACCGGAACACAGCAACGCTGCTTTACGGTAGGAATATCTACACAAAGAGCTCTATTACTATTGAACTACACTACTTGGGGGCCTTACTCTTACTAACTACTACTAATTACTACTATTACTAACCTAACCCATCCGTGTTCCTCCTAATGCCCTTTGCGTTCCATTGCCGCGGTGACTCTTTTGAACAAATTCCCGAACACTGGCAGACTTGGCAGGCGTATCTAACTGATTTAATTACCTGACCTAACTGTTTTCCAGAATAGTGCATACAGCTAACTGTATTAATGACAATGGTACTAATACCAATGTCATTAATGGAGACTGGGGGCCCTTAACATTCTCGGGGCCCTAAACTGCAGCCCATGAAGTCCAGATCCGACCCTGACATTTACGACGAGTGATAAGTGATATTTTTTGACGTCACAATTGTTTTGCGTTGCTATTTCGATTCCTGCACGTCACAAATATAGCGATGGTAGTCCGTCCGTTCATTTATTATACGTCATGTAACAACACATAGCCGGTAACCACACATACTGCTCATCAAACTAAGTCACATTGAGCTAACATTATTGTAGGGGGACGAGTTGTATTTTTGGTTCGAAAAACCACTCTATAGCTTTGTGCGTGCTTTTATGAGTGCTTATAATGGGGTCGTGGGGGTACTTAAATCACACACATGTCATCACGCCTGTATTCCCCGAAGGGTTAGACAAAGGTGTATCAATGTACACCCACAGTTCGCCGGTATGTTTAGGTCCCATGTAATAGGAGGCGAACCTGTTGCCAGTAACCAGGCATAAATTCTAACTCCGAGCTGCTACTGAGAATTTCATAGAAAAACTCAATAACACTTTGCTCGACCTGGGAATCGAACCCATACTAAATATATATTGCGTTATATCATTACTAAGTACAAAGTTATTTTTTCTTACTTACCACTCGTATTTCTTTCTTATTAAACTGTCAACAGTGGCCACCTATACACTTCCTACAAATTTACTACCACAGAATTTTTTTCAATACATAATCTCCGCCTGAAACTAAATGAATTTTGTAGATGACACCATTATACAATAATTCCAAGACACAAATCTCTAACAAAACACTTTCTTTTACCCCTGAAAACCCGATCAATTTTTAAATAACTCTAAAATAAATTTTTTAGTTGCTTTGAAATCAATAAATAGTTACTGAATCAAAAAGGTGACGTCATAGTTTAGTATTGTCATACAAAATCTATGAGTCGGGAGCGCGGATCATGCGTCAAGCGATACCAGAAGTTAATATAAAAAGATATAAAAAGTATGTCAATTGATTAGTGGTGTCGTCTATCCAATTCATTTGTTTCTTGTGCTTTTTATATAAATACGTGTGTAACGAGACATCACATAGCCGGTAACCACACAAACTTCTCATCAAACTAAGTCACATTGAGCTAACATGATAGCTGGGAATCAAGTTTAAAATCAACGCTTTTTGTTATTGAAACTACTGACTTGTCTCACTTGTGAATTGTCAAGGAGTCTGTCAGTAAATCAGAAAACTGAAGCTAGTTGCTCGTTCCACAACGTAGGTCTCTGTGTAGAGGAACGAGAAACTCCACTGATAGTCTTTTTTATTTGGATTTGTTTTTTGTTTTAAATAGTCACTGTATATGATTTACAGGTTTGCAAGAGTACTTACAAGTGTCGTGAAGATATTTAAAGGTTATTCAACACATTTAGAGTTTGTTTTCGGGAAAGAAAGTTGTAACTTCGACTTTCAATATCTCTGTAAGCAGAAGGCTCCCAGGTATGATGCAGAACAAACAAATGATCGCGATGATTAGAAGAACATGGAGCTTGAGGCTTCTGTAAGTATCTTATTACACCCGGTATATCGACCATCTGAATACGCCTTCTAAGTACAACTGAGGTAAACTTGAATAAAACATATTATGTCATCTCCAAAACAAAACAAAAAGCCAAACCAAGTGCGATTCGGACTCGCGCTCGACGGGTTCCGTGTCATTATCTATAAAAACGGCAAAAAAATCACGTTTGTTGTATGGGAGCCCCCTTAAATATTTATTTTAAAAAATACACTCACGCCTGTATTCCCCGAAGGGTTAGGCAGAGGTGTAACAATGTACACCCACAGTTCGCCGGTATATTTAGGTCCCATGTAATAAGGGGCGAGCCTATTGCCATTAACCGGGCACAAATCCTAACTCCGAGCTGCTACTGAGAATTTCATAGAAAAACCCAATAACACTTTTTGCTCGACCTGGGAATCGAACCCAAGACCTCTAGCGTAGCAGTCGCGCTTAGGACCACTAGGCTACCGAGGCAGTTATTTTATTCTGTTTTTTATTATTTGTTGTTATAGCGGCAACAGAAATACACCATCTGTGAACATTTCAACTGTCTAACTATCACGGTTCATGAGATACAGCTTGGTGACAGACGATGGACAGCGGTCTCTTAGTAATAGGTTCCCGTTTTACCCTTTGGGTACGGAATCCTAAAAAAACGCACAAAAATCGCCATGTTTAATAACTGTCAATTTGGAAATATAAAAATAAATCGGTCACACTTCCTTATCTATTGTTTTTTCTTAATTTATAATTCTTTATGGAATAGAAAAAAAAAAAAATTCTAAACAATGTCACAGTGTTCGCGACTTTAGTTATGGTTTCTCAAAGCTGTTGTGTTTAATAAGCTTGAAGGTTACAGAAAATTATAATGTCAAGTTGAAACGTGTACCCTCTAGCTCTTTCCGCGTGGCTTATTTCACCTGCGTTTATTACGTCTTCGGTTACTGCTCCGCTCCCGTGTGTCGTAGCGTGATGTTACATAGCCTATGTTACTCAGGAATAGTGTAGCTATCTTTTAGTGGAAAAATACAAACAAACAGGCAAAACATCTTTATTATTATAACAATATAGACTAGCTCCTGCCAGTGACTTGGTCCGCGTCAAAGTTGATGTAAGTAGTCGGAAACACACGTGGCGCCATCTATTATCATAAGAACGTTATTGTTGTTTTCCTCGAGAACAGTACTTTTTTTCGTGATGAAAGGTACTGTATGCCCGTTTCCGTACACCCGACAACGTATATGCAAAATTTCAGAATGATCGGTTCAGTGGTTTTGGCGTGAAAAGGTAATAAACAAACTTACTTTCGCATTTATAATATTAGTTTTTACGACTCAGCCGATTTTGGAGAAATTTGGCACAGTGGATGAAATAGAAACAAGATATTAAGCAGAGATTTAGTAGAGCTCTTTGTAAAAGATCTCGTCCGGGGAAGTACTACCACCATACGTATATCTGCCGCAAAGCAGCGTTGCTATGCTCCGGTTTGAAGGGTATGGGTACTTTTTTTAGCGATGGGAAATCATTATATGACTTGTTTTGACATCTCTTTGAGGCGCGGGTGGAACACAAACGCACCGTCGACATGGCCTGTCGAATTGCAACTGACGGACAAGCAATGGGTTCACCGTCCACAGGCCCACGAAGGGCATGGCTGCCGTTGCAGTTACAGGTACATGACACATTTCAACTTCGTCTCTGGGATGGCAACGTATTTGCAAGGTCTCTGGTATTGCAGATGTGTATAGCCAGCGGTGACTACTTAACATCTTTGCCATCCAACGGTATTAAAAAAAAAGCTGAAGCTGAATATCAATAAAATATCATTTGTTCAGATATTTTAAATTACTTTTTGATTCTGTAGAAAGATGGCGGAATCCAGCAAATACAGAAGTAATGTAAAAAGTTGTAATTACCGAAGTTTTTTTTGTTTTAATCGTTTATTTAGAGATTTATTCGACTGAAATTCATTGTTTTTACATGAATGAATTCATTGTTTTCCTCCATTTTAGGTCGTCAGACAATCGGTGACCGATTTTTTTTTCGGAGAGAATGGAATATGTGAGTTCTTATATAACAACGCACACGTCTACAAAAGTCGGTTCTACGAAACTATAGATCTATTTAACGGTCCGATAATCGGTCCTACAAAAAGTTGAACGTAGACGGACGCCCGTCATGGACTTTAAAAATGGAAGAGGTTATTAATTTGGTTGTTTTTTTTTATTCTAAGTTTGTTTCGTCAGAACTCCGTTGTTTATCAACCGATTTGGAAATTTTCCATTAAAAAGGATATATTTTCTGATTGGTCCTGTTTTTAAATCTAAATAACTGAATAAAATATAAAAATAATATAATAATATAATATAATATATTATATTGATATTAATATATTATATTATATTATATTGATGACGAACAATTACCGGAGGTATATTGTGAAGGACGGCACGGTTGACATCTGTCGGGCATGCCACCGTCCGGGGGAATCAATCCGTCACATTATATCTGGGTGTTCTCGTCTGGCTAACGGAGACTATTTACATAGACACAACCTTGTAGCCAGGATTATCCACCAGCAACTTGCTCTGAAATACAGTCTTGTTGAATTAGAAGTACCGTACTATAGGTATGTGCCCGACCCAGTTCTTGAAAATGGCAATATCACGTTGTATTGGGATCGATCTATCATCACTGACAGGACTATTGTTGCCAATAAGCCTGACATAGTGGTGGTAGATCGATTAGAGCGTCGCGCAATGATTGTTGATATTACGGTCCCACATGACGAGAACCTCGTGAAAGCTGAGAAAGATAAACAAATTAAGTATCTTGACCTGGCTCGCGAGGTTGTCGATATGTGGGATGTGAGTACAGCAATCATTGTGCCGATAGTCGTGACGGTTAATGGCGTAATAGCCAAGAGCCTCGACCATCACCTGAGGAGGCTCTCGTTGGGCAGTTGGATCAAGGGCTTGATTCAGAAAGCGGTACTCCTAGACACGGCGCGTATTGTTAGGCGATTCCTTTCTCAGGAGCCCTGACTACCGGTAGCTTGGACCCTGTTCCCGATACCGGTGGGCTACTATTTTTTATATTTTTAAATGTTTTTATATTTTTTATATTAATATTTAAAAATGTAAATTATATGTATATAAAATAAATAAATGTAATAATATAATATAAAATATAAATATGTCATCCAAGTAAATAAAGTTGCCTATTTTGCTTTCTTGTGACTTTTCAATGGTGTTCATCTGCTTAATCTATGTAATGTTACCGTTTCTTCATTGATTTGGTTTTTAACCCCCGACGCAAAAATGACGGGGTGTTATAAGTTTGAGGTGTCTGTGTTTGTCTGTGGCATCGTAGCTCCCGAACGCATGAACCGATTTTGATTTTGTTTTTTGTATTTGAAAGGTATATTAGTCAGGACTGATTCTTATGTTGGGAGTAACTTAATATATTTTTTTATTACCATAAGTCGGCGAATTTGTCAGTGTAAATGGCGATTATCTGCCGGGTTTTCATTGTTTTACACGGAACACTAACTCTTATTTTAAAATAAAAGTATGTTAAATTACTTCTTAAAATATTAGATGTTTGCTGTGAAAGTCTCGTCGAAATCGGGCTAGCCGTTTTGGAGATAAGCCGGAACAAACTGACCAATAAACAATTTTTTTTTAAATTCCTATGTAGGTACCGCGTAATCATTTAGTAAAAACGTATTATTTTAACATCACAAACAAACGCTTCCATTTAACAAATTTGTATGGATGAGTAATATCCCGGGCGAGTACCAATGTGACTTTTTCAATTCACATGTACTAAGTGTATCTCGGACATCACTGACATCGGTGAAGGAAAACATCGTGAGGAAACCTGGACTTGTAATTAATATAAGTCTGACATCGCCCATCCTCCTTGAGCAGGCGTGGTGATCAATGCTCGTGCCTTCTCTCTATGAGAATGCCTTTGTCCTGCAGTAATAGGCTGGTATATTTGGTCGTATATGGTCGTAGGCAACAGCAGTTCCTTATCTACAAAAATAGCTGACAATAAAATCCATACTCATATTATAAATGCGAATGTCGCTCTGGCTGTCTGTTTATTACGCTTTCAGGACAAAACCACTGAACCGAATTTGATGAAATTTGCTACGGGGCAAGTTTGAACGCCTACATTTTATTTTGCGAATTATCTTGCGATATTTTTGTTTTTTTGTTTTGCTGATGATGACGATGATGTTAAGTGGTCACCGCTGCCTATAGACATCTGCAATACCAGAGGGCTTGCAAATGCGTTGCCATCCCAGAGACAAAGTTGATGTCATGTGCCTGTAACTACACCGGCACCCATACCTTTCAAATCGGAACACTACAAGCTGCTTTGCGGCAGAAATAGGTATGGTGGTAGTACTTCCCCGGACAAGCTCCTTCACTAAGAGCGATAACCGATATTTATGTATTATTTATTAAAACTTTTCGCACATAATGTAAATAATACACTGTACAAAGGCGGACTTAATGCCTTACGCATTTTCTACCAGTCTACCTTAGGGCGATGCAGAGATAAAACATAGTAGGTGCAAGTATGTACGCTCACGAAGTCGCAGGAAAACGCTAGTATATGATAATTTGAATAAATATTTACCAATCATGTTGTCAATGTGAATGATTGGAAAGGTAGATGATTGATTCAGGTAAAATGTTTGTTTTGAACCTATTTCAAGATGTATGATAAGCTAAACTAAGTATTATATTGTGTTTTTTGGGTTCCGTAAATGTGTACCCGCCGTGTAACCCGTTATTTCATTCGTCTTCTGTCACAGGACCGTATCTCTTGAATCGTAAGGCGCCTATTGGCGGCACGGCGTTTCAAGGGATTTTTTGACGTGAAATAAAACTGTAACTTAAAAAATGGTTATAAAATTGAAATTTCAATGTTAACGGGTGTAAGTGCAGTGTCGAAGGCGCGTTAGTGTTCCGCGCGCGCCTCAAGGAGATGTCAGCAATTGGAGGGGCCCTCGAGGGCCCCTGCCTACCGGGGCTGCGGGTTGTGCGTAAGAGATACCGCGCCCCCGGAACGCAAAGGGCACATGAAGGAACATGGGTGGGTTTTAGTCAGTAAAAGGTTGACACTTACTTCCCGCCCCGCCCAGGGCGGAGGAGGTTATTTGATGATTTCCCATCAATAAAAAAAAACGGATGTAAGGACAAAAACTTTATCGCGGTAATTTTACGACCAATAAGTCTGTGTAGGTCCTTCTAGGGCGTCCTCTTCCGGCGTTGCCACTCACATCTGCCATATAAATTCCTTTTGTTAGCCGCCTTTCACTCATCCTCTCAACATAGTCTACCGAACCCTCGAAGCATACTCTTATCAATCACTACATCCTCTTTTAATCCGCAACGTTCTCAAATAACCTCACTCCTCACTCTATCGTTCAAAGTTACACCACACATACTTCGCAAGGGACGCAACAAACAAAATGGAGCTGTAATAAAAACTAGATTTATAAATAAACATTTATTTTTTATAAAACTACTTCACCACCTATTAATGTATCAACTACAGCTCCTGGAATGGAGAAAAGAGAAGTAAAGAATCTTCTGGAAGGTTGAATGGATGGATTGGACGCTGGGGTAGTAAACGGAGTCTTCTTTTTTGAAGTTGTGTCTGGTTCTTCTCCGGGGGGCGCCGTCGTTGACTTGGTTTTAGGCTTCGGGGTTGTCGAAGAATCAGGGAATGGCTTTTGTCGCCCATCAACGTTTGGCGATCGTCTATCATCAGAGCTTTCATCATAATCTGGATAATTGTCTGTGGAAAGGAAAAAATTGTGCTAGTTGTGTAGGAGCTACCACCGTACCTATTTCTGCCGTAAAACGATGCTGAGTTCCGGTTTGAAGGGTTAGGGTGCCGGTGTAATTACAGGCTCTTCAGATATTTCAACTTCGTCTCTAGGATGGCCACGCTACGCAAGGCCTCTGGTATTGCAGATGTCTATAGGCAGCGGTGACCACTTGACATCAGGTGGGCCGGCGGCTCGTAACATCCATCCATTCATCCAAGCTTTCGCATGTATTATAGCATTAAGGTTGACCAGGTGTGTTTTATGGCAACCTCTTGAAAGACGAGGATGGAAGCCGCGCCTTGAAGATATGTTAACTAAAATGGTAGTTACCAAATGATGACCTCGCCGGATATAGTCTTCTTTGTGGGAGCTGGATGGTTCCGCATGAGCTCGGCTGCTGAGCTGGACCCATGAAGGGACAGGGAAGGGTGCAATACGTTGTGAAACCATCAGCGAACACTTTTGAGGATTCTGGTTATGAAAAATAACGATAATTTGGGTGGTTGGCATCATCTACACTAATATCGTAACACTTTTTGCCCGATCTGGGAATCGAACCTACGGCCCCACGTGAAAGAAAGAAAGACCATTTATTTTCGTCGGTCCGGGGTTGAGTTTTTCGATTAGGCATTCTAAATAGCAGCCCTGAGTTTGAGAGTTGGTGGTGTGACACCCCCGTGACTCGGAAAGCTGTTGGTTCTGCGCCTGATCTCTCCCCAGTTGTGTGGGATTGCCATGCCATCGGACTATGAGACTGAGGGAAGAGGGAGTGCACCTATGTTTGCGCACACACTCGGGCACTAAAATATTTCCTGCGTATTTGATAGTCTGCATTAAGATAAGCCGCCGTATCTGGCATCGGTCTGGAGGATACAAACATACACTAACATCGTGAAAGCCAATTTGAAAAGTGTGTCTGTGCAGTTTCTTGCTCGTTCTTCTCCATAGAGACCTACGCTTTGTAACGAGCAACTAGCTTCAACTTTCTGTCTAACTTCTTGACAATTCAAAAGTGCCTGTAAATGTTCTAATTGAAATAAATGCTTTGAAATTAAATAAGCTGAGGAGTTTATTTTGTTTGTTTGTTTAAACGTGTTAATCTCCGATAAAACCAATCGGATTAGAGAAAATCATTCTCTATATGATAGCCAAAAGTGAGGCCTAAATAGGAAAAGCAAGTTTCCGCTGTAAAGATTGCCAGGTTTACAGAAAGCACTTTTCCGGACATAGTAATAATTGACTACCTCGGTTACCAAGTAGTCCAAAAGCGCGACTGCTACGCTAGAGGTCTTAGGTTCGATTCCCAGGTCGTGCAAAAAGTGTTATTGGGTTAATCGCAATAGGTTCGCCCCTATTACATGGGACCTAAGCATACCGGCGAACTGTGGGTGTACATTGGTACACCTCTGGTTCACCTTAGGCAGAGGTGTACCAATGTACACTTACATGAATTTTTTTTTTAAATATGTGTAAAATTAGTGCTCCGCCCACAGCGAGGTGACGAGACCCAAGCTGACGGTGGTTAGGGATCCTGAGTAAGGAACCTCCTCACTATGCTTGTCGTGTCCAGGATGACCGCAGCCTGCACCTGACTCCTGACCCAGCCGTCGAGCGAAAGTTTCTCAAAACGTTGGCCGTAACTTTTGCATAACACGACTATATGCATGGTTCTTTGTATGATTTTCGGCTGTCATTCGTAGATCTTTGACAGTCGTTACGGAAAGTCAGAAGCCAGAAAGTCTGACAACCAGTCTAACCAAGAGCTATTTATTTATTTAAACTTTTTGCACATAATGTAAATAATACACCGTACAAAGGCGGACTTAATGCCTTAGACATTTTCTACCAGTCTACCTTAGGGTGATGCAGAGACAAAACATAGTAGGTGCAAGGAACAGAAAGTTTCCAGGAATGAAATATAATAAATACATACATACAAACAAAATATCAAAGGTATAATATAATATAAGGTATCGTGTTGCCCAGTAACTGGGTTGTGGAGGTCAGATAGGCAGTCGCTCCATGTAAAACACTGGTATTCAGCTGCAGCTGGTTAGACTGGAAGCCGACCCTGACATAGTTGGGAAAAGGCTAAGTTTTAAATTGCTTCCATAGGGAGACAATTAAAAAAAAACGAATGATAAAAAAATCGGGGGATACAGTTTGGTGTTGCAGCTTCATATCTATCATTGTTATCCAAAATTTAATTACACCACTGGATAGCTAGAGAATCAAAGAATTTATTACGCTATGTAAGGATGGTCATACGTCGCGCGGGGTGGAGGGGGAAGCTCCGCCATTTTGAGGTCATTTTGCTGCGTATCGAGATTACTATTTGGTATAACTTTTGACTCACAGAGAATTACGAGACGTATTCATGAACAACACACGGCCGTGTCCATGACACGGACACACCCCATTTTTTATTGCATTAACAAAATATAAAAACAAAATATAATATTAACTGCCTCGGTAACCTAGTGGTCCTAAGCGCGACTGCTACGCTAAAGGTCTTGGGTTCGATTCCCAGGTCGAGCAAAAAGTGCTGTTGGGTTTTTCTATGAAATTCTCAGTAGCAGCTCGGAGTTAGGATTTGTGCCCGGTTAATGGCAATAGGCTCGCCCCCTATTACATGGGACCTAAACATACCGGCGAACTGTGGGTGTACATTGTTACACATCTGCCAAACCCTTCGGGGAATACAGGCCTCATGGTATGTTTAAAAAGTAAGAATATTGTGATTTTCATAACGGCAATAGTAATTATCTAATCAAAATTTGAGGTTAAACAGCTATTGAAACATTTAGATACTTTTAAATTATTCCTTATTTTTATGTCCACTAGCAGAAAGTTAATGTTCTATGGAGTTACTTAGGGTACTTCTATTTTAGAAAAAATAATTAGGGTTCGGCGCATAAATGGTAAATCCCCGTGATAACTGACGATCTTGCGTAAAAGTTGCGCGCATTAGGTATTAAATCTATCCAAATATATTAATTTGAAGGGTCTGTTTGTAATTTCAAATTACAAGTTTTTCACTAAATGCATATGAAAGTATATACGGTACTAACATAAAAAAACAATTTTTAAAATTTTTGTCTGTCTGTCTGCTTGTTCCAGCTTATCTCCGAAACGGCTGGACCGATTTTGACGGGACTTTCACTCGCAGATAGCTAATACTATAAGAAGTAATTTAGGCTATTTTTTTTTAATTTAAAAAAATAGGTGTATGCGAAAGCAAAATTGAAACCAATAAAATAGTGAACGCGAACGAAGTCGCGGGAAACAGCTATTTATTAAATAAGTATGAAATGTAATGCACGATTGACCTATTTTTTCATGAAAATATTTATGTTTGTTAATACTACAGACAAAAACACACATACAATCACGCCTGTATTCCCCGTAGGGTTAGACAGACGAGTACCAGTGTACACCCACAGTTCGCCGGTATGTTTAGGTGCCATTAACCGGGCACAAATCCTAACTCTAAGCTGCTACTGAGAGTTTCATAGAAAAACCCAATAACAACAAACAATAACCATGATTTTAATGGCATTAAGGAGTACCTTGAACACAAGTTACAATGACCACTTTGCACAGTTTAGGGTTAAGCAAAACATGCACGGGCCTGTGGACGGTGAGCAATGGGTAGCTCACCGTCCTTACGTTGCATAACGACAGGCCGTGTCGACGGCACGTTCGTGTTCCACGCGCGCCTCAAAGAGATGTCAGCAAAACGAAGGGGCCACTGAGGGCCGATGCCTGCCGGGGCTGCGGGTTGTTCGCAAGAGATACCGCGCCCCCGGAACGCAAAGGGCACAAGAAGGAACATGGGTGGGTTTTAGTCAGTAAAAGTCTGACACTCCCTCCCGTCCCGCCCAGGGCGGGAGAAGTTATTTGATGATTTCCCACCCCCCAAAAAAATAAAAAATAAATCAAAACATGTACTGATCTCATATTTAAGTCATGTACACCTTTTATACCATGTTTTTATGCAAATAAATAAATCTAAATCTAAATCTAACACTTTCTGCTCGACTTCGGAATCGAACCTAAGACTCCAGCGTAGCAGTCGCGCTTAAGACCGCTAGGCTATATAGGCAGTTAGAAAATACACAAAAAAATAATATTAAATATATCAAGATCGTATAGTCTAATTTTCCCGGTATTGCAAACTACAAATATTAATATCCCTTATTGCCATGATTCTGTTACACTTTTATAACTATTATTTTCATTATTTCTACTTACCGAGTCCTATTAACAAAACAAAAGCACATAAGGAAACCATTTTTAACATCTAATCTATAGTTGACATTACTTTGAACAAGCTTTGACATACGTACTAAATCAATTTATATAATTTCTAAAAGATAAACTTGTACAAACAAATTAACACCTAACTCAGTACACGCAAAGTTCATAATTGAAACTCCCTCGTTTCATATTTTATAATCAATCGATGCGTTTGATTTAATATTAAAATCAACTTTAGATTTTGTTTTAGTCGATTTGATATTCAAATATAAAATTCCAATTCTTTTAAATATAAAAATGTACGTAAATGTGTGTGTGAGTATTTATATAACGTATTTATATAACATTAAAATTATATATTAATTTATGTTGTATAAATATTCGGGTAATTTTAATTAGTGTGTAATTTATTAATAATATATAATTGTCAATGTGTATTTTTTGTTTGTTTGTTCGTGAAGACTAGCCAAGTACGCAGGAGATATTATAGTGTACAAGAGTGTGCACAAACACTGGTGCACTCCCTCTTCCCTCACTCTCATAGTCTGATGGCACGGCTATCGGATAGAACCGAGCAGAGGTCAGGCGTAGGAGGCACGGAGGTGTCACACCACCAACTCCCAACCAAACTTCGGGCTGCTGCTGAGAAATTCGTAATAGAAAAATCCAATAACACTTTTTGCCCGACCTACGAATCGAACCCAGGGCAAGGGGCAGTTAATAACAGCCTTATGTGTTGCAAATAACCGACATAGCTTTCAAAATTGCTAAACTCAAGTGGCAATGGACAGGGCACATAGCTCGTAGAGCGGACGGCCGGTGGGGTCGTTAGGCTCTCCAGTGGCGACCACGTAGGAATGCGCAGTGTGGGAAGGCCCTCACGAGGATTTTCTTTCTATTTTTCTTAATATCATTGGATGGCAAACAAGCCGACGGCCCATCTGATGTTAAGTGGTCACCGCTGCCTACAGACATCTGCAATACCAGAGGCCTTGCTAATGCGTTGCCATTCCAGAGACGAAGTTGAAATGTGCCATGTGCCTGTAACTACATCGGAAACCATACCCTTCAAGCCGGAACACTACAAGCTGCTTTGCGGCAGAAATAGGTATGGTGGTAGTACTTCCCCGGACGAGCTGCTTCACAAAGAGCTCTGCTACTAATAATTGTTCAAAGTCAAATCAGTTATTTCAATTAGACCAATAAAAGGCACTTTTGAACGTCAATTACATGTTAAAATTAATAATATTGAATCTAGTTGCCCATTCCAAAAGGTAGTTTCGTAAGCAGAAGAACGGGCGAGAAACTCCATACATACTCTTTTAAAAAAATGTATTACAATAAGTTGTACAATTCCATAAAATTATACTGATGTCAAAACAATCTATTAAAAATACAAGTCACTCAAAGTACTGCAATACGTACTCAGTGCTAAAAATTAGAAATGAAAGCTAAATTAATTGTAATATTAAATACATTTATACATTTCAAAGACAAAGAATCAGTGTGTGAGGCATACTCAAATGTAGAATTAATGTCGAAGAGAAAAATAATTAATCAAAATAAAGTACTTAATTAATTAAATTAGCAACCAGTTGACTTTATCAAGACTTTAAATGGTCCTATGGAGCAGGACCAGCATGTTCCCAAGCATTGTTATCTTGAATATAATCTTCTAACTTGTAATAAGTTTGTTTACAAAGTGTACTTTTGATACATTTTTTAAATTGTTTTTCATTTAGTTTTAATAAATGCGTTGCCGTTGGACTGCCCCGTTGGTCTCGTGGTCGCAAGCGTGACTGATGAGCACGGGGTCCTGGGTTCGATTCCCGGGTAGGGCAAAAAGTGTTATTGGGTTTTCCATTACGATTTTCTCAGTAGCAGCCCGGAGTTTGGAAGTTGGTGGTGTGACAACCCCGTGCCTAGGAAAGCACGTAAAGCCGTTGGTCGCGGCTGTCATTCGTAGATCTTTGACAGTCGTTATGGATAATCAGAAGCCAGAAAGTCTAAGAACCGGTCTTACCAGGAGGTATGGTGTTACCGAGTAACTGGGTTGTGGAGGTCAGATAGGCAGTCGCTCCATGTAAAGCACTGATATTAAGCTGCATCCGGTTAGACTGGAAGCCGACCCCAACATAGTTGGGAAAAGGCTAAGTAGATGATGAAATGCGTTGCCATCCCAGAGACAAAGTTGAAATGTGTCATGTGCCTGTAACTACACCGGCACCAATACCCTTCAAACCGGAACACAGCAACGCTGCTTTGCGGCAGAAATAGGCATGGTAGTGCTCCCCGGACGAGCTACTTTACAAAGAGCTCTACTACTAATATAAATATAAATAAGGTAAAGAAATACAAATCTCGCAGACCAATCCAGGTATGGGGCTTGTTTTGTAATAATTCCTTGAATGCTATTATTGTAAGACAATTAAACATAACTGTAATAATTAAATTATTTATTATAATATGCTCTTATCTCGGGGCTTGTATAAACTCTAAGTCATAACATTTCTTTCAAACTAGCGTATGCTTGCGACTTCGTTCGCGTGTTTTTCTGTTATTACGAGGTTTTTTTAACTACCATCACACCTGTATTCCCCGAAGGTTTAGGCAGAGGTGTAACAATGTACACCCACAGTTCGCCGGTATGTTTAGGTCCCATATAATAAGGGGCGAGCCTATTGCCATTAACCGGGCACAAATCCTAACTTCGAGCTGCTACTGAGAGAAAACTCTCAAAAACCCAATAACACTTTTTGCTCGACCTGGGAATCGAACCCAAGACCTCTAGCGTAGCAGTCGCGCTTAGGACCACTAGGCCAACAAGGCAGTTTTTTTAACTCTGACGCAAAAACGACGGAGTGTTTCAAGTTTGACGTGTATGTGTGTGTTTGTGGCATCGTAGCTCCCGAACGCATGAACCGATTATGATTTAGTTTTTTTTGTTTGAAAGGTATATTAGTTGGAAGTGTTCTTAGCTATGTTTGATAGAAATTGGTTCAGCGATTTTAAAGTTATCAGCTTTTTTGTTAGCTGCGGTAGGGATTTTAATATTTCTGTCAGGGGTTACTAAATATTTATAATTTTGTGTTTATTTTAGCGCGGAACGCTAATTCTTTTTCCATAAAAAATGTAGCCTAACTTGGTCCTTATAACATCAGCTATCTGTCAGTGAATGTCTCGTCAAAATCGGTTCAGTCGTTTCAGAGATTGGCAGGGACAAACAGACAGAAATACAAAAAAAAATGTGCTTTTGGTATAAAATGCCGTGTAAGCATTCTTATGCATCTATCTCTTTAAAGTGAGAGTGAACAGGCTTCTTCTGGGTAAGCTCACTCCATCGTCGACTTTGTCTCTGTCACCTCTGACCTAGACTAGAGGCAAGAGCAAACACATTATGGACGACCTCACCATGTTTTACTAAACCGATGTCAGTGATGTCCAAGATAAATTTAGAAAAAAGGCAAATTGGTACTTGCTCGGCATCGAACTCACAACCTCATGTTTGAGAGGCGGGTGCCTTAACCACCAGGTCACGGCATTATAATAGAGACTATATTTTTTTTACATACCATCACGCCTGTATCACCGAAGGGTGAGGCAGAGGTGTACCAATTCAAACCCACAGTTCGCCGGTATGTTTTGGTTCCATGTAATAGGTGGCGAGCCTATTGCCATTAACCGGGCACAAACCCTAACTCCGAGCTGCTACTGAGAAATTCCTAATGGAAAAACCTAATAACACTTTGCCTTTCCTTTTCCTGACCTTTCTGAAGAACCTCACCAATAAGGTCAGGGTAGGTCTTTCTAGGGCGTCCTCTTCCGGCGTTGCCACTCACATCTGCCATATAAATCCCTTTTGTTAGTTCGGGCACAAATCCTAACTCCGAGCTGCTACTGACAATTTCATAGAAAAACCCAACAACACGTTTTGTTCGACCTGGAAATAGACCCAAGACCTCTAGCGTAGCAGTCGCGCTTAGGACCACTAGGCTATCTAGGCAGGTGTTTATATACAGCGTGTTACAGAAAGGGTATATCCATACAAACGCGGTGAAGAGTGTATGCGGTACTGAATCTCTATACAACATCTCAGCTCAAAAGCAATAACTTTGAAAATGCATAGAATTTTTTTTATTTCGGCAATTTATTAAGTGTAATCTTTCTATTTTTTTTTTAATTTCTCTTTTTCTTAAGAGTATTTTATGGTGCACACTGTACGTCTGTTTTAACTTCTTTAATGTGAATTCGTGGATAATGGTGTGGGTTACATGTGTAGTAATATAAATATGGACATCCATGAGGATTTTCAACCCCGGCAACAAAAAAAAAAAGGGTGTGGCTGTTTGTATAAGTTTATAAATAAAGAGGTGTTTATACAGCGTGTTACGGAGAGGGTACATACATATCAAAGGCATGAATTCTACAGGTGTTAACAAACCACATAGCAACATTTTTTTAATACCAATACTCACAAAATTATAAAATTAAGAAACATAAGTAAAAAATCAAATGTTTCCAATCGAATTCCACACATCACTACACCAAGTCAGCTGATCGGTGTCAATAAACTACACACAGAGAAACAACTCCGTAAAAGATTTATTTCTCCTGACACGTTTGTTATGATTTATTTTATTTTCATTTTATTTATTAGGGACAAAAAACAGTAACATTCCAAGCTCAACTAATGATTCTTAAAGTAGCACAATACTTTGAAATACAGTTTTACATAACATACCATCATTCCATCACGCCTGTATTCCCCGAAGGGTTAGGCAGAGGTGTACCAATGTACACCCACAGTTCGCCGGTATGTTTAGGTCACATGTAATAGGGGGCGTGCCTATTGCCATTAACCGAGCACAAATCCTAACTCCGAGCTGCTACTGAGAATTTCATAGAAAACTCAATAGCACGTTTAGTTCGACCTGGGAATCGAACCCAAGACCTCTAGGATGCTTAGGACCACTAGGCTAAAATTGAGACAATTAAAAATAAATGAAACAATTATGAATTTTATTTCATACAAACTATACTTGACATAGATTTTACTGTTACTTAGAATTAAATACAAAATATTAATAAAAAAAAATACAAATAAGTTATTAAATATAAATATCTATTCTTGTTTTAAGTTCAGACGAAATAATCCATTCTCGACACAAAAACCAAGCATATAAATACACAGGAATTTACAATTTTGACCTTCCAAAAGGTCACTTTTATGACCCTTGACCTCAACGAGGTCACCCCATGAGATTAATTTTCACCTACAATAACACTTTTATCTCCCCAAACCCTAAAATATCACTGAAATAAGTCACGAAGAGAACCGATGACCCTGGTAATGTACCTGATGAGTGGTCACCGCTGCCTATAGACATCTGCAATACCAGAGGCCTTGCAAATGCGTTGCCATCCCAGAGGCAAAGTTGATGTCATGTGCCTGTAACTACACCGGCACCCATACCCTTCAAACCGGTACACTACAAGCTGCTTTGCGGCAGAAATAGGTATGGTGGTAGTACTTCCCCGGACGAGCTGCTTCACAAAGAGCTGTTACTAGGGAGTTATATAAATACTAGGCAGGTCAGTGAACTTAGGAATCATTCTAGGTACGAAGTTGTATCGAAATATGAACTGTTTCTTGTCCGTATTTACTCCTATACCAAAGCCTGGAACCACTTCTGCTGGATATAGAAGAACGCCTAAAACAATAGTAATGATAAAGTAGCGTCACGAGCCGTGAGCACACACGTCAAGTTAATGTAAGGTTTTTTGGGGCGACGACGCGGCATGCGATTGGTCAGTCAGTCGAACCAATTGTGTGCAGCGTCGGCGCCCCAAAAAAAACCAGATGAAACCCAAAAATAACTTGGTGTTTGGTCTCACTATTCGTGCAGCTATACACGGTGACTTTTAATTTATTGTGCAGATTTTAGGAGGTGCAAACACTCGTCAATACAAACAACTTTTATTATGGGACCAACTCTGAAATATGATAAAGAAATCATATTATATGGCCAATTTGTCACACAAAGTCTATGGGGGAATCCCATTTTGACAGCTCATAAGATGAACGTCAATTGATTAGTGGTCTCATCTATAGTATCTATAGTAGTACGATTCCCCCATAGACTTTGTACGACAATACTAAACTGTGACGTCACTTTTTTGACATCTCAATTCACCAACTATTTATTGATTTCAAAGCAACTAAAAATCGGAATTTTTATTTATTTAAAAATTCATTGTGTTTTCAGGGGTGAAATAAGCTGTTCATTTTTTGTGGCTTCTATCCCCAATTAATTAATTAAATAAAAATACACGTACCTATCATAATTAGAAGCAGAGCTCTCATTGTTATTGAAAACAAACTGAAAACTGTTTAGGATTACGCAATGATACAAGTGTCCCCCACAGCAGGACAAAGGCATTCTCATACAGAGAAGGCACGAGCATTGATCACCATGCTTGCTCAAGGCGGATTGGCGATTTCAGACTTATATTAATTACAAGTCCAGGTTTCCTCACGATGTTTTCCTTCACCGATGTCAGTGATGTCCGAGATACACTTGGAAACTAACTAGAAGTACCTATCTACCTACTTAGATGTATTATGAATATCTTTTTAATAATCGTAATCCATATAAAAGCATGTAGTCTGATTTCCATACAAAAATTTACTGTATTTTATACGTGGTAAAGTTTACATTCACGTCTGGTGTATTTCATGCTTGATTTCTTATTTATAGTTGATTTGTATCAATATTTATAATTATGTTGTATTAAAATGTGACGAGGGCCGGTTGAAGAGTGTCTGGTTTGCATCAGGGAATAGGATTTTCCCACTTCTTATGTATTTTCTAAGTTTATCTTGAACATCTTTGACATTATATTTCGGTCATGTTGAGATGATGAGTGAAAGGCGACTAGCAAAAGGGATTTATATGGCAGATGTGAGTGGCAACGCCGGGAGAGGACGCCCTAGAAAGACCTACCCTGACCTTATTGGTGGGGTTCTTCAGAAAGGTCAGGAAAAGGAAAGGCAAAGTGTTATTGGGTTTTTCCATTAGGAATTTTTCAGTAGCAGCTCGGAGTTAGGGTTTGTGCCCGGTTAATGGCAATAGGCTCGCCCCCTATTACATGGGACCTAAACATACTGGCGAACTGTGGGTGTACATTGGTACACCTCTGCTTAACCCTTTGGGGAAAACAGGCGTGTTGGTACATTACATGTATGTGTTTTGTTACATACATAAACCACGCCTTTTTACCATAGGGGTAGGCAGAAACCACAGAACGCCACCCGCTACGATCCTTACATACTCCTTTCGCCTCGTCCACGTTCATACATCTGGTTATACAGGCACGCCGGTTACGAGTACTGCGCTCTAGACCTCATATTCTCATTCAAATTGAATGAAATTGATTTTTTTATTTAATTCAAATTTTGATATCATATTATCCCACGGGAACCGTGCTTGTCCCAGGATAAAAAGTATCCTGTGATATTCCACACTACAATCTATCTCAGTCCAAAATGTCATTCAGATCCGTTCAGCCGTTTAAGCGTGAAAGAGTAACAAACATCCATACATTTAACAAACTTTCACATTTATAATATTAGTTGGAAAATAAGAATTAGTAGGATTAGAAATCGCCAATCCGCCTTGAGCAAGCGTGGTGATCAATGCTCGTGCCTTCTCTGTATGAGAAGAGGCCTTTGTCCTGCAGTGGGTCAATAATAGGCTGGTATTTTTATTTTTAACCGACTTCAAAAAGAAGGACTTTATCAATTCGTCTGTATGTTTTTGTTTGTATGCGTGTTACGAGGTAACTCCGCCAATTATTAATAACGGACTTTTTGAAGACGGTTAAAATTGTCAAAATCGATAATGTTTTTTTTTATTCTAATTATCATGTTCTCTCAATCACTTGCTGTGCTGTGCGAGTGAAATGGCACGACAATTTTCTTTGTTTGGTCGCCATTTCTAGCAGGAGCAGGAAAAGTGAGTCATTATTAATTGTTGTGTTTTTTATTTACAGGTAAGTGCGTTATCTGGTGAAGTGATCGGTGAGTCTGTTTTTAGATATTTACGTATTATGTAAATCTAGCTGTATATACCTCGCGGGGTTACCCGATTTGAATTACGTCTTTGGTTGCTGTTCCGCTCCTATTGGTAGTAGCGTGATGTTCTATACGTATAAACCTTCTTCTTGAATGACTCTGTCTATTGATGAAAACCGCATTAAAATCCGTTACGCAGTTTAAAAGATCTAAGCGTACAGACGACGGTAAGCGACTTTGTTATATACTATTTTTTTTTAAACATCATTGGATGGCAAACAAGTCGACGGCCCACCTAATGTTAAGTGGTCACCGCTGCCTATACACATCTGCAATACCAGAGGCCTTGCAAATGTGTTGCCATCCCAAAGACAAAGTTGAAATGTGTCATGTGCTTGTAACTACACCGGCACCCGTACCCTTCAAACCGAAACACAGCAACGCTGCTTTGCGGCAGAAATAGATATGGTGGTAGTACTTCCCCGGACGAGCTCCTTCACAAAGAGCTCTGCTACTACTATGTGGAGATTGATGCGATGACTTTGATGATAGTGTGATGATTCGATCACTTTTACCCAGAGAAGAATGCATGTCTTACCATTACAAAGAACGGCGATTTTCAAAAATTACATATATTTATACATCAAAAGAATTTAATTATCAAATGTTATCGGAAACACATTTTTTAATTAAGTAACTTTTAAATTAGATTTTTACTCAAAATATTTTCCCTTGGACATCCGTTACGGCAAAATTGTGAAGGCGTAAAAGATGATTTTGATAATAATTGGAATTAGTTTCTTGGGTATAAAAAGTGTGGATTCCGAGATTTCTGACACAGACTGTCGAAACCACAGAAATGGCATCCAAGGCTTTAGTATTAGCTGGTAAGTAAACATTTCTTTAATGTATATACATACCATCACCCCTGTATTCCCCGAAGAGTTGGGCAGAGTTGTACCAATGTACACCCACAGTTCGCCGGTATGTTTAAGTCCCATGTAATAGGGGGCGAGCCTATTGTCATTACACGGCACAAATCCTAACTCCAACCTGCTACCGACAATTTCATAGAAAAACCCAATACAACTTTATTCTACCTGGGAATTGAACCCAAGACTTCTAGCGTAGCCTTCGCGCTTAGGACCCTTAGGCTAACCAGGCAGTCAGGTAATCTATATAAACTTAATATAAAAAAAAATACCAGCCTATTATTGTCCACTGCAAGGCCTCTTCTCATACAGAGAAACCAGAAGCATTGATCACCACGCTTGCTCAAGGCGGATTGGTGATTTCCGACTTATATTAATTACAAGACCAGGTTTCCTCACGATGTTTTCCTTCACCGATGTCAGTGATGTCCGAGATACACTTGGAAACTAACTAGAAGTACCTATCTACCTACTTTGATGTATTATGAATATCTTTTTAATAATCGTAATCCATATAAAAGCGTTCAGTCTGATTTCCATACAAAAATCAATATAATATATAATTAAATATAATTATATATAATTAATTACAAGTCCAAGTTTCCTCACGATGGTTTCCTTTACCAATGTCAGTAATGTCTAAGATCAAATTAAAAAATAGAATAAGTGACGTTAGTACTTGCTTGTGTCTGGTTGTGAACCCACGACCTTGTACATGAGAGGCAGGCGCCCTTAACCAACGGCAATTCTTACACGCATTTGATTGCCTGATCGTTTTTTTCTAGCTTTCCTGTGCGTAGCCCGCTGCAATCCTTTGGGTCTAGGACAGACCACAGTATGCGAGTCCGGGGGCAACTTCCTGCCTGGACTTGGCTCGACAGTCTGTGAATCTGGACCAATCGGCTTAGGCGGACTTGGCTACCTTGGCGGAATCGGAGGACTCGGCGGCTTAGGCGGCATCGGTCTCGGCCTCGGCGGATTAGGAGGCGCTACTGTCTGCGAATCCATACCTTCATACGGCTATGGCCTCGGAGGATTGGGCGGTTTGGGAGGACTCGGGGGACTCGGGGGCTACGGCCTCGGAGGACTCGGCGGCATCGGGGGGACAACCGTCTGTGAATCTGTACCCAATATCGGTTATGGCGGACTAGGCCTCGGTTTAGGTCTTGGAGGTTTGGGCGGAGCTACTGTCTGTGAATCAGTACCGTCGTACGGTTATGGCCTCGGAGGATTGGGCGGACTCGGCGGATTAGGCGGACTCGGAGGTCTCGGACTCGGAGGACTGGGTGGCCTAGGACAAGCTACTGTCTGCGAATCGTTACCAAACATTGGCTTGGGCGGATATTTGGGTGGTTTAGGAGGGTACGGCTTAGGCGGATTAGGCGCCACTACTGTCTGTGAGTCTAGTCCGTCTCTAGGGTATGGACTCGGTGGTTTCGGAGGTCTCGGCGGTCTCGGCGGCGGACTTGGCGGCCTTGGACTTGGCGGACTCGGGGGAATAGGACTTGGCGGTTTGGGAGGACTCGGCGGTCTCGGAGGCATTGGACTGGGCGGCTTAGGAGGTGCAACTGTTTGTGAATCTGTACCCAATATCGGTTATGGCGGACTTGGCGGCCTCGGCGGTTTAGGCGGAATTGGAGGACTTGGGGGCTTCGGCCTTGGAGGACTCGGTGGCATTGGGGGGGCAACCGTCTGTGAATCCGTACCGTCCTACGGTCTCGGTCTTGGAGGCCTAGGGTATGGTGGCCTCGGAGGAGGTATGGGTTACGGAGGCCTAGGCGGAATAGGCTTAGGCCTAGGAGGTATTGGCCGTCCTTTTTTATAAATAGCAACACCTCTTCGTCTTTTTTTAACAGTAACACTCAGATCTCTGGACCAATGCCGGTGGTGTCGAATAATAGTTGTGGGGGAGTAAATGGTCAGGCTAACATAATGGCATTTTGATTTAAATTTAGAAAAAGCAAATTAAAAAAAAGAACACTCCAGGCGTGTTCAATTTACAAACAGACACCTAATTTCCGTAGTATCAAGGCAAATAAAAAAAAAAGAATTGTCAAATTAGATTTTGGTTTAAATTGGATTTTTTTTGGGACTCCTGTTTTAAAATCCTGATAGTTAATGAATTTTAAGTTTTATTTTTTATTTTCCAAAATATCATTCTAAGAGTGTTTAGTATTTTTTTGTAAACTCTGTTTTTTTATAATATGCCTGGATCGTACAAAAAAAGTAAAAGATTTATTCCAAATTTTTATAACAATATAATATATATCTATCATGTATTTATCATTCGTTGGCTAATAAAATATATGTATTTCATTTTTGTGTATAATTTTACCCAGATTTTTATTTTCAAACATTGCCCCACACTAGGACTTTCTCCTGTATCGTGGGTGCGTTTACAAACATATAAACTCACATACACAAACAGCCAGACCCGGAACAACTATCTGTACACTCTGTAGGTCATACAAATATTTGTTACGAGCGGGAATCGAACCCGAAACACGCAGCGCAGCAGCCATTCGCTCAGCCACTTCGCCAATAAACAATTTTGCCCTGATTTTGCCTGAGTCTAACTGCTTCGGTAGCCTAGTGGTCCCAAGCGCGACTGCTACGCTAGAAGTCTTGGGTTCGATTCCCAGGTCGAGTAAAAAGTGTGATTAAGTTTTTCTATGAAATTCTCAGTGGCCACTTTTTTTTTTTTTTTGGAGTTAGGATTGTGCCCGGTTAAAGGCAATAGGCTCGCCCCCTATTACATGGGACCTAAACATACCGGCGAACTGTGGGTGTACATAGGTACACCTCTGCCTAACCTTTCGGGGAATACAGGCGTGATGGTATGTGTTTTTGTCAAACATTTCTTTTTGACCTATTTCATAACACGATCTTTTCCTTCACCAATGTCAGTGATGTCCAAGATAAATTACGTAATATGAATTGATAAAATCTCATTGGTACTCGTCCGGTTTAGAACCCGCAACTACATGCATGAGAGACGGGCGTCTTATCCATTGGACCATTAGGGTCTCCACACACGTCAAACAGTCGGTGACCGATTTTTTTGCCGGAGAGAATCGAACATAATTATGAGTTCTAATATACCACCGCACACGTCCTATAAAAACTAGGGCCATCGAAACTATGGATCTATTGAATCGGTCTGATAATCGGTCCCACAAAAAGTTGGTCGTGGCTGAACAGATTTGAATGAAATTCATCATACAGGTCAACTTTGAACTGGAATACAACATAGGTTACTTTACATGCTAACTAATATTTTAAATACGAAAGTAAGTTTGTTTGTTACCTTTTCACGCCTGAACTACTGAACTGATCAACCTGAAATTTTGCATATACGTTGCCAGGTGTACAGAAACGGACATAGAGTACCTTTCATCCCGAAAACAAGTACTGTTTCCGAGGAAAACAACAATAACGTTCTTATGATAATAGATGGCGCCACGTGTGTTTCCGACTACTTATTTCAACTTTGACGCGATAGAAGTTTGTTCATATGTAAATGAAAAAGTTTATATATAACTGCCTCGTTCGCCTAGAGGTCTTGGGTTCGATTGAAATAAGTGTTATTGGGTTTTTCTGGAAACTCTCTGTAGTAACTTGGAGTTAGGAGTTGTGCCCGGTTAATGGCAATAGGCTCGCTCCTATTACATGGGACCGGAACATACACATTCAACTATAACATACAAGACACACATTCACGAAATAACTATAAAATTCGATTTTTAATAAATAGTGAATTTAGGTGACAAAAAAGTGGCGTCATGGTTTAGTATTGTCATTTATATTCTATGGGGGTTTTGACAGCTTATAAAAAGCACATCAATTGATTAGTGGTGTCATCTACCCAACGGTGGATTAACATTGGTACACCTCTGCCTAACTCTTTGGGGAATGCAGGCGTATATAATGTTTCCAAAGAATTCCAGAGGCAAAAAATGAAACGAAAATAAATCTTTAATTGCTCAAATGACCCGTACTTTATTTTAAACTTTCACATACTTACAAATGTATACTAAATCATATATATACATATAACTACATATATATTATAGTCCTATTAACAGGGGCAAAGACATGGGGGGGGAGGTTCAGGGCAAGGTGGGGGTGGGCAGACGCATGGGCAAGGCGGCGGTGGCGGACAGGGCGGCGGCGGGCAAGCCTGGCTGCACTGAACACACTGGCCACATGGCCCACAGGGGGAATCAGGCGGAGGGGCTGGCCCGCAGTCGTTCTGCGCGTTAACCCTGCAAATGGATGCAGCACCTAGGGTCCTGAAGTTCTGGGGCGGGTTGGGGCGGAAGCAGATGGTCGGGGGGGCGGGGACGATGATCTTCGGTGGTCTGACGACGAGGGCACCAGGAACTGGGGGCTGCACTGGTGGTGGCTGCACCTGGAAACAAAAAACAGTCAGACTGGCGTAACATACATACTATCACGCCTGTATTCCCCGCAGGGTTTGGCAGACGTGTACCAATGTACAACCACAGTTCGCCGGTAGGTTTAGGTCCCATGTAATAGTGGACGAGCCTATTGCCATTAACCGGGCACAAATCCTACATCCGAGCTGCTACCTCAGTAGCAGTTCGGATGTAGGATTTGTGCCCGTGCAAAGTGTTATTGGGGTTTTCTATGAAATTCTCAAATTTCATAGAAAACCCCAATAACACTTTGCACGACCTGGGAATCAAGCCCAAAACCTCTAGCGTAGCAGTCGCGCTTAGGACCACTAGGTTAACGAGGCAGTTGGCCGAGATTAGCAGTCGCCACTGGCATTCAGCTGCAGCCGGTTAGACTTGAGGCTGATCTGACACAGTTGGGAAAATTGTATGCTTATAATACCAAGATGTCATTGTCCCACTGCGGGACAAAGGCCTCTTCTCATACAGAGAAGACACGAGCATTGATCACCACGCTTGCTCAAGGCGGATTGGCGATTTCAGACTTATATTAATTACAAGTCCAGGTTTCCTCACGATGTTTTCTTTCACCTATGTCAGTGATGTCCGAGATAAACTTAAAAAGTCCTATATAAATTGAATTCACATTAGTCCAGTGCTTTGCCATGGCTCATTGCAGACCCACAACCTTATGGATGAGAGGCAGGCGCCATAACCACTGGACCATTATGGATTTTATATTTTCATTGAATGACAGACAAGCTGGCAGCCCACCTGATGTTAAGCGGTCACCGCCGCCTATACACATCTGCAATACCAGAGGCCTTGCAAATGCGTTGCCATCCCAGAGACAAAGTTGATGTGTGTCATGTGTCTGTTACTACACAGGCACCCATACCCTTCATACCGGAACACAGCAACGCTGGTTTGCGGCAGAAATAGGTATGGTGGTAGTACTTCCCCGGACGAGCTGCTTCACAAAGGCCTTGCAAATGCTGCTTAGTGAGCTCTAAAAACTGGTTTAATATAAAAAATTCGCTTACCCTGATTGGTGGTGGTCTAGGCACAGAGACGGGCGGGGGTCGGACGATCAGTGGGGGTGGTTGTGGCGGGGAGACCGGTGGCACTCTAACGTAGAATGGTGACGGCGTTGGGGGGCGAACGGGCGGTGGTCGCACCGTTATCGGGGCCGGAGTGGGTGGCTGGACTGGGGCGGGCTTCACCCAAATTGCGGGTGGTTGGGGCAGCCTGATCTCACCAGGGCGCACCACTATTGGCGGTGGTGTTGGGAACCTGATCTGTCCGGGTCTGATTAGGATGGAACCTGTGGGGTTGAAAAAGGTTTCGTTGGGAAAAAATATTTGTTAAAAGTATACAACCTAGCCAGTTTATAACTTGCAGACTATTTTTCGGGGGGTGATATTTTCAACCCTGAAGAACCCGACTAAATAGTAAACACACGAATGGTTCCGTACCATTGTACAATATTTAAAACATAATTGTAAACATGTGGCAGTGATACCGTTTTTAAATATTTAGAACAACTTCACAACATTTTGTTTTGACATTTCAGAGTTTGTTCCTTAATAAAAGTTGTGCGTGTTTAAAACACTTTCACCCCCTAACAGATGTGCAGAGAATTAAAATACACCCTGTATAAGTATTTAGTATTCACGATCTTTTATCTGGCTTTGACATTTTGACCCCCCCAGGGGTGAAGAATTTCGACCCTCGGGGGGTGAAGTTGAAAAATCTTTTTATTTTAATTTTAATTTGTGTTGTCTAGTCTAGTTAGAAGTCTGGAGGCAATTATGGCTGATTTTGGAGTATTTGTATATACAGGGTGTAAAAGTAAAAAACACCCATGACATAGCCGTTAATTACGTCTTTTGGCCACCAAACTAAGTAATATTGAGCTAACATTACTTTTCTTGCAAAAAAAACTTTAAAGCACATTATAAACATCATCATAATTATTCTGACTTTGACTTTCGACTTCTGACTTTGACTTACGACATTTGACTTTGACTTTCGACATTTGACTTTGACTTTGACAACCAAAAATTCGTCTTTTCTTTCTCTCCAACTTACCCGAAGGAGCCTGCCCGTAGACATAATTGACGGGAGGCTCACAGGGGTTGCACGGTCCTATCTGCTGACACCCGTCACATGGTGATGGACACGGCGCAGGCTGGGGTTGGCACGGGCAAGGGCACGGGAACTGAGGCTCCGGCTGTGGGCACGGCTGCCCCAGCGCAGTACCCAGGAAAAGAACTGAAATAAAAAGCGAAATTACCCATCATCATCGTTACCAGCCTGCAACAGTTCACTGCTGGACATAGAGCTCTCCAATCGCATGTCACTTAGCTTGATTCTCGGAAACTCTCATCCAGTTGCTACCAGCTACCCTGCGTAGATCCTCACTCCATCGAGCCTGAGAGCGTCCCACCTTACGCTTGCTGATCCGCGGTCTCCACACGTCTACCCCAACTGTCATCGGTTCTACGGCTAATATGGCCGGCGCATTGCCATTTACTTATTCTGTGAGCTATGTCAACTCTGGTTTTCTGTCGGATCACCTCGTTCAGGATGCGATCTTTTAGAGGAACTCCAAGCATTGCAAGCATAATAAAAATACCAGTCAGTAATTGTCTCACTGCAGGGCAAAAGCCTCTTCTTATACAGAGAAGGCACGAGCATTGATCACCACGCCTGCTCAAGGCGGATTGGCGATTTCAGACTTATATTAATTACAAGTCCCGGTTTCCTTACAATGTTTTCCTTCACCGATGTCAGAGATGTCCGAGATAAACTATCTAATCTGTAGACATCTGCAATACCAGTCTTGCAAATGCGTTGCCATCCCAGAGACAAAGTTGAAATGTGTCATGTGCCTGTAACTACACCGGCACTCATATCTTTCAAACCGGGACACAGCAACGCTGCTTTGCGGCAGAAATAGGTACGGTGGTAGTACTTCCCCGGACGAACTGCTTCTCAAAGAGCTCTACTACTACTAAATTGTTGAAGGGAAAAAAAATATTAGAATTATATATTTACCCGATAACCATATGACTTTCCCCTTCGCCATTTTTCGATCGTCTGATGGTAATGAATAAGAAAAGTCACCTTTTATACCCTTCAATTAATGAAAAACTAAATCTACCACCGCCAGTTTAAAAATCCTACTACAAAGCAAAATCTACCACATAATCTTCCCCATAGAGTTTAAATTCAGTTAAAGTAATCTTAAATAGAACATTTCTGTATTGTCACCCTCAAATAAATGTTTTGTAACGGTCTTCGAACTATTTTTTAAATTTTGAATTATTTAGTTTTGCAACACTGACTGAGTGTAACGGTTTTGCTTTGAGATATTTTTTGTGCAATATTTAGTTTTTCTGAATTCGTTTCGGGTAGATAAGAGAAATATCGGTTTAAAAAAAAAAAAATAATCTCTATTACATAATTTCGAAAAGCACGTGTCACCGTTGGTCCCGGCTGTCATTCGTAGATGTTTGACCGTCGTTACGGATAGTCAGAAGCCAGAAAGTCTGACAACCAGTCTAACCAAGAAGTATCGTGTTGCCCAGTAACTGTGTTGTGGAGGTCAGATAGGCAGTCGCTCCATGTAAAACACTGGTATTCAGCTGCATCCGGTTAGACTGGAGGCCGACCCCGACATAGTTGGGAAAAGGCTAAGCAAATGATGACGTAATTCATCTCTGAGTTATTTTAAATCCTTTACATTGCCGATAATAATATTAATTATCACCGCTAGAGTTAGCAAGTGTTGACTTTTAACCGTCTTCATAAAAGCAGGCTGTTCTCAATTGGGTAGATGACATCACTAATCAATACCACAGTTCGCCGGTATGTTTAGGTCCCATGTAATAGGGGCGAGCCTATTGCCATTAACCGGGCACAAATCCTAACTCCGAGCTGCTACTTAGAATTTCATAGAAAAATCCAATAACACTTTTTGCTCGACCTGGAGGAATCGAACCTAAGACCTCTAGCGTAGCAGTCGCGCCTAGGACCACTAGGTTACCGAGGCAGTTTGACTGTGACTTGTCTGGTAATAGCTACATATTGCATAGACATCAGTTATCTATCAGGCGAAGGTAGTAACAGCTATTAGTCTGTTAAACAATTTAACTGGGCCAAAGAGCGTTGAACGCGCGAGGCCGTAAGTTCGAGTCCCTTCTATTGCATAACTTAACATCACGCATTTATTTTTTCTGGAGGGTTATGCAGAGGTTACCCTTAAAAGTCATATTTATTTGAATAATTTATTTGAAAAGAGTTGAATCCAGTTTCTCCTTCAATAAAGTTTCGTATGGCAGAGAATGAGCAAGTAACTTCTTACATACTTAAACTCACGCCTTTTTCCCATGGGGGTAGGCAGAAACCACAGAACGCCACCTGCTACGATGCTTACATACTCCTCTCGCCTCGTCCACGTTCATATATCTGTTCATACAGGCATGCCGGCTACGAGTACTGCGCACGTTGTGGTTATAAAACATAGCGAACTGCCCGCGACTTCGTCCGCGTGGCTTATTTCACCGCCTTACGTTACATCTTCGGTTACTGCTGCGCTCCCGTATGTCATAGCGTGATGTTATATAGCCTGTCACTCACAAATAACGTGGCTTTTTTTTTTAATTCGGTTCAGTAGATCCAGAGATTAACCCCTACAATAATATTATATTTTTATACTAGCCTCTGTCTGCAGCTCCGCCCGCGTAAAAGTCAGTATTATCCCGGGGCGTGGAGTATCCTATGTGTTAGTTCAGGAAATGGTTTATATCATCATCTACTTAGCCTTTCCCCAACTATGTTGGGGTCGGCTTCCAGTATAACCGGATACAGCTGAGTACCAGCGTTTTACATTGAGCGACGGCCTATTTGACCTCCACAACCCAGTTACTGGGCAACACGATACCTATTGGTTGTCAGACTTCCTGGCTTCTGACTATCCGTAACGACTGTCAAAGATGTACGAATGACAGCCGGGACCAGCGGCGACACGTGCTTTCCGAGGCACGGGGATGTCACACCACCAACTTCCAAACTCCAGGCTGCTACTGAGCAAATCCTAATGGAAAAAGCCAATAACACTTTTTGCCCGACATGGGAATCGAACCCGGAACCCCACGCTTATCAGTCGCGCTTGCGACCACGAGACCAACGGGGCAGGGGAAATGGTCTATCTATGTGCCAATTTTCATGAAAAACTGTGTAATGGTTTACGTGTGATTAAGTTACAGACATCCATCCATCCATCCTCATAAAGTTTCATAATTAATATTAGTAGGATGGGATAGTTGGAAGTAGGAGTTATTATGCTATTTGATGACTATGGATTTCTTACAGGTTTCCCTGTAATTTTAAGTAAATAAGTATTTTCTGATCTTTTTTTATGTTAAACTAGCTGTTGCCCGTGACTTCGTTCGCGTTCACTATTTCATTGGTTTCAATTTCGTTTTTGCGTAACATTATTTTTTTAAATTAAAATTTCCAAAGTAATAGTAGCCTTTTTTTTCTCGTGGGGAAATCCTCATGGACTGCCTCCGCCTTAGGGAAGGCGGAGGGTAGTGTCGGACTAAAATAAAAGTAGCCTAAGTTACTCCTTATAACATTAGTTATCTGTAAGTAAAAGTCCCGCCAAAATCGGTCCAGCCGTTTCAGAGATTAGCCGGAACAAACAGACGGACAGACAAAAATTTTTAAAAGGATTTTTTTATGTTAGTACCGTATATACTTTCATATGCATTTAGTGAAAAGCTTGTCATTTGAAATTACAAACAGACACTACAATTTTATTTATTTGTAAAGATTAATACTCTGATATTTCGTACATAGGGACACGGTCAGTTGGTAAATTTTTTTTTGGTTGGTTTTCTTAAAAAACTTTGAAATCATTTTTCTTTAAAATTATTTTTCTATATTTTTTTTTATTTCGGCAATTTATTAAGTGTAATCTTTCCATCATCATCGCGACTGCTACGCTAGAGGTCTTGGGTTCAATTCCCAGGTCCAGCAAAGTGTTATTGGGTTTTTCTAAGAAATTCTCAGCTCGGAGTTAGGATTTGTGCCCGGTTAATGGCAATAGGCTCGCCCCCTATTACATGAGACCTAAACATACCGGCGAACTGTTGGTGTACATTGTTACACCTCTGCCTAACCCTTGTGGGAATACAGGCGTGATGGAATGCGTTAAAACTATTTTTATTAAAATACTGTCCTAATCGTCCCTCTAATCATTATATATGTATATTTCTATAGATTAACATTATTAATTAATTACCTTAAAATAACATAACAAAATAAACATTTAAGTAATGAAAAAAGGAAATTAATCTATATTATGGCATCAAAAAATTCCCCCGCATCGCCGTCAACTGGAAAAGTGCCCAAAAGACTGGCGACATTGCCACGTTGGATGGCAATACTCTGGCCAAGGTAAAAGCCAGCCTTTGGGTCACGAGAAGTGTCAACCAACCGTTTAGATAAATCCTTAAAAAGGCTATGGGCACACGGACCCCACGGCCCGAGGGTTTCCACCCCAAACGGCTTGAAAATATAGTTACCAATAAGGGTAACTATATTTTATACTTACGCTTTTGAAGTTTTCTGCAGCCGCAGCAGCAGCACGCAGGAACAGAAAAATGGGATGACGCAAGAGTATCGAAACACGTAACGTCCCACAATAAATATTCAAAATACTACGTGGGCGTACAGCCGCTAGCCAGAACAATTTTGATGAGGAAGAGCATATTCTGTATAGCCCCGCAAGTTTTTAACAAAATTCCAAAGCAAATCAATCAGTTTTTTTTAAATGGGTTTAAAAACGTACTTAAAGAATTGCTATTGAAAAAGTTTTATTAAAATTTAACGACATTTTGAATGACACTTTGACATCCTAATGTAATTGTAATCTCTTATATTTTTTTATAGTTTGACATCGAATATTATTTTTATGTCTCGCTGATGCACGCGTCATGTTCGTGAACGGGCGCTGTCAGTTGGGATTGGTCATATCTTAACTGCCATGGCTTACATCTTTAGTACATTTTTTTTAATTGTTTTATATTCATATTCATTGTTTTTACATATAGAAGCAACAAGAATATTGTGACCAAGATTTTGTAAAAACCAAATTGAAAGAAAAGAGTGTCCATGGAGTTTCTTGCTCGTTCTTCTCCATAGAGACCTATGCTTTGGAACGAGCAACTAGCTTCAACTTTTAAATGTCTTTTAAACTTCTTGACAATTCAAAAGTGCCTGTAAATGGTCTAATTGAAATGCTTTGACTTTGACTTTGACATTAACCTGGATTATTTTTTTTACTGACATGCTATATTAATTTGGTATAACTAATGAAATACTAACGTAATATTTGTTTTTTTTCTTCTTGTGTACCTAATATTTGCGCGACCCACGTGGCTGAATGTGATGAGACTATTTGTTAAATTTAAGACCATGTAATGTACCATATTCGGACAAATAAATGAATTTGAAATTTGAATTTGAAAAAAATATTTGAGACATCAAAACAAGTCCTTGCATTTGACATGTCACACAATAAAGCTTGCCTGTTTTTTTTAACCCCCAAAAGTGCCCCTTATATTAAAAATTCATTAACTACACGTCCGTGTTTGGGTCACAAAAAATCGTAATATAAGTGTACCAAATACCAACATCATGGGTTCAGTAGCCTCGGAGCAAATTGGCTGTAAATGACCGACACATAGGCATCCAGATACATACATAAACTCACGCCTTTTTCTCATGGGGGGTAGGTAGAAACCAAAGAACGCTATAGTAGTCGCCACGAGTCGTGAGCACAAATGTCAAGTTCATTACTTGCTACGATCCTTACATTGCATTCAGATCATCAGGCACATCCTTCAAGGACAGAACTATAAAAATCTACTGTTTCACGTCACGTGGCTATCTTTAGAGGAGGCCTATGTTCAGCAGATGGTATAGCCTTCTTATTTTAAAATCGATGATTTAAGTAAATCCTTTTTTTGTTACAGTATTTGACTTTGACTTTGACTTTACCAAAGTCAAAGTCAAAACCTGTATTTATTTTTATCATACCAAGGTACTTGCCCTAAAAGGGTGCAAAATGGTGTTGTTAAAAAGAAACACAATTTTTTTTAATACATATGTGTATAATAATTCGATATTAAAATACATAAATATTTAGACTATACATTTGTAAATAACACACATTCAAAACTCGTACGGGTCATTTCTTAAAAACTACTTTACCTTAATCACAAGCCAATGTTATCGTTGAAGAAACCGTTAAGAGATCTTGAGACATACTAAAAGGCACGAGGGGTTTATTTCTTAAAACAACCTGTTAGGACCAAAAATTCCAGAAGGACCATTGCTGAAGGACCAACTGAAAAGTTGTAGCACTGCTATTCTACTCTATACTGTTGTTCTTGCTAATTGCGCTCTTGGGGGTGAGATGGGGTTTTTGGGGTAATTTTTAGTTCTTGCCCTCTTCTGTGATTATTACCTCAGTTGGATGTATTGCTTATGCGACGGTGTACAGCTGTTTCTCTTTTCAACCCCATCAGCGCCTCGGTTCGGGATCATTCTTAGCAGTGTGATGCAATAGGAGTTGTTTTAAAAATAAGTCCTCAATATCCGTTTGTTATTTAGCATGGTGAGCAAGGGCAAGGTGGTGGGGGACATGGGTCGCATGGGCACGGCGGTGGGGGACATGGGTCGCATGGGCACGGCGGTGGTGGGGCAGGCTCACAGCACGGGTTCGGGCACGGGCAAGGGCACGGGCTCGGTGCTGGCACACATCCGCATGACTGCTGCGACTGCTGGAGCGAAGACGTGGACACGCAGATGGTGGGTGGCTGGATGCACTGCGGCTTCGGCGGCCTGACCACAATCTGGGGCGGGTTGATCGGAGCTGGACGTGGCTGAGTCACACTGATTGGCGCTGGCTGAATAGGAGCAGGCTTCGGCACTCTGACCACTAGAGGAGGAGGCTGGACGCAAGGCACTGGTCCAGGACGAGCCAACACCGGGGGTGGAGTTATCGGAGGCAGGGGGGGTGGTCTGACGCAGATCGGGGGTGGAGTCACTGGTGGCAGTGGTGGTGGTTGCACGGTCAGAGCAGGTGGGGTGATGGGAGCCTGTTGTGGTGGGCGGACCAGGATCGGAGGCGGCTGGATGATGACATCAGGGGATGCGCTGATGAAGAAGGTGCCTCCGGGGACGGCGATCTCCTGGAAGCCGGCGGCCCTCAGGCGTTCAGGCACGCAGTTCTTTTGCAGCAGTACCTTGACTGGTCCATCGCCACATGGTGCTAAAAAGGAATTTAATTTAGTCGATGTGATAATTGCAATAGTAGATATTACTTATAATCCCGAAAACTACTTGACTTACGAAGCTAAATTAAAAAAAAATCAGATAAATATTTTATAATCTGGCAGGGTCGCGAAAATTGTTCGAAAGTGTCACCGCGGCCCTGGAACACAAAAGGTGAATAAAGGAAGGAAGAACACGGATGGGTGTTTTAGTTAGTAAGAGTCTGACATCCCATTCCGCTCCGCCCAGAGCGGAAGAAGTCATTTTATGATTTCCTATCATTAAAAAATGAGAGATTACTGGTCAGATGATGCTGATCCACGCGTCATGGTCGTGAACGGACGCTATCAGTTAACACTTATCATCTTCTAACTGCCATCCCTTATCTTACCTACATTGTTATCGCATAATAAAAGCAAAAGAAATATAACCAGAATTTTGTAAAACGAGCAACTAGCTTCAACTTTTCGACTAACTGAATATGACCTTCATGACAGTTTAAAAGTGTTCGTAAAGGGTATTTTTTTAAACAAATGTTTGACTTTGACATTGACTTTGACTTTGACTTTGCAGCAATGTTCCTATATCCCGTTTTAATAGGGTCCTGATGGCTCGGTAATGTAGGGGGAGTGCTACTCACAAGGAGGAGGAGCGCAGGGGTCACAAGGGCACGGCGGAGGCACGGGGGGCGGGCACGGCGGCGGCGGGCACGGACACGGACACGGACACGGTGGGGGGGGCGGTGGACACCCGCAGTACTGGGGCGCTGGCGCCGCTGCCGCTGAAGCTACCAATGCTGGGAACAAAGAATTATTAGGTTAATAATTACTGGCAATAGGCTCGCCCCCTATTACATGGAACCTAAACATACCGGCGAACTGTGGGTGTACATTTGTATACCTCTGCCTAACCCTTCGGGAAATATAGGCGCGATGGTGTAATGTTTAATTACTTTTACTTTCATTATTGCACCCGCTTATAGGTACGTCTTTGGTTACTGCTCCGCTCTTATATGTTGTCGCGTGATGTTAGATAGTCTATGTTACTTAGGAGTAATGTAGCTATCTATTGGTGAAACAATGGTTAAAAACGGTCCAGTAGTTTCAAAGCCTGTTCGGTACAAACAAAAATATCTTTCCTCTTTTAAATAGTAGTATAGATAATAATAATGGCTAATCTCAATAAAGACCAATTAAATTGCAAGAGTGTGTGCGCAAACACAGGTGCACTCCCTCTTCCCATAGTCCGATGGGTCGGTAATCTGACACAACCGAGAAGAGCTCAGGCGCAGGACCAACAGCATTAGGTGCCATCCGAGACACCGCACCGAATGGTCACCGCTGCCTATACACATCTGCAATACCAGAGGCCTTGCAGATGCGTTGCCATCACAGAAACAAAGTTGAAACGTGTTATGTGCCTGTAACTACACCGGCACCCATACCCTTCAAACCGGAACACAGCAACGCTGGTTTGCGGCAGAAATAGGTAGGGTGGTAGTACTTCCCCGGACGAACTGCTTCACAAAGAGCTCTACTACTGGACATATGGAGTTAATTAATAATTAATTACCTATGATACCCAATGCCGTAAGACGCCCCATGGTTGACAACCTTGTGTATTAACGGCTAAAGTTTAAAACCTTTTATACTAAATAAGATTCAAACTATGTTTTATATTCATTAAATCAACCATCAACTCTCGCTAGATCAAGCATCAATATTACAAACTTCAATTGTTTAAAATTAGGTGTGACAATCACTTATAGTGATTGGCCTTGTAATCTGGGGAACTGAAGAAAATGTTCGAGTGTAAGTGAGGATATGATAAAAAAATATACTCCTTAAGATCGAATTAGAAGAGGTAGTGACAAAAATTAAAAAATCATATTTAGATGGTTCGGTCGTATTGAGAGGATGAGTGAGAGGCGACTGACAAAAGAAATTTATATGGCAGATGTGAGTGGCAACGCCGGGAGAGGACGCCCTAGAAAGACCTACCCTGACCTTATCGACGAGGTACTTCAGAAAGGCCGGGTGCGCAGTACTCGTAACCGGCGTGCTTGTATGACTAGATGTATTAACATGGACGAGGCCAATGGAGTATGTAAGGATCGTAGCAGGTGGCTTTCTGTGGTTTCTGTCTACCTCCATCAAATTCCGGTCACAGTGACTCTCAATAGAGACTAGCCAAGTACGCAGGAGATATTATAGTGTACAAGTGTGTGCGCAAACACAGGTGCACTCCCTCTTCCCTCACTCTCATAGTCCGATGGGACGGCAATCCGACACGACCGAGGAGAGTTCAGGCGCAGGATCAACGGCTTTACATATGCATGTGGTATTTGGAATTGGGGTGGGTATGGTGGGACCAAACCTAGGCACCTGCGGGTTACGGAGATATAAAAGAAAAAGAAACGAGTTTTGAATGATCTAACTAAACATATAGCTCTTGTATTGTTGCTAACACCCGTAAACATATTGTTTTCACATCTCTACATAGTATAAAACAAAGTCGCTTCCCGCCGTCTGTACCTTCCCTCTGTCTGTCCGCTTAGATCTTTTAAACTTCGCAACGGATTTTAATGCGGTTTTCATTAATTGATAGAGTGATTCAAGAGAAAGGTTTATACGTATAACATACCACGCTACGACCAACGGGGGCGAAGCAGTAACCAAAAACGTACGACGTGAAGGCACGGAATGGTATATTAGACACTAAAAAAAGCTGTTTTCCAGCATCAATATTTTTCGCTCAATCTTACTTAGTTTGAAATGTGATGGCCAATTGAAGCCACGGATGTGACTTTTTCGATTCATTTGTACTTTCTTACTTGAACATCACTGATATCGGTGAAGGAAAACATCGTGAGGAAGCCTGAACTTGTTGTTTTCCTTATAAGTAAATAACTTCTTCCCAGAACTTCAACCGCGTTAAGCTACGTCTTTACTATATTTTCCTAGTAGTAGAGCTCTTTGTGAAGGAGCTGGTCCGGGGAAGTACTACCACCATACCTATTTCTGCCGCAAAGCAGCTTGTAGTGTTCCGGTTTGAAGGGTATGGGTGCCGGTGTAATTACAGGCACATTTCAACTTTGTCTCTGGGATGGCAACTCATTTGCAAGGCTTGATATTGCAGATGTGTATAGGCAGCGGTGACCACTTTACAACAGGTGGGCCGTCGGCTTGTTTGTCAACTGATGACATAAAAAAAATGGGGATAGGCAGAAACCACAGAACGCCACCCGCTACGATCCTTACACACTCCTTTCGCCTCGTCCACGTTCATATATCTGGTCATACTGCGCACCCGACCTTTCTGAAGAACCTCACCAATAAGGTCAGGGTAGGTCTTTCTAGGGCGTCCTCTCCCGGCGTTGCCAAACACATCTTCTAAATACATCTGGTCTAAAGATTTCTGCTTACCAAACCTTCTTTAAACCGCCGTAATGTTGCGTGGAACGTTATCGTTACAGTAAGTGGAGCTGGCAATAACATGTAGTTCTTGCAAGTGTATATAAGATGTGTTAGCGATCTTAAAATGCACTCAAAGACATAATGGGTCTCCAGGCATTCGTGGTTCTTGGTAAGTTTCTACTCATCATCATATTATTTATTTATTAAAACTTTTTGCACATAATGTAAATAATACACTGTACAAAGGCGGACTTAATGCCTTTGGCATTTTCTACCAGTCTACCTTAGGGTGATGCAGAGACAAAACATAGTAGGTGCAAGGAACAGAAAGTTTCCAGAAATAAAATATAATAAATACATGCATACATACATACAAACAAAATATACACAGTAGAGAAAGCCAAAAAATACATAGGTGGAGAAATATAAGAAACGAATTGTGAGACGAGTCTGCCAACTTCATAAGCAAGTGTTCACGAGCTTTTACTTTGAATATGAAACAACTGGTAGCCATCCTGATATTCTGAGGAAGCGCATTCCAAAGGAATACCGCCTGGACAACAAAAGAAGATTTAAGAAAACCAGAGCGGTAAGAAGGACATCGTAGAAGACGATTATTGGAGGAGCGAAGATGCTTACTGTGCGTGCATAGCTTAGTGTGTGTATATTAGCCGACAGACGTCCAGTGCTGAACATAAGCCTCCCCCATACATTTCCAAAAGGACCGGTTGGAAGCGGCCTGCATCCAGCGTCTTCCTGCGGTCTTAATCAGGTCGTCTGTCCACCTTGTGGGTGGACGTCCTACGCTGTTTTTGCCAGTTGACACTAGATAAGCTATTCTGTAAAAATCTCTCGGTGAAGTGGCTCATAATTCAATTATTAGCACCTGTGATGTTATGTCTTCACCACTTTTGGTTGACTAGTAGAGAATGCTTAAGGCATTAACTATTGTTGAATAAACGTTAAATAAATAAATTATTGTATTCAAAAACGTTTAAACTTAAATCGATCTCAGCGACATTAGCCTCATTTTTTTAATTATTGTACAAGCTTCAGCCTGCTACTTTGTCCGCATCAAATTTGATGTGTCATCTCAATAGAACTTGTACATTTTTCCAAGATAAAAAGTATCCTATGTGATATTCCACACTACTATCTATCTCAGTGCCAAATTTCATCCAGATCTTTTCAGCCGTTTAAGCGTGAAAGAGTAACAAACATCCATCCATCTAACAAACTTTCACATTTGTTTCACATTTAACTAGCTTCTGCCAGCGACTTCGTACGCGTGGTTTTTTTCACCACCGTTAAGTTACGTCTTTGGTGACTGCTCCTCTCCCGTGAGTCGTAGCGCGATGTTATAAAGCCTAAAGCCTTTCTCGATAAATGAACTATCCAACACAAAAAGATTTTTTCAATTCTAACCAGTAGTTCCTGAGATTATCGCGTTCAAACAAACAAACTCTTCAGACTTATAATATTAGTATAGATAGTAGGATTTTGAACAATAAGCAATTTTGACAGATTGATTAGCTTAGAATATGATACTTCCTAAAATTATAAGATCTTCCCAAAAGATGTTTAGGGCGAGAGCACTAACGGACTTAAGCTGTACTTTACATCTAAGTAGATAGTCTATTTGAGAATACATACGTACCATCACGCCTGTATTCCCCGAAGGGTTAGGCAGAGGTGTACCAATGTACACCCACAGTTCGCCGGTATGTTTAGGTCCCACGGAATAAGGGGCGAGCCTATTGCCATTAACCCGGCACAAATCCTAACTCCGAGCTGCTACTGAGAATTTCATAAAAAAACCCAATAACACTTTACTCGACCCGGAAATCGGACCCAAGACCTCTAGCGTAGCAGTCGCGCTTAGGACCACTAGGCCAACGAGGCAGTTGCAGTAGACACAATAGTTCTAAAGATATAAGTCTTTTCATTGACAAAATCAACTGGTTGCTCTTGACAAAATCAACTGGTTGCTAATTTAATTATATAAGTACTTTGTTTTGATTAATTATTTTTCTCTCCGACATAAATTCTATATTTGAGTATGCCTCACACACTGATTCCTTGTCTTTGAAATGTATAAATGTATTTAATATTACAATTAACTTACCTTTCATTTCTAATTTGTGGCACTGAGTACATATTGCAGTACTTTGAGTGACTTTTTTTAATAGATCGTTTTGACATCAGTATAGTTTTATGGAATTGTACAACTTATTGTAATACATTTTTTTTTTAAAGAGTATGTATGGAGTTTCTTGCCGTTCTTCTCCATACGAAACTACCTTTTGGAATGGGCAACTAGATTCAATATTATTAATTTTAACATGTAATTGACGTTCAAAAGTGCCTTTTATTGGTCTAATTGAAATAAATTATTTGACTTTGACATTTTTAACCGACTTCAAAAAGAAGAAGGTTATCAATTCGTCTGTTTGTTTTTTTTTTGTATGTGCAACAAAAAAGAAAGCTTTGGTAGTCGGTGGCAACACAAAACAACAAACAGAACCAAAGCCACCGACTTCCAAAGCTTTTTTTTTCGTTCCAGATTTGAAATCATCAAATGACTTCTCCCCTGAGCTCGTTGACTTCCAAAGCTAAAGTTATTTTTCACTTTTTAGTTTTTTTCTTAAATTCTAAATCACGCCATTGAGAAATGTAGTATCTTAGTGAATTCTGCCTCGTTGGCTTAGTGGTCCCAAGCGCTACTGCTACGCTAGAGGTCTGGGGTTCGATTCCCAGGTCGAGCAAAAAGTGTTATTGGGTTTCTCTATGAAATTCTCAGTAGCAGCCCGGAGTTTGGATTAGTGCCCGGTCAATGGCAATAGGCTCACCCCCTATTACATGGGACCTAAACATACTGGCGAACTGTGGGTGTACATTGTTACGCCTCTGCCTAACCCTTCAGGGAATATACGCGTGATGGGATGTGTGTAGTGAATTCCTACTTCACAAAATGCAAAAGTTATATTTAAATCGTAAGTTCCCATTAAGGTTGAATTAATTTTATTTGTTCATCATTCAAATTTTTGTATAATTTTTTAGCCCTCATCAGCGTCGCGGCAGCCGCTCCCTGGCGCTGCTACAGTACCTGCGACGGAAGTACTGTCTGCTTCGGGGAAGCAGGTCAGCCATGCATCAACCCCCCCTCAATATGCATCGGTAGACCTTGTCCCCCGTGCACAGGACCGGCGACAGTTTACACCCCCTGTCAGTGCCCGCCGCCTGCTCCACCACCGCCTTGCCCGCCTTGCCCGTGTCCGTGCCCGCCTTGCCCGTGCCCAGAACCCCCCCCACCACCGCCATGCTCCTGCCCATGCTACTAACAACATAGATTTTCTGTGCAATAGAAATCAAAATTGGTAATTGGTGATACGAAAAGGAAATACTGTTTTGGATTATTTTGTTTGTATTCGATTGGATTTGTATTATTTTAAATAACAAAATTATTGTTTTGAAAAGTATTAAAAATTGATGATTTGGAATTAAATACAATATCTCGTTTTTTTTCTTATTTGTATTTATTTACTTAAATATCTCTACATAGTACAAAACAAAGTCGCTTCCCGCCGTCTGTACGCTTAGATCTTTTAAACTAAGCAACGGATTTTAATGCTGTTCTCATCAATAGATAGAGTGATTCAAGAGGTTTAATATTTATAGAACATCACGATACCAGTATTTTAACCGACAGGAGCGGAGCAGTAACCAAAGAAATAATAAAATAATCTAATAATATTCTTCACACCAATTTACCAAGTACGCAGGAGTCGTTATACTGCACAAGCGTGTGTGCAAACAGAGGTGCACTCCCACAACACAATCGAGGACAGATCATACGTACGACCAACGGCTTTACATGCTTTCCGAGGCACGGGGGTATCACACCAACAACTTCCAAACTACGGGCTGCTACTGAGAAATTAGTAATGACAAAACTCGATAACACTTTTTGCCTCACCTGGGAATCGAACCCAGGACCCCACGCTCAACACTCGCGCTTGCGAAAACGACACTAACGGCGCAGTCTGATACGTCACTACTATAATAAATCCGAAAGTTTGGATGGATGTATGTTACTTCATCAAGTCAGAACTGCTGAACGGATCTTGTTTGTGCGTTTATACAAAAAACACAACATTAAAATTTTTACGTAACCCCCGACAGAAGAAAGAAATCACTACCGTAGCTAACATAAGAGCTGATAACTTTGAAACCGCTGAACCGATTTCAATCAAACAAAGCTAAGAACACTCCCGACTAATTAACCTTTCAAACACAAAATCGAAATCGGTTCATGCGTTCGGGAGCTACGATGCCACAGACAGACGCACAAAGTCAAAGTCAAAGCATTTATTTCAATTAGACCTTTTACAGGCACTTTTGAATTGTCAAGAAGTTACATTTAAAAGTTGAAGCTAGTTGCTCGTTCCAAAGCGTAGGTCTCTATGGAGAAGAACGAGCAGGAAACTCCATGGACACTCTTTTCTTCCAATTTGGTTTTTACAAAATCTTGGTTACAATATTCTTGTTGCTTCTATATGTGAAAACAATGAAAATGTATATAAAACAATAAAACAAAAAAAAAACAAAAAAAAAATTAAAAAAAAAATAGTACCTACTAAAGATGTAAGCCATAGCAGTTAAGAGATGACCAATCCCAACCGACAGCGCCCGTTCACTAACATGACACACACAGACACGTCAAACTTATAACACCCAGTCGGTTCTACGTCGGGGGTTAAAAAATAAACTCTTTAGCTTTATAATTTTTGTGTAGATTCCACGTCATGCAAAATGTCTTCATGTTTCCATTAGGATTTGACTTCAGTTCCTTCATTGAACAGAAGTGTAATTTGGTATTTTTGTTCGGAAAAATCGTCTATGGTGGAAAAATTCTCATTTCGGCCTGGGATTTAGTTTGCGAATGAAAGGCTGTGAGAGCATATTATATAGCTTTCTATATCATTGTTAGATAATACAGGAGCTACGACACACGGGAGCGGAGCAGGAGCCAAAGACGTAATTTAACATACATACCATCACGCCTGTATTCCCCGAAGGGTTAGGCAGAGATGTAACAATCCACAGTTCGCCGGTATGTCTAGGTCCCATGTAATAGCGGGCGAGCCTATTGCCATTAATCGGGCACAAATCCTAACTCCGAGCTGCTACTGAGAATTTCATAGAAAAACCCAATAACACTTTTTGCTCGACCTGGGAATCGAACCTACGACCTCTAGCGTAGCAGTCGCGCTTAGGACCACTAAGCTAACGAGGCAGTTCATTATTTGAGACGTAATTTAACGCGGGTAAAAGATCACGCACATGAAGTCGCGGGCAGAAGCTAGCTATGTAGTAAGATTTTGCCCGCGGCTTTGCCCTTTGAATATCGGCGATGGTTTCAAACTCAGAAATGGATGCAATGGGTGAGAATTTAAAATGTAATTGTATTAGTAATAAATACTCTTTTCATGCAGCAATATGTTCAATGTTGTACTAACATCATCATCAACTCAGCCTCTTCCCATCTATGTTGGGGTCGGCTTCCAGTCTAACCGGATGCAGCTGAGTACCAGTGTTTTACATGGAGCGACTGCCTATCTGACCTCCACAACCCAGTTACTGGGCAACACGATACCTCTTGGTAAGACTGGTTGTCAGACTTTCTGGCTTCTGACTATCTGTAACGACTATCAAAGATCTACGAATGACAGCCGGGACCGACGGCTTTACGTGCTTTCCGTGTCACGGGGGTGTCACACCACCAACTTCCAAACTCCGTGCTGCTAATTAGCAAATCCTAATGGAAAAACCCATTTACATCTTTGATTACTGCTTCCCACGTATTGGTCGTGGCGAGATGTTATATAGCCTATAGCCTTCCTCGATAAATTAACCATACAACACAAAAATAATTTTTAATTCAAACTAGTAGTAGTTCTTGAGATTAGCGCGTTCAAACAAACAAACAAATTCTTCAGCTTTATAATATTAGTGTAGACTTAAAATTCAATCATGATTCGAAACACACGTGGCGCCATCTATTATCATAAGAACGTTATTGTTGTTTTCCTCGGGAACAGTACTTTTTTGGTAATGAAAGATGCCCGTTTCTGTACACGTTAATAATAATTAAATAATAATTTATTTAAATTAAAACGATTACAAATAGTGTACATAATATAGCTAACAGTAACAATATTTAAAAAATAAACTAAAACTAAGATATTTTATTGAAGGTGCAAGTAATGATAGTTCGGAACTGCAATGTTACTGGAACTGTAATGTTAACGTTTAGCCGTTTAAGCGTATAAGAAACATCCATCCATAGTAGGATTATTTAGGATGTGAAAATAAGTTGCCAATTTATCTTTGCCCCTTATATGACTTTCGCGCTTTGCCCGATAAATTTTATTCTCATTGCCACCCTCTGCGTTTCATAAAATAAAAATAAGTGCTATTCAATTAAAAATCGCTACGAGAAAGGTCCTGTTCCAGAAGTGAACAAGTGACTGACAGACAGACTATTTTAAGGAATAAAATTTATGGGATACAATGAAACGAAGTGTTATCGGAGCCAAATAACCGATAAGGTGCAGTTAGCGCCCTCGTCTTTCAGAAGGTAGTCAGGTTTGAGTTCTGAGTTTCCCAGCGTGCACGACCACCTGCACCATCCAAGATCTAAACGAGGCCAATGATAGAGCTGTACAGGTTGCTCAATACTGGTCGGACATTTATTCCGAGTCAATCGACGCGAAAGGAAGGTAGTTGTTATCATAATAGTCATAAATAATCAAATGTTATTGCGATACTTGGTCAACACAACATACCATCACGCCTGTATTCCCCAAAGGGTTGGGCAGAAGTATACCAGTGCACCCACAGCTCGCCGGTATATTTTTTAAGGTCTCATGTAATAGAGGGCGAGCCTATTGCCATTAACCGGGCACAAATCCTAACTCCGAGCTGCTACTGAGAATTTCATAGAAAAACCCAACAATATTTTTTGCTGGACACGGGAATCGAACCCTAGACCTCTTGCGTAGCAGTCGCGCTTAGGACCACTTGGCTAACGAGCAGTTACACTTGCTTTTAGAACACTTGGTCTATGTTTGATAGTATTTCAGAATATACCTCTTTCAAAGAACAGAATCGCCCTGTTGTGTATGCGGTAGGTAGTATCGCGCGACTATATCACTGTGTGCGTGCGGGTTTATCGCCTTTGCCTCTCTAAACCCAGCGGCAAGATGGCTAGTTAGAATTTAAAAGTCACCTATTAAAAAAATACCTATTTATTTAAATATTGATTTGTGTTGAGAATTACTTGCATAGTTACCTCCTAAAATTTAATAATCATCATGATTCAGCATGATTTTAAAATCGGCCGTTTGGCCGGACTGGTAAAATATTGAGCACCCTTGATGAAAATGATGATGATGGTAAAATAAAACAAAATTTCAAATCATCCTTTCATAAAACTAGATAAAAAGTTCATAGGGAGTTGCAGAGGTAGCGTCAGCAGAGAGAAAGGGTTCTGTTGCGAATCCGTGTTGTTGTTGGTACTGGGGGTGACTGCCTGGGGTCTGGCTGAAGATAGGGTCAGCAACACTGAAAAAAAAAGATATTTTTTACGATACTATCTATACTCAAGAATAATATTATTAATTTATTTGTTTGTTTGTAATGGATAGGCTCCAAAACTTCTGGACAAATTTTAACAATTTTTTCACCAATATATAGCTTCATTATTCTTGAGTAACATAAGCCATATAACATCACGCTACGACCCACGGGAGCGGAGCAGTAACCAAAGACGTAACTTAATGCGTGTGAAATAAGCCAGTCTAAAAGTCGCGGGCAGTTCGCTAGTATTTTATACTTTAATCTACAGACTTTGAAGTGCAAATTTCAATGAGCTGTGCTCTAATTTAGTCTCTTTATACAAGTCTGCAGGTTATTTTAAAACTAGGACCAATCGGAACACAAATAAACTTTGAATAAATCAACGAATTACAATTACTTTAAATAATGAAAGAAAAATTTACGTGTATTAGTTTGTTTTGGCAGAATAGCTAACGTCTTGCCCCATGGACTTTGCTCGGCAATGGGGAAGGTCAAATTTCCAAATTAAAATTAAAAAAAAAAAAAATGTTAAAAGTAGCTTGTGCTGGCCCACAGCCTTTGCCCGGTAATGGGGCTGGACAGGTCTTTCATTTATAATGTTATCCATTTATTTATTCACAACTGCCTCGTTAGCCTAGTAGTCCTAAGCGCGCCAGCTATACTAGAGGTCTTGGCTTCGATTCCCAGGTCGAGCAAAGTGTTATTGGCTATGAAATTCTCAGTAGCAGCTCGGAGTTAGGATTTGTGCCCGGTTAATGGGTCTGGCTATTTGTGTATGGGAGTTTATATGTTTGTAAACGCACCCACGATACAGGAGACATTCCTAGTGTGGGGCAATTTAAAAAAAAAAAAAAAGTAATATTGGCAATAGGCTCGCTCCCTATTACATGAGACTTAAAAACATACCGGCGAACTGTGAGTGTACAATTGTATATTGGTACACCTCTGCCACTCCCTTCGGGGAATACAGGCGTGATGGTATGTTATTTTTTCATGAAATGTTGAAACAATTTTTTATTTTTGTTATAATTATGAAGCCTGTCCTGCCTCACCGATTTTGCCTTGCAATGGGACGGGATAACTGTTGATTTTTTAAAGGTTAGAAAAAAGACGTTACAGATATCCTGCCCCGCGGACTTTGCCCGGCAATGGGACAGGACAGGTCTCCATTTTACTACGTTTAAAAAAAATCGGTAGAATATCGCTTATAAAGCCACTTACCGCTTAAAATGAACACAATTAAACATGTTTTAATAACTCCCATTATTCTACGCACGGCACGCTCTTATCTTCTACTTATCAAAGTATAATTTGTAACAATATAAACTATTTGCCAAACTATTTATATAAGCCCTATAGTTTTTAATCGTCATGCGAAAATCGATTTTTATTTTTTATAATAACATTTTTTTTTTTAGTTACGCTTTAGGAAATTCTGTGGCGTTGCTTGAAGTTTATTAAAGATATTAAATAGTAATAGGTTCTTGGCTAGTTTACTTATGTTACTGAATAAGTAGCGGAGTAGGAGAGCTGTTTGTGAAGGAGCTTGTCCAAGAAAGTACTAGTATAGTAGTCGCCACGAGTCGCGAGCATAATGCCTGAGTTTTGTAGTGCCTCAGCAGTGTTCGCTGAGGCTAGAACCGATGATTTCCACGGTATCATTAGAAAAAGGAGTGCGTCGCTTCTGTGCCGCGGCCGTGGCAGCTCGAACGGGATCCTGAGTGTGTTGTCTGAGCGGTGGGACTCGCCTTTTCTGCGGAGGTGGCTGCAGCTGCATACCAGCGCCTGCGCCTATTAAATTATTTAATGTGTATGTTTTTGTGGTTAGTGTATTTTTGGCTTTAGTGTTGAATTTTTATTATTTTATTTTATTTTTAATTGTTTGGTTTAGTGTAATTTTATTATTGATTTTATTATTGAATATTAATTTTATGGATTATTTTTTTTTTAACTGCCTCGGTAGCCTAGTGGTGCTAAGTGCGACTGCTACGCTGGAGGCCTTGCGTTCGATTCCCAGGTCGAGCAAAAAGTGTTATTGGGGTTTTCTATGAAATTCTCAGTAGCAGCACGGAGTTAGGATTTGTGCCCGGTTAATGGCAATAGGCTCGCCCCCTATTACATGGGACCTTAAACATACCGGCGAACTGTGGGTGTACACTGGTACACCTCCGCCTAACCCTCCGAGGAATACAGGCGTGATGGTTGTGTGGATTAATTTTACCTATGGATTTTGTTATCTGAAATAAATGATTTGATAAATGTCGAGTTAATTTTTAAGTTTTTGGGCTCCTTTCGGGGTTTTTTGGGTTGCATACGATCGTCCGACTGACGGACCAAGCTCGTGAATCGTCGGCGGTCCAAAAAACTCAAAAATTTACTTGACATTTATTCTCGCGACTCGTGGCAACTACTACCACCATACCTATTTCTGCCGCAAAGCAGCGTTGCTGTGTTCCGGTGTGAAGGGTATGGGTGCCGGTGTAATTACAGGCACATGACACATTTCAACTTTGTCTCTGTGATGGCAACGCATTAGCAAGACCTCTGGTATTGCAGATGTGTATAGGCAGCGGTGTCCACTTCACATCAGGTGGGCCGTCAGCTTGTTTGCCATCCAACGATGTTAGCAAAGGCCTAGTCATACACAAGATGATTTTGTTTAATTCGACGACGAAAAGTTCCAGAACTCATCGTGTTTAAACGAACAAAAATAACTCTTTCGCTGTCATTTAAGAGTATAAATGAGTGTTGATAACGTTATTTTGCAAAAATAACGTAAAATCAATTTATTTCAGTAAAAACTTCGTTCTACTATGACGCGCCATGTTATTTTTACGCTACTACGGTCATAAGAAGAAACCGGACAAGGGAGACTCTGACTCGCGCACGAAGGGTTCCGTAACATTATCTATAAAAACAACTGAGTACGTATTGCAGTACTTTGAGTGAACACATACCATAACGCCTGTATTCCCCGAAGGGTTAGACAGAGGTGTACTAATGTACACCCACAGTTCGCCGGTATGTTTAGGTTCCATGTAATAGGGGGCGAGCCTACTACCATTATTATTAATATATTGTACTTTGAGTGACTTTTATTTTTAATAGATCGTTGTGACATCAGTATAGTTTTATGGAATTGTACAACTTATTGTAATACATTTTTTTTAAAAGAGCATGTATGGAGCTTCTTGTCCGTTCTTCTCCATACGAAACTATCTTTTGGAATGGGCAACTAGATTCAATATTATTAATTTTAATATGTAATTGACGTTCAAAAGTGCCTTGTAATGGTCTAATTGAAATAAATAACTTGACTTTGACTTTGGCAAAAATAACATGTCTGTTGTATGGGAGCCCCCTTAAATATTTATTTTATTCTGTTTTTTAGTATTTGTTGTCATCTGTAAAAATTTCAACTGTCTAACTATAACGGTTCATGAGATAAGTACAGCCTGGTGACAGACGGACGGGCGAACCGCGTAGTCTTAGTAATAGGTTCCCGTTTTACCCTTTGAGTACGGACGGAACCCTAAAAACGGTAAACAATTACGTGGTGGCCCAGTGGTTAAGGTACACACCTCTGATACACGAAGCTGTGGGTTCGTAAGACACGGGCACTAATGTCACTTCTTCCATTTGCACTTTCTAGGACGTCCTTATGGTCTCCAGACCCGGGTCAGCAGCGCGTTTTGTTTCACCCGCGCCTCAAAGAGATCAGCACCCTAGGACCAGTGCCTGCCGGAGTTGCGAAATTTGTTCGAAAGAGTTACCGTGGGCCTGGAACGCAAAGGGCATTAAGAGGAACACGGGTGGGTTTTAGTCAGTAAGAGTCTGACACTCCCTTCTGCTCCACCCAGGGCAGCAGAAGTCATTTGATGATGTCCCGTCCTTAAACAAAAAAAAGGACGTCCTTATTTCTGCCGCAACGCAGTGCTGCTGTGTTCCGGTTTGAAGGGTATGAGTGCCGGTGTAGTTACAGGCACATGACACATTTCAACTTTGTCTCTGGGATGGCAACGCATTTGTAAGGCCTCTGGTATTGTGACCACTTAACTTCAGGTGGGCCGTCGGCTTGTTTGTACAATGATATTTAAAAAAATCTATACAGGACTTTGTATTTCTTAAAATATTTCACTGTTTTCCGTCCCACGCTAAAATTTTTGCTGAAACAACAAATAATTTCATAAAATCTTCTTATAAATCATAAGTTATGGGCCTGTTAATCGCTTATCCCTCTTCCTTAGCTCCATACAGCGTTCGTTGGCTTCAGAATTTAAGATAATTCAGTTCAAAACGAGCATAAAATGTTTACAGAGCATTGTAAAATAGAAATGAACGACAATTTTATGTACATTTCTTTTTGCTAATGGTTGGTCACTTAAATCTTTGGGGTTAACTGCCCTGCCATTGGGGAGGCCTTGGTTCAGTTCCCAGGTCGTGTAAAATATCATTAGGTTCTTCATAAGTTGTCGATATACCTCAAAAAAGTAAGCTGATGTAGTAATGCGCATATTAGCCGTAGAACCGATGACCGTTGGGATAGATGACAAGATATTTTAGTGCACGATTGTGTGCGCAAACACAGGTGCACTCCCTCTTCCCTTACTCTCATAGTCCGATGGGACGGCCATCCGACACGACCAAGGAGAGTTCAGGCGCAGGAGGAACGGCTTTATTTACGTGCTTTTCGAGCCACGGGGGTGTCACACCACCAACTTCCAAACTCCGGGCTGTCATAAAAACCCCCACGAGTCGTGAGCACAAACGTCAAATGAATTTTTGGATTTTCAGGTTTCTTCCTGGGTTTTTTGGGGCGCCGACGCTGCAAGCGAAAGGTCCGTCAGTCAGACACATCGCACTATACTGAGAAATTCGTAATGAAAAAATCCAGTAACACATTTTGCACGACCTGGGAATCGGACCCAGGACCTCGCGCTAAACATTCGCGCTTGCGACCAACGGGGTTGTGTATACATACCATCACGCCTGTATTCCCCGAAGGGTTGGGCAGAGGTGTACCAATGTACACCCACAGTTCGCCGGTAGGTTTAGGTCCCATGTAATAGGGGGCAAGCCTATTGCCATTAACCGGGCACAAATCATTACTCCGAGCTGTAATAAGAAGTAATACAGGAAGTAAAAGTGAAATGCTGCCATTACGATTAAATAGAATCAGTATTCCGTTTGCATTTCTTCCCGAATTGATACAAAGTTGTGTCTGCGTTGTGTGTAGGGTTACCAGAACATAAATTCGAATTTCAGGACAAAATTTTAAAATGTTAATGGTATAAAAATGGTGGTATGTTAATGGTGTAAAAGGTTAATAGCAACAGGCTCGCCCCCTATTACATGGGACCTAAAAACATACCGGCGAACTGTGGGTGTACATTCTTACACCTCTGCCTAACCCTTCGGAGAATACAGGCGTGGTGGTATTATGATGAAATTTAAAAATATCGGGATTGATTGGCTTGAGGTTTTTTTGTTTAATAATAATAATAATTTATTTATTTCCAGATAGATTGTACAGTTCCACTTACAGGCTAATAATATCATCTATTAAATTTTATATAACTCAAGTTTGTAAGTACTCAAGTCAAGTCAAAGCATTTATTTCAATTAGACCATTTACTTACCATATACTTTTGAATTGTCAAGAAGTTACATTTAAAAGTTGAAGCTTGTTGCTAGTTGTAGTATAATGAACTCTGGTACCCAAGGTAAGATTTAACTTGTGTTATGGATACCAGGCTCTCTCATGAGTTACATGAAATATTAGATGGATGACATGGTTTAAGTGGAACAACACATTAACAAGACCGAGAAAAAGGACAAAATAAAAAATTTAATTAAATAAATATCTTAATGGCGCAGTGGTTAAGGCGCCCACTTCTCATGTACGAGGCTGTGAGTTTTCAACCGGGTGCGGACAAATATAGTAGCCGGCATGAGTCTTGAACAAGAACGCCAAGTCCATTTTTGGGTTCTGGGGATCCTTTTTGGGTGTTTTGGGTTGCCAACGCTCCACGTGATCGCTCCGACAGACGGACCTACCGTGTGAAGCGTCGGCAATTAAAAAATGAGTTTGACGCTTGTGCTCATGTCTAGTGCCGGTTCCTATACCAATGTGACTTTTTCAATCATAAGTTTAAAATTTAAGTGAACATCTTTCGTAAACAGTAACTTTATATTTTACTAGCGAACTCCCTGCGACTTTGCCCGCGAGTCTTATTTCACCTGCTTTATATGACGTCTTTGGTAACTGCTCCGCTCCCGTGGGTCGTAGCGTGATCTTATATAGACTATGTTACTCAAGAATTGTGTAGCTACCTATTGGTAAATATATGGTTAAAATCGGTCCAGTACTTTCGGAGCCTATTTATTCATCATGATCATCTTCCTGCCCTTATCCCATGTTACTTGGGGTCAGCGCAACACGTTTTCTTCTTCCACCCCGTCCTATTCATTACAAATTATTTTCTCTTTATAATATTAGTATTGAAGTATAGATTACTAAATCATATCAAAATAAATAAAATACGTAATTATTAGAACTCATTCAAAATTTAGTAAAAATTTACGCAATGTTAAAAATCTTTATCTGTATTATCGGGAATCGTGTGTATCAGGAGAGTCCGGACGAATCCCGACTGCACGGTAACCCTAGTTGTGTATTTAAGTTCCTCAACAAAAACTCGAATCATTTGCATGTATTAACAACTCATCAGAGTTGTCAAATAACTTTTTGTTTAGATATATACTGTTTAAATAAAATGGAATGTTGGGATGGCACAGTGGTTAAGAGCGATTGCAAATAACCATTTTCTCATACAAATGCACGTAATGTAAATAATACACCGTACAAAGGCGGACTTAATGCCTTTGGCATTTTCTACCAGTCTACCTTAGGGTGATGCAGAGACACAACATAGTAGGTGCAAGGAACAGAAAATTTCCAGGAATAAAATATAATAAATACATATATACAAACAAAATATACAGAGTAGAGAAAGATAAAAAATACATAGGTGGAGAAATATAACAAACTAATTGTGAGACGAGTCTGCCAACTTCATAAGCAAGTGTTCGCGAGCTTTACTTTTTTTTTTCTTCCAGGATTTCAACACTAGAGCAATAATATTTTGACCTACTATAGATATCGATAGTGACCATGACGAACCGTTTTTTTGGATAAACGGATCTTTATAGAAATAAACGTGTGGGTAACAAACCTGATGGCATAAAACTAAGAACCAAACGGTCAGGTCTGAGTACATACACACCGGCTCGTGAAAAAAAAACTGAAATTAATATAAGTGTGAAATCGCCAATACGCCTTGAGCAAGCGTGGTGATCAATGCTCGTGCCTTCTCTGTATGAGAAGAGGCCTTTGTCCTACAGTGGGACAGTAATAGGCTGGTGTAATTATTTTGTATTATAATAGATTACCTCTTAATAATATTAGTCTACGTGATTGTAGCTATAATTCTACCAGATAACTAAATGACTTACAATTCTGCCAACCCCATCAGTCAAAACAGGCGTGAAGATAAGCTGAAACTTAGTGAATAAAAGTCTATTTATTGTGAAGTACTCGCTAAACTTTTACAGACGGACAAGAGGGCTTTAGGGTCCCGCAACTACATTAAAATGTAGCGAAAAAACCCTTCTGGTTGAGACGCTGCTTTTTAAATAACAAATACACCAAACAACATACCATCACGCCTGTATTCCCCGAAGGGTTAGACAGAGGTGTATAAATGTAGCCATAATTCGCCGGTATGTTTAGGTCCCATGTAATAGGGGGCGAGCCTATTGCCATTAACCGGGCACAAATCCTAACCCCGAGCCGCTACTGAGAATTTCATAGAAAAACTAATAACACTTTGCAGTCGTGCTTAGGACCACTAGGCTAAAAAGACAGTCAAGGTAACCAGATTCATAAAGGAAACATCACGGTACGACCCACAGGAGCCGAGCAATAACCAACGATGTTACGTAACAGCTGTTAGGATTGCGTAATTTGATCGAAAGAGTCACCGCGGCTCTAGAACGCAAGGGGCATTAGGAAGAACATGGATGGGTTTTAGTCAGTAAGAGTCTGACGCTCCCTTTCGCTCCGCCCAGAGCGGAAGAAGTCAAAAATTAATGATTTACCACCCTTCAAAAAAAGGTTTGTTGGTAATTTAATGAAGCATCACATGTAGCCAAACGCCTAACCCTTCGGGGAATATAGGCGTGATGGTATATTTTTTATATATTTTGATGTTCCTCGACCTCACTGCGAAACCCTCAGCGTGTAGTAAGACAAACTTGTGCTTGACTACTTTTATTTTAACTTTCATTTCATTAAATTCACTGAGTTTGGCCTGAGGTTCTCAAACTTTTTTACGAAGCTTTAAAATATTTAACTTGGACTAAAAATAAATGGTGCATTATTTAATGCCGCGTCAAATTTGACATAATTATTATTCCACGGAAGCCGTACATTTAATCTGTACTCTTAAAAAATGTTATTATAGTATCCAAGAATATATGGAAGATAATTTTTTAAAATAGAGTTCAAATGTTTTAATATGTGTTCATTTTTAACCACGAACGCAAAAACGACGGGGTGTTATAAGTTTGACGTGTCTGTGTGTGTGTCTGCGGCATCGTAGCTCGCGAATACATAAACCGATTTTGATTTAGTATTTTTTTGTTTGAAAGGTATATTAGTCGGGAGTGTTCTTAGCTATGTTTGATGGAAATCGGTTCAGCGGTTTCAAAGTTATCAGCTCTTTTGTTAGCTGCGGCAGGGATTTTTATTTTTCTGTCGGGGGTTACCTACAATTTTTAATTTTGTGTTTCATGTAAAAACTATTTGTGGGTATTATTATTCTATATGACATATCCTCTCATTTGATTGTGTTTAAAATGATTTTGATTTTAAGTTTAATATTCAAATGTGAAGGTGTAAAAGTTCCTACTGATATATGTAAGTTATGTCAAGTAGATACTTTGAAATATTAGTTTCAAGTTATCTTGCTGCGCCCTATCAGGGTCATGTACTCACTACTTTTTATGCTTAGCGTGTAAAATGGGTTGTGTACAGTGAGCATTATTTTTTTTTTTTTAAAGTAAACGTAAAAAGTATCCTATGTATGATACGTAAAAAGTATCCTATGTATGATTGTAGTGTGTCCGCACTACAATCTATCTCAGTGCCAAATTTCATCCAGATCCGTTCAGCCGTTTAAGCGTGAAAGAGTAACAAACATCATCAATAACATTGGAGGGCTAACAAGCCGACGATCCACTTGATGTTAAGTGGTCACCGCTGCCTATACACATCTGCAATACCAGAGACAAAGTTGAAATGTGGCATGTGCCTGTAACTACACCGGCACCCATACCCTTCAAACCGGAACACTACAAGCTGCTTTGCGGCAGAAATAGGTATGGTGGTAGCACTTCCCCGGACGAGCTCCTTCACAAAGAGCTGTACTACTATAAAAGTAAGTTGTGCATTTAAAATCTTTGACAGCCGTAGACTTGCTGTCTATTCCTCTTCATTGACATAAAAAAGTTTTAATTAAAAATAGGAATGGTTTCTTTCAACGTTACAAAACACAGGCCCCTTTTTATTTTATTTATTTATTTAGCTCCTATTTTGAAAAGGGGTTTTTATATAAAAATACGAAAGCTTTTGTATTGTGGAAAGCAAAATGTTGAACTAAATTAAGTTATTTTTTAAGGCAAGGGATCATTAATGAGTTTTTCATAGTTTAGAAAAACTAGCTAAGTCACGATGTCACCCGTGTTCAGTTACATATTTGGTTACTGCTCCGCTCCTGTTGGTCCTAGCGTGGTGTGTTGTACGTATAAACCTTCCTTTTGAATCACTCTATCTATAGGTGAAACCCGCATTAAAATCCGTTGCGGAGTTCAATAGATTTAAGCGTACAGACGGCGGGAAGCGACTTTGTTTTATACTATTTAGAGAGGGTGTGTGGAGAGCAGAAGTGCCTCGTTAGCCTAGGGGTTCTAAGCGCGACTGCTAGGCTAGAAGACTTGGGTTCGATTCCCAGGTCGAGTAAAAAGTGTTATTGACTTATTCTATGAAATTCTCAGTAGGACCCCGGGGTTAGGATTTGTGTCTGGTAAACGGCAATAGGCTCGCCCCCTATTACATAGGACCTAAACCTACCGGCGAACTGTGGGTGTACATTAACACACCTCTGCCTAACCCTTCGGGAAATACAGGCGTGGTGATATACTATGCAGAGAAGAGTCGAAAATGCTTTGCCTCTAGCTTTGACAAACTAATATTATTTTTTACGATTAATAGGTACATTATGGGCATGAATTATATTCACATCAAGAACCTGTTATCGGGATTTTGTACGTTATCATTTGACATTATTAAGGTCAAAGTATTTTGTAATATTAAACCAATAAATTATCTTCAAACCAATATGTGGTGTCGGCGAGATGATTGATGCCGCGTTCATCTTATAAATGCCACGGCACCGGCGGAGGAGTGCTGCCGTAGACACTATGATATGCTTACACCCGTGACTTTCTTCCATAGCCGGAACTTAGACTGAGGTCCAGAAACTTTTGCACTAAATTTCCTAGTTCTCGTTCTTCGTATTATTCGTTGGTCTCACTGTTGAGTGTGGGGTCCTGGGTTCGATTTCCACGTCAGGCAAAGTGTTATTTGATTTTTTCATTAGGAATTTCTCAGTAACAGAAATAGAGATTGGAAGTTGGTAATGTGACTCCCCGTGGCTCGGAGAGCACGTAAAGCCGTTGGCCCTGCGCCTGATCTCCTCCGGTCGTGTCGGATTGCCGTCCCATCGGACTATGAGAGTTAGGGAACGACTACACCTATATTTGCGCACACATTTGTGCACTATAAAAGCTCCTGCATACTTGGCTAGTCTAAATAAAGATTAGTTGCCGTGGCCGTAATCGGTCTGGAGAATACATATCTACATACATACCTCTGTTAACAAAGGTAATTCTGCTCCGCTCCCGCTGGTCGTAGCGTGATGTTCTATACGTATAAACCTTCCTTTTGTATCGCCCTATCTATTGATGAAAACCGCATTAACATCCGATGCGTAGTTTAAAAGATCTAAGCGTACAGACGGCGGGAAGCGACTTTGTTTTATACTTTATTTATTTATTTAAAGATAACCAACGTCTATTAACAGTTTGCACCAGACATACAAGTCATAGGTTAATTAATACATACTAAACATAACGAAAAATTTAAAATTTGAAAAATTACACACATACATATTACATATTATTATTACATACTATTATTTTTTACATAATAAAAAAAACTGCCCCGTTGGTCTCGTGGTCGCAAGCGCGACTGATGAGCATGGGGTCCTGGGTTCGATTCCCAGGTCGAGCAAAAAGTATTATTGGGTTTTTCCATTTTGGAATTTCTCAGTAGCAGCTCGGAGTTAGGATTTGTGCCCGGGTAATGGCAATAGGCTCGCCCCCTATTACATGGGACCTAAACATACCGGCGAACTGTGGTACACCTCTGCCTAACCCTTCGGGGAATACAGGCGTGATGGTATAATAAAAAAAAACAAAATTATAGCATCATTAAAAGCAAAATAACAAAACAATTAAATTCTTAAGTTTAGTTTGAGGTAGTGCTGGGAGTGGCAATATACTCCAAGTATCGATAAGCAGCACTTAGGAGCCTCAGTTCAGTACTTGCAAAGACATCTAAAGTGTCGTCATGTAGCGAAATGTTATTAATAAGGGATAGGGCTAGGTACAGTGGACTGGTCTTAAGGGCTTTTTTTTTTGGGGGGGGTGGGAAATCATCAAATAACTTCTCCCGCCCTGGGTGGGGCGGGAGGGAGTGTCAGACTTTTACTGATTAAAACCCACCCATGTCCCTTCTTGTGCCCTTTGCGTTCCGGGGGCGCGGAATCTCTTACGAACAACCCGCAGCCCCGGCAGGCATCGGCCCTCAGTGGCCCCTTCCAAGTGCTGACATCTCTTTGAGGCGCGCGTGGAACACGAACGCGCCGTCGACACGGCCTGTCGTTATGCAACGTAAGGACGGTGAGCTACCCATTGCTCACCGTCCACAGGCCCGTATCTACGGTGGCCGGGAGTCGTCTCGCGTGGTCTTAAGGGCTACGGTACTAGCTTGCAGTATCACAAATAGAGGACGTGGTTGGCGAGGGAGAAGTGCGTGTCTGATCAGTAGCGGGATACGAAAAGAGACATATTACAATAATGAGGAATTGGAGTGAGAAGCACGAATCAGACGGATGACATATTTGACGAGAGCAAAATTTCTCCTAACTTCCAAACTTTGGCAAGCCACCATACCTTGCACAAATGGAGACTACGAATGAATGATCAATGGAATGGATACTATGTAGAGAAATTAAACATTACTTACTAATAATGTCTCTTTTTGTTTGTTTCAGATTTTAGAGACATCTTCACACTACACAAACTGGCATCAAAGAAGAGGTTAGTGTAAAAATAATAAATATATTTCCTGGCTAGCCTTTTTCTCAACTATGTCGGTGTCGGCTTCCAGTCTAACCGGATGCAGCTGAGCACCAGTGTTTTACATGGAGCGACTGCCTATCTGACCTCCACAACCCAATTACTAGGCAACACGATACCTCTTGGTAAGACTGGTTGTCAGACTTCCCGGCTTCTGACTATCCGTAACGACTGTCAAAGATCTACGAATGACAGCCGCGACCAACGGTGACACGTGCTTTCAAACTAAAGCTGCTACTGAAATATTCCTAATGGAAAAACCAAATAACACTTTTTGCCCGACCAGGGAATTAAACCCCACGCTCAACAGTCGTACTTGCCACCACGAGCCATCGAGAGTCAATACTAAAATAGGCCTTATCTTCGAACATGCCTTCTATCTTAAAAGTTTGTTATAAATAGATTTTATTTAATTCTAGTTTGTCTATGGCGGAAACGTACAATTGAAGGCAATTTAGTTTTGTTAGTTTTTGATCTAACAATATGTGTATGCGTCATTCTCCAGAAATGCTCTGCCCTTACTACACACACCATCACGCCTGTATTCAATGTACACCCACAGTTCGCTGGTATGTTCAGGTCCCATGTAGTAGGGGGCGAGCCTATTGCCATTAACCGACCCTGCCCTTACCATTCTATTTAGTAACCGGCGCGAGTCATAACTACAAATTACTAGTTTATTTTTGGCTCGAGACAACGCTCCACGCGCGCATCTGCGCCCTCCGCCTCCTTCATTCCGCCAAAGAGACCCAAAAATGAATTTGAAGTTTGTGGTTATGACTCCTGCCGATTACTACACCTATTTCTTTTGTAAGGCAGCGTTGCTGTGTTCCGGTGTGAAGGGTATGGGTGTCGGTGTAATTACAAGCACATGTGACATTTTGAACTTTGTTCTTGGGATGGCAACGTAATTGCATGGCCTCTAGTATTGCCGATGTCTGTAGGCAGCGGGGACCACTTCACATTAGGTAGGCCGTCGGCTTGTTGTCATCCAAAGATGAAAAAAAATACCCCATCTATCTACATGTACTAAGAAGAGATTTTTGCTTGTTTGTTGTATGTATGTTTAAACGCGCTTATCTCTAAAACTGCTAGTCCGATTCGAAATATTTCTTATGTATATGATAAGTAGATTCATGAAGAAACTAATTGGCTGTATAACATCACGCTACGACACACGGGAGCGGAACAGTAACCAAAAACGTAACTTGGCGCGGGTGAAAAGAACACTGGTTACAACAAAAATATGTAAGCTAAACTATTCTGTAAATAATTGACTATGCCTTTAGGAGTTCCGAAACCCATAATTAATAGGTTTAAATATAAATAATAAAATACCACGAGCAACCCAGCATCTTCAAATATAAAATGGGTTAACATAATTTAATATCCCATTGGGGATTCTCCGCGTAGAGAAGGCATTTTCAAATGATATCATTTATGTTCTTTCGATATATCCCTATGAAGAGAGACTTTTTTTAGGGTTGCGTACATAAGTGGTGCAAAACGGAACGGTTGCCCCACTAAGATTGTCTTCAGGATCGTGGGTGCGTTTACAGACATATAAACTCACATACACAAACAGCCAGGCCCGGGACAACTATCTGTAGCCTCTGTAGGTCGTACAAACAAACAAGTTCCATTTAAAAACATGTATATATACCACTAGCTGTTGCCCGCGACTTCGTTCGCGTTCACTATTTCATTGGTTTATATTTTTTTTCGCGTTACCCTCTTTTTTTAATTAAAGTAAGCCTAAGTTACTTATTATAACATTAGCTATCTGCGAGTGAAATTCCCGTCAAAATCGGTCCAGCCGTTTCGGAGTTAAGCCGTAACAAACAAACTGACAGACAATTTTTTTTAAATTAGGTTTTTATGTTAGTACCGTATATACTTTCATATGCATTTAGTAAAAAAAGCTTGTAATTTGAAATTACAAACAGACCCTTTAATTTTATTTATTTATATAGATCGCCTGCTTGAACTGCCTCGTTGGCCTAGTGGTCCTAAGCGCGACTGTTACGCTGGAGGTCTTGGGTTCGATTCCCACGTCGAGCAAAAAGTGTTATTGGATTTTTCTATGAAATTCTCAGTAGCAGCTTGGAGTTAGGATTTATGCCCGGTTAATGGCAATAGGCTCGCCCCCTACTACATGGGACCTAAAAACATACCGGCGAACTGTGGGTATACATTGGCAAACCTCTGTCTAACCCTCTGGGGAATACAGGCGTGACGGTATGTTATGTTATATTATATAGATAAGAATTTACAATATTTAACTCGACTCGTCGAGCTTCATTGCCTCGGCACTCTTCTGGCGGTCTCCACCGTTGATTCTGACTTACACAAGTTGCAGTGGTTGGGAATAGTGTGGCGGGCTTGTCCCATTTAAAAAAATATTTAACTAATAAACTTTAATCTATTAACAAAACAACTGAACTGTAAAACTTGAGAAAACAGCATTAAAAGTCCTTATTTCTCAGAAATAAATCAATACAATTAAAAAAAATAAAAGTTTCTTTCCAATTCTATAGTCACTTATAATGACACTTATATGTCAACACTGTCAGACTTACGTAAAGAAAAATAGAGATAAATATAAACCTAAGAAAAACGGTCGTATTCTCGGAGTGGGTTCTTTACATATATTTTTCAAACAAGCTTTTATATTGCTCAATCGAACACCGGAAGGTGGGTCAAATTTAACTTGTAAGTATTGATTAAGTTCCTATGGCCACCTTCCGGCTCCATCATCAGACCAGCTCTGTGACATCACTATATTGCATTGTCATGCACACTGCACATTTACGCAAAATTCCAACTCAATCGAACACCGGGAAGTGAGTCAAATTTAAATTGTAAGATTTGATTAGCCACAGACACCAAGACGGTAAATAAAAGCTTGTAAAATTACGAAAGCGCTCTATATCATATTGATACTTCGTCTTTACTCCCCTCTATGAAAAAATATCTACCGTAAGCAGATGCGGCGTCAGTATTCCGAGAGAAACCGAGGGGAAAGCTTGTGTCGCTGTAACAAAAAAATTACGATAACTTATCGTGATTCGGGAATTTAAAACAAATGAAAGAGAGATTTGTGATTTTGAAAAATCGGCTTATTTCAGAACGTTTCTTTAAAAATAGTGCGTTTTTTCTTTCTTATGATTTTTTGTAGTATTGAAGTGAATTCATTTTTTTTTATTACTTATATAAGTTAGACAAGTTAATAAGTGATGTGGATAAGATCAGTTGTTTTAGTAAAATTGTGTACAAACAAAATTGTGCTAAATTTTTTTTCTTTTGTTTTTTTGTGAAACAGTAAACTAGTGCCATTTTATCTAAAAACAACAGTAAAAATTGGATTGATATAAAAAATAGGTACGTACTACTTTATTTTATTTATTGATGAGTTCATTGGTTCGGTCATGTTGAGAGGATGAGTGAAAGGCGACTAACAAAAGGGATTTATATGGCAGATGTGAGTGGCAACGCCGGGAGAGGATGCTCTAGAAAGACCTACCCTGACCTTATTGGTGAGGTTCTTCAGAGAGGTCGGGTGCGCAGTACTCGTAACCGGCGTGCTTGCATGACCAGATGTATGAACGTGGACGAGGCGAAAGAAGTATGTAAGGATTGTAACAGGTTGCGTCCTGTGGTTTCTGCCTACCCCCATGGGAAAAAGGCGTGAATTTATGTATGTAGCTATTTACTGTTTGCTTTTTAATAAAATAATATAACAATCCCATAAAACCTATTAAATTCTTCATCAGCTTTATAATAACAGTACAAAGCCCTCTTCTCATACAGAGAAGGCGAGCTTTGATCACCACGCTTGCTCAAGGCGGATTGGCGGTTACAGACTTCGGACTATTAGGTATAAAGCATTCTGATAACATAAATATTGAGTTGTGATACCAGCCTTCATTATACTGAGAGTTAAAAAAAGCAAAAAAGTCTTGACCATTGATGAAGACTAATGATTATAATACGACGAGGTGCAGATTTAGACGAGCCATCACGCCTGTATTCCCCGAAGGGTTAGGCAGAGGTGTACCAATATACCACAGTTCGTCAGTATGTTAAGGTCCCATGTAATAGGGGGCGAGCCTATTGCCACTAACCGGGCACAAATCTTAACTCCGAGCTGCTACTGAGTATTTCATAGAAAAACCCAATAACACGTTTTGCTCGACCTGGGAATCGAACCCAAGACCTCTAGCGTAGCAGTTGCGCTTGGGACCACTAGGCTACTGACGCAGTTAAGTTTACGTAAGATTCTTTTATTTGCGTAAACATGTGTGTGTACATACAAGATGGTAAATCAAATTTAATGCAAAAATGTTTGTCACTACGTGACGTGCAATATTATTAGATTTATATAGCTTAAAAATTAACAAAATATAAAAAAAAATGTCATACCTAATTATTAATGAGTTAGAAAAATTAAAAAAAAAAAAAAAAAAAAAATATACCATCACGCCTGTATTCCTCGAAGGGTTAGGCAGAGGTGTAACAATGTACACCCACAGTTCGCCGGTATATTTAGGTCCCATGTAATAAGGGGCGAGCCTATTGCCATTAACCGGGCACAAATCCTAACTCCGAGCTGCTACTGAGAATTTCATAGAAAAACCCAATAACACTTTTTGCTCGACCTGGGAATCGAACCCAAGACCTCTAGCGTAGCAGTCGCGCTTAGGACCACTAGGCTACCGAGGCAGTTAGAAAAATTATAGATTAAATCAACATTATTATATGAGGAGCTCTAAATGAATATGATTTCTTATGTCAAGACAAATTCCTTTTCATTAAGGAACTCAGTAACGCTATAATATGCTCTGGCGGTCAAAAGAGTACGATGTTTATTTTTAAACATGGATTGAGGTAGTTCTCTCCAGCATTTAGTTACTTTGTTATAGATGACTGGTGCCATACAGTATAGACTTTTGCGCAATAGGGTCGTGCTAGCGGATTGGAGACAAAATTGACGATTGTCACGTCTATTGCGTGGGAATATGTCGGATAGACTCTTAAAGTAATGCGGATTCGACTTAACAGATAGACGAGTTGCTTTTTAATTATCATTAGATGGCAGATAAGCCGTCCTCATCGCTGTCTATATACATCTGCAATACGAGACGCCTTGCAAATGCGTTGCCATCCCAGAGACAAAGTTGAAACGTGTCATGTGCCTGTAATTACACTGGCACCCTTCAAACCGGAACACAACAACGCTGCTTTTCGGCAGAAATAGGTATGGTGGCAGTACTTTCCCGGACGAGCTCCTTCACAAAGAGCTCTACTACAACTACGCGTCACTTTCCCTTGAAGCACTTCATTCTGTAAGGATCAACACGAAAAACGCTACGGTCACGTCAAAGTCTTGTTTAATTACAAAAAAAAACAACAATTTTGGCCAAAGTCTCAAACACATTCTTGTTACGAACTTCACCGTCCCTTCTCAAACTTCAGTGTGACTTCAAAACATTCTTTGGAAGTCGTTAGACTTAAAATTTACGATATCGAGCGTTCCGGCATTGGAATTTTACTTATTACATGGTTGTAATGTAATAAGTAAGGCAACGCCATCTATTGAGGAGTTTGGGACCTATATTTTTTTAAATTGGAACAACGCCATCTTGTAAGGAGATTGTGGAACTGTTTTCAGAGCGTGTCTTAGTACTGTTATCATCATCTACTTAAGTCTTTTCCCAACTATGTTGGCCCTAACATAGTTGGGAGAAGACTAAGCAGATGATGATTCGATTCCGAGCTGCTACTGCGAATTTCATAGAAAAACCCAATAACACTTTTTGCTCGACCTGGGAATCGAACCCAAAACCTCTAGCGTAGCAGTTGCGCTTAGGACCACTAGGCTACCGAGGCAGTTCGTTTACTTTTTTCCATTTTACGTTTCGTACTAAAGTAAAAGTTGTTAATTTTCATGAGTACTGGCACTCCCTTAAAACAAGTCCCTCGTTTACCCTGACACCCTGTATATCCCACCACTACACCTGCGTAGCCGATGGCAACTTATTGCTCGCCTCGAACCAATAAACACCAACTATAAAGCTGAACACCTTTTATTTGAACTAGAGTCAAGAGCAAACTTATCTATGCTTAACAGAGGGCATACCGCGCCCTGCGCGTTCAATACAACAATGCGATCAGAATGTTGAATGGACTGCCACGATTTTGTAGTGCATCAGGCATGTTTGCGGAGGCCAGAGTTGATGGTTTCCATGCCATCATACGAAAACGTTGCGGTTCCCTCCTCCGCAGAATGCGTGGCAGTTCACACAGCATCTTGAGCGTATTGTCTGATAAATGGGACAGTCCAATGTTGGGCCATTGGATTAGACTGCGCGCGATGTAGACTGTAAAGTAGAATTAGTTTATTTATTTATATAAAATTACTAACAATAGGTTAAGATCATTATTACTAACATTTTATGGACTTTTGGTCGGAAATAAATTATTAATAAATAATAAATAAAACATTATAGGTGAATAGGAAATATTTTTATTTGCTTTCCTAAATATACCGGCGAACTGTGGGTGTACTTACATTGTTACACCTCTGCCTAACCCTTCGGGGAATACAGGCGTGATGGTATGTTATGTGTTATGTTAGGTCTTTCTAGGGCGTCCTCTCCCGGCGTTGCCGATCACATCTACCATATAAATCCATATCGGGTAAGATTTGGACGAGAATAATCGGGATTACAAATCATCGATTTTGTTGACTATAATCGTTTTGGCTTACGGCTGTCTCTTCCGCGAACGGTATCTTGTACACGGGGGCAACGCGATTGTAATACATGCTGTCACATACTCGTTTTTCGAGTGGCAATTCTCTTAATGTAGTTTTAAGGGTTCCGTACCCAAAGGGTAAAACGGTACCCTATTACTAAAACTTCGCTCTCCGTCCGTCTGTCACCAGACTGTATCTCATGAACCGTGATAGTTAGACAGTTGAAATGTTCACAGATGATGTATTTCTGTTGCCGCCATAACAGCAAATACTAAAAAATATAATAAGATAAATATTTAAGAGGGCTCCCATACAAGAAACGTATTTTTTTTTGCTCGATATTGATAACAGCAACAGGTAGACGCTTGAAATATTCACAGAATATTTAGTTATATATTCAGTTTTAAATTCTTTTTTTCATAAATAACACTTAAAATAAAAATTTAAACAAATACTTAAGAGGGGCTTCTATACAACAGACATTTTTTGCAGTTTTTATATATATTGGTACGGAACCCTTCGTGCGCGAGTCCGACTCGTACTTGCCCGGTATTTACATTCATACATGACATAATATATTGTAGTAAGATAAGACACTGGGCATACATTATTAACTGGGTTTTGTATTTTTAACATAACATACTATCACGCCTGTATTCCCCGAAGGGTTAGGCAGAGGTGTAACAATGTACACCCACAGTTCGCCGGTATGTTTAGGTCCCATATAATAATATGGGACCTAAACATACCGGCGAACTGTGGGTGAGCCTATTACCATTAACCGGGCACCAATCCAAACTCCGAGCTGCTACTGAGAATTTTATAGAAAAACCCAATAACACTTTTTGCTCGACCTGGGAATCGAACCCAAGACCTCTAGCGTAGCAGTCGCGCTTAGGACCACTAGACTACCGAGGCAGTTATGTATGTATTATGTAACCTTCAGTTATATGAAATGATGTAAATAATTATTATTGTTTTTTTTTTTATTTTGGATCGCGGCCTTATTGCTTGACTTTGCATGAATTATGTTTCAGGTCTCCTTTTTTTAATAAAAATCGCGTTATAATTAAAAAATCGTTTATGGTGGATCACAGGTTTGAAAGTTTGTGAGGATGGATGTATGTTTATTACTCTTTCACGCTTAAACGGCTGAACGGATCTGGATGAAATTTGTCAGTAAGATGGATTGTAGTGTGGATTAACATATAAGATACTTTTAATTCCCGCAAAATGTACGGTTCCCGTGGGAAATAATACAAACTAGCTGCTGCCAGCGACTCCGTTCGCGTAGTTTTTTTCTTCCGTATTAAGTTATGTTTTTGGTTACTGCTCAGCACGTTTTGGTCGTAGCGTGATTTTATATAGCCTATATCTTTCCTCAATAAATGAACTATTCAACACAAAAAGATTTTTTCAATTCTAACCAGTAGTTCCTGAGATTAGCGCGTTCAACCAAACAAACTCTTCAGCTTTGAAATATTAGTATAGATTTGAATAGGACGAAATCGCGGGCAAACTTGCTTCTGCATGCTTACATACTCTTGATTTTAAACATTTAAACAAGTACTTTGAAACGAGTGCCCAAGTAGGAGTAACCTACAATATTCGCTCAGCGGCAGGAATTTCCAATTTCGCCCACAATCGCCTCTATTGGACAATAGGGCTGTCGCCAGTCGGATTTATCCGATCCTTGCGGATATATCCGAAAACTGGCTAGTGATCGTATACGAAAGGAATTGCATTTTTGTGTGCAATGAATACTATTGTTGAACCGCCTCGTTAGCTTAGTGGTCCTAAGCGCGACTGCTATGCTAGAGGTCATGGGTTCGGTTCCCAGGTTGAGCAAAAAGTGTTATTGGGTTTCTCTATAAAAATCTCGCAAGTTAGGATTTGTGATTCCCCGAAGGATTAGGCGGTGGTGTACCAATGTACACCAACAGTTCACCGGTTTGTTTTCAAGACCCATGTAATAGGGGCGAGCCTATTACCATTAACCGGGCACAAATCCTAACCCCGAGCTGGTACTGAGAATTTTATAGAAAAACCCAATAACACTTTGCTCAACCTGGGAATCTAAGCCGTAGCAATGGGGCTTTGGACCACTAGGCCAACGAGGAAGTTCGTTTGTTCGCGGTATGATTTATTTAAAAATTGAAAAATATCCGCGGCGTGACAACCCTGTAGTCGGGTTAGTTAACCGCTCAAATTGGAAGTTGTTCACTACCAAACGGTGACGTTCGATCATCCAGCTATTTTAACTAGTTTTCCTGCGTTTCATAAACACAATCATAACAAAACACGGGCATGTGTGGTGTAACTTTAAACGATAGAGTGAGGAATGAGGTTATGAGAGAACGTTGCGGAGTAAACGAGGATTTAGTGGCACGCCGTCGCCTCCGTCTGCGAGGTGATGGCTGTCAAGAAGGTGGCGGAACGGGAAAAAGAGCCTAATTGTTCCCATCCCACCCGTAGAAGACGCACCAGGGGCCGGAGGGCACGAGACGAACTCCGGCTATCGTGAAATAGGGCCCGCGAACAGAGACATGCCCGAGAGTAAGGCGCGCGTGGTGTTCTCCGTGCGCCTTTTCTGGAGTCAGTGCGGCGGGTGGCTGACGGTCGCACCGGGTGACGGGACCCGCCTTGTGGTGGTGACGGGCCAATACCTGCCGGGGTACGGAAGAGTGCTCAGAGAGAGTGATACCCGTGCCCCGGCCAATGGTAGTAGGAGTAACACCGTGGGGTTTTAATCGGTAGGAGTCCGACAAACCTCTCCGCCTTCCCCGAGGCGTAGGTAATCCAGGATGAAAAAAAAAAAGAAAGGATGTACTGACAAAGGTAAAAAAGAGAGAAGAGAGAATGCTTAGATGGATCGGTCGTGCTGAGAGGATGAACGAAAGACAACAGACAAGAAATTTAAATGGCAAATGTAAGTGGTATCGCCGGGAGGGGACGCCCTAGAAAGACCTACCCTGACCTTACTGGTGAGGTTCTTCAGAAAGGTCGGGTGCGCAGTACTCGTAACCGGCGTGCTTGTATGACCAGATCTATGAACGTGGACGAGGCGGAAGGAGTATGTAAGAATCGTAGCAGGCATTCTGTGGTTACTGCTCACCCCCATTTCACTACTACTACTTTTATGTCATCGCTTCTCAAACCTAACTTTACTGGTGGCTATTCCATCAATTCGCACAAACGTCTTTTATAACGCGCTCTGCAAAGGAGTGGAACTCTCTACCTGCGTCTCTATTTCCGAACGCATTCAACCCTAATCTCTTCAAAATGAGAGTGAACAGGCTTCTTCTGGGTAAGCTCACGCCGTCGTCGACTTTGTCTCTGTCACCTCTGACCTAGACTAGAGTCAAGAGCTTACCCATCTCGAATAACAAATCTTTTGACGCCGGCGCCGCGCCAGGCGTGCCCTTTGTGTTACAAGATAGACAATTGAGCGTATCGAACGCGGGTCGTTATCGTATCGTGTACGCCACATGTCCGCCATGCGGCTGCCACGTGGCCGCCACGAGGACAACGCGTGTTTACAATAACGGAAGGTCAAAGGGAATGGTTGAATAAATCTTGTTAAACTTATATGTACATAAAAGTTTTAAATGTTATACCAATGTATTATTGTCCCACTGCTGGGCAAAGGCTTCTTCTCATACTGAGAAGGCACGAGCACTCATCAGAGACAGTAGTAGTACAGCTCTTTGTGAAGCAGCTTGTCCGGGGAAGTACTGCCACCATACCTATTTCTGCTGCAAAGCAGCGTTGCTGTGTTCCGGTTGACAGGGTATGGGTGCCAGTGTAGTTACAGATACAGCGGTGACCACCTCACATCAGGTGGGCCGCTGGCTTGTTTGCCATTCAACGATCATCATAATCTGCTTAGCTTTTTCCAACTAAGTTGAGGTCGACTTCCAGCCTAATCGGTTGCAGCTGAATACCAGTGTTTTACATGGAGCGACTGCATATCTGACCTCCACAACCCAGCTACTGGGCAACACGATACCTCTTGCTAAGACTGGTTGTCAGACTTCCTGGCTTCTGACTATCCGTAACGACTGTCATAGATCTACGAATGACAGCCGGGACTAACGGCTTTACGTGTCACACCACCAACTTCTAAACTCCGGGCTGCTACTGAGCAAATCCCAACAACACTTTTTGCCCGACCTGGGAATAGAACCCGGGACCCCACGCTCATCAGTCGCGCTTGCGACCACGAGACCAACGGGGCATTTAATGATGTTTATAACTAAAAAAATGAACAGGGATAGCCTATTCCTTGCCGTCTGGTTATTGAAAAATATTTTGAAATCGGTTAAATTTTGGAGTAGACACATTAGGATTACAAACCATATATTTGACGATATCATTGGCTGAAATCGTTTTGGCTTACGGCTGTCTCTTCAGCTCGCGGTATCTTGTACACGGGGGCAGCGCGATAGCAATTCAAATTGTCACAAACTCATTTTTTACCCCAGTCGCAAAAACGTCGGGGTGTGATAAGTTTGACGTGTCTGTCTGTCTGTGGCATCGTAGCTCCCGAACGCATGAACCGATTTTGATTTAGTTATTTTTGTTTGACAGGTGAATTAATCGGGAGTGTTCTTAGCTATGTTTGATGGAAATCGCTTCAGCGGTTTCAAAGTTATCAGCTCTTTTATTAGCTGCGAGAGGGATTTTATTCTTCAGTCGCTACATTTTTTTTTTAATTTTGTGTGTTTTACGTGTCACAATTCCACTCCATTGAGCCATCACAAAACATATGGTAGCCACCAAGAGTCGTGAGCATAAACATCAAATTCATTTTAGGATTTTCGGATTCCTTTCCGGGTTTTTCGGGTCGCCGACGCTGCACGCGATTGGTCCATCCGTCCGACCGATTGCGTGCAGCGTCGGCATCTCAAAAAACCCCGAAAGGAACCCAAAAATGAACTTGACAATTGTGCTCACGACTCGTGGCGACTACAGTACTCAACTACTTTTTACCAAAAACGTAAAAAAAAAACAACATTCACACCACAGCCTTGTCTATGGTCACCCCACTACTATAAACTACCGTCAGTGATAATGATAAATGTATGACACGCGCCGGGGTCGTCATAGGGGTAGTCTTTACAATTAGGGGTAGAAATGTTCGTCCAGGGACCTACGTGGGGGCCTACATTTCTAATAAGAGCGTGTATTTGGTCTGTATGTGGAGCGCTTATTGATTTAACCAAAAAGAACTACGTTTTCTTCATGTAATTGTTTGCAAACGTAAGAAATCACACATACCATCACGCCTGTATTCCCCGGAGGGTTAGGCAGAGGTGTACCAATGTAAACCCACAGTTCGCCGATATGTTTAGGTCCCGTGTAATAGGGGGCGAGCCTATTGCCATTAACCGGGCACAAAACCTAACTCCGAGCTGCTATTGAAAATTTCATAGGTAAACCCAATAACACTTTTTGCTCAACCTGGAAATCGAACCCAAGACCTCTAGCGTAGCAGTCGCGCTTGGGGCCACTAGGCCAACGAGGCAGTTACCTCTGAGCCAAATTTCATCCAGCTCCGTTCTAGCGTGAATGCGTAACAAACATCCGTCCATTCAAACTTTCGCATTTATAATAGAAGTAAGATACAAGCCGACTGTTGAGCGTGGGGTCCTGGGTTCGATTACCCAAAAGTGTTATTGGGTTTTTCCATTAGGTATTTCTCAGTAGCAGCCCAGAGTTTCGAAGTTGTGATGTCAAGATACCAGTTTTTTTTGTTTCTAAATCATTATAAACGTCCGCTGTTGGACATAAGCCGCTCCCATAGATACATTTCCAAAAGGACCGGTTGCAAGCGGTCTGCATCCAGCGTCTTCCTGAATCAGGTCTTATACTAAATAAAATATTGAATTATGTCTGAAAATCGACCATTTTCTGAAGTAGTGTTGTCTTTTTTATTATTAGTAGTACTCTTTGTGAAGCAGCTCGTCCGGGGAAGTACTACCACCATACCTATTTCTGCCGCAAAGCAGCTTGTAGTGTTCCGGTTTGAAGGGTATGGGTGCCGGTGTAGTTACAGGCACATGACACATTTCAACTTTGTCTCTGTGATGGCAACGCATTCTTTTCTGAATAATTTCGTTGCGGGATCCAAGACAGTTATATCGTTTCTCCGGGACCCGTCGAGCTTCATTGCCTCGGCGCTCTTCTGGCGGTCTCCACTGTTGATTATGGCTTACAGAAGTTGCAGTGGTTGGGAATAGTGTAGCGGGCTTGTCCCATTTAAAAAAAATACAGCGGTGACCACTAAGCATCACGTGTGCTGTCGGCTTGTTTGCCACCCAATGACATTTAAATAACACCTTGATGTTCCTCTCGAATTTGATAACCTAGAATTGAAACCATTTCTAACTCATTTCAGCATGTTTCAAACAATTAATAATCACAAGTCTGTGTCATTAGTGCCACCTGGCGGCAAGCAATTTGCAAGTTTTGTGCGTGATTACTGATAGCAGTACCTATTATAGACAATGTTTTGCTTCAACCCAATAAAATAATAACAACACCAACGTATTAATGTCCTTTATTGACGGACAACCTGATTAAGACCGCGGGAAGACGGTGAATGCAGGCCGCTTCCAACTGGTCCTTTTTAACCGAGTTCATCAGGAGGTTATCAATTCGTCTGTAAGTTTTTTTTTTTTGCTTACTGCGCCAATTATTTATTTATTAAAACTTTTTGCACATAATGTAAATAATACACCGTACAAAGGCGGACTTAATGCCTTGGGTATTTTCTACCAGTCTACCTTAGGGTGATGCAGAGCTGCGGGTTGTTCGTAAGTAAGAGATACCGCGCCCCCGGAACGCAAAGGGCACAAGAAGGAACATGGGCGGGTTTTAGTCACTAAAAGTCTGGCACTCTCTCCCGCCCGAGAAGTTATTTGATGATTTCCCACCCCCAAAAAAAAAAAAAAGGGTGATGCAGAGACAAAACATAGTAGGTGCAAGGAAGAGGAACTGACAATTTCCAAGAATAAAAGATAATAATAAATACATAATACATACAAACAATATATACAAAGTAGAGAGAGATCAAAATACAGTAGAGAAACAAATTAATTGTGGGACGAGTCTACCAACTAAAATAATACCAATTATGAATCGATTTTCGTAGTATAACAGTTCCTTCATGGATTTGGATGACAGGAAATTGATCCTAAAAAGTGAAAAATATAACCTTTTTTACAAAAAACACAACCTGCTTCAAAATCTAAAAAGTGAAAATTAACTTTAGCTTTGGAAGTCAACGAGCTGAGGGGAGAAGTCATTTGATGATTTCCCATCCCGAACTAAAAAACTTGGGGGAGGTTTACATCCAGCAGTGGACGTCCTGCAGCTGATCAGATGATAATGATGATGCGTCAATCTCTGGAACTGCCAGTGGGAATGAAAAGTACCTTTTTGTAAATGATGGCCAAATTCATAAGGTATGTAATAGTATATAATATCACGCTACGACACACAGGAGCGGAGCAGTAACCAAAAATGTAATTAAACGCGGTTGAAAACGTGGCAGTAATTCATCCTACAACTTTTTTTTTTGTTTGTGAGTATGGATGGATGGATGAATGTTACGACGCTTAAACGGCTGAACGGATCTGGATGATATTTGGCACTGAGATAGATTGTAGTGTGGAATAACACATAGGATACATTATATCCCGGAAAATGTACGGTTCCCGTCCAGTGGAATAATATATCAAATTTGACGCGGACGAAATGGTGGACAGAAACCAGAAAGTCGTTATAATTAATTTTCACATACAATACTGCCTCGGTAGCCTAGTGGTCCTAAGCGCGACTGCTACGCTAGAGGTCTTGGGTTCGATTCCCAGGTCGAGCAAAAGGGTTATTGACTTTTTCTATTAAATTCTCAGTAGCAGCTCGGAGTTAGGATTTGTGCCCGGTTAATGGCAATAGGCTCGCCCCCTATTACATGGGACCTTAGCATATCGGCGAACTGTGGGTGTACACTGGTACACCTCTGCCTAACCCGTCGGGGAATACAGGCGTGATGGTATGTTATGTAAAAATTAAATATTATTTTTTTTTCCAGAAAATTATGATTGTTTATTTAATAAACATTTACTTTCATTAATTTTCATTAAACACAAAAGTCCAAAATGCAAAATTGTGGCAACTCAATTCTACCACCTAGGGGGCGACGCGTCGCCACGGCATGCGTCGCCACTCCAGGAATCAGTTTTACGTGCGGCTTTAGATGTTTTACATCAAAAAAGCGAAATATCAATAATATCATGAAAATAATTCCATAGATCAATATATCAATTATTGCGCTACCCGGCACCGAACACGGTCCCACGAGGTTGCACCCCCCGACCACTCAATATTGGGTTTAATGTCAAATTAGCGACATACCCCGTGACCCCTGATCCGTGAAGAGGGTTCTTAATATGGGGTCGAAATAAAAAACAAAACTAAAAAAAAATTGAAAGAAAACTTTGATGAAATAGTTTCGCAATGATGCCTATGTTTATTATACACGCTTCTGCCTGTGACTTCGTCTGCTTGGTTATTTACTCGCTAAGTTACTTATTTGGTTACTGCTCCGCTCCCGTGTGTCGTAGCGTGATGTTATACAATCGTATAGATCACGGAAGGCTATAAATCATAAAACTTACTTAAATAATAATTAGATTATAAAACTACGAGTATGTACAGTTAATACAAAAAACAAAAAAGGAAGCTTGTAGGGTCAAAAAACTCATCCGCATCGCTGTCAATGGGACAAGTGCCCAAAAGGCTGGCAGCATTGCCACGTTGTATGGCAATTCAGATTCTTTGGCCCAAGAAAAGGCCAGCCCTTTGGTCACGTGAAGAGTCAACCAGTCGCTTGGCGATGTCCCGAAAAACTAGATGAGCACTCGGACCCCATGGCCCTAGTGTTTCAACCCCAAACGACTCAAACATATAGCTTCCAAGAAGGTTATTATATTTGCTACGTTCAAGGTTTTCGGCACCAGTAGCAGCCGCCCCCAGCACAACCCGTCGTGTTAGGAAGAATGGATGGCGCAAGCGTGTCGGCGCATGTTGCATCCCACACCAAAGGCCTACCCAACTTCCAAGGCATTATAGTCATCCTATCTGGTCTCTTCCCATCGTCGTGTGCCAAAACAATTGGCTCCAATCGTATAGATTGTATAAAATCACATCGTTAATACACTATCAATACGTTGGAACGTCGGTATTACTGGCACTATCATCAGCCATCGTGCGGGCGTTTAACGGGTGATCGAGACAGAGAAACAGCGGTTACACTTGAATCTCGTTTTTATTTAGCTTCACAATCAAATTTAATAAGTAACAGACACTGAGCGTAACGAGAGACAGTCCCTATGGTGGAGGTAGTGATCTTCACGACGGCAGAAAGATAAGTGAGCTCTCGTCCCAGCGCTCCTCCACCAGCTAGGCTCCAACATCGCACGAAGTTAGCCGAGAACGCGACGTTATCGCGACGGTGCTGCCACGTCTCGGAACTAGCGGGCGATTCGTTTCGTGTCCATACTATTGACCGTCCCCGACAAATATATTATTATTACATTGATGTAATATTAAAAAAAATATCACGCCCTTTTAGCTGTTGGAAAGCCTTTAGGGGGTGAATTTGTTTTTATTTTTAATATAGGCACCGTCTTTATTTTGTAACTCATATTAGAATTCATTTTCATCCCACCCGCCCTCTTCCACCATCGGACATCTAAACGCACCTCAAACAGCCACCGCCACCATGTTGCCATTCCGCCAATTCGCACTAAGCATTTCCAAACGTCTTTTATTTTGTAATGCGCTCTGCTAAGGAGTGGAACTCTCTACCTGCGTACTCCCGAACGCATCATCACTTGCCTAGCATTTTCCCGACAATGTCGTGGTCGGCTTCCAGTCTAACCGGATGCAGCTGAGTACCAGTGTTTTACATGGAGCGACTACCTATCTGACCTCCACAACACAGTTACTGGGCAACACGATACCACACGGTAACACTGGTTGGCACACTTCCCGGCAACAGCGTTACGTGTGTTCCGAGGCACCTCTGTCTGACCTAGACTAGAGTCAAGAGCTTACCCATTACATACATACATACCGGTCAAATTATAAACCTCCTTTTTACTTCGGCGCAGTCGGGTAAAATGTCTTATTATCGTAAACCCTCAATACAAATATAGAATTCCTATCAAGTGCAAATCGATTGTAATTTCACGGGTTTTACATTTTCAAAAGCTGCACGGGCCCCTATGTTACAAAAAAAATTGGTTTACAAATGGGGTTGTGAGTGAGTTCGATTTTTAATTAAGCGGACTATTCTGTCAGGATGTTCAATATAAATCTAGCTTAGTCAAATATAAGGGCACTAATATCTAGGCGTACATAGTAGTAGAGCTCTTTGTGAAGGAGCTCGTCCGGGGAAGTACTACCACCATTCCTATTTCTGCCGCAAAGCAGCGTTGCTGTGTTCCGGTTTGAAGGGTATGGGTGCCAGTGTAGTTACAGGCACATGACACATTTCAACTTTGTCTCTGGGATGGCAACGCATTTGCAAGTATATATTTATCAAAATATTACCAGATACCGTCTTTGTAAACTGCCTAGTTAGCTTAGTGGTCCTAGGCGCGACTGCTACGCTAAAGGTCTTGGGTTCGATTCTCAGGTCGAGCAAAGTGTTATTTGGTTTGTCTATGAAATTCTCAGTAGCAGCTCGGAATTAGGATTTGCGCCCGGTGACTGGCAATATGCTCACCCCCTATTACATGGGACCTAAACATACCGGCGAACTGTACACCTCTGCCTAACTCTTTGGGGAATACAGGCGTCATGGTATGTACGTTTTTAGGGAGCGCACTGTCGATACAATCCCCTAAATTACACCGGGTGGTCAAGAGGATGAATTAAATTGGATGAAAAGAGGGTATTTGGACAAAATATATAAATCAATAATTGTATTACATACTTGTTCGTATGATAAGTTTAAAATATTAATGAAATGGTATGAAAGCTTTTTAGATTAAGTCCATTGGTTATGTGGTGGCTTTATTTGTTTTTATGTTTGTAACGAATATGCTCCGAAACTACTGGACCGATTTAAACCATTTTTTCACCAATAGGTAGCTACATTATTCCTGAGTATATATTACATCACGCTACTACCTACGGGAGCGGAGCAGTAACAAAAGACGTAACGTAACGCAGGTGAAAAAAACCACGCGGACGAAGTCGCGAGCAGGCTAGTGAAGTATAATTCCCTGCAAGTTGAATCATTTTCTAAATGGAGAATTTCAGAGAAAATTTTATTTTGGAGATCTGATCAAGAGAGAGAGAGATTTGATTGAAAAAAATAAGTATTTGTCTTCTACAATACACATTCTTAATTATAGACTACAAATTTATTTATGCTGCTGTATATTATTCTAAATTAAAGTAACTAACCGACTTGGTAGCCTAGTGGTCCTAAGCGCGACTGCTACGCTAGAGGTCTTGGGTTCGATTCCCAGGTCGAGCTAAAAGTGTTATTGGGTTTTTCTAGAAAATTCTCAGTAGCAGCTTGGAGTTAGGATTTGTGCCCGGTTAATGGTAATAGGCTCGCCCCCTATTACATAGGACTTAAGCATACCGGCGAACTGTGGGTTTACATTGGTACACTTCTGCGTAACCCTTCGGGGAGTACAGGCGTGATGGTATGTTATGTTAATGTTGTTAATGTTAATTAACTAAAAAGTTTTTTTATTACACAACTTAAACCCACTTAAACCACAAGACACGACCATGCCATAATTTAAATAATAATTAGTATTCCAAATCACTAAACGTCACCACGACACGCCTTCAACTCGCCCCCAAAAATTCGCCCCCTGGTAATCATTTAAATAATGCTAGTGACATTTGACTGAACATTTATAAGATTTGTCAAACTAATCCCTACCTAATTATAAAATGCCATGGGAACGAATTAGACAACTGGTTCCCCAGATTTTAAGAGATAAATAATTGTGGGGGCGAGTTTTTGCATATATTAAAAATAATCTGTCTGTATTGTTTTCATGGGAACTTTTTGACTGCCCCGTTGGTCTCGTGGTCGCAAGCGCGATTGATGAGCGTGGGGTCCTGGGTTCGATTCCCAGGTCGGTCAAAAAGTGTTACTCTTTTCTATTAGCCACCAAAGCTACTTCTGACGCAAAGCAGCTTGTAGTGTTCCGGTTTGAAGGGTATGGGTGCCGGTGTAGTTACAAGCACATGAGACGTTCCAACTTTGTCTCTGGGATGGCAACGCATTTGCAAGGCCTCTGGTATTGCAGATGTGTATAGGCAGCGGTGACCACTTAACGTCAAGTGAGCCGTCGACTTACAGCATCCATACAAGAATGAAGATATTTCTCAGTAACAGTTTAATTTTTGTACAGTTAAACGGAGTGTACTCACCCCCTATTGAGAACAAGAAAGTATAAAAAGGAAAATTGTGAAATTAATCGTCAGTAAAACCACGTAACAAAAATAATATTTTAACTCAGAAATAAATGATTTCTCTACAAAAAAAACTAGTTCCCCTAATAATAAATAAATAAACATTGTGCGGGGTAGTGGGCACCCCCAATCTTATGCTGAGCGATTGATTCCACGACTTGGGGTGACGTTTTAAGGGGTAGTTTTCATTTGGAATTAAAATTCACAGTGATTAATTTCTTTTAACTTTTCCATAAGTGGAAGAACAATTTATAGCCATACCATCACGCCTGTATTCCCCGAAGGGTTAGGCAGACCTGTAACAATGTACACCCACAGTTCACCGTTTTGTTTAGGTCCCATGTAATAGGAGGCGAGTAAATTGCCATTAACCGGGCACGAATCCCAGCTCCGAGTCGCTACTGAGAATTTAATAAAAAAACCCAATAACACTTTGCTCGACCTGGGAATCAAACCCAAGACCTCTAGCGTAGCAGTTGCGCTTAGGACCTCTAGGCTAGCGAGGCAGTTATTAAAAAAAATGTCAGAAAAATTCAACCCTCAACCGACATGCCCCTTAACAGAACATTTATTCCGTATGATTACACCCCCTAGACGAGGGGTGAGAGGGACCAGTCGTATTATACTTAAAAAAACATGTACACGCGCATATTACATTCCTGCGACCACGGTGAAATGTTGGAATTATCGTATTAAGATGTGTTTGGTAAAATGTCTGGCGAATGAGGAGTTTGTGAAAGAATTTTCGATTTTGGGGTGAAATAGGAGGTTAAGAAAAAATAGGGATAGTATTCTTTCTTTTTAATATGCCATCTGCAATACCAGAGGCCTTGCTAATGCGTTGCCATCCCAGAGACAAAGTGAAACGTCTCATTGGCCTGTTATTACACCTGCACCCATTCTTTTTTTTCGAATTGGAAGTTATCAAATGACTTTCCCCGCCCAGGGTGGGGCGGGAGGGAGTGTCAGACTTTTCCTGACTTAAACCCATCCATGTTCCTTCTTATGCCCTTTGCGTTCCGGGGGCGCGGTATCTCTTACGAACAACCTGCAGCCCCGGCAGGCATCGGCCCTGAGTGGCCAATTAAAAAAATTGCTGACATCTCTTTGAGGCGCGCGTGGAACACGAACGCGCCGTCGACACAGCCTGTCGTTATGCAACGTTCGGACGGCGAGCTACCGATTGCTTACCGTCCACAGGCCCGCGTCTACGGTGGCCGGGAGTCGTCTCCTGGCTCCCGACGCCCGGAGCGGTGGCTGGGACGGGAGACTCTTTGCCTCAACCGTCCCGCCGCCTCCTTCTCTAGCATAACTGTCTCACAGAAGTAGACTACTGCTTCCCATTCCCCCTCGCTCCGGACCATGGCTTGCACCAGGGCCGGACGCGAAAGTTCGCCGCCGCCGATGGCCGCCACGAGGACCCGGCGATGGCGGCGAAGGCACTCCACCCAAGCGGGGCACACCATCACAGTGTGCTCCACCGTGTCCTCGGGACAATCCACGCAATGGTGACCCTCGGACGTTTCCTCCCGCCCGATGAGGTGCAGGAACCTCTCCAAGCACCCATGTCCGGTGAGGACCTGCGACAGGTGGTAGGTGAGGGCGCTGTGGCGCCTCTCTAGCCACTCCTCAAAGAGGGGACTTATCGCCTCTATTAAAGCGAGGCCTGCACGGGGTTGCGACCGTCGCTCCCTCCATGTCGCTATGAGATCGAGCCGGAGGTCAGTCCGCTGCCTAGTACCTCCAGCGCCTCCAGGCCCATACTCTTCAAACCGGAACACAGCAACGCTGCTTTGCGGCAGAAATAGGTATAGCTCGTTTGTATTATTTACTACCAGCGCTGCTTATGCAAAATTGATACCGGAGACCAGGTGACATTATAGCGCGTTAAAAGTTAACTGCAAAATAAAAGCGATGCATCAAAGTCCGAGTTATCTGCATAATTATCTAGAAGATAAATGAAGTAATTTATCTTCTTAATAATGCTCATAAAAACTATTTTGTTGATACAAGAACTTGCTGAGGTAGAGACGCGTTTTCATAAAACATTTACATATTTAACCGACTGTGGGAGAGCTTAAAAGGGGAGTACCGTTGTTTTTTTTTGAACCCCCAACGCAAAAACGAAGGGGTGTTATAAATTTGACGTCTCTGTGTGTGTGTGTGTCTGTTGCATCGTATTTCCCAAAGGCATGAACCAATTTTGATTTAGTTTTTTTTACCTATCTTCAACTGCCTCGTTAGCCTAGTGGTCCTAAGCACGATTGCTACGCTAGAGGTCTTGGGTTCGATTTCCAGGTCGAGCAAAGTGTTATTAGGTTTTTTACGAAATTTTTAGTAGCACCTCGGAGTTAGGATTTGTGCCCGGTTAATGGCAATAGGCTCGCCCCCTATTACATGGGACCTTAAACATACCGGCGAACTGTGGGTGTACACTGGTACACCTCTGCCTAACCCTCCGGGGAATACAGGCGTGATGGTATGATGATGATTATTTTTTACCTTAAAATTAATAATTTGAGATTTAATTGACACTAGTGTTTTGATTTAAAGCAGAGAAGTCTCGCATACCCGCTTTTATTCAATACTAGCGACCCATCCCGGCTTCGCACGGGTAATCGATGCCTACATTGCATAGTTAGGTGAGCGGGGCGGGCGGCGACCACGCGACTGTTTAACCGACTTAAGAAAGGAAGTTATCAATTCGTCTGTACGTATGCGTTTTTTTTTGTGTATGTGTGTTACGCAATGCCTCCGCCAATTATGCATCGACTTCTAAGGTGGTCCCATATAAATTTTATCGAAATCGAACTCTGATCTGCCCTTTTGTTAGTCGCCTTTCACTCATCCTCTCAACATGACCGAACCATCTAAGCATACTCTTTTCAACCTTTGTTACTACATCACATTATTTGGTTCCATCATCAATAGTTTTAGCAGCGTATGCGATGTAAGGAAGTTTTTAGGTATTATTTTTACACCTTGGGTTACATTATTGGAGTTTTATTAAGGATCCTTAATTTTTTTTTTAATATAATTTAGCCTATGTCAGTCGGAGATAGTGTAGCTTTCTAACGGTAAAAGAATTGTTCAAATCGGTCTAGCAGTTTCGGAGCCTATTCAATGCAAACAAACAAACAAATCTTTCCTCTTTATTATATTTGTATAGATATAGACTAGATTCCGCCCGCGACTCCGTCCGCTTGGTTTCTTTCACTCGCGTTAAGTTACGTGTTTGATTACTGCCCCGCTTCTGTAAGTCGTAGCGTGATGTAATATTGCATAAATACTATTCCACATGACCCCTGAGTACACAACACATATTGAAATAAAATACGCCTTCATACATACATAAACTCATGCCTTTTTCCCATGGGGGTAGGCAGAAACCACAGAACGCCACGTGCTACGATTCTTACATACGCCTTTAAACTTAATAAATTGTATGTGCAAATTGCCTAACCTAGGAATCGAAACCAGGATCAATGGGAAAATTAAAAATAAGTAATGAATCCGTCAAACAGATCAATTCTTCACCTGACCATTTTTGTTCTTATTTTAAAAGTAGTTGAAATATGTCATGTGCCTGTAATGACACCGGCACCCATACCCTTCACACCGGAACACAGCAACACTGCTTTGAGAAGGAGGCGGCGCCGGCGGGACGGTTGAGGCAGAGAGTCTCCCGTCCCAGCCGCCGCAGTAGATGCTCCGGGCGTCGGGAGCCGCGAGGCGTCTCCCGGCCGCCGTAGACGCGGGCCTGTGGACGGTGAGCAATGCGTAGCTCACCGTCCGTACGTTGCATAACGACAGGCCGTGTCGACGGCGCGTTCGTGTTCCACGCGCGCCTCAAAGAGATGTCAGCAATCTTGGAAGGGGCCACTCAGGGCCGATGCTTGCCGGGGCTGCGGGTTGTTCGTAAGAGATACCGCGCCCCCGGAACGCAAGGGGCACAAGAAGGAACATGAATGGGTTTTAATCAGTAAAAGTATGTCACTCCTTCCTGCCTCGCCCAGGGCGAAGGAAGTCATTTGAGGATTTCCCATCCCTAAAAAAATCCCGGCTGAAATAGGTATGGTGGTAGTACTTCCCCGGACGAGCTCCTTCACAAAGAGCTCTACTACTACTAAGCTTTATCTCTCTTTTTCCAGATGAGGTACTGCTCCTCGTGGTGCGGCGGTCGCGGTTGACACCATGGAAGTGTCGTGGGTGGTTCTCGCCGCAGTCTTCATAGCGGCTCATGCACAGAATAACAGAAGTAAGTATATATTCCCACAATCCCACAATTAGTTTGGTATATTTCTCCACTTATGTATTTATTATTATATTTTATTCTTGGAAATTTTCAGTTCCTCTTCCTTGCACCTACTATGTTTTGTCTCTGCATCACCCTAAGGTAGACTGGTAGAAAATGCCTAAGGCATTAAGTCCACCTTTGTACAGTGTATTTTGTTTTACATTTGTGCATAAAACTTTTAATAAATAAATATATACCATCTCTTCACCACCATTGGTTGACTGGTAGAGAATGCCTAAGGCATTAAGCCCGCCTTTGTTTATTGCGAAATGTTTAAATCAATAAATATTTTAAGTACATCGTATTCAAATTTCAACTAATATTTATCATCATCATCATCTACTTAGCCTTTTCCCAACTATGTCGGGGTCGGCTTCCAGTCTAACCGGATGCAGCTGAGTACCAGTGTTTTACATGGAGCGACTGCCTATCTGACCTCCACAACCCAGTTACTGGGCAACACAATACCTCTTGGTAAGACTGGTTGTCAGACTTCCCTGCTTCTGACTATCTGTAACGACTGTCAAAGATCTACGAATGACAGTCGGGACCAACGGCTTTACGTGCTTTCCGAGGCACGGGTGTGTCACACCACCAACTTCCAAACTCTGGGCTAATATTTTAACTAATATTATAAAGGGAAAAGATTTGTATTTTGATTTTTAAAGGATAAACTCAAAATCTTAACTAGTGGTCCTAAGCGCAACTGCTACGCTAGAGGTCTTGGGTTCGAATCCCAGATCGAGCAAAATGTGCTGTTGGGTTTTTCTATGAAAATTTCAGTAGCAGCTCGGAGTTAGGATTTGTGCCCGGTCAATGGCAATAGGCTCGCCCCCTATTAATTACATGGGACCTAAACATACCGACGAACTGTGGGTGTACATTGTTGCACATCTGCCTAACCCTTCGGGGAATACAGGCGTGACGTTGTGATTCTTTCTTCTATGGAAAGCTACATTATCAGCGAGTAACATATGCTTTATAACATCACGCTGCGATACATGGGACTGGCAGCAATCAAAGACGTAACGCGGTTTAAACAATAGAGCATTGCTAGTTCTATCTATAAGGCAAAAATTTAAAATGTATGTTTATCCTCTATACGATCCTAAACCAGTAAGCAATAAAAAGCGCTCCACTTGTTTGTATATTACTCGCCGCAAATGGTAAGCACAAATGTTAAGTTAATTTTTGTATTCTATAATTATTGTGTTGATCGGTCCAACTGACGGATCAATCGCGTGCAGCGTCCGCACCCCAAAAAACCCAGAAAGCGACCCAAAAACCCAAAAATCAACTTGATATTTGTGCTCATGACTCGTGGCTGACATATATCAAGCTTACATTCTGAACTGAAGCAACAGCGTTATCGATGCAAGACAACTATGCGCAACAAATTGCAAAAATCATTAAAAAAAATAGAAACCAGGGGGTTAAAACACACCATGTACAACTACAATGACATTTTCAACCCTAAAAAAACCTCTAGGATTCTTATTGCCACAATATTACCTCCCATTTCTATTTCATGGGGCGAAAACCATTAAAATGTAACAGTCCCTTTTCCTCCGGATAAAATAAATATGGCGGCTTCTCGACCGGAAGTGACGCACCGGATTCGTCACATCCGGAATGAAAATGTGACACTGTTTTGTAAATGCTGGTAATTGTGTTTTCTTGTTTATTTTGTTATTTATTATAAACTATTGGCTCAGAATTATGTTTATTGTAGTATCTTATTTTTGCCGGGGCTGCGGGTTGTTCGTAAGAGATACCGCGCCCCCGGAACGCAAAAGGCACAAGAAGAAACATGGATGGGTTTTAGTCAATAAAAGTCTGACATTCCCTCCCGCCCGCCCGTGGCGAGGGAAGTCATATGATGATTTCTCATCGGTAAAAAAAATGTATCTTATTTTGGGGTTGAAATTCGCCCGAGCCGGGAATCGAACCCGTGACCCCGTGATTATCAGTCGCGCTTCAGTCCTGGGTAGTCGGGATAGTTATTAGAGTTCTACGCAAAAAAATAAATCCCCGTGATGAGCGACATTCAGTTAGGCGAAATCACAGAAGGAAGTTAGACCTAATAATATTACCATCACGCTTGTATTCCCCGAAGGGTTAGGCAGAGGTGTAACAATATACACCCACAGTTCGCCGGTATGTTTAGGTCCCATGTAATAGGGGGCGAGCCTATTGCCATTAACCGGGCACAAATCCTAACTCCGAGCTGCTACTGAGAAGTTCATAGAAAAACCCAATAACACTTTTTGCTCGACCTGGGACTCGAACCCAAGACCTCTAGCGTAGCAGTCGCACTTAGGACCACTAGACTACCGAGGCAGTCCCCAACCTAATAATATTATAAATGCGAAAGTTTGTGAGGATGTATAGATGTATGTATGTTTGTTACTCTTTCACGCTTAAACGGCTGAACGGATCTGGATGAAATTTGGCACTGAGATAGATTGTAGTGTGGAATAACACATAGGATACTTTTTATCCCGGAAAAATGTACGGTTCCCGTGGGACAAAATATCCAAGACGCGGACGAGGCCACGGACAGGAACTCGTAATAAATAAAGAACTTCAGCCAACCCACACTTCACTACACATATACAGAAGTAAAACTAAAAAAAAAATCCAATTGAATGCCAGCCATATTTCATGCAGCCATTTTTGAAACGTATTCAAGAAAAAATAATAAAGTACCGAAGTTCTGGAACTCTCAAACAGAGATTTGCCAAGTTCCCGAGATGGGAATCTAAGAATATGTGGTTAGGGCAGATGGGAATGATATATGGAGCGCGTCTGTTCTAAAGTTTTAGTCTGATGGGCTGAGGGAGAAGTGTGTTGCATATTTTATTGATTAAAAAAGTATTGGTCGGCGTACTTTTAATATTCAACTAACAGTTTTATCTTATTTTGCTTAGTTCGTCCTCTTAAATGTCGGTTATATTTAAAATTCAATCATGATTCGATAACACGTGGCGCCATCTATTATCATAATAACGTTATTGTTGTTTTCCTCGGGAACAGTACATGTTTTCGTGATGAAAGGTACCCTATGTCCGTTTCTGTACACCTGACAACGTATATGCAGAATTTCAGGATGATCGGTTCAGTGGTTTAGGCGTGAAAAAGTAACAAACAAACTTACTTTCGTATTTACAATGTTAGTTAAGATTATTATGCATTTGCGGCAACTTGAGCTTTGAGCTTTTGTTTCTAAAAGCTTCCATACACGTCCGACTTGTTATCAATCCATGTTCAATGAATCCATCATTGAACGGTCCGATAATCGGTTCTACTTTTGATGACCGACTTTTTGTAGGACGTGTGTGTTGGTACATTTTTCATCATTTCCAAAAAAAGTGTTATTGGGTTTTTCCATTAGGATTTGCTCAGTAGCAGCCCGGAGTTTGGAAGTTGGTAGTGTGACATCCCCGTGCCTCGGAAAGCACGTGAAGCCGTTGGTCCCGGCTGACATTCGTAGATCTTTGACAGTCGTTACGAATAGTCAGAAACCAGGAAGTCTGACAACCAGTCTAACCAAGAGGTATCGTGTTGCCCAGTAACTGAGTTGTGGAGGTCAGACAGGCAGTAGCTCCATGTAAAACACTGGTACTCAGCTGTATCCGGTTAGACTGGACGCTGACCCCAACATAGTTGGGAAAAGGCTAAGCAGATGATGATGTGTGTGTTGGTACATTAGAATTGATATGTTTCATTCTCACCGACAAAAAAATCAGTCGTTGATCCTCACACGTAGGCAAGCAACTAAATCCCTAATCTAGTACTATTGTAGACTGAATCATAGTAATAATTTCTTCCCTTTTCATTTTCAGATGATGGACCGAGATTCGTGTCGCGAGGACATTCATTCAGGACCGTTGTCGGGGACACACTACTGCTACCATGCCAGGTCCAAAACTTGGGTAAGCAGAGGAAATGATACTCTTTTACTTATTTTTATTTACTTCCATCTCTTCCGGTGTGTGTGGCTAAATCTTACAAGTTAAATTTGACCCACTTCCCGGAGTTCGATTGAGATGAAATTTTGCGTAAATGTGCAGTTTCCAATCGAATGGAATCGCAATTTCACAGCTCATAAAAAGTACATCAATTGATTAGAGGTGTCATGTACCCAATTCTCTGCCCAACTTTTATGGAGAAGAAAATTAAATCTATTCTGACCACAGTAAAGTTCTTAATGCAAAATTTACAACTTTGACTCTATTTGAAGGCATTTTTTTCTATTTTAAACTTAACAGGTATCGGAATAAAGGTCAAAATACAAAAAACTGACTCGAAAACTTTGTTCTAGTTCAAAGCATATTGGTACGGGATTCTAAGTGGCTTAGCTCATACGTGTCTTCTTGCAGGATCACTGGTCCTGTTATGGCGAAGGGGGCCAGCAGTACTGACTGCTGCCAGCCTCATGGTGACGAGGGATGAAAGGTTCCGGTTGGTGGACGGGTACAATCTACAAATCACTGATGTTGGGCCACAGGTGATCATTAACTATTAATGCATTGTTAATGACAAAATCAATTTTTAACCTCGGAGTGTTGTAAGATTGACGTGTCTGTGTGTGTGTCTGTGGCATCGTAGCTCCCGAATGCATGAACCGATTCTAATTTAGTTTTTTTTGTTTGAAAGGTAAATTAGTCGGGAGTGTTCTCAGCTATGTTTGATGGAAATCGGTTCAGCGGTTTTAAAGTTATCAGCTCTTTTGTTAGCTGCGGTAGGGATATTTATGTCGGGGGTTATTTAAAATTTTTAATTTTATGTTATATATATTAGACCAATGAAATTTACTTTTGCATGTCTTACAAACGTAATTTATTTACATCGTCGTTAAATTTCAGGAGGTTGTAATACAGGACATAAATAATAAAATGAAATTCAAAACAGTTTGAGAGAGAAACCAGGAGCATTGATCACCGCGCTTGCTCAAGGCGGATTAGGGATTTCAGACTTATATTAATTACAAGTCCAGGTTTCCTCACGATGTTTTCCTTCACCGATGTCAGCGATGTCCGAAATAAACTTAGAAAGTACATATGAATTGAAAATTTTCCATTCTACACAAAAATCCGACTTGATTTAGCCAAATAGAATGTTCCGACATCAAAAATAAATATAAAAAAAACTATTTGAAACAAAAAAATCTGATTCCATATTTCTATGTCGAACCTTTTCCACGCACAAAATAAAAAGCATCATGGCCGACTAGAATTGCGCGGGAAATCGTACCTCAGTGTTGCAACGCATAAAAAATAACGAGGATGTATACCACAAAGGTTTTTATGCGCCCATTATCATATTTTCCGGGGCCAATTACCGTTTAGGGCGCTATTTAACATTTTTGACGGTGAAAAAAAAATACGGAACGATTTTTAGCATTATAAAATCTATTTGGAGGTAATAACAGGGGATTTGAATTCTAAGTACAGGCGGGGAACTACTTTTAAGAATTTAAGAGTTTTGCTCTGTCTGCGAATAATAATATGAATCACTAGATGCGGGCAGTGCTAGACCGGTCACTGTGGCTATCTTTAGGGGAGGCCTATGTACAGCAGTGGACGTCGATCGGCTGATATGATCATGACAATCAATATTAATAAGTACTATGCTACTTGCCACTAAATTATAAATGCGAATAGATAAGAATAGATGGATATTCGATACTTTTTCACGCTTAAAATGCTGAACGGATCTGGATGAAATTTGGCACTGAGATAGATTGTAGTGTGGAATAACACATAGAATACTTTTTATCCCGGGAAAATGTACGGTTCCCGTGGAATAATTCGGACAAAGTCGCATGCAAAACCTAGTCTTAACTACGTCAGACGCCGCATCGACTAAGAAAAACCAATTTATGTAAATGGCCACCAGTTAAAACCGTTGACTTAAGATTTCATTAACAGATATCTGATAGATTTCTTGATGAAATGGTAATTAAAATTCATGAACTGACAATGAATGGGGCGAAACGGAAGATTGAATGCCGACTGAAGTTACCCGGTTTCCTATATATAACCGTCCGTTAGAATTACGACTCGTTTCGTTAACCAACGACTAATCGTAAGGTATTTTCAACGTTTTCGGGTTTCTATATGTAACCGTCCGTTAAATTAACGAGTCGTTCTGTTATAACAATTGAAATAAAGTGCCTCGGTAGCCTAGTGGTCCTAAGTGCGACTGCTATGCTAGCGGTCTTGGGTTCGATTCCCAGGTCGAGCAAAGTGTTATTGGGTTTTTCTATGAAATTCTCAGTAGCAGCTCGGAGTTAGGATTTGTGCCCGGTTAATGGCAATAGGCTCGCCCCCTATTACATGGAACCTAAACATACCGGCGAACTGTGGGTGTACATTGTTACACCTCTGCTTAACCTTCCGGGGAATACAGGCGTGATGGTTTGTTAATGTAGCTGAATTAAATTTAAAATTGATCCAGTAATTTCGGAGCCTATTCGATACAAACGAACAAAGAAATCTTTTCTCTTTTATAATATTAGTATATAGATTTAGATAAGTATAGATTATGTATAGTTTTTGCTATGTCTTCGTTCATTTATGTAACCTTTATATCTTCAGGATGCCGGTGACTACGTGTGTCAAATATCGGACCGTGTCGCAAGAGACCAGGTCCACACAGTCGAAGTCCTGGTGCCGCCCAGCGTCAGGGCGTCTCCGGAGTCCCGGCATGCAGCCGCCAGGAGAGGGGGGGCTGCTGTGCTGGAGTGCAGGGCGGCTGGCAACCCAGTACCCACTGTGACGTGGCATAAACTTGTGAGGATCTGGAATTTATTCATAGCTTCTTCAGTCTTTTAATAGTAGAGCTCTTTGTGAAGGAGCTCGTCCGGGGAAGTACTACCACCATACCTATTTCTGCCGTAAAGCAGCGTTGCTGTGTTCCGGTTTGAAGGATATGGGTGCCGGTGTAGTTACAGGCACATGACATGAACTTTGTTTCTGGGATGGCAACGCATCTGCAAGACCTCTGGTATTGCAGATGTCTGGCAGGCAGCGGTCAGGCAGCGATGACCACTTAACATCAGGTGGACCACGCGTTGGCTTGTTTGCTATCCAATGATATAAAAAATAAAACTAACTCCACTCGTCAGAGAGGAACCATGTATCCTTAGTGAATTGAACTGAGGTAAGCTTGGGCCCAGAGTTTAACATGTCCTGCCCAGTCCCATTTAAGTTGGGCAACATAGTTTTTTTGTACAACCTGTATTGTTCCACTGCTGGGCAAAAGATCTCCCCCACAACCTTCCACTCAACTCTATGCGTTACCTTGTCCGGCTAATCTCTCATTATCGACTCTAACCCCATTTCAGTCTGGCAGACTATTGTTGCTTACCTTAAAAAATTAATTTAAGGTCCTGTCGTAAGCAAATGTGTAGGTAATTGTTAATAACGCATCGCGGTAACAAATAAGGTTCAAAATAGCGATACGTTTGATGTTAGTTGAATCGGATAACCACAAAAATAACAGTAATTTTAAAGTTTTCTTTAAATTGTGAGAAAAATACTCGGCTCAGTGGAATAATTTATAGTTACGTCTTTAGTTCATGAAATTCCCTATAATGTCATTACATAAAATTATATAGTTTACGCTCAAAATTCGGAGATCAACGCGACGAAAAAAATGTTTTATCCTTTCCTTTGCGATTTTTGTACCATGATACTATTATACTTTCATGAAATATTTATAGGTAAGTCTATTATTTGAACCCTTGACAATACACTCAATTTTTTTCAGGCTTGTAATATGTACCATTACGCCAGAATACGCAACAAAATGTGTGTTTTGCTGTACCCTGTGTTTGGACAGCAACTTAACAATAAAATGTAAACAATAAAATTCTTACGATGAAGGATGCCACTTAATATTCCACTTGCTAAAGTAAAAGACCATCTTTTATTTAAGTAGATAATACCGGTTTTCCAGAATGACACCAACACTCGTCTCGGAGAGGGGCCACAGCTTCAGCTGTCCCGACTAGAGAGGGGACACAGCGGGCGGTACGCTTGCACCGTGGACAACGGAGTTGGTGCACCACTAGTAGCTGAATTCCAGCTGCAAGTTCTTTGTAAGTATTTCATTATTAGTCTAATTAATAACTAGCTTCCGCCTGTGATTTCGTCCGCGTGTCTTGTCTTATTTCGCAAATACGTCTTTCGTTACTGCTCCGCTCTCGTGTGTCGTAGCGTGATGTTACATAGCTTAAGTTATTCAAGAATAATGTAGCTATCTTTTGACGAAAAATGGCTAAAATCGGTCTTATACTTTCGGAGTTAACTCGATAAAAAAAAAACAAACAAAAAATTTCCTCTGTGTAATATTAAAAATAAATCATTCAGATTTCGGTGTTGTGTTTTCTAGATCCGCCCGAAATAACAGTGGAGCGTTCTTGGGTCCACACTGGAGAAGGGTTCAGAGCTGAACTCCTGTGTACCGTGCTTGCCGACCCCCCGGCAGAGGTGAGATATTCCAAATTATTAGATGCATCGCTAATTACCATCTCTACCTTACCTATTGCCCCAATTCGCACTAAGCGTTACCAAACGTGTTTTATAACGCGCACTGCAAAGGAGTGGAACTCTCTACCTGCGTCTGTATTTCCGAACGCATCCAACCCTAATCTCTTCAAAGTTAGAGTGAACAAGCTTCTTCGGGGCAAGCTTGCAGCGACATCTATCGCTCAACATGCGAACTACTACGGCAAACTGACGTTGCCTAGATCGCGCTATCAAAGTTCGCCGCGACGTTTAGCATATATACAAAATCCCGACAACAACCGTCGGGCAGCAGCCCGCCAGACACAACACCCGTCTGGTTGGAGTATCCTCCCTTTTCATTGGAGGATGAGAGCCTTTACCATACCTCCACAAGCTCACTCCATCGTCGACTTTGTCCGTGTCACCTCTGACCTAGACTAGAGCCAAGAGAAAATTCATCTTAAAAAGAAAAAGATAAATGCTTTGACTTTTACTTTGGTTTTGGAATTTATAATGACCAGGTTCTTCGACAATTGCAGGTGTCTTGGTACCAAAACTCGTTCCCTCTGAGCGCGTCGGAGCGAGTGACCATGTCTGCGAGAGGGAACAACCACACACTCCTCATAGCAAACGTGCAGCCTGAAGACTTTGGAAACTATAGGTGAGCTCCTTATAATATAGATGACTGCCCCTAAGCGCGGGGCCATGGTTATGGTTATGGTGGGGTCAGGTGGAGCAGCGGTTACATGGTGAAGGGGTCCACCAACGGCGGTCCAATATGAGTGGAGGACGCGGACCAAGGGCCAAGCAAATACTGGGCTTCAGACTCATGATAGCAGGAGGAATTGTGGGGTTTTAGTCGGTAAGAGTCCGAAATAACCCGCCGTCCACTCCAGTCGGAGAAAATAAAAAGTCTGGCAACGTTATTGGGTATTCCCATTAGGAATTTCTCAGTACAAGCCCGGAGGTTGTTAGTTTGTGGTGTGAGAACCCCGTGTCTCGGAAGGCCGTTGGTTATACGCGCTTTGGTAATGCGTTGCCATCCCAGAGACGAAGTTGAAATATGTCATGTGACTGTAACTACACCGGCACCCATACCCTTCACACGGGAACACAGCAACGCTGCTTTGCGGCAGAAATAGGTATGGTGGTAGTACTTCCCCGGACGAGCTCCTTCATAAAGAGCTGTACAACTACTATAATTTTTAAGCATTCAATAATCTAATAAAATGTCACGTTATCTTCTAGCTGCGTTGCCGACAACAGTCTTGGCAGAGCCCGGCAGCACGTAGAGGTGTCCGGGCGGCCGGGGCCTGCGCGCTTCACTTCGGCCCCACTGGCAAGGTCCCACACACGGTACATGCTGGCTTTTGCAGTGGACAGCTACCCCCCACTTGATGAGTTAAGGCTTCTATATCGACAGCTGGCTGTGAGTACAATATTTCTTTTTTTATTTTTATATTAGAGATGGGGAAGCTCTTGACTCTAGTCTAGGCTCCTGGTATTGCAGATATCTATAGGCAGCGGTGACCACTTAACATCAGGTGGGCCGTCAGCTTACTTGCCATCCAATGATGTAAAAAAACTGTTTTTTCCAGATCAACGAGTCGTTCCAGCAGCCAGGTCGCTGGCATGACGTGGTAATCCCCGCGCCGGAGCCCGCCGGCTCCCTCACCCACAGGGTGTCCCACGAGCTGAAGGGCCTGGAGCCAGGAGCTGTGTACGAGGCTATCGTGCAGGCTAAGAACCGATACGGATGGAATGAGGTATGGCAGACATGCAAGCTTTTATTATCCAGCCGTATTAGGGTAGTAAAAGAGGATGTAGTGACAAAGAGAGTATGCTTAGATGGTTCGATCATGTAGAGAGGATGAGTGAAAGGCGACTGACAAAAGGGATTTATATGGCAGATGTAAGTGGCAACGCCCTTGAAAAACCTACCCTGACATTATTGATGAGGTTTTTCAGAAAGGTCAAGTCCGCAGTAACTATTTGTTACCAGCGTGCTTGTAGGAATGTGGACGAGGCGAAAGGAGTATGTAAGGATCATAGCAGGTGGTGTTCTGTTGTTTCTGCCCGCCCCCATGGGAAAAAGCCGTGAATTTATGTATGTATGTACTTAACTATCAATATTTGTTTTAGGTCAGCGACATCTTCCAGTTTCACACGCTCGGCGGCACGCACACAGCGCACGCAGACGAACTGACACCTATGTACTCCTCGACAACAAGAATACAATTCGCAAAATCTCTCATTCTCGCCTTATATACCTTTTTTACGCGACTTATTTGAACCGACCAATCAGCGTTGTCCGTTTGACGTTTTTGACATGTTTTTTTTTTTAATCGTAAAACGATAAAACACCAACGTTTTAGTGTTAAGCTTTTTTAAGAGTTGTGACAGCTGGTTTTTGTAATACCTATGCCATTTTGTTTTTAAATATGGTATTGTTATTATAGGCTATATGGTTTGCGCGCGATTTTGGTGTAATTTTCTATACGGGACCCGAGACTTCTATATTACGTACAAAGCAACCCCACTTGGACCTATTTTGACAGTTAGCATCCCCACTGACAGCTGTCAAAAAATCGCGCGCAAAACATTTCAAAATTCAACGATGCTTATATTAGTGTTACCATACCTTGATTCATACTACCATTTTGTGAAAACGCATGAAGTCTAGGGTTCCTCAAAAAACAAATATTTTTTTAATAATTGTTTTTTACTACTAATCTTGCTGTGACTACGCACACATTTTTAATTAACTTTAATCGTTAATCGTTAATTAATCGTTTTTCTATCTGTACATGGAAATTTTTCGCAGTTTTTGTGGCGATAATATAGAAAAAACTTGCCCTGTCCCTTAATATGTGGAAATATAGAGATGTCTAAAAGATTTTCTGCATTTGACATTGAGAACAAAATGATACATAACTATAAATGAACAGTTGTATTGAATAAAAATAACGCTAAGCACTTGTTGAAGGTATATAATAAAAGAAAGCAAAACCGAGGTAAGACTTCGACATACAAAATATTAGGCATCTCTAAATTTTTTTAATACTCCAAATGCCCTACTTTTCACAATATATCTTGCGTTACCTAACGGAACCTTATAATATCTAGTCGTAACATAGTTAATATATAATTTCGCATAAATAGACGGCTTTTACGATAATATTTTACAAACATAATAATATTTTTTACTAAGTAACATCCATGTAAAGTGAATTTACTAATATACGTAGTTCATAATTTATTCTAAGACTTTCCAAATGGAATTTGAAGAGAACAAGCTTGTAAATGTCAACAGAAAACTACACGCCAGCGCTATTGGTCACATCAAAGATTGGAAGACAAGATTTTAACAAACAAAATGCGAATAAATTGAAAATACTGAGCAATTTTGCAATATTATGGACACCGTACATCGACAAGACCTTTGCATTAGCAAATAGATAGATGGGCTTAAATTAATCTATAAACTGCAAAAAAACTGTTAAAATTTTGTCCCGCATTTTTCGTTAATTTTATTCAACATCAGCTCACAATTTCTAAGTCTAGGTGAAGTGTATCTAAGAAATAATATTTTACTTGACTGTATCTGTAAATTTATCTGCCATATATCCAGTCTAACCGGATACAACTGAATACCAGTGTTCTACATGGAGCGACTGCCTATCTGACCTCTACAATCCAGTTACTGGGCAACGCGATACCTCTTGGCAAGACTGGTTATCAGACTTCCCGGCTTCAGGACAGATTGTATTTATAATTTAAATTGTTTAATGTTTTAGGCGAATCGTCAATAGTTTCGGTGTATGCTGTCCATTGCTGAACCCACTCTATCCCTATATAAGCGCGAGTAGGCTCCTAGTTATTATTTTAAGTAAGCAATAAATCGTGTTAGTGATAAATGCTATCTTTAGAAGTAAAATAATGTGTATTTTTTATGTTTATTTTTGAATGTTTCTTGGGGTTATGTGTCGGCTTGGTGCTGGTCGTGGATGTAGATACAGTGGAACAAGCTACAGCCTTAACCCTGCTGGTTTTTTCTCTTAACGAAAACTGAACATCACATTAGCACGACGGTGATACTATTCCGTAAGTTTTGCCTCTACCAAAAATTGCTTAAAGCGGCTAGAGAAATTTTCAGTAAAAAAAACTCGTTATTTTTTCCAAAACATCGTTGAATGGCAAGCAATACAACTGCCCACCTGACGTTAAGTGGTCACTTCGGCCTATAAACGTCTGCAATAATAAAGATCTGGCAAATGCGTTGCCATCCTAGAGACAGAATTCAAATGTCTCATGTGCCTGTAATTTTACCGCCACCTAAACCGGAACACTGCAGCGTTGCTCACTGCTGACGATGCTGCTCGATAACAATAATTTCGACAACCTCGTCTACATCCACCGCCACCATTAAAGAGAACGATGTACTTCGAAGCTTAGTCCTCAATGATTATAACGTAATTTAGGTGCAATATTACTTTAAGTGTGAATTCGAAAGCAATACTTGAACACATCACTAGTTTTTTGTAAGAAAACAAAGTTATGGAAGAAATTTTATGGATTCTGGATGCAATGGGTGATGCTAGTGCGTTTCTGCTGTGCTTGTATACAAAATGAAGCAATCTATGTCGCCGGTTTAGACTCGGATTACATTTTGTATTGGATTATCTTAGCGGTAATTTTGTATTAGGTAACAAGCTTTTGTGTCTATCACCACAACTTCTTATGGCAAAAAAGTGCATTTACTATCGCAAAATAATACTATACAGTAAATATACGTGTGGCATTGCCTATTAAATACAGAATTCCTTATATTAATTGTAATTGTAATTGTATTAATTTTAATTGCGTGGAGTGTCCAGAAGAACGCACCAGATTTAGATAAATTATTTAGATATTTTTTTCGATTAAAAATAACTATTTTGTCCCATTTCTTAATTAAATAATGTAGATCGTGTTTATTAGTACCTTATTTGGCATACTGAGCAAAGATTCTCGTTCTTCTGGACTCTTAGAAGCAATAATCTATCTTAAATTAATTTTATAACCATTTATTTTTACGTAAAAATTATGTAAAACATTAAAATAATCACTGCCGACGACGTAATGAATTTTTTATACCAACATTTTTATAATTATTTTTAATAGTTAATTTCTCAAATTTATTAAAATTAATGTAATTAAAGAAAATTAATCGGCCATAATTCTTTTTAACGAGAATTTAGATGTAAATTTTTTTAGAAAAAAAATACTCGATATATATAAAAAATATAATATAGTTTGAGTGAAAATTGTAAATTTGATGGGCTGTAGAAAATCGCCTTTTTATTTGAGAAAAAAGAAAACTGAACCCTGTATGTAGTAAATAAACGTGTAAGTTTATTATACTATTGTGTTTTATTCACGTCATCCATTCGCTAAAACTATCCAAATCATAAAATAAACTTTGCCCAGACTCTCTCTGATCTTTAAAATAGAGATTGCGAATATTTCCTTAGTAACCATCTACAATAAATATTGCTGTATTAGTGTGATCAATAAATAAATAAACAGTTGAATTTTCTAAGTGAAAGAATCGGACCAATACTGACGTTTGTGCTGACGACTCGTGGCGACTACTATACCAGAGATTACCTCTTACAAACAAACAAAATAGTTTAACTATTTAAAATAGAAGTATAGTATCACACTAGTCAAGACCTAGTCATACGCTAGGGTCACAAATATTTATAATTAAAACACTGCACACCAAATAAGGACAAAAAAAGACATAAATATTACGATAAAGAACATTAATTCTAGTAGAAAATAAAAACATTTCGCTGGCAACTTTTTAATTAACTGTCAATTCTCAATAGCCTACCACTCAATTCAGTTGAAGACATTTCTATTTAAAAACACAATCGAACAGCATTTTTGACATTGACACTGTGATTTGACAGTTGTTTTACTTGTTTTGATGACTAGGAACTTGAATGTATACAAATACGATTTTCGTCTGATTATTTGCAAAATATAAATTAAAATGTCCTTTGTTACATTAAAAAACGAATTTAATGAAGGTTTGTCAGCTTGTAGAGCTTGTTTGGCAACGAATAGAAAGTTGTACAGTATTCATCGAGAGGAAATACTTAACGCCTATAGGAATCTTACAGGATACCAAGTAAGTTAAAGAAATAGATATTTGTACAGGTTCGGTTACTGTTTTCGGCCAGTAACTATGTTACTTGCAGGTTAAAGGCCTCCTCGAAGGCCCTCTGACTGTCTTATGAAATATAGAAGGAATGAACATTAAATACAGTTGGCAAAACTGTGAGGTCTCTTCTATAAGTAATAGCCATGAATACATGAAGATATTTTGATCTCCAGCCTTGATCACAGTGTGCTGATGGTACATTTAGCGCAGTGGCTGAGCGATTGGCTGCTGCCCTGCGAGTCGCGGGTTCGATTCCCGCGCAGAACAAATATTTGTAAGACCTACAGATAGTTGTTCTGGGTCTGGCTGTTTGTGTATGTGAGTTTATGTGTTTGTGAACGCACCCACGATACAGGAGATGTTCCTAGTGTGAGACAATGTATTTTAATAAAAGAAAAAAAATGATACTAACTGAGCTATGAAAAGATTAGCAGTCCAGGTTTCATTACAATATTTTCCTTTCCACGGGCTTTCTTGCTAATTATTCTTTCAACTTTTTTTAACCCCCAGACACAAAAACGACGGGGTATTATAAGTTTGACGTGTCTGACACACACACGTGTGTCTGTGGCATCGTAGCTCCCGAACGCATGAACCAATTTTGATTTTGTTTTTTTTTTTGTTGGAAAGTTAAATTAGTCGGGAGTGTTCTTAGCTCTGTTTGATGGAAATCGGTTCAGGGGGATTACTTAAAAAAAAATATTTTGAGCTTTTTCTTAACGAAACAACTTTTGGAAAATGCATCTACATTTATATTTGTGCACTACAACATCTCCTGCGCAGTTGGCTAGCCTACATTGACATTGGCTGTCGTAACCATAATTCAGTTGATTTGATATTATTATTCTTTGATTTCATTACAGGTTTGTCCGTACGATACATTTCCACAATATATCTGTAACTATTGTACCATACTTTTACTGAAATACAATACATTCAGAGAGCATTGCCGAAAAGCTACAAATTACATAGAAGACGCTACAATACAGAATAAAAATGTAAGTAAGGTTGTATGACAACAACAAGTAGTAGTTGGTACAAAAAGCATTCCTTAGGTTTATATATAAGCGTTTACATGGCTACTATCCTTACCTATATCCGACGGAATTTCTACTGGGATGTCTCGGATATAATTCACTAGAGGTAAGGCGAGCACGAGATCAGCTCACCATAGCCTGCAAAACCTTATTGACGCCCCTGATCTGCATACAGCGCTGGCTCGTTTTTTTGTCCCGAGCAATTACTGCCGCAGCAGAAAGCACAGGCTATTTGCTGTGCCTTCTTGTCGCACCGTTGCGCGCGCTAAGTCCCCAGTACCTCGCACTCTGTCTGCACTTAATGATCTCTTAGATTCTAATCCAACAAACGATCTGTTTGCGGATGAATGGACGAAGATTTTATCGGTATGTCAGAAGTACTGTGAGAAGAATGTATGAAAGGAATGACTTCGTATTGTTTTGTTTTAAATTTATATTTGTGTTTTCTTTTTTTATTTTTATCTTTTTTATTGTTTTAAGTGTCTTTATTTACTGTAATTGGTAACTGTAACCGTGGTAATTAAAGTAAAATAAATAAATAAATAAAAAAATAATGACTTCTGTTTTACTCGGACTTACTTGTCTCACCACAGACAATTCACGAAAAGTGTTTATTTCTTACCTAATTGAAAACACATAGCTGTTTCATACATTTTAACTTTTTAAATATTGCATGTCTGTAAAGAAGTTCCTTACCGTGGCTGTGGCAAGAGCTGACTGGCAGAAACCACCACATGAAGTAAAAGCTATATGTCCGGGCAATCATTTTCTGTGTTTTTCTATTATATTCTGACATGGTCGGGTGCGCAGTACTCGTAACCGGCGTGCTTGTATGAACAGATGCATGAACGTGGACGAGGCGAAGGAAGTATGTAAGGATCGTAGCGGGTGGCGTACTGTGGTTTCTGCCTACCCCCATGGGAAAAAGGCGTGAGTTTATGTATGTGTGTATACTGACTTATATTTTGACTGCCTCGTTAGCCTAGTGGTCCGCAGCGCGACTGCTACGCTAGAGGTCTTGGCTTCTATTCCCAGGTCCATGGGATTTTCTATGAAATTCTCAGTAGCAGCTCGGAGTTAGGATTTGTGCCCGGTTAATGGCAATAGGCTCGTCCCGTATTACATGGGACTTAAATATACCGGCTAACTGTGGGTGTACATTAGTACATTTCTGCCTAACCCTTCATTTCAACACTGTGGAGTCTACAATCTGTTTTGAATCCATTGTAACTGTGTGCACAACTCTCCCTACCATATACTAAACAATAATATTACCGTTACAGCTAACCGTAGACTACTTAAACAAATACCAACCTTACATACAACATATAAAGTCTGAAATCAAACAAATAAGCATCTATGAGAATGACATCACAACTGAGAACCTGCCGGACTCAACTCTGGAAGACAATGATGGCCACTTTGACGACAGCACTCTTGCATGTCCGTCACCAAACACAGAAAACTTAAACATATACGCAGAAACTGTTGAAATAAAATTAGAACATGATATACTGGATATGGTACCGGACACACTGAAACCAAAAACAAAAAGTAAAAGAAAAAAATACACATCTCTGAAAAAGGAACAGCACATAAACGGGAAGAGAAACGGTAAATTTTTTGAAACGAAAGAAAATATGAAGGATTTTGAGAAAATGTTCGATGTTGACATTGTGGTTTTAAGTGAGGAACAGCAGAGGAGGGACGTCCAGGATCGGAAGACCAGCTCCAATTACCTGCATAGCCCTTATCGGTGTGAGTTGTGTTTCAAAGGGTACATGGGTGTGGACATCTTGAATAAGCATGTGTTGTCTCAGCATGATCCGGTAAGACTCTATACTAATTTTATAAAGAGGAAAGATCTTTTTGTTTGTTTGTTTGTACTGAATAAGCTCTAAATACTGGACCAATTTCAACAAATTTTTCTCCAATAGGTAGCTACATTATTCCTGAGTAACATAGGCTGTATAACATCACGCTACGGCAAACGGGAGCGGAGCAGTAACCAAAGTCCTGCCCAGTCCCACTTATATTTAAACTAAGTTTAATAAAAGTAATAAATAATACAAGCCTATTATTGTCTCTCTGCAGGACAAAGGCCTCTTCTCATACAGAGAAGGCACGAGTATTGATCACCACGCTTGCTCAACTCGGATTGGCGATTTCAGACTTATATTTATTACAAGTCCAGGTTCCCTCACGACGTTTTCCTTCATAATTGTCAAAGATGTCCAAGACATTGAAAAAGTAACATCGTTACTTGCCCCGGTATCGAACCCGCAACCTCATGCATAAGAGGCGAGCGTCATAACCACTAGGCTATCACGACATTTTGACATTAAAATAGTTTATACACACACACCATCACGCCTGTATTCCCCCAAAGGGTTAGGCAGAGGTGTACCAGTGTACACCCACAGTGCTCCGGTATGTTTTAGGTCCCATGTAATAGGGGGCGAGCCTATTGCCATAAACCGGGCACAAATCCTAACTCCGAGCTGCTGCTGAAAATTTCATAGAAAAACCCAATAACACTTTTTGCTTGAACCCAAGACCTCTAGCGTAGCAGTCGTGCTTAGGACCACTAGGCTACCGAGGCAGTTAAGTTTATATTATTATTTTTATTTCAGAGTCGCGGTACTGTCGTGTGTGAATTCTGTCAGTTCCGTTACAAAGACCGTCGAGGACTGAACCAACATCTGAAGAGTCATCGCCTGAAGTTCTCTTGTAAACAGTGCTCGTATATTTCCAGGACTACGTGAGTTTCTTTTTTCCGGATTGTTAAAGTCACTTTTTAGTAGTAGTAGAGCTCTTTGTGAAGCAGGTCGTCCGGGGAAGTACTACCACCATACCTATTTCTGCCGCAAAACAGCTTGTAGTGTACCGGTGTGAAGGATATGGGTGCCGGTGTAGTTACAGGAACAAGATGACTTTGTCTCTGGGATGGCAACGCATTAGCAAGGCCTCTGGTATTGCAGATGTGTATAGGCAGCGGTGACCACTTAACGTCAGGTGGCCGTCGGCTTGTTAGCCATTCAATGAGTATTGTCATTGTCTCTATCTATGTTAATACAGGCTGTTGTATGTATAATCTGATTATTTTGGACATTATACAGGATGGTTATTTTAATTTTATTTCAGTTTCAATGCAAAGGAACATTTTAAAATGCATGGCGGACAACTGCATGAATGTCGACACTGTGGGAAGTCTTATGAGTGAGTAGCGAGGCTTCTGAACCCAATACAGGTTTAAGAAAAATTAAAAAATATTTATTTTTCGCGATTCGTTAATCGGTAAGAATCCTCCGTGTAAGAGGACTGTGTGAGGATATCCCAAGAGGAAAAAACACCTACAGCTCGAAATATACAATTCTTTTTCTATATCGCAATCCTCTAGGGTACAAATGAGCCCATATCAAAGAATCAACTGGCATATCAATTATTTTCCAATTACCATTTTTTCTTTTGTAATTTTTCATTCAAAATAATTCAATGAAGTCACAATTATTAATGTGGAACACTCTCACGTGTAACATGACAACGTCGCATTCTCTTAGCGTTAAATTATGAATTAATAACAGATGAGAACCTGCAGTGAAATTCGTCTCACGGGAGGAAATTTTTGACCTTGATATCTTCCAAACTATGCATTTATGGAGCTATGTGCTCTATGGCTTTTTGTATTATTTTTACATAGAATTTACAGTTATGAGATGTACAAAAAACACGAAGTTTGCAGGGTGTTAGTTTCAACAAGGGACTTACTTTTAGGGAGTGTACATTATGTGCAAAAAGTTTTAATAAATAAATAAATAAATAATGCCATTAACCGGGCACAAATCCTAACTCCGAGCTGCTACTGAGAATTTCATAGAAAAACCCAATAACACTTTTTGCTCGACCTGGGAATCGAACCCAAGACCTCTAGCGTAGCAGTCGCGCTAAGGACCACTAGGCTACCGAGGCAGTCAGTCAGTGTAGTGCTTATGAAAATAAATCACTTTCACTATGATATCAAACTTAAAATTGACAAAAAAGTCAGCTGTTCCTTACATGTTGTCGAGTCATGCGAACGTAAATGTCTGGAGCAGGTGACTTTTTCCTCAAAGTCAAAGTCAAAACATTTATTTCAATTAGACCATTTAGAGGCACTTTTGAATTGTCAAGAAGTTACTCATACAAAAAGTTGAAGCTAGTTGCTCGTTCCAAAACGTAGGTCTCTATGGAGAAGAACGAGCAAGAAACTCCACGGACACTCTTTTCAAATTGGTTTTTACAGAATCTTGGTTACAATATTCTTGTTGCTTCTATATGTGAAAACAATGAAGTTGAATATAAAACAATAAACAAAAAAAATTATGATAAAAATAGTACTAAAGATGTAAGCCATGGCAGTTAAGAGATGACCAATCCCAACTGACAGCGCCCGTTTCTCGATTCTACGGTTCGTACTATAGTAAAAGTTGTTCATTTTCATGAGTACTGCACTCCCTTAAAGTAAGCCTCCCGTAAACCCTAACACCCTGTTAAAAAATGCGTTAATATTTCTTCGCAGGAAACTGTCAAGCCATCTGTCCCACCTGCGCATCCACCACCCGTCTGAGTTCATCTGGTGCGATGTGTGTGGCGAGGCTTTTATCGGCAAGTTCGGACTCAACGCGCACAAGAAAAGATCTCATAGACATGTATGTACTTGCCCGCTTTCATTCACTCATATTTTGACATTTAAAGAATCATTCAATGCTGCATTCTGTCATTCTTAGTTATGTCGGGTCTTTATTTAATAGTTCATTCACTCACTATAACATAACTACCACCACCACCATTTTCACCTATCTTGTCACCTGTCTTGCGTTCGTTTCCCAGGTCGACCAAAGTGTTATTGGGTTTTTCTATGAAATTTCTATTAATAATATTTTAAATGCGTAAGTTTGTGAGGATGGATGTTTGTTACTTTTTCACGCTTAAACCGCTGAACGAATCTGGATAAATTTTGGCACTGAGTTCGTAGTGTGGAATAACACATAGGATACTTTTTATCCCGGGAAAATGTACAGGTTCCCGTGAGATAATATATCAATCTTGATGCAGAAGCTAGTTCACTATAAAAAATAATTTCACTTCAATTCCAACTCCCATTCAACAATTCATTCATTCGTTATAATCATTCACTCGCCAGCTCCCCCTCCCCGCCGCGTGCCCCTCCTGTGACATGCACTTCGTGGACGACACGGCACTAGCGCGTCACTCCGCGCGCGACCGTTGTACTGAACAGACGTGTCTACACTGTGGAGAAGCATTTGATGAAGCTCTGCATCTACGAGATCATCTGTTGAAGAAGCACAGACATTGCAAAGTTTATTCTTGTGAAAAGGTTAGTAAACTCTTTTTATTTTTTTGTATTTTTAACCCCCGACGCAAAAACAACGGGTGTTATAAGTTTGACGTGTCTGTGTGTGCGTGTGTGTCTGTGGCATCGTAGCTCCCGAACGCATTAACCGATTTTGATTTAGTTTTTTTTGTTTGAAAGGTATATTAGTCGGGAGTGTTCTTAGCTATGGTTGAGGGAAATCGGTTCAGCGGTTTAAAAGTTATCAGCTGTTTTGTTAGCTGCGGTAGGGATGTATACTCTTCTGTCGGGGGTTACTTAATTTCTTTAATTTTGTGTTTTATAAACTTAAGTTGATGGCAAACAAGCCAACGGCCCACCGCTTCCTATACAAATCTGCAATACCAGAGGCCTTGCAGATGCGTTGCCATCCCAGAGACAAAGTTGAAATGTGTCATGTGCCTGTAACTACCCCGGCACCCATACCCTTCAAACCGGAACGCAGCAACGCTGCTTTGCGGCAGAAATAGGTGTCGGTATATGGCGTCTACTTACCCAATTGTCAGTTGAGAGGATGAGTGAAAAGCGAGTAACAAAAGGGATTTATATGGCAGATGTGAGTGGCAACGCCGGGAGAGGACGCCCTAGAAAGACCTACCCTGACCTTATTGGTCCCCACCAATAAGGTCAGGGTAGGTCTTCTTCAGAAAGGTCGGGTGCGCAGTACTCGTAGCCATAAGACGTATGTAAGGATTGTATCAGGTGGCGTTCTATGGTTTCTGCCTACCCCCATGGGTAAAAGTATGTATTGAAGTAAAACTTCTTTACGCACGCTTGACTTGGGGAGCAAGCTGGTGGATGCTTGACGAGAGCGTTACGGAAATGAGTGTGAACGGGCGAACGGAAGTTGAGAGGGAGAAATAAGTAAGTGAAGATAGAAAAAGAGAGCCGTTTTGTATAGAGAGAGAGAGAGAGAGAGAGAGCAGTGCGCGCGCTCATTTTCTTTCTCTCTTCCTGTCATAGCCAATATATTTAAATGGATGATGATTTTTTTTTGGATGGATGGAAGTTTAACTTCAGTCGTGTGGTCTTAAGCACAGGTGTCTATATTTTTATTAATATTTCTTGATTACAGTGCAACAAGTCATTTTCCCGCGAGTCTCTGTACAGCGCGCATTACAGGAGAGTACATGTCGATCCTAAAGACAAACCTAGTCGCCAGGTGGACAGACCCTGGGTTTGTGAAGTGTGCGGCAAGACCTTACCGGTGAGTAATAATAATAGTCTACAGACCAGACAGATAAGATAATAAAGTGGACAAGTGTGTGCGAAAATATTTAGTTAATTCATTAATTTTACCATTATCACGCCTGTATTCCCCGAAGGGTTAGGCAGAGGTGTAACAATGTACACCCACAGTCCGCCGATATTTTTAGATCCCATGTAATAGGGGGCGAACCTATTGCCATTAACCGGGCACAAATCCTAACTCCGAGCTGCTGCTGAGAATTTCATAGAAAAATCAAATCAACACTTATTGCTCGACCTGGGAATCGAACCCAAGACCTCTAGCGTAGCAGTCGCGCTTAGGACCACTAGGCTACCGAGGCAGTTATTTAATTAATTTTTATTTATTCATTTATACATGGTTATTTGTAAAACTTAGACAACCTCTCAGGACTATGTTACTAGCATCATAATCAACAACTTTTGTTCTATGACATTTAAAAATTTATCATATTTTAGTTCATCGGATTTTCATACAAAAATAAAAACATTCAAATTGAACGCTCTAAATGTTACGAAGTCTATGCGACGCAAACGAAAGCGATAGTAAAATAGCGAGGGGAGCGGGGTTAGGGCGGCGGGGGTGTTTGTACTTGACCTATTTACAATTTTACGGAAATCCTTCAGTCGGTCATGCACTTCAATGCGCTTGCGTTGCTTGATTCTGTAAAAATGTATAGAACAAAAGTTGTTGTTTATGATGATAGTAATACAGTCCTGCAATGTTGTCATTGTTTTACAAATAAACCTGTATATAAATATACATACAAGTATGTACATCACATACAAGTATGTACATCACATACAAGTATGTACATCACATACAATTTGTCTATTGCTTGAAATATTGCACAACACAGATGCATTCCCTCTTCCCTCACTCTCATAGTCCTAGGACAGCAGTCCGTATGACCGGGGAGATATCAGGCGCAGCACCAACGGCTTTACGTGCTTTCCGAGACACGGGGGTGTCACACCACCAACTTCCAAACTCCGGGCTGCTACTGAGAAATTCATAGAAAATTCCAATAACACTGCTCGACCTGAGAATCGTTCCTAAGACCTCTAGCTATATTTATCTTGTTACAGAATAAATGTGTGTTGCTATACCATCAGAGGAACCACACCGGTGAGAAGCCGTACCACTGCACGCAGTGCCCCAAGAGTTTCACCATGAACAAGTTGTTACAGGTACCTCCAACTTAACCATTTATTTCCATAGAGCCTTTGATAGCCAAAGTGAAGATTAATTATTATGGAAGTGAAGAGTCATTAATATGAAATAATCTATACTAATGATAATATTAAAAAGAGGAAATATTTGTTTGTTTGTAACGGACTAAGCCTAGTAGAGGCCCGGGGTGCAAGAACAAAATTATATTAAACTAATTAAACATATTTGTGTTTTGGTTAAAATGTATAAATAACGCGGTCTAGGTCATTTTATATTTGTATCTGTGATGGCGCCTTCGATTGACTCCAAGCAGCCTTTTAGAGCTGATTAAGGGAGTGTTCGTTATTTGGGGGGGGGGGGGGGGCAGGGGCGGGCCGCCCTTTCTGCCACCCTCTTAGTCTGCCATTGCTGAAGGCAAAAATATGAAAAAGTCAACTGTTCCACACATTTTGATTGTGTTTAAATACAATTTTGTAGGGAACTGCTGTTTTCTTGTTCATATTGCATATTTTCTTTTTTAATTAAAATTTCCCAAAATGACTATACTTCTGCAGATTTTTGATAGAAATTACTATTTCTCTTTTGTACTAAAAAAAGCTGACAACCCCACTTACGGCTGGTTTTCCTTTGCAGTCGCATTTGAGAGTACATACAAGTGATCGTCCGTACGCTTGTAAGTTATGTCCGAAAGCTTTTAAGGGATTATCGGCTTTAAGAACACATGAACATGTAAGCATTTAATTTTATATGTTTAGGTTGGTTTCCACTGTAAGGGCACCTCACTCGGCGACCAGGTCGCGGCAGTCAGTGAATTTGCAGGTCGCTAAGTATGCAATTATTCAAAAACTATAATAATATAAAGAGGAAAGATTTTTTTGTTTGTTTGTAACGAATAGGCTTCGAAATTACTGGACCAAATTTTAACCATTGTTTCACCAATAAATAGCTACATTTTTCCTGAGTAACATAGACTATATAACATCACGCTACGACTTACGAAAGCGGAGCAGTGACGAAACACAACGCGGGTGAAGTAAGCCACGCGGACGAATTCGCGGGCAACAGCTAGTATATAATAAACGCTTGCAAATTCCAGAAATTCCCTACTGATCGCGGCGACCAGGTTGCAGCCTTAAAATTCTGGATTTGCAAGCCTGTAACATACATCACACCCTCATTGCTACCTTCGATATACGCTTGCAAATCCCAGAATTCACTGATGGTCGCAACCTGGCCGCCGCGACCAGGTCGCCGAGTACGGAGGCGCCCTAGCCTATGCGGTCGTAAAGAACTGATGTTAGACTGTATTTATTTTTTCAGATACACTCTGGTGGTCAGACGAAGGTATCTTCAAAGATCAGAATAGTCAAACCTTAAATCTGATGAATTTTCAAAATATTCTACAAATAAATCGATCTTTATCTTTTTATTTTTTATCTGTTCCGATAGGTACCTGAAAAAATGCTCAGCATCGCATCTGTGATTTGAGTCTATCATTTAATTGTAGTAGAGCTGTTTGTGAAGCAGCTCGTCCGGGGAACTACTACCACCATACCTATTTCTGCCGCAAAGCACCGTTGCTGTGTTCCGGTTTGAAGGGTATGAGTGCCGGTGTAATTACAGACACATGACACACTTCAACTTCGTCTCTGGGATGGCAACGCATTTGCAAGGCCTCTGGTATTGCAGATGTGTATAGGTAGAGGTGACCACTTAACATCAGGTAAGCCGTCCATTTGCCATCCAGTGATATAATTTCAACAATGAGAAAATGGCGTAGGTAGGTTGGTTTATTAAGAATGGAATAAAAAAATATATATTTTGATCATAGAAATATTTTTTTATTAGTTAGAATGCATACACATAAACAAACTAAGTTGAAAATAACCACACTTCATTTCATTGCTATATTTATCCATCACTTGATTGCAATAAGCCAGCCTATTACTGTCCCACTGCAGGACAACGGCCTCTTCTCACACATAAAAGGCACGAGCATTGATCACCACGCTTGCTCAAGGCGGATTGGCGATTTCAGACTTATATCAATTACAAGTCCAGGTTTCTTCACGATGTTTTCCTTCACCGATGTCAGCGAAGTTAAAGATACGCTTATATAAATAGGAAAAGTTAAATTGGTACTTAGATTTGAACCCACGACCTTGTGTGTAGAGGTGGGGCGTTCTAACCGCTAAGCCTACATTAAGACAGACCATTATGCAAGCAATAAAAATTTCAACACTTAATTTTAGCAAAAATCAACCTTAACACCTATCACACAAGACTTTAACTAATTGCAGTCCCTTCAATATTTACATATTTGCTAATTTCTCACCTTAAGTATACAATACAAGGCGCATTTTTGCATTCTCGTCTAATTTCAGGAGATTGCTTTAAATAAGGGTTTTACAAAATCCCAGTTATAAATTATTATTATTGCTTCTATATGCGGAAACAATGAAAGTGAAAAATAATATTTAAAAAAAAGTAAAAAAGATGTAAGCCATGGTAGTTTAGAGATGACCGATCCTGACAGTGCCCATTCGCGAACATGACGCGTGGATTAGACACAATTGGGTAGATGACGCCATTAAACAATAATTTCAAGACGCAACTTCACAAAAATAACAGTTAATATTACTACAGTTAATATTATTAAAACCCGAAATATTTGTAAGTAACTATAAAAATTGATTTTTATTTGCTTTAAACTGAATAAATAGTGAATTGAGATGTCAAAAAAGTGACGTCATAGTTTAGTATTGTCATACAATCTATAGGGGGAGGGATAGCGTTTTGACAGCTCATAAAAAGTACGTCAATTGATTAGTGGTGTCATCTACCCAATTGGATAGTAATAGATACCAGAAGCCTCTCCGCAGACAACCAACTTTTCGAGCGATTTTTTTTGTCGGCGAGAATGGAACATTACCCCAACTCACACGACCGACAAAAAATCGGTCGTGTGCGAAGAGCTTTCATCAATAATTTCAAGACACAACTTCTTAAAAAATATCCGCTTTATTATAGCCTTGAAACGCGATTTCTATTCAATCACTACATATTATGAAACAAAGTCCTTGGCCGCGTCTGTCTGTCCGCGTTAAACTCAAAAACTACTGCACCGATTTTCATGCTGTTTTCACCAATGGACAGAGCAGTTCTCGAGGAAGGTTTTAGTATATGATTTGTCAATTTTTTGTATACATTGGCTAAAATACAATGATATTTGTTGGAGGTGTCGGAAAAATAAACCGTCTGGAAGCTTTCAACGAGAACGCTGCCTAAACTCTTCGAGATATAACAAAATGATGTATGGTGGAGTTGTGTATCCTATATAGGTGTACAGAGAAGTCCGCGACGGCATATGTCTATCTCTTAAGGATAACACACCATATCCATTTTAATAATTTAAAACATTATTGGCGGTACGAAGTTCACAGCTACAGCACAGCTAACTAAAAATAAAATGCGATTTTTTGTTGCTTTGTAATCAATCAATAGTCATCAATTGAGTTGACTAATAAGTGACGTCACAGTTAGGTACTGTCATACAAAATCTATGGGGAATCGCGTTTTGACAGCTCCTAAAACGTAAATCACTTGATTGGTCGTGTCTAGTACACAAATCTACAAATGTAAATTTATTAAACAGATTTTTATGCCTCAATATAATTATATTTATGAACACATTAACTTATTCCTCGTAAATAACTTCATAAGTAATTTCTCGAGAGTCGACATCCTCGTACAGTATTTCCGAATCGTCCACTTCCTGTTTGTACAAGGTGACATTTGGTTTGAGGAACTGGACTTCCGCTTTTTCTCCTACACTATTTGTGGTGGTTATAGTTTGCGCTGAAAAGTAATAAAAATATAATTTTAATTGAGTAGTAGGTTAACCAATAATACAAATAAAACAAGTTCCATTTAAAAAAAAAAATAGGCTCGCCCCCTATTACATGGGACCTAAACATACCGGCGAACTGTGGGTGTACATTGGTGCACCTCTGCCTAACCCTTCGGGGTATACAGGCGTGATGGTGTGCGTGTATGTAAAACAAAAAAAAATCTTATATACTACGTGTTTTATTTTATATCCCATATAATCTATTAATAACACGTTACGCCTGTATTCCCGAAGGGTTAGGCAGAGATGTACCATTGTACACCCACAGTAGCCGGTATGTTTAGGTCCCATGTAATAGGGGGCGAGCCAATTGTCACTAATCGTGCTGAAATCCTTACGCCGAGCTACTACTGAGAATTCGGTAGATGACACCAATAATTCCAAGACACAAATTCACAAAAAAGCAGTTTATTTCAGTTCTGAACACCCAATGAAGTTTCAAATAACTATAAATTTGGATTTTTAGTTGCTTTGAAATCAATGAATAGTAAGTGAACGAGATGACAAAAAAGTGACGTCAGAATTTAGTATTGTCATACAAAGTCTATGGGGGGGGAATCGCGTTTTGACAGCTCATAAAAAGTACGTCAATTGATTAGTGGTGACATCTACGCAATAACTCTGCTTGACCAGGGAATCGAAACCAAAATCTCTAGGCTTATTAAATAAATCTCACCGGCAGTACTGTCTTCATTATCGATGACCCTCAGGATAGCTTCCCTCAGCATCTCTCGCTCCTTGGCCTTGTTCTTTCTCGTCTTGCTCTTATACGGCGCCGGCATCTTCAGGTGCACCGTGTTCACGTGCAGCTTCATGGAGTTGGACTGGGTGAAGAACTTTCCACACTCCGGACACTCATAGGGTTTCGCACCGGTGTGTACCTGGAGACGGTACATTCATTGATTATTATGAACTAGAATATCTATACTTATATTATAAAGCTGAAGAGTTTGTTTGTTTGGTTGAACGCGCTAATCTCAGGAACTACTGGTTTGAATTGAAAGATTATTTTTGTGTTTGATACTTCATTTATCGAGGAAGGCTGTAGGCTATATAACATCACGCGCCAACGCCGCAACGACGGAAATACAAAATAGCAGCTAGTAATTACTCACTCTATCGTGTCGCAGGAGTGCTGCTTTATTGCTGAACGCCTTCGGACACAAGCCGCACTCGTACGGACGCTCCCCCGTGTGCGTGCGCAGGTGGATCTGGCGAACATAGTCACGTAAGATGACAGACGTCGGACATTATTCTAAATATCATCGGATGGCAAACAAGCCGACGGCCCACCTGACGTTAAGTGGTCGCCGCTGCCTATAGACATCTGCAATACCAGAGGGCTTGTTGCGTTGCCATCCAAGAGACAAAGTTGAAACGTCTCATGTGCTTGTAATTGGGCAGATGGCCACTAATTAATTGACGTACTTTTTATGAGCTGTCAAAACGTGATTCCCCATAGATTTTGTATGACAATACTGAACTATGACGCCACTTTTTGACATCTCAATTCACTATTTATTGATTTCAAAGCAACTAAAAGTCGAATTTTATAGTTTTATATATAAAAATTCATCAAGTTTTCAGGTTCAAAATAAACTGGTTTTTTAGTGAAGTTGTCTTGTTGTTTGTATCACTACCCAATTACACCGGCACCCATACCCCCCTAACCGGAACACAGCAATGCTGCTTTGAGGCAGAAATAGGTATGGTGGCAGTACTTCCCAGACGAGCTCCTTCACAAAGAGCTCTACTACTACTAATGTAGTCATGTTTACCTGTAAGAACAGCGGCATAGTAAATGTTTTGGTGCACTCTGTACATTTGTAAGGTCTCTCTCCGGTGTGGACTCGCTGGTGGTACTTCAGAGCTGCGTTGGACTGTAACCAGAGAAAGACATTATAATCAGACAACTTCATACACACTTTGCCATATCAGAAACACCTCCATCCATGTATGTTTATTGAATATAATTATGTGTCGGCGAAACGGTCAAGTCTACTTGACAAGTCTACGTGATTGAAGCGAATATTGTTCGTTTACCGCGTTTACGTCAAGTGTACGCGGTAAACGATCAATATTCGCTTCAATCACGTAGACCTGACCCCGTCTCGCGGACACTACAACACAGCATCACGCCTGTATCCGAAGGGTTAGATAGCTTCCAAAAAATGAAGTTCGCAATTCGAATGTTAATTAATTAGTAATTAAAGGAGAATGCGACGATTTGGGCCCACTTTTCAATATTGCTCAACAGTGATGACCAGTGATCGGATAATCGGATGCATATTTACCTAAAGTTCATTTTTGGTTAGGAAATTATGGAAGCGGCTAGTTAACTCATCGTAACATGCGTTTACGCTGAGTATACAGTCACCGTCAACAAACGTCATATTGCAACTACGCATTTATACGAAATCAGTTACAATTATTATTTTTGCATTATATTCAGTCCGGCATCAGCCGCCAGCTACATATCCTGTATTTTTATAATTAAATTAATATTGTAATAAATAGATATTTTTTTAACTAAATTCCCGACCGCCGAAACATAACTGGCTTCTTAAAACATTTTTTTTTTTATATAAATCCCGGGATTCCAGATAATTCGGGAATGCGAAACTAGTCTGTAACATGGTGAAGAAACATCGTCTTCAGCATGTGGTATTTATTTAAAAATTAAGAGGAAGTTATTATTTCTAGTCTTTTTTTAAATTTAAAAGTTAAAATAAGTAAATATACCTACACCCGATTTGATTTTATAATAAAAACAGTAATTTGTTGATCCGAAATCCCGGGATTTTTTCGATACAAAACTGCATTCCATAATATTATCCAACACCTTAAATTAAGTAAATATTCCTACACCCGATCTGATTCTATAGTAAAAAAACTAAATTTGTCGATTTCGAATTCCCGGGATTTTTTCGATACAAAAGTGCATTCCATAATAACCAACAACCAACACATTAGGTACATATGCATCCGATTATCCGATCACTGTTGATGGATGAGACATAATTATGTCATATGAGAGCTCTTAAGGAATACTCCATTCTATGGCACCATTTTCGCGCTGGATTAGATCTTAGCTGCCATAGAATGAAATGGAGTACTCCTTAAGAGCTTTCATATGACATACTAGCTGTTGCCCGCGACTTTCGCTCGCGTTCCCTATTTCATCCCTATTTAATTAAAATTTCTAAAATAAAATTAGCTTAAGTCACTCCTTATAACATTAGCAATCTGCGAGTAAAAGTCCCGCCTAAATCGGTCCACCCGTTTCGGAGATAACCCGGAACAAACAGACAGACAAAAATGTTAAAAATTGTTTTTTTGATGTTAGTACCGTATACGTATACTTTCATATGTATTTAGTGAAAAGCTGTCAACTTAAAATTACAAACAGACCCTTCAATTTTATTTATTTTTATTGATGTCTCATCACTGTTGCGCAATGTTGAAAAATGGGCCCAAGAATCATGCAACGGTGCCCATGGTCCTTTTTACCGATCACTAAACAACTACATTCTTGCCTACTCACCGCATATCTCCTCCCGCACACCTCGCACACAATATTCTTTGCGTTGTAATAAGCTTTTGACTTCTTCTCCTTCTTCCCTCTCACTTTGGGCTCCGGCTCAGGTTCCTCCTTCACTTCCAGATCTTCATATATCTAGAACAAGATTAAGGGACCGCTTATTTTTTGTTTACCAACAAGGGATCGTACTTTGATCATGTAAGAGAAGGGAGGTTCAGAATAAATTGCAAGGGAGAAGTGAGACATCATGTGGCTTGGCTGCAGGGACAGGGTAGTGTAATAAGAAACTGGTAAACAGAGTCCCTAACCAGGGGGATCAAGTGGTTCTGATCGCACTGCTTCCCTGCCGGTGCCGATCAGGTAGTGTAATAAGAGATAAGGAGACAGGGCCCTGCCCCAAAACTAAGCCTAAACTATAGTTATATACTCATGATTTCAGGTATGACGTGAGAGGTGTATGTAGTCCAAACATAGTTTAGAACATATCATGCCGTAAAAGGGTAGTTAAAAATTTGGTCATGTTTACAATATTATGATCCCTTATATTCAAGACTTTAAAACGATGTAAGTCGGGCGACTCTTCAGCTGTGTTCTCAGTCTATCGATACATACTGTCTCACCGTCCCCTTCATCCTCAGCAGCCTCGGTGGTCACGTAGTCATGTTCTTCCACATACTCATGCTCCTCTTTGATTTCAATGTGGTTCTCTCCATAGTGCTCTATGCACGCCTGCTCCGTGTTGAATATAGCTTCGCACTGCGAAGAAAAAATATTAAGATGATATTATAAAGCTGAAGAGTTTTGTTTGTTTAGTTGAACACACAAATCTCAGGAATTGCTAGTTTTAATTGAAAAAATATTTTTGTGTTGGATAGTTCATTTATCGAGGAAGGCTTTAGGCTATATAACATCACGCTACGACCATTAGGTGCAGGGCAGTGACCAAAGACGTATCCTAATGTGGCTGAAAAACCATGCAGACAAAGATATGTTTATTTTGCTTTTGGCTGCACCGTTGTCTGTGAGGATTTGGAAGAATAAAATAGTACACTACCGTTAGCAGGACAGGACATTGTAGCTATCTTTAGGGGATTTATAGATTTTTAGATTATATTGATTTTTTCCACTAGATTTTGCTGGTAATGTCGTCTGCGTTAATGTTGGTTATTATATTTACAGACAATGTTGTGAAATATAAAGTAGCCTATGTCCTTTCTTGGGGTTCAAACTTACCCTGTACCAAATTTCATCAAATTCGGTTTAGTTATGTTAGCTTAACAGTCTGACAGACAGGATTACTTTTGCATTTATAATAATAGTATGAATTTATTTTATGTATCGTTAAAATTTCATGTACAACATGTATTATGTTGTCCTTCCTACACCCTAGTTTAACAAATAAAGTTAACATTATCTTTCCTATACCATCAAATCATGATAATAATAGAGGTTAACTTTATTCCCTTTTTTGAATGGTTTTAAAGCCCAAGATATCTTATTAGACTATATATAATGACTGCAAACCAAAGAGAAGGACGCGATCTACACATACCGTCGCGCGACGCCCTCGCTATAGCGTCACGACGCATATTTAGGGAACGCCTGACACATCATAGGATACCATGATATACAATAAAACGCTGAAAATTTTCTAGAGACCTCAATTTTGGTAATATCGCGTGGATTAAAAGGTTCATTACCGGTGCCAAAGAAGCACAGTTGTCAAAATTAAATAAAGGCGGTCATTTTACGAAAGCAGTCAAAATATACGTAGTTTTATTTCATATTGACTGATAGGTAGTAGATCACGCCCATCCATCAATGTTGGAATAATGGGAGCCCGAACCGTCTCGAATGCCAATTTTTCCGGTAGATTCTTGCAGAATTATAAATAAACATGTTGATTGTAAACTTACGACTCCACATTTGAATTCTTTCCTTTCCTTTTTCAATGAGTGATCGCGTTCTAAATGACCTTTTAATTCTTCTTCCGTTGGAAATGTTTCTCCACATTCACAGATAATATAATGGATGCTAACAAAAGAGCAGTAGAACATATCGTCTCCGGCCGACATAGCGAAGATATTTCAAGCACAGATTAGTAATTTAATGATAAAACTTATATTAATTTTCTATGCCTTGGCCATCTTGGATTCTATTTTCTGTGTAATTTTGTGAAATTCTGTGTGGTCCTGCTAGTGATGGAGTGTGATTGTTTAGTCGATTACCTGTTTAGTGAAATGTCAATAGGCGATTTTTGGTTAATAATGTTTTTGTAAAAAAATACTTTAAATAATGTTCTGATGAAGAAAAGATTTTCAAAATTATTTTTTTTATGTATATCGCAAACTCAAATTAATCCCAAATGTTTAAATAATAATGTTTTAAAGTTAAAAGTTTTAATAATATGTATTGTCTATGAGCTTTTAATTTTGTACAAAATATAGAAATCATATTTAACGTATATTCGTAATATTAGTTAGGATTTAAAAAAAGGAGCAAGTTATGTGTTCGATGTATCATCATCTTAGCCTTTTCCCAACTATTTTGGGGTCGGCTTCCCGTCAAACCGTATACAGCTCAGTACCAGTGTTTTACATAGAGCGACTGCCTATCTGACCTCCACAACCACCAACAACTGGGCAACACGATTCCTCTTGGTAAGACTGGTTGTCAGACTTCCTGGCTTGTGACTATCCGTAACAACTATCAAAGATCTTCGAATGACAGCTGAGACCAACGGATTTACGTGCTTTACAAGTCACGGGTGTGTCATACCACCAACTTCCAAACTCCGGGCTGCCACTGAGCAAATCCGAATGGAAAAACCCAATAACACTTTTTTGCCCGACCTGGGAATCGAACCCGGGACCCCACGCTCATCATTCGCGCTTGCGACCACGAGACCAATGGGGCATTAAAAGGACTATTACATTACACGATCTGCCGGGCCCTGCCAGCACGACAAGGTAGTGTATTAAGAAACAGGGAGGCAGGGTCCTTGCTTAGGGTTGCCAGCCGTACTATAATTTACAGAATTGTACTGTATTTTGGATCTGTGTACTATACATGTTGTTTCTTTTAGTATCACTCAGTACTAAAATATTAAGGTATAAATACGATTGTACGGTTGGCAACACTGCGAGACAGGTAGGCAGGGCACACGATAGGCAGGGCCCGGCAGATAGTGTAATGTAATAGGCCTTTTAATTATTTATTGGACTGCGCCAAAAGGAGGGTAATTTCTTTTATTTGGAACTCCCCATGAACAAAAAACGTTATTTAGCGTTACCATTTTTTTATAGATTTGGAAGATAAAAATTACGTAAAGTACAAAATAAATAGCTCCCTATTTTATAAGACCTAAACATACCGGCGAACTGTAGGTGTACAATGGTACACCTCTGCTTAACCCTTCGACGAATACAAGCGTGATGGTATGATATGTTATGTGTTTACTATTATGTACTTTTGACGTATATTGGATCTACTAAAGTTATTTAGTACTAATGTACATCACTAGAAATTATCGGTTGTGGACTGTGGTTGTGATTTATTTGTGTTTTGTTTCCAATATTTTTCTTTTTTTTACACCAAACGAGCATTAAATTAAAATCTGTCTTTTTAATTATTTAAACATTATTTCTCAATTCGTCAATTAGTTATTTAAAATAATATTTTAAATGTTTAGTTTAATAATATCTATTTTGACACTAAGTTTGACACTGTGTCAGTATTTTTTACCATAGACTTAAACATAGTTTTTTATTTTGTCCGAAGGATGCATTGGTGCAACAATGTAATCAAATGGTTTTTTTATCAGTCAATTTTATATATTATCTGTGTCTTTATTAACGCTTGTCAAATATTATTTGTGTATGTATTGAATTTTATTTTTGTTTGTTTGTTTTATTTGCTAAATTCGTTAATTTTGTGTGAAAATAATGTGAATTTCATCAAATATCATGGAAGATTTATTGGCATGTCGGGTTTGCCTCGCTACCAGCGTCCCTCTGTTTGATTTGTACAAATACAAGCTCAAAAACCTTTTCGAAACATACAGTGGAATTCAAGTAAGTTTGTTTTTATTATTTAAATTGTTTATAATGTTATGATATTGTACAAAAAACGATAGACACTAATTCTGCATGCAATACCATTTATAGAAACGTGAATTTTTAAAAGATATTTCGACAAATTTTTCAGTACAATAAATAATTTAAAATTATTTATTTCTTATGCTTTTTTTATATTTTTCTTAACTTGTAGCACTTCGAACATTATGTGCCCGTATTTGTATCAACTAAATCGTCTCTCCCCCTAACACTACCCACTGACTCTGAACTCGGATAAAAAAGTAAAGTACTTAATTGGTAATCACAATTGTGATTGACAGCAGCCAAGGTATTATATTTCAAGTGTACACTTTGCCCAGCAGTGGGAGAATATATGGTGAATGACAATAACAAAGAGCTAAAATTAATGTTTGCCTTTCACCAGGTATCTCCTGCAGATAACTACCCACAATACCTGTGCAGTTACTGCCGCGCACTGCTCCTCAAATGCGAAACGTTCAGAGAGAGATGTCGGAGGTCACAGGAGCTCATGAAGTATGCAGAAATGAAGAGTCGGCTTGTAAGTAGCTTCATATAAAACAAGCTTCTGCCTATTTTTACTTCACACGGAAGGGAAGTAGGAACAAAAAACGTAACTTAACGCGGGTGATTTAAGCCAAGTGGTCGGATTCCCGGGCAGTTCGTTAGTAATTTTTTACTGTTGATTGCCCTGTTAGTCTCATGGTGGCAAGCACGACTGTTGAGCATGGGGTCCTGGGTTCGATTTCCAGGTTGGGAAAAGAAAGTTTCTTATGTGTTATTCCACACTACAATCTATCTCAGTGCCAAGTTTCATCCAGATCCGTTCAGCCGTTTAAGCGTGAAAGAGTAACAAACATCCATCCATCCTCACAAACTTTCGCATTTATAATATTAGGATCCCTAGTAAGATAATCTGAAGAAGTCACGATGAAGCCCCTTTGTCTCGTGGTTGAAAGCGTGACTGCTAAACTGTGGGCTCCAGGTTCCATTAGGAATTTCTTAGTAACAGCCTAGAGTTTGGAAGTTGGTGGTGTGACACCCCCGTGCCTCGGAAAGCACGTGTCGCCTGGTCCTGCGCCCGATCTCTCTATGAGAGTGCGGGAAGAGAGAGTGCACCTGTGTTTGCGCACACACTTGTGCACTATAATATCTCCTGTTTACTGGGCTAATATGCATTAAGGTTAGCCGCCGTGGCCGGAATCGGTCTGGTGAAAAAATATACCTACTTAACTTTCTTTTTTCAGCTTACCACCTCCCAGATTCACTCCATTGCCGTCTCCAACCACACTGCATTACCACTTACGATATCAAGTCCTGAATCAACCTCTATATATGACGCTCATATTAAAACTGAGAATGCTATTGCCAATATAATCATTAAAGAAGAAATTGATTTTAGTGATGAGGAACCGCTAGCCAACAAGGTGGGTGTTCAAACTATTCCATTTATATTTTAATCAATATGTTAAACTGCTATGCATTGGCCTAGTTCTAATCTGTCTCTGGCTTGTTTGGAGGGAACTGGAAGTTATGTTTTTTCCTACTCCTCCGCTAATCTTTTCTGACTTATTTCGTTGCGGGATCGAGGACAGTTGTATTGTTTCTCCGGGACTCGTCGAGCTTTATTAGCGGGTGCTCTTCTGGCGGTCTCCACTGTTGATTTTGACTTTCAGGAGTTATAGTGGTTGGAAATAGTGTGGCGGGATTTACATATATAAACTTACGCCTTTTTTCATGGAGGTAGGTAGAAACCACAGAATGCCACCTGACACAATCCTTACCTACTCCTCTCGCCTCGTTCACGTTCATACACCTGGTCATACAAGCACGCCGGTTACGAGTACTGCGTATGCGACCTTTCTTAAGAACCTCACCAGTAAAGTCAGGGTAGGTCTTTCTAGGGCATCCCATCCCAGCGTTGCCACTAACAAATTATCGATTTTTTATCCAAATCCCCTTCTTTCTTCCAATTTAACCTCTGGACCAGCTAGTGCAATTAAGGGCATTGAATCGACAATGTGCTCTGTACTACTTCATCCTTTACCATTTCTCACTTGGCTAAGCAACTAACTAGCTGCACTGAAAGGTTGGGACACTATCACATAGACACACCAGTCACTCGTAAGAAAAAGCTGGACGTCATTATCCACACTTATTTTATAAAGCTGAAGGAAGGCTATATAACATCATACTACGACCAATAGGGGCGGAGCAGTAACGAAAGACGTACCTGAACGCGGGAGAAATAAGCCACGCGACCGAAGTCGCGGGTAGGTCCCTACTCCTTCATAATGAGCGAATCTATAGATTGCAGAGAACTTTTAGGCTCATTAGTAATCAATACTCCAACTCCAATACATCTTCATTAGACATATTTTCAGTAAATTTTTTGGGGCCCCCCCTTATACTGCCCAATCCGGCCCTGCTTTATTATAATTACCACATTTTTTTCAGGTTAGGAAGAAAGAAAATCAAGATATTGAGGTGGAAGTACCACCTATAGAGAACGATGATGATTCCAATGATTATGATGACAGACCAGATTATAATGTTAAAGGATCAAATGTGTTCAGAGACGAGACATACGCAGCGTTCCCTAGTACTGACATTGAGGTAAGTAGTAAAGCTCTTTGTGAAGCAGCTCGTCCGGGGAAGTGCTACCACCATACCTATTTCTGCCGCAAAGCAGCGTCGCTGTGTTCAGGTTTGAAGGGTATGGGTGCCGGTGTAGTTACAGGCACATGACACATTTACACTTTGTCTCTGAGATGGCAACGCATTTGCAAGGCCTTTCGTATTGCAGATGTCTATAGGCAGCAGTGTCCACTTAACATCAGGAGGGCTTGTTTGTCATCCAAATGATATTTAAAAAAATACTTGTCTTTTTATAGAAGCAACAAGAATATTAATCATACATACTATTACGCCTGTTTTCCCGAAGGGTTAGGCAGAGGTGTACCAATGTACACCCACAGTTCGCCGGTATGTTTAGGTGCCATGTAATAGGAGGCAAGCCTATTATCATTAACCGGTCACAAATCCTAACTCCATGCTGCTACTGAGAATTTAATGGAAAAACCCAATAACACTATTTGCTCGACCTGGAAATCGAACCCAAGACCTCTAGCGCAGCAGTCGCGCTTAGGACCACTAGGCTAACGAGGCAGTTAACAATACAGCTATATTAACTAAGATTTTGTAAAAACCAATTTGAAAAGAGTGTCCGTAGAGTTTCTTACTAGTTCTTCTCCATAGAGACCCACGTTTTGGAACGAGCAACTAGCTTCAACTTTTTGTATGAGTAACTTCTTGACAATTCAAAAGTAACTGTAAATGGTCTAATTGAAATAAATGCTTTTGTATTTTTTTGTATATAGTGTCGATTTTTGTGCGGAACACTTTCGTTCAACTCGCTCTTGTTATTTTTTGGTTAAATTATATATTTTTTTTCTTTTAAAGGTAATATTTTTAACGGAAGAGGAACAGCTTAAAGAGATACTCGACAGAAAGAACTCTTATAATTATATCAATTCATTTTACAAATGCGAATATTGTTACAAAGGATTTATACAAGTTGGCACATATAAAAACCACATGCTGAGACATGATCCGGTATGTATATTTTCATTTACCACTACAGAGTAGTCAAAGCACACATGAGATATGCGTGTGCGCAAACACAGGTGCACTCCCTCTTCCCTCACTCTCATAGTCCGATGGGCGGCAATCCGACACGACCGGGGAGAGATCAGATGCAAGACCAATGGCTTTACGTGCTTTAAGAGACAAGGGGGTGTCACACCAACTTTCACACTCCAGGCACACACACTTACATTGCTGGGAAATTCGTCATGGAGAAACCCAATAACACTTTTAGCCATTTTCTTAGATCACAATATTGGTATTAAATATTGCAATTAATTTAGCTTTCATTTCTTAATTTGTAGCACTGAGTACGTATTGCAGTACTTTGAATGACTTTTATTGTTGATAGATTGTTTTGACATTAGTATATTTTTTATGGAATTAATGTAACTGTGTACCTTATTGTGATACATTTTTTTAAAGAGTATGTATGGAGTTTCTTGCCCGTTCTTCTCCATACGAAACTACCTTTTGGAACGGGCAACTAGATTCAATATTTTTAATTTTAACATGTAATTGACGTTCAAAAGTGCCTTTTAATGGTCTAATTGAAATAATTGATTTGACTTTGCCCGACCTGGAAATCGAACCCAGAGGCACGAGACCAACGGAGCAGTAAACATTTTTTTTTTTCAGTCATCGGGCACAGAGACTTGTTCCATCTGCAAAACAAGATGGACGAATGTTCGCTCCCTGAAGTCTCACGCAGCCAACGCTCACGAGAGGAAATACATTTGCAAGCTATGCGACCACGTGTCTAAGAGCAGCCATAGAGCCAAGGAACACTTAAAATGGCACAAAGGCCATAAGTTTATCTGCAAAGTGTGCGGCGCCATGTTCTCCAAGTCGACCAGCCATCTGACGCATTTGAGATTGCAGCATCCCAGCAAATACTGCTGTGAGGTCTGTGGGGAGAGCTTTTTAGGAGAAATGGGCTTGAATATGCATATGAAAAAGTCTCATAAGGGGAGTGAGGTGAGTGGATTCTTATTTTTATAGTAGGTCGCTGTGTGAGGCCTTGGAAATGCTGGCGTGATGACTTAGAAACGTATATGGGAGACTAACTCCTGTCTATACTTTGTCCGCGTCAAATTTGATATTTTGATAGCCTATTTCATATATTTCTAGAATACAAAGTATCCTATATGTTATTCCACACTACGATTTATCTCGTTGCCAAATTTCATCCAGATGCGTTCAGCCGTTTCCACGTGAAAGACTAACAAGCATCCATCCATCCATCCATCCATCCTCACAAACTTTTGCATTTATAATAGATATTAGCACTAAGATTGGCCAGAGAAGGCAGCGCATAGAGATGAGTGGAAGGAAATGAAGGAGACCTTTGCCCAGCAGTGGGACCCCCCAGGTTGCATACATACATATCATCCTGATTGTGATCTGTTTGCCGATGAATGGAGAGAGATAATGCGAGTGTGTTTGAAGTGTTGCGAGAGGAAGTATGAGAGAATATCCACTGTTATTTATTTATTCAGTGTGTAGTAGATTTTATGATAATATTAGTTTTGTGTTCTAGGTTAACTATTGTAATTGGTGTGTAACCGTTTTAATTAACTATAAATAAATAAATAAATCACGCCTGTATTCCCCGAAGGGTTAGGCATAGGTGTACCAATGTACACCCACAGTTCGCCGATATGATTGGGTCACATGTAATAGGGGGCGAGCCTGTTTGGCATTAACCGGGCACAAACCCTAACTCCGAGCTGCTGCTAAAAATTTCGTAAAAAACCCAATAACACTTTGCTCGACCTGAGAGTTCAACCCAAGACCTCTAGCGTAGCAGTCGCGCTTAGGACCACTAGGCTACCGAGGCAGCAAAATAATCGCTGCAGTTTCGCATCCTCGTCAAATACGAAGACGTAATAGTCAACAGCTAGTCTATAATAAAATGCATAGTGTAATAGTCTTTACTTTTTCAGCAACTCAATTTGGCGCCACAATTCAAATGTTCGGTTTGTGAACTTTATTTCAAATGTATGGAAGCCTTGAAGCGACACACTGTTACATACGAAAATGGACTCTGTGATGGCAGCTTATGGTAAGTTTTCCACTGTAGTTCTACCGAACCTGATTGCATTTTAAAAAGTAAATATATTTTGACTTTCAGATGGCAATAGTCCCCGTTGGTCTCGGTGTCGCAAGCGCGACTGATGAGCGTGGGGTCCCGGGTTCGATTCCCAGGTCGGGCAAAAAGCGTTATTTGGTTTTTCCATTAGGATTTGCTCAGTAGTAGCCCGGAGTTTCGTAGTTGGTGGTGTGACACCCCCGTGCCTCGGAAAGCACGTAAAGCTGTTGGTCCCGGCTGTCATTCGTAGATCTTTGACAGTCGTTACGGATAGTCAGAAGCCGGGAAGTCTGACAACCAGTCTAACCAAGAGGTATCATATTGCTCAGTAACTCGGTTATGGAGGTCAGATAGTCAGTCGCTCCATGTACAACACTGGTATTCAGCTGCATCCGGTTAGACTGGAAGCCGACCCCGACGTTGTTGGGAAAAGGCTAAGCAGATGATGATGAGATGGCAATAGTAATAAGTAATATGCACGAATTTTTTTAATAGTATTTAATAGAAATGACAATAAGTAAAATTTTAATCGGCCAAAAAATATGGCGGATAAAAACATTTCAAACTATTAATTACACACGGATTAGACAGAGAGATCCGACATGAACTGTGACGTCACATAACACTACGGCCATATAACTCCGTGTTCAATTTCGTTTTGCTAGAAAGAGAGAAACAAACCTTCGATGGCTATCTTTTTTAATTTCATGGTTATTCAAAAAATAGTATTACTAAACTGTTTACTACATAAATAAGGATTTTTTTTTTTATTAAAAGAAATCATGCATATTCCCTATTTTAAGACTGAGAGAAAATTTTAGATATAACCGCTGTTGAGACGTTTAGCTATGTACTTTTAATTAAATAAATATTTCTAGCCAATTACTGTCCCACAAAGCCCTCTTCTCACACAGAGAAGGCACGAGCATTGATCACCACGCTTGCTCAAGACGGATGGGCGATTTCAGACTTATATTAATTACAAGTCCAGGTTTCCTCATGATGTTTTCCTTCGCCGGTGGCAGTGATGTCCGAGATACACTTAGAAAGTACATGTGTATTGAAAAGTTACATTGGTACTTGCCCGGTATCTAAACATAACGCCATAACGTATGTTCATTAAATGGTTAATGGCAATAGGCTCGCCCCCTACCACATGGGAACTAAACATACCGGCGAACTGTGGGTGTACATTGGTACTCCTCTGCCTAACCCTCCGGGGAATACAGGCGTGTTTGTATGTTATGTGTATGTTCATTAAAAAGAACTTTATGATCAGCCACACGATGTCCACTGCTGGACATAGGCCTCCCCTATAGATTTCCAAAAGGACCGTTTGGAAGCGGCCTGCATCCAGCGTCTTCTACCCGCCACGAGTCGTGAACACATACGTCAAGTTCATGTTTGGGTTTTTGTGTTCCTTTCCGGGTTTTTTGGGGCGCCAACGCTACACGCGGTCGGTTCGACTGACGGACTAATCGCCTGCAGCTACTTATTCCTCGGTGTATGATGATGGGTAGTGGGTAGTGTATCAGAAGTGATCAAAATGTCAGCCATTTTAAAAAAAAGTTGTTCCTGTTTCTAGTTGAAAACACGTATTACTCGATTGAAGACTTTTAAATGACAAATTATGACTAAATTCAATTTTCTTTGACATTCTAAATAATAATTAATAATATACCCAATATCACTTTTGACTCGACCTGGGAATCGCACCCAAGACCTCTAGCGTAGCAGTCGCGCTTAGGACCTCTAGGCTACCGAGGCAGTTAAAGTGTGTTAGGTAAAGTGTTATTGGGTTTTTCTATGAAATTCTCAGTAGCAGCTCGGAGTTAGGATTTGTGCCCGGTTAATGGCAATAGGCTCGCCCCCTATTACATGGGACCTAAACATACCGGCGAACTGTGGGTGTACATTGTTACACCTCTGCTTTACCCTTCGGGGAATACAGGCGTGATGGTAATAATAATATAATTCAATTACTTTATTTTATGCGGCTCATGACATTTTTCAATTGCTTCGTTTCTTTTATCCTAGACTTTATTAATAATGATAGTAAAAATAACCTGCTTACTAATATTATTTTGTATGCCGATTATTGGCCGAACATACAGATCAGCTAAAATGTATAAATAACACCTTTTTGTACTTACAAATAAAGATTGATTTGATTTGGGTATTTGTTGGCAGCTCATGTTTCCATTGCGGTGAGAACGTCCCAACACAGGATGCTCTCAGGGATCATCTGAAATCTCACGATGCTGGCGTCAAGTGTGACGAGGTGAGGGTTGGAACAGGTGTAACAAGACACATTGGTATGGGTGTCGGTGTAATTACAGGCACATGAGGCCTCATGGGACCTCGTTCTCAGTAGCAGCTCGGAGGTAGGATTTGTGCCCGGTTAGCAATAGGCTCGCCCCCTATTACATGGGTCCTATTACATACCGGCGATCTGTGGGTGTAGATTGGTACACCTCTGCCTAACCCTTCGGGGAATATGATAGTAGGGGCGTGATAGTATGTAATGAGACGTTTCAACTGTGTCTCTGGGATGGCAACGCATCTGCAAGGCCTCTGGTATTACAGATGTGTATAGGCAGCGGTGACCACTTAACATCAGGTGGGCCGTCGTCCGGCTTGTTTGCCATTCAATGACATACAAACAAAATGGCGAAGGATTCTATTTCGTATCAAATTATTTTTATCCTTATTTCAATGAGTTCAGAATTCATATTACTTTATTTCGATACAATCATACCGCGTCCTGCGATCCACTTAGGTCACAGGATTATGACAGCTAAGTTAATTGAGATATGATTTAAAACGGGTCGCGACGTCAGTCAGCGCCGGCCGTGCTGGTCTAATTGAAGTAAATTCTTTGGCTTTTGACTTTGACTTTGGCTTTTGACTTTGACTTTCAACGTTTGTTCCAGTGCAACAGAATCTTCGCTCACGAGAGATCGTTCTCCGTTCATTATCAGCGAGTTCATCTAGGTATCAAACTTAAGCACTACAAACCTAGAGATAAGAGAAAAAAGGTGCCCTGGGTCTGTGAGATCTGTGGAAAGAAATGTATAGTAAGTAATATAATTATTATTAGCTTATTATTATCCTACTGCAGGACAAAGGCCTCCTCTCATACAGAGAAGGCACGAGCATTGATCACCACGCTTGCTCAAGGCGGATTGGCGATTTCAGACTTATATTAATTACAAGTCCAGGTTTCCTCACGATGTTTTCCTTCACCGATGTCAGCGATGTCCGAGATACACTTAGAAAGTACATGACTGTGAAATTTGGTTCCCAGGTCGGGCAAAAAGTGTTATTAGGTTTTTCCATTAGGATTTGCTCAGTAGCAGCTCGGAGTTTGGAAGTTGGTGCTGTGATACCCCCGTGGCTCGGAAAGCATGTAAAGCCGTTGGTCCTGCGCCTGATCTCTCCCCGGTCGTATAGTCCGGTCTATGAGAGTGAGGGAAGAGGGAGTGCACCTGTGTTTGCGCACACACTTGTGCAGTACAATATCTACTGAGTACTTGGCTGGTGGCCATTGAGGAATCGGTCTAAACAACATTATTTTTTAAATATGGCATATAGATTCAAATTGATTTTTTTTTTCGCAGTCCAACGCAGCGCTGGTGTATCATCAACGCACGCATACCGGGGAGAAACCATTTCAATGTATTCTGTGCCCGAAGAAGTTCAGCATATTTCAGAGATTACAGGTGAAAACTATGATAGACAAACGTACATAATTTTGCTCTTTCTAGATTCTCTATACAGGGTGTTAGGGTAGACGAGGGACTTGCTTTAAGAAGGTGCAGTACTCATGACAATGAACAACTTTTATTATAGTACGAACAGTGAAATCCAGGAAATATCAACTGCTCCATACATTTACGTTCGCATAACTCGACAACGTGTAAGGAGCAGCTGATTTATTTTTGCAATTCTAAGTTTGATTTCATAGTGAAAGTTGTTCATTTTCATGGGTATTGCACTCCCTTAAAGTAAGTTCCTCGCTTACCCTAACACCCTGCATACTATTTTACAAGATTTTATTTACTTCCAATTAAAAAATACTTCGATCAAATCTTACAAGTTAAATTTGACCCACTTCCCGATATTTGATTGAGTTGAAATTTTGTGTAAATGTGCAATTTGCATGACAACGCAATATAATGATGTCACAGAGCTGGTCTGATGATGGAGCCGGAAGGTGGCCATAGGAACTTGAACAAATCATACAAGTTAAATTTGGCCCACGTCCTGGTGTTCGATTGAGCTGGAATCTATATCTATACTAATATTATATAGAGGAAAGATTTGTTTGTTTGTTTGTACCAAACAGGCTCCAAAACTACTGGACCGAATTAAAAAAAATGCCCCATATAAGCTATATTATTCCTGAGTAACATAGGCTATATAACATCGCTCTATGACTCACGGGAGCGGAGCAGTGACCAAAGACGTAACTAAACGCGGGTGAAATAAGCCACGCGGACAAAGTCGCGGGCTGGTCGCTAGTTTTGTAAATACAAAACTTGCTGTAAGAGTCTCTAGGCCACCACGCTTACCAAAATCATCTAAAATCATTACAATTTGTACTTCGAAATATAGGAGTTATTGTGACGTGGGTTGGTTCATTCTGGTAGTATTGAAGCTAATTATGTTTGTTACAGATCCACGTCCGCACACATACGGGCGAGAGGCCCTTCAAGTGTTCACTCTGTCCCAAAGCTTTTAAACACAAAGCAGCCCTCAACAGGCACGACCGGGTGAGCGACTATGTACTGCTAACATGTGATAAATAGAAACCAGACATTTTAAAAAATAATAAAAGTAGCCATGGGGACTGAAAGAATTGAAAACCTGACGTCATCCTAGCATGTCGGTGATGAGGTAAACTGACTATGTCGGTGAACACGTTACATGAAAGTGTTGGTGAGGCAGTCACTTAAGCATATCGGTGTTGACGTATATTAAACATATCGGTGACGAGAAGTAACGCGGTCGCACATGTCTGTGACACGGGTACGTTACCATGTCGGTGACGCGGTATCGTAAACTGTTGGAAACTCGGTCACATAATCATGTGACGCATTTGCTTGAGCATGCCGGTGACCCGGTCCAATTAGCATGTCGGTGACGCGGTCGCTGAAACATTTCGGTAACGCGCCCACGTTACGTGACGGTGACGCATCCTCTTTAAGATGTCGGTGACGCGGTGAAATAAATTTTACCCCTAGCAATAATCGCTAAACGTGGGTAAAGAAAATAAGTTTTACTTCAACCACCAGATGCGTCACCGACATGCTAAAATAAAGTTAAGTTTATTCTATCAGCAATCCCCATGTCTGCCTTTTTTGCTTGTAAACGACGTATAAAAATTGCCTTTTAATGCTCAAATTGTAAAAGACTATTTTGACTTTGACTTTGACATTGGCAGGTACATTCAGGAGCGAAACCATACCAGTGTGGTCATTGTGGCAAGACATTTTCCCAGTCCAACTCCATGAAGCTCCACGTGAAGACAGTCCACCTGAAGATGCCGGCGCCCTACAGGTCCAGGAGGGGACACCACCAGGAGTCGGACCTGCTGGACACTGACGGTTGAACATACGTCATCATCTGCTTAGCCTTATGCAGCTGAATACCAGTGTTGTACATGGAGCGACTGCCTATCTGACCTCCACAACCCAGTTACTGGGCAACACGATACCTCTTGGTTAGACTGGTTGTCAGACTTCCTGGCTTCTGACTATCCGTAACGACTGTCAAAAATCTACGAATGACAGCCGGGACCAGGCGACACGTGCTTTCCGAGGCACGGGGGTGTCACACCACCAACTTAGAAACTCCGGGTTGTTACTGAGCAAATTCTGATGGAAAAAACCCAATAACACTTTTTGCTCGACTTGGATATCGAATCCAAGACACCACGCTCAACAGGCGCGCTTGCGACCACGAGACACACGGGGCAATTTAATTAAGTTGAACTTACACTCATACTTTTTCCCATGGGGGTAGGCTGAAACCACAGAACGCCACCTGCTACGATCCTTACATACTTCTTTCGCCTCGTCCACGTTCATACATCTGGTCATACAGGCACGCCGGTTACGAGTACTGCGCACGCGACCTTTCTGAAGAACCTCACCAATAAGGTCAGGGTAGGTCTTTCTAGGGCGTCCTCTCCCGGCGTTGCCACTCACATCTGCCATATAAATCCCTTTTGTTAGTCGCCTTTCACTCATCCTCTCAACATGACCGAACCATCTAAGCATACTCTTTTCTACCTAATTTGACTAAATAAATATAATTTGCCTGACTGCCTCGTTAGGACCACTAGGCTAGTGGTCCTAAGCGCGACTGATGACCTTATTCATGAGGTTCTTCAGAAAGGTCGGGCCTTTCTGAAGAACCTCATCAATAAGGTCAAACCTTCCTCTTAAATCACTCTATCTATTGATGAAAACCGCATTAAAATTCGTTGCGTAGTTTAAAAGATCTAAGCGTACAGACGGCGGGAAGCGACTTTGTTTTATACTATGTATGTAAGGATAAGGATAATAATCAAATCTTAACAAGTATACAAAAAATTATGTAAATAAATGAATATATTAAGGAATTAATTTGGTTTTTAATTACTTATTTCCTCAATGTTGCCGGAAATTAAATTAATACTGTTGTTTTCTTAATAAAAACATTTCCGTTGAATTTGTTTAAATATTCTTCAGAACAAATTCCGGTCACGGCGGTCAATGTCAATGGAGACTAGCCAAGTACGCAGAAGATATTATAGTGCACAAGTGTGTGCGCAAACACAGGTGCACTCCCTCTTCCCTCACTCTCATAGTCCGATGGGACGGCACGACACGACCGGGGAGATCAGGCGCAGGACCAACGTCGACACGTGAGCACCGAAACACGGGGGGTGTCCACTTTCAAACTCCAGGCTGCTACTGAGAAATTCCTAATGGAACCCGGGACCCACAGCTTAGCAGTCACGCTTTCAACCAAGAGACAAAGGGGCTTCATCGTGACTTCTTCAGATTATCTTACTAGGGATCCTAATATTATAAATGCGAAAGTTTGTGATGATGGATGGATGTCTGTTACTCTTTCACGCTTAAACGGCTGAACGGATCTGGATGAAATTTGGCACTGAGATAGATTGTAGTGTGGAATAACACATAGGATAGATTTTTTTTCCGTTTCTGTGGGATACTATATCAACTTTGATGCAGACGATGTCGGGGGTAGAAGCTAGCTAGTTGATTATATGTTGCAGTTGATCGTGTGTCGTGTTGATGTAATAGTGAGCTGTGGCTTGTGCAATACATGTCGTAACCTGATTGTACAACCTTGTGCCGACCGTGAATTGAGGCGAACTGGTTAACTAGTGATGTGACTGATGCCCGCGTTATTGATATCGATGTCGATAATATTTTGGTAATTAAACATCAACATAACAAAAAAAAGGCGGTTTCAAACATCTTTTACAAGAGAAAAATAATAATTTAGTTGCTTTTTCCAAAAGGTAAGTTAGAACTATCAAGCCAATGTTTTTAACAAATCAAAAGTAGATATTTATGTAACATTGCTGTCGAATGATGGGAGGACAACAAAATCTTCTCGAAATAGTATTTCAGAATGGCTATGCTAACTAACTATTCTAAATAAAGTGAGATTTTAAAAAATGATATTAAATTTATCTCTTGTTTTGCTATTTCTATTATTGTCTTAAATATTGTCGATGATAGTCAAAGAGTTCAATTTGAAATTCGTTTTATTTCTTTATGACACTCGTAAGATAAGTATTTATTACATTTTCGAGTCCCGCAACCGGGCATGAACCTATAAGGGCACAGCAATTTAAAAGTACCTAAAACAAAACGACTTACATTAACCCCTCGTATGCCGGGCGAACACGTACAAAATTCATTTTTTACTGTCACATAATTACAGATATACGCTCCGGCAGACTAACACTGGCTTATTTTGAGCGTTGATGTACGTTCCGGCACCCGAGAGGTTAAACTATATAAGTACGTAAGTACGTAACCCTAACCACGGTTTTTCTAACTCATGGTAGCAGAAAGAACCGTGGGGTTTTAGTGGGCTAGAGTCTAACATCACCCTCTGTTCTCCCCCAACGGAAGGTATCCTTGAGGAATTCCCAACGAAAAACCAAATTCAAAAGAGTTTCTTACTCGTTCTTCTCCATAGAGAGCTACACTTTAGAACGAGCAACTAGCTTCAACTTTCTGTCTAACTTCTTGACAATTTAAAAGTAAATGGTCTAATTGAAATAGATGTTTTGATTTTGAAACAAAAGCTATATCTACGTTTTACATCTACTTAATTTATAAACGTTATTTCAAAACTATCGATACATTTTATCGACATACTTTCTAACGCCTTGCCCAACACTAAGGCAGTAAGATCAGCAGTAATCGACGACAGTCGAATCTGATACACGACGCCTCACGCACAGCCTCGATATTAATATTCATTAGTGCCAGGTACATATATACAATACAGTGACATAAGGAAAATTGTTTAAAAAAAAATAAAATGTGTTTTATATTCCTTGGTTGGGAAGACTGAGAAACGCATAATACCACTTTTGGACAGTCGGGAGAGTAAAATGTAAGTATCTAGTACCTACATTTTTTTTGTTTTATTACTAACTAGCTTATGCCCGGAGCTTCATCTGAGTGAATGTAGGTTTTTTGCGCTGAACTCTGATTCTTTTCTAAAATAAAAGTAGCATAAGTTGCTCCCTAAAATATCAGCTATCTGCGAGGTAAAGTCCTGTCAAAATCGGTCCAGCCGTTTTGGAGATTAACCGAAACAAACAAACAGAAACACAGAAAAAAAATTTATTTGCATTCAGCATTAAGTAAACATTAATATTTATTAATGCTTAAATACTTGGACTTGTCAAAGCTATTATTTTGACATTACTTGAAACAGATACTTCAATTTTATTTATTTTGTACGAAAGTAATCTTGTAAATTGGTTGAATGAAAATAATGTCTATAGTGTTAAGGATTTCCTAGAACACTAATATTAGCAACATGCAACACTTGCATCTTGCGCTTGCTTGTGCTTAACAATTTTGCATGCTTTATTTTTAAGCTAAACATGTATGATCTCATTTTTATGTAAGACCTTTTTATACCGTGTTTTAAGCAAATAAATATATTATTATTATTATTAAGTACCTAATAGTATTTTTAAATCTTCACTAATATTATAAAGCTGAAGAGTTTGTTTGTTTAGTTGAACGCGCTAATCTCAGGTACTCCTGGTTTGAATTAAAAAAATCTTTTTGCGTTAGACAGTTCATTTACCGAGGAAGGCTTTATGCTTTATAACATCATGCTACGACACACGGGAGAGGAGCAGTAACCAAAGACGTAGCTTAACGCGGGTGAAAAAAACCACGCGAACGCAGTCGCTGGCAGAAGCTAGTCTAAACTAAAATTACAATGCTGAAGAGTGTTGTTTTGTCTGAATGCGTTAATCTCCGGAACTGCTAGCCCGATTCTGAAAATTCTTTCGCTAATAGGAACTACTTCTTGACCGATTTATTTGTCGCCAAGAATGGAACATCTGAGTTTTAATATACCGACGCACATCATGTACTTACCCTTTTCCCAACTATGTTGGGGTCGGCTTCCAGTCTAACCGGATGCAGCAGAGTGCGTGTTTTACACGGAGCGACTGCCTATCTGACCTCCACAACCCTGTTACTGGGCAACATGATACCTCTTGGTAAGACTGGTTGTCAGACTTCCTGTCTTCTGACTATCCGTAACGACTGTCAAACATCTAATGGCAGCCGGGACCCACGGCTCTACGTGCTTTCCGAGGCACGGGGGTGTCACACCAACAACTTCCAAAGTCCAGGCTGCTACTGAGCAAATCTTAATGGAAAAACCCAATAACACTTTTTGCCCGACCTGGGTCGTGGTCTGTGGCCGTCGACACGGCCTGTCCTTATGCAACGTACGGACGGTGAGCTACCCATTGCTCACCGTTCACAGGCCCGCGTCTACGGTGGTCGGAAGTCATCTCGCGGCTCCCGACGCCCGGAGCGTCTACCGCGGCGGCTGGGACGGGAGACTCTGCCTCAACCGTCCCGCCGCCTCCTTCTCTAGCATAATTGCCTTGCAGAAGGAGGCGACTCCGTTCCGTTTAGGAGCGCCTTATTGATGAATCATTTCAGCGCATATTTCATCGCCTTGGCATACATGCATTGCATGTTTGAACTTACATGAATGTAAACCAACTCTGGATTTTAAACAGAATAATAATAATCGTAAACAAATATTTAACTTTGAGTGTCTTGTATTGTATTGTGTCAGTTTACATTATTGTTTATAAGGTGCAGTCATTCGGGAGGTGGTCATAAAAACATGAATAATCATATAAAATCTGATCTGACACCTGATCAATAATCAATAAATACTTTTTTCTTAAGTTGTTTATTGTTAAAGTATTTCAGAATACACCTCTTTCAATGAACAGAATCTCTCCGTTGCCTGTGTTGGCAGTGTCGCGCGACATCATCACTGTGTGCGTGCGGGTTCACAGCTCCGCCTGCCTAAACCCAGCGGCAAGATGGCTAGTTTTAATTCGCAAACCTGTTAAGCTTTTGGTTTCAAAAGATAATAATAATACCAGCCTATTGTCCCATTACAGGGCAATGGCCTCTTCTCATGCAAAGAAGGCACGAGCATTGATCACCATTCATCACGGTTGCTCAAGGCGGGTTGGCTATTTCAGACTTATATTAATTACAAGTCCAGGTTTCCTCACGATGTTTTCCTTCACCGATGTCAGTGATGTCCGAGCAAGTGTACGACTAAACGCCGACAGACACTACGCCGACAGACTGAACACCGACAAGACTTTACTTCGACGGGACTCTTCGCCGACAGGACACTTCGCCGACAGGACTCTTCGCCGACAGGGCTCAGTGGGCTTGGTCGACGGAGCCCCGCTTCGCGGGGCTCCTACTTCTGAGTGGTTTATAAAAAAATAACCACGAAGGGGATGGCGGGGTCTATTCGCTCGCTTCGCTCGCTCACACGACCCCGCCATCCCCTTCTACCCCAACCTATCCGAGTCGGGGTGCCCTAAAGTCCTGTCGGCGAAGAGTCCTGTCGGTGAAGTGTCCTGTCGGCGAAGAGTCCCGTCGAAGTAAAGTCTTGTCGGTGTTCAGTCTGTCGGCGTAGTGTCTGTCGGCGTTTAGTCGTACACTTGTCCGAGACACTCTTAAAAAGTGCATGTTAATTGAAAAGTCACATTGGTACTTGCCTGGTATCTAAACATAACGTATGTTCATTAAATGGTTAATGGCAATAGGCTCGCCCCCTACCACATGGGACCTAAACATACCGGCGAACTGTGGGTGTACATTGGTACTCCTCTGCCTAACCCTCCGGGGAATACAGGCGTGTTTGTATGTTATGTGTGTTGTGTGTATGTTAATTAAAAAGAACTTTATGATCATCAACATCTTACCAGCCACACGGCGTCCACTGCTGGACATAGGCCTCCCCTATAGATTTACAAAAGGACCGGTTGGAAGCGGCCTGCATCCAGCGTCTTCTACGCTGCGCTTGCCGGTGCGTGGTCTCCATTTGAGAACGTATACATAAGTAATATTGGTCTGTTTTTGTTTTCAATTATCAGATGGAGACTCCAGCTACAGAGGCTTCTACAACCGCTGATGCTGAGGAGGAATATTCCGAAGGAGTGAGATCTGTACTGGTAAGTCACGATCCTGACCTACATAATTACCTATATAATACGGAGGGTGCTTTGAATATCATTGAATGGCCACCGCTGCCTATATACATCTGCAATACAAGAGGCCTTGCAAATGCGTTGCCATCATAGAAACAAAGTTGAAACGTGTCATGTGCCTGTAACTACACCGGCACCCATACTCTTCAAACCGGAACACAGCAACGCTGCTTTGCGGCAGAAATAGGTATGGTAGTTTCACAAAGAACTTACTATTGCTGGAGAGTTTAAGTTACGTCTTTGATTACTGCTCCGCTCCTGTAAGTCGTAGTATTTATCTTTTAGCCCTACCTCGAAAACAAAGCCTTTAAGAAGTATCTATAACGCTAAAAATATTTATTTAAATCCAACAAGTACTTCATAAGGTTAACGCGTTTAAAAACAAACAAATAATTATTACAAAATTTTTTTTACAAAAAACAGAACCTTAAAAGTCACAAGAAAGCAAAATAAGCAAATTCGTTTACTTGGATGACATATTTTTTCAATATTTTTTTGTGCCTAACTACTAGACCAATTCCGAAAATTTATATGGGACCATCTTTGAAGTTTGACCTATCAAACAAAAAACGAATCATCTCAATCGATTCATAATTGGCGGAGATATCGCGTAACACATATACAAAAAAAAACACAGTCGAATTGATAACCTCCTTCTTTTTTTTGGAAGTCGGTTAAAAATATCATTTTATGATTGAGAATTAATAATTCAAACCAAAAATGGCTGTTCCGTTTCCGAAATCCGTCATTCAACCAATCTAAAGGAATTAAAGTCATTATTCTGAATCGTTTTCGGATAAATAGTAGGCATCGCACGATATGTAAGTTTTGAGTCAAGGTTTATAATAAAAGTTCGTTTGTATTATGTGAAGGTGAACGCTTAATGTCAATGTCAGCCGGGTCCAACGCGAGTTTTGGGAAGTGTCTGTAGGTACCTACTCGTGTCTAATGACTTCCTGTAACCAGGGCCGCATCAGGCTGTGTAGGCGGCCGCTTAAGGGCCTTAGGTAGGGGCCCGAATAGGACCGAGTTAAGAAATTGAAAATTTTTGAAGATTAGTATGACAAAAAGAAATAGGTAAATAGACAATAACTATTATTTTCCTTTTGTTTATTTTTTTTATTATTGAATAGGGTGATGATGACATACCTTCGTGTTGTAGTAAAAAAAACGGCCAGGTGCGAGTCGGACTCGCGCGCGAAGGGTTCCGTACCATTATATTTAAAAACGGCAAATAAAGTCATGTTTGTTGTATGGGATATAGGGTCCCGTTTTACTCTTTGGGTACGGAACCCTAAAAAACACACATATACCACCACGCCTGTAATCCCCGAAGGGTTAGGCAGAGGTGTAACAATGTACACCCACAGTTCGCCGGTATGTTTAAGTCCCATGTAATAGGGGGCGAGCCTTTTGCCATTAACAGGGCACAAATCCTAACTCCGAGCTGCTACTGAGAATTTCATAGAAAACCCAATAACACTTTTTGCTCGACCTGGGAATCGAACCCAAGACCTCTAGCGTAGCAGTCGCGCTTAGCCACTAGGCCAACGAGGCAGAACCCTAAAAAACAGCGAAATTTATAATAAAATTGCGATGCACTAGAATTTCTTTGAAAGTTAGACAAGGGAACAACGTGTCCTACATTTACTATGTCATAATGTAGTCTATTATTCACTAGTGCCTTATAAATTACATTACAGCACTGTAATGCGCTAATGGTTTTTTTTTAATCTAGAAAAAGGTTTTTCATGGTTTGACCTAAATATTTTGTGAACCCTTTAACATTACAAAACTGATCACAATTGTCTATCGACGAATTCTTACGAATTTTTGGAGATTCAAATCCTACGCATTCGCGTTGTTCACTCATCTTTCAGAAATAAATAAGTAGTCTATTTATGTCGTTTCAGTTAAATCTACCGGAAGATGAAGGAGAGGGTCTTGGCTTCAGACTGACTCGGACTCTGTGGGATCCATATCCTTGGGTAAGAAACAGATAAAATGGAAAACACGTGTGCTTTAGACCCACTGTCTCACTTGACATGACACTTGAAGAAGAGAGAAAGAAAATGAGCGCGCGCACTGCTCTCTCTCGCTCCTATCTACAGTAATATACGAAACATAACTCTCTCTCTTTCTATCTTCACTAACTTATAGCCGCCCTCTCAACTTCCGTTCGCCCGATCACACTCATTTCCGTAACGCTCCTGCTTCGCATTCACCAGCTTACTCCCCAAGTCAAGCGTGGGTAAAGAAGTATTACTCCAAAAGGAACAGTTGTTCCATACAAAATTGCAACACGGCTGAAATGTATGAATCAGCTGTTTTTATTGAATGCCCTACGATGAATTTTAGCGCTTAGGGACATATAGAATCATGTATTATGGTAAAAAATTGTATCACGATGTGCCTTTAATCCGCCAGGTTCGGGAAGTGACCCCTAATGGCAGAGCAGACCATGCAGGGTTGAAGCCAGGGGATTGTATCCTGCAGGCGGATGGAAAAGACCTCCTAGGATTACCGGTATGTATTTTATTTAGATGATAGTAGAACTAAGTGAACGAGCTATTCTGGGACAACCCCCCCGGAGAACTTGGTTTGGCAATAAAGAGATTTGATTTGGTATTCGACCGCGTGATAATTCCACCGCAAGGCTACTGCGGTGGTCAACTAGACACTGGACTATTCGACCCCAAGACAACTTAACCCTGGTCAACGCGAGCCCAGGACAACTCAACCCCGTGATAATTCAACCCTAAGACAACTCAACCCCGGCCAACTCGACCCCATGACAACTTTTTGCCCAACTTGGGAATCAAAACTGGGACCCCACGCTCAACAGTCGCGTTTGCAACTACGAGGCAATCGGGGCAATCTAGGGAAAAGGAAACTTATACGTACATACCATCACGCCTGTATTCCCCGGAGGGTTAGGCAAAGGTGTACCAATGTACACCCACAGTTCGCCGGTATGTTTAGATCCCACGTAGTAGGGGGCGAGCCTATTGCCATTAACCGGGCATAAATCCTAACTCCGAGCTGCTACTGAGAATTTTATTGAAAAACCCAATAACACTTTTTACCCGACCTGGATAACTATGATACAGTAAATCTTTATGTTGTAGGTGGGGCAAGTTGCTGGTCTTATTCGAGGAGACGGGGCAGGCGGAGGCGTATCTCTGCTTGTGTGGAATTGTGGCGTGGACCCCAAAGATGACCCTGAAGTAAGTATAACAATACCAACCTATGTAATATCCCAACACAGGGCTAAGAAGGACACTAGGAGAGGGCTCTCCTCATACAGAGATGGCACGAGCATTGATCACCACGCTTGCTCAAGACGGATTGGCGATGTCAGACTTATATTAATTACAAGTGCAGGTTTCCTAACACTTGACTTAGGGAGTAAACTGGTGAATGCATGACGAGAGCGTTACGGTAATGAGTGTGATCGGGCGAACGGAAGTTGAGAGGGAGATATAAGTTATTGAAGACAGAAAGAGAGAGAGTATCTTTTCGTATATTACTGTAGGAGCAAGAGAGAGTAGTGCGCGCGCTCGTGTTCTTTCTCTCTTCCTCAAGTGACACGACTGAAGATTTACTACATACATACATACATAAACTCACGCCTTTTTCCCATGGGGGTAGGCAGAAACCACAGAACGCCACCTGCTACGATCCTTACATACTTCTTTCGCCTCGACCATGTTCATACATCTGTTCATACAAGCACGCCGGTTACGAGTACTGCGCACACGTCCTTTCTGAAGAACCCCACCAATAAGGTCAGGGTAGGTCTTTCTAGGGCGTCCTCTCCCGGCGTTGCCACTCACATCTGCCATATAAATCCCTTTCGTTAGTCGCCTTTCACTCATCCTCTCAACATGACCGAACCATCTAAGCATACTCTTTTCTATTTTTGTTACTACATCCTCTTTTAATCCGCAACGTTCTCGTATCGTTTCATTCCTCACTCTATCGTTCAAAGTTACACCACACATACTTCGCAAGGAACGCATCTCCACAGCATTTATCCTACTTTCATGCCTCGTTTGTCACACCCAACATTCACTTCCATACATAAGTGTAGGCACCAACACACCATTGTGCACAGCCAGTCGAGCCTCTTTGGACATCGACTGATTGGTCACAACCGCATGTATAGCACCATTCACTTTATTTCCCGCATTTACTCTCCTTTCCACATCAGCATTTACTACACTCGTGTCTTTTTTTGTAATAATCCCCATTCCCCAGTTGCTGTGGAGCTGTGGGGGCGGGGTGCGCGGAGAGCGTTCAAGGCGTGCACTGGCGGGGGTGGTGCGCGCGCTGGCGTGTGTCGTGTGCGCCTCCACCGCCACCAAGCCGCTCACCTGCGCCCGCTCACATGTGTATTGTGAACGTGAGTATACTTCTGCATACTAGCTAGGAAAATTGCTTTTATTGCACCATATTCAGTACAATATTTGCAACCGAACAGCATTTTCATAAAAATGCATGTATCGCAAGAATTTCAGACCTATTAGTGCATGTTCTGATACCATTTGCGTAACTCAACCAAGCTATATCAACCCATCTTAGTGCTAATTTAGTTTAGACTAGCTTCTGCCAGCGATTTCGTTCGCGTGGTTTTTTTCACCTGCATTAGGTTACGTCTTTGGTTACTGCTCCCGTGTGTCGTAGCGTGATGTTATATAGCCTATCGCCTTCCTCGATAAATAAACTATCCAACACAAATATAATTTTTCAATTCAAACCAGCAATTCCTGAGATTAGCGCATTCAACCAAACAAACGACAAAGTCTTCAGCGTTATAATATTAGATGATTAATTTGATGTGTCTTGTTACGTTGTTTGCAGCTTGCTGGACCCGGTTGGAACGCTGTGCGTTGTGTCGAGAAGCGTTGCCGTCGAAGAACTCGCCGTACGCGAGGAACCGGGTAGCGGAACAGGTAACCAACAGTACTAAAGTTCTTAGTAAACCACAAAATATTGTAAAAAAATATTATGTAGTTTATTTGCTCATTCTTCTCCATACAAAACTTACTAATGGGTCACTAAGTCGTTTAAACTGTTATTTGTTTGTTTATATGACTTTAAAATAGCCTTTTAATGGTCTAATTAAAATAAATACATTATTTGAAACAGTCCTTACTGCTTGTGGTGTTGCACATCTTCATTGGCGAAAGTGGCCGAATAAATAATATTAAAACCATCCCAGATTTCCACAAAGTCCCACCCAAAAAAAATAATATTACTGGGCAACAACCCAGTTGGGTTTTGGAGGTCAGATAGGCAGTCGCTCCATGTAAAACACTGATATTCAGCTGCATCCGGTTAGACTGGAAGCCGATCCCAACATAGTTGGGAAAAGGCTAGGCAGATGATGATCTTTTTTAGTTTATGGTCACTAAGTATCGTTGTCAAGGATCATGACGTCACGTCTTTGAAGTTTCATACTCATTTAAGTCAAACAAAACATTTATTTAAAAGAAAAAAATCGTTCCACCACGAATGTCTTCTGTATCGCGGTTGTGTTTACAAACATACACAGCCAGACCCAGAACAACTATCTGTAGGACATACAAATATTTGTGCCTTGCGAGAATCGAACTCGCGACACACAGCGAAGCAGCCAATCGCTCAGCCACTGCGCCAACCGTGCCATCCATTGAAACACAATACTTAATCTACAATTTTCTTTTATTAATCTAGAAACTAAAACTTCTTCATTATTACAGGTTTTCGAAGCAATAGCAACAGAGTATGAGCTAAAGAACCCCAGAATGGTGCGCCCGACACAGACCTCCTCAGCATACACATCGCCCAGCCACTCACGGACCTCCTCACCCTCACCGAACCGCAGAGGACAGTACCAGCACTCAATGATAAACAAATACAAAAAAACTGTACATTTCACAGAGAAATTCGGCCAAACATACGCCTCCGACCCAAACATACACAGATCTGTTCACACAACAGAATCGAGACCAGAAGCCACAACAAATTCTACTAATTTGGTAGAAAACTCCCAAGATGGCAACACTGGTGGTGGCGGGAATTGCAGCTGTCAATGTCAAAGTGACATTAGTGTTCCGAAGATTAATATTGAAAATGTGGATGAGGGAAATAAATGTGGGGGTAGTGATTGCTCCAGTAGCTGCCAGAGTTTAAGCTTGCCGCATAAACTGGTGGCGAGGTTGAGGCAAGCGTGCTCTCTCGTGGACCTGAACAGCGCAGGGGGACTTTGCTCCCTTTCGAGGTCTCTAAATAGCTTAGGAGATCATTGGTAAGTTAAATGTTAACTTGTTCACACGTAAAAAAATAACATGTCGTTATGTCACAGCGGTTAAGGCGCCCGCCTCTCATACATGAGGTTGCAGGTTCGATACCGGGCATATACCAATGTGATTTTTTCATTTCATACTTTGAAAGGTTATTTTGGACATCTTTGACATCAGTGAAGGAAAACATCATGAGGAAACCTGGACTTGTAATTAATATAAGTCTGAAATCGCCAATCCGCCTTGAGCAGGCGTGGTGATCAATGCTCGTGCCTTCTCTGTATGAGGAGAGGCCTTTACCCTGCAGTGGGACAATTTAGGCTGGTATTATTATTATCATATAAAAAACAATCCGGGATTCGGTTTTTTTTTTAATTAGCAAATTCTTTAAAATGTACAGAAGTAACGTAAAAAATAATAACATTTTCTTCCTGAATTTTTAAGGGGCAGTATGACCAGCTCAAATACTATTTCTACCATATAGGACAGCGTGACCAGCACTAAAAACACATTTTTGTTTTTTCCAGCAAAAATTGTCACCACGGATCCTTAGACAACTTGAAGAATCATTGCAATTCTACTTGTGGTATGTATAGACAGCGTACAACTACTACTATATTTTGCAACCCCGAAGGGAGACGCAGTGTGGGAAGGAGCCCAAGAGGTGGCCGATGACCTGGTAAAGGTTGCAGGATACGCAGGAACGGTTGCTGGGGTGATCTTTAGGGGAGGCCTATGTCAAATACAGGTGAAAATTCGACGCTGACAAAGTCGCGAGCAGAAGTTAGTTTATTTATAAAAAATAACACGTTCATCGATGAAGGTTCGCCATCCCTGCCGACCCTGCTGTAGCTAATAGACGCCTGCAACACCAGGGGCATCGCACATTGCAGACTCTTGAAGTATCTACTCAGTCGCTTAAAGAACCCCATTCTGTAGTCTCTTGGGAAAACCGCGGCATCAGCTCATTCCACAAACGAAGCGTTACTTACGAATATTGTAAAAACTAATTTGAAAAGAGTGTCCATGGAGTTTCTTGCTCGTTCTTCTCCATAGAGACCTACGCTTTGGAACGAGCAACTACATAGCTTCAACTTTTTGTATAACTTCTTGACAATTCAAAAGTGCCTGTAAATGGTCTAATTGAAATAAATGCTTTGACTTTGTATCAATATTATTTCCAGGCACCACACCAGTATTTCTGCTACCCGCGCCTCCAGTGTACGTGTTAGCGTGCGAACACGGCAAGAAAGAATAACATACTTAACCTTCTTGTTACATTATTTTAATTAAATAAAGATTTATGATATTTACTCTGTTAATAAGTTCAAAATAACACCTTCATATATGATTTTATCTAAACTACCTATAAGAATTATATCCTGGTCTTTTTCTTTTCAGTACATAACATACCACGCCTGTATTCCCTGAAGGGTTGGGCAGAGGTGTACCCCCACACCCACAGTTCGCCGGTATGTTTAGGTCCCATGTTATAGGGGCGAGCCTGTTGCCATTAACCGGGCACAAATCCTAATTCCAAGCTTCATAGAAAAACCCAATAACACTGATCCACCTGGGAATCTAACCAAAGACTTCTAGCGTAGCAGTCGCGCTTAGGACCACTAGACGAACGTCAGGGTTTCCAGGAGGAGGTGCTTTTCAGGAGATTGTCATCATCATCTTCCTGCCCTTATCCCATGTTACTTGGGGTCGGCGCAACACGTTTTCTTCTTCCATGCCGTCCTGTCAACCGTCATGCTATCGTTGACTCCCTTCCCTTTTATATCATTCTTCACGCAATCCATCCATCTTTTCTCTGGCCTCCCTCTCCCCCTCCATCCACCCACATACATATTCATAACTGTTTTGGTCACATGCGTAAAATTGAAATAAAAGACATAAATCTATACAAATAAATAAAATTGAAATGTCTGTGTGTAATTTCAAATGAACAGCTATTCACTAAATATGAATAAACTATGTAATATACTCTTATATGCTACTAGCTGTTGCCCGCGACTTCGTTCGCGTTCACTATTTTAATAATTTTATTGGTTTCAATTCTGTTTTTGCATAACCCTCTTTTTTTTTAATTAAACACATACCATCACGCCTGTATTCCCTGAAGGGTTAGGCAGAGGTGTAACAATGTACACCCACAGTTCGCCGGTATGTTTAGGTCCCATATAATAGGGGGTGAGCCTATTGCCATTATCCGGGCACAAATCCTAACTCCGAGCTGCTACTGAGAATTTCATAGAAAAACCCAATAACACTATTTGCTCGACCTGGGAATCGAACCCAAGACCTCTAGCGTAGCAGTCGCGCTTAAGACCACTAGGCTAACGAGGCAGTTTTTAATTAAAGTAAATACAAATAGCCTAAGTTACTAAAGCACACGTGTATTTTTAAACCCCCGACGCAAAAACCACGGGATGTTATTAGTTAGTCGTGTCTGTCTGTCTTTGGCATCGTAGCTCCCGAACGCATGAACCGATTTTGATTTAGTTTTTTTTTGTTTGAAAGGTAAATTAGTCGGGAGTGTATGTTATGGTTGAGGGAAATCGGTTCAGCGGTTTCAAAGTTATCAGCTCTTTTGTTAGCTGCGGTAGGGATTTTTTTACAAGCTTTTATTTAATTTGTAATGTATGGCTGTAGCTATGTTTGTTCGAGTGGAATCTTGCAACTCAATTTTGAAGCAGATATCTTCAACCGATTGAGCTGAAATTTTGTATACACGATTAGTTTGGGTGACAATGCATGGTTAGCTGAGTGACGTCATTCTAAATCCAACATGGCCGAACACCCAAGATGGCGGACTAGTTATTTTTTATGCACTCCTACAATATGGGTATCAAATGAAAGAGCTTGCTGAGAATAACTCAACAATAAAATCAAAGCTTGTTAAAAAAGCTATTTTCATTATTATTTTACGCACTTTTTTACTGCATCAAGCAAATAAAACACAAATATTCATAAAATATATTTATTTCAATTATTTAGAGTAGGGTGGGGCAACTGCGACTATGGGGCGATTGTAACTATGAGAACAGTTATTGTAATATTCTCCAGACCAATGGAGATTAGCCAAATACGCAGGAGATATTATAGTGCACAAGTGTGTGCGCAAACACAGGTGCACTCCCTCTTCCCTCACTCTCATAGGCCGATGGGACGGCCGTCCGACACGACTGGGGTGAGATCAGGCGCAGGACAACGGCTTTACGTGCTTTCCGAGGCACGGGGGTGTCACACCACCAACTTCCAAATTCCGGACTGCTACTGAGAAATTCCTAATGGAAAAATTCAATAACACATTTTTGCCCGACCTGGAAATCGAACCCCAGGCGTTACGTCCACGAGACCAACATATCCGTTGAACGGTTATTTCGTTACAATTGACCCACACTCCAAATGGCCCCGCCTAGTTTACAGTAAGTAAATCAGTTCACACATTTTTTTTACGAATTAAGTTTGATTTTATTGTTTAAAAAAATAAAAAAGAATCTAAAGTACTAGTAAGTACTTCAAAGAAAAACAACTTAATACATAATTTCCTATTGAGATCATCTCCCATCCACACTAATAAATGCGAAAGTAACTTTGTCCGTCTGTCTGTCACCTCGCCACGGCAAAAACAACTGACCCGATCGTAATGAAATTTGACAGAGTGGCAACTTGGGATCTGGATAAGGACACAAGGTCATCAAATAAACTAGCCGCCACGAGTCGTGAGCACAACCATCAAGTTAATTTTTGGGTTTTCGGAATTCTTTCTGGGTTTTTATTGGTCAGTCCCACCGACTGACCAATCGCGTGCAGCGTCGGCGACCTAGAAAGGGACCCAAAATTTAACTTGGTTTATGCTCACGACTGGTGGCGGCTACTATAATAACATAACATATCATCTCGCCTGTATTCCCCGAAGGGTTAGGCAGAGGTGTACCAATGTACACCCACAGTTCGCCGGTATGTTTTTATTGTATTTAATATCCAATAGCTACGGTCCTGCCGTGACATGGAAGGTGAAGACATCGCAAGGCTGTCTCCAGGGCTCTAGCATCGGCTCCGGCTTGAAGACTTCCAGCTTCGGAGACTGCGCCTCCATAGGAACCTCTGGCTTCACCTGGCAATAATAAAAAATACATGCAGCTTTTTTCACATATCATCACGCCTGTATCCCCTGAAGGAATAGGCAGAGGGGTACCAATGTACACCTACAGCTCGCCGGTATGTTTAAGTCCCCGAGCCAGCCTATTGCTATTAACCGGGCACAAATCCAAACTCTGAGCTGCTACTGAGAATTTCATAGAAAAACCCAATAGCACTTTGCTCTACCTGGGAGTCGAACCCAAGATCGTAGCGTAGAAGTCGCGCTTAAGACCACTAGACTAACAAGGCAGTTTTCCTTATGGCCTTATATTTTCTTTATTCTTTACCTTAGCAGTAACTCTCAACTTTGAATGAATGAACGAATGAATTCTTTATCCGCCTCAACTTTGAATGAATTAATGAAACCCTTACCTTAGCGGTCCGCCTCAGCTTCATATGGACAAGCTTGACATGCGTGCGCATCGCCGTCCGCTGCGTGAAGCGTCGCCCGCACTCCGCGCACTCGAACGGCTTCTCCCCGGTGTGTGTGCGCACGTGGTTCGTCAACACGCTCTTACCCTGGGGAAGAACGGAGAAGATGGTGAAGAAAAAAAGACACGTGTATTTTAGACCACACGACTGAAGTAACACTTCAGTCGTGTCACTTGAGGAAGAGAGAAAGAGAATGAGCGCGCGCACTGCTCTCTCTCGCTCCTATCTACAGTAATATACGAAACGTAACTTTCTCCCTTTCTGTCTTCACTAAACTTATATCTCCCTCTCAACTTCCGTTCGCCCGATCACACTCATTTCCGTAACGCTCCCGTCACACTTACTTCACCAGCTTACTTCCCAAGTCAAGCGAGCGCAAAGAAGTTTTGAACTGAGAACCTCCTTCTTTTTTGAGGTCGGTTAAAAACCCAATAACACTTTGCTCGACCTGGGAATCTCTTTATACTACGAGCACGTGGGTGTTACCCGGAAGGCCTTCCCGCAGGTGTCGCACACGTGGCGCGGCGGCGGGCGCAGGCCGCGGTGCACGGCGTGCGTGTGCTTGCGCAGGCTGGAGCGCGACGCCAGCGCCGCGCCGCACTCGGCGCACGCGTGCGCGCGCACGCCCTCGTGCTGCACGCGCGCGTGCGCCGCCAGCGAGCGCGCGCACGGGAAGCTCGCCGGGCAGCGCGCGCACGGGAACCTGCACAGTGGTGACGCCGGCAGTGAGCGAGGAGTGCGACGCGATGCTACACGCGACAAGTGTCCTACGGGATTTTGGTCATTACTTCTCGAATCATGGAGAAGTACATTACAATTTTGCTTGTACTTTGAGACGTGGTACTTTCTGGCCGCGCCACAAGGAATCGGGATTAATAAGAATAGACCGTGTATAGGACGTGTAGCGTCTGGTCGCCATCAAAACATACATATAGACATATTATTATATTCCCCGAAGGGTTAGGCAGAGATGTACCAATGTACACCCACAGTATTGCCATTAACCGGGCACAAATCCTAACTCCGAGCTGCTACTGAGAATTTCATAGAAAAACCCAATAACGCTTTGCCCGACCTGGAAATCGAGTCCAAGACCTCTAGCGTAGCAGTCGCGCTTAGGACCACTAGGCTAACGAGGCAGTTATAATAAATAAATATTTAATTTAATGCAAGCATTTTAATTTCTCTTGTGAGAAATCTTTACCCTTTCCTCACTGTATTTGAGCGTGAAAGAATAACAAACATCCTCACAAACTTTCGCATTTATAATCTTATTAGGACTCACTTCAAACTCTGCTTGTCTCGATGTTTCAAACTCTTGATTAAATGCTGCCTCAAACTATGCGCCGATTTAAATCTGAAAGCAAACGATTGCCTTATAAACAACAGCCCTCTTTTATTGATCGAGGGTCCAAAATCGTCTGAAATAATTAATTTTAAAATTTCAGTTTAGAAATCGAGCGTTTGACTGAAGTACCAGCCGTTAATTGTCCCTCCGCAGGACAAAGTCCTCTTCTCATACAGAGAAGGCACGAGCATTGATCACCACGCTTGCTCAAGGCGGATTGCGATTTCAGACTAAGAACCCAAAAATAGTACAGGGTGTGTCGTGGAGGCAGGATACGTAATTTTTTTTCTTTAGGATGGGAAATCATCAAATGACTTCCCCCGCACTCAGTGTCAGGCTTTTACTGACTAAAACCCATCCATGTTCCTTCTTGTGCCCTTTACGTTCCGGGGGCGCGGTATCTCTTACGAACAACACGCAGCCCCGGCATCACCGAACCTGAGTGGCCCCTTCCTTTTGCTGACATCTCTTTGAGGCGCGCGTGGAACACGAACGCGCCGTCGACACGGCCTGTCGCTATGCAACGTAAGGACGGTGAGCTACCCATTGCTCACCGTCCACAGGCCCGCGTCTACGGTGGCCGGGAGTCGTTTTGCGGCCCGGAGCGTCTACCGCGGCGGCTGGGACGGAGACTCTCTGCCTCAACCGTCCCGCCGCCTCCTTCTCTAGCATTACTGCCTCGCAGACGGAGGTGACGTACCTGACGTCGCACTCCACGCAGTAGTAGTCTTTGGCGTCGGAGTGGGTCAGCTGGTGGTGTTTGATCTGCGTCCTCGTTCTAAACCTCTTATTGCACACGGAACACTCGTAGTTCTTAATACCCTGGTGAATTCTGTGAAAGAAAATAAAATTGACACCATCAATCAAAAATTTCGAGACACTGGGCATGAGGAATCTAGTTTTTGGAACAACCTGTGAATATAAATTAGATTTAAATAAATAATATCAGCCTATTACTGTCCCACTGCAGGACAAAGGCCTCTTCTCATACAGAGAAGGCACGAGCATTGATCACCACGCTTGCTTAAGGTGGATTGGCGATTTCAGACTTATATTAATTACAAGTCCAGGTTTCCTCACGATGTTTTCCTTCACCGATGTCAGTGATGTCCGAGATAAAACGACTACTGACAAGGCGAAAGGAGTATGTAAGGATCGTAGCAGGTAGAGTACTGTGGTGTCTGTTTACCCCCATGGGGAAAAGGCGTGTGTTTATATCTATACTAATATTATACAGCTGAAGAGTTTGTTTGTTTGGTTGAACGCGCTAATCTCAGGAAGTACTCCTTTGAATAGAAAAAATATTTTTGTGTTGCATAGTACATTTATACAGGGTTATTTGTAAAACAATGACAACCTTGCAGGACTGTATTACTATCATCATAAACAACAACTTTTGTTCTATATTTTTTTACAGAATCAAGCAACGCAAGCGCATCGAAGCGAATGACCGACTGAAGGATTTCCGTAAAATTGTAAATAGGGTCAAGTACAAACACCCCCGCCGCCCTAACCCCGCTCCCCTCGCTATATTACTATCGCTTTCGTTTGCTTCGCATAGACTTCGTAACATTTAGAGCGTTCAATGTAAATGTTTTTATTTTTGTATGAAAATCTGATGAACTAAAATATGATAAATTTTTAAATGTCATAGAACAAAAGTTGTTGATTATGATGTTAGTAACATAGTCCTGAGAGGTTGTCATTGTTTTGCAAATAACCCTGTAGAGACTATACTATAACATTACGCTACGACCGATAGGTGCGGAGCAGTAACCAAAAACGTCACCTAATGCGAGTGAAATAACTACGCGAACGAAGTCGCTGGCAGAAGCTAGTGTATGTATATGTATTTATGTCTTCCATGACAACGTCCTGAAAGGATCACGGGCGTTTGTCTATGGAGGCTGGGCGTAAAACCAACAGAAACCAAATCTGTTGTAATATATATAGTATCCATGTCTCAATACCGTGTTCATGTATTTCACCTTCTGTATAGATGAGGAAGTCATGAACCGAAGCTCAGAACGTGATCAAATTCGCTACAGATTCTCAGTCGCTCAAAAGACAAATAAAGAATAGCTGTATGAAACTAACCTACCGTGCCCCTCCCGACCAAACATAACCTAACCCCGTTTTTTTTGTTACCGGGGTACAAAATCCTCATGGATGTCCACCGCCCTGCGGGGGTGGAGGGGTCTGCCAGACTCATACTGACTAAAAACCACCACGGTTTCATCATCATTCATTCATCGTCATTCCCACACTTACGCCGGGGATCCCGGGAACTTACGCGCCTTCCGGGGTCTCCGACTGGTGCCGACCCGCCACTGCGGGCTTCCTCAGGTCAGGGGGGGCCGCCCGTTGCGTCAAAGAGAGGCGCGCGTGGAACGCTAGAGAGAGGTTGTGATCTCTCTCTCCTTTTCCGCAGCCTCCTTCTGCGAGATGACCGTTTCGCAGAAGGGAACTACCGCGTCGCAGGACTCTTCGCTGCCGACCATCGAAGTGACGACGGCCGATAGCGACAGGTCTCTGTCTACTTCAGATATGAGGGCACGGCGCGGCTCCTCCCAAGCGGTATAAACATAAGCTAACTAATCTTAAATGATCTGAATCTTCACAGTGTGAATAAGAAATATGACATAGAGCTCATATTGCATTGAAAACTTGATAATTTTTTTTTTTTATTAATTTCCGTTAGCTTTTACTAATGTATTAAAATATTGTTTGTAACAGAATAATTTTGAAAAACTGCATTGCTTAAAACAGTTAAACTCTGTTCTCCCGCGTCTGTGATGCTGGTTGCCTAGCCAAAGTCAAAGCATTTATTTCAATTAGACCATTTACAGGCACTTTTGAATTGTCAAGAAGTTACATTTTAAAGTTGAAGCTAGTTGCTCGTTCTAAAACGTAGGTCTTTCATATGTAATATATTTCAATGCTGTTGGTTTTACGCCCATTATGCCCAAGATTCTTTGACGAGAATCCAAAACTGTAACTTGTATAGTAGGAAGTGGGATAAAGATTTCCACAAAAGCTGTTACGAAGGCAGTAGGTATGGCACTCACTGCTGGTGCTCCACTAAGGAATCCTTGTTGATGAACGTCTTCCCGCACTGCTCGCACTTGGGGCGCGCGCCGCTGTGGTGGTTCCTCATGTGCCCTCTATGAGTCTTGTTATTACTGCAAAATAGAGTATTATACTCTATATGAGAAAAAATCTTAAAACAACTTACTTACATATACAGGGTTATTTGTAAAACAATGACCACCTTGCAGGACTGTATTACTATCATCATAAACAACAACTTTTGTTCTATACATTTTTACAGAATCAAGCAACGCAAGCGCATTGAAGCGAATGACCGACTGAAGGATTTCCGTAAATTTGTAAATAGGTCAAGTACAAACACCCCCGCCGCCCTAACCCCGCTCCCCTCGCTATATTACTATCGCTTTCGTTTGCTTCGCATAGACTTTGTAACATTTAGATCGTTCAATTCCAATATTTTTATTTTTGTATAAAAATACCATCATGCCTGTATTCCCCGAAGGGTTAGGCAGAGGTGTAACAATGTACACCCACAGTTCACCGGTAACTTTACGTCCCATGTAATAAGGGGCGAGCCTATTGCCATTAACCGGGCACAAATCCTAACTCCGAGCTGCTACTGAGAATTTCATAGAAAAACCCAATAACACTTTTTGCTCGACCTGGGAATCGAACCCAAGACCTCTAGCGTAGCAGCCGCGCTTAGGACCACTAGGCCATCCAGGCAGTTAGAAATAGCAGCCACCATGTTATTACGTCATTTGCCTGTGTAAACTAAAGTGACAGCTGTCAACTGATCGGCAAATCAGCGCATTTGTATATACAGCGAACTGACGTCACGATATCACGACCACAGAGCAAATGAGGCGTTGACTGCGTCCTGCATTTCCGTTAAATTACGCGCGAAATTTGAAAAAGTAAAGGACAATGAACAAAGGTGTTCCAAATATTCACCTATGATTGGAAGTATGAGAAACAGGGTGTAAAGTCTCTCATATTCCATTGTAAAGGGAGGAGCCTCCGAGCAGTCGCGTGTCGTGTCTGGCGGGCTACTGCCCGACTACTACTGTCGGGATATTGTATACAATATGCTAACGTCGCGGAGAACTTTGATAGCGCGATCTAGGCAACGTCAGTTTGTCGCAATAGTTCGCTTGTTAAGCGATAGATGTCGCTACAGGAGTTTTAAAAGTACTTACTTGGAAACCTTCCCACAGAGATGGCAAGTGAACAGCGTTAGGAAACCCTCGTGTTGCGTTCTGTAAAAGAAAAGCGTTTACTTTTTTTAAATATCGTCGCCCCGCACTAGGCACGCCTCTTGTATCGTGGGTGCGCTGTACTGGTTATGGTTACTGCCTTGTTAACCTAGTGGTTACTAGTGCGACTGCTACGCTAGACGTCTTGGGTTCGATTCCCAGGTCGAAGCAAAGCGTTATTGAATTTTTCTATTAAATTCTCAGTAGCAACTCGGGAGTTAAGATTTATCATCACGCCTGTTTTCCCCGAAAGGTTAGGCAGAGGTGTAACAATGTACACCCACAGTTCGCCGGTATGTTTAGGTCCCTTGTAATAGGATCCGAAACTATTGCCATTAACCTGGCACAAATCCTAACTCCAAGTTGCTACTGAGAATTTCATAGAAAACCCAATAAGATGTTTTGCTCGACCTGGGAATCAAACCCAAGACCTCTAGCGTAGCAGTCGTGCTAAGATAAGTAGAGTAAAGATTAGTAGTAGAGTTAAGATTTGTGCCCGGTTAACGGCAATAGGTTACATGGGACCTAAAACATACCGGCGAACTATGGGTGTCTATTAGTACACCTCTGCCTAACCCTTCGGGGAATACGTGGCGTACTTTAGGCGTAATGATATGTGTGTTATTTATTTAAACAACAAGAAGTACAAACGATTAATACCTCAGGCATTCTCTAGCAGTCAAAATTCTGCGCCAAATAAACAATAAAAACTCACCTATAGTGATCAATAATGGATGCCCTGTCTATCATCCGGCGGCCACACGCTACACACTCGTACCTCCTGTTGTGTATCAGGGAGTGCACGTTGTAACTATACGAGGTAGGCAGATGCATACGACACAACTTGCACTCGTAAGGTCCGCGGGACTGAAAAGCAAAAATCTTTTTTTAAGTATCATTGGATGACAAATAAGCCGGCGATTTCTGGTCACCGCTGTCATCTGCAATACCAGAGGCCTTGCAAATGCGTTGCCATCCCAGAGACCAAGTTAAAGTGTGTCATGTGTCTGTAACTACACCGGCACCCATACCCTTCACACCGGAACACTACAAGCTGCTTTGCGGCAGAAATAGGTATGGTGGTAGTACTTCCCCGGACGAGCTGCTTCACAAAGAGCTCTACTACTACTACAATCTCTCAAAAATGGTTTAGCAATTTTTGAGAAAAAAAGAACTGTCAAACACACAGATAAGTTGTCGTATGGTTTGGGATCGAAACTAGGCAAGTACCAATGTGACATTTTCAATACATATATACTTTCTAAGTGTATCTCGGACATCACTGACACCGGTGAAGGAAAACATTGTGAGGAAACCTGGAATTGTAATTAATATAAGTCTGAAATCGCCAATCCGCCTTGAGCAAGCGTGGTGATCACTGCTCGTGCCTTCTCTGTATGAGAAGAGGCCTTTGCCCTGCAGTGGGACAATAATAGACTAGTATAGTCTTATTATCAGACTTACCGGGCTATGTTTGTTCATATGATTCTGTAGTTTAGACTCAAAATTAAATCCTTTGTGGCATAAATTACATTGAAACGGGAACTTTAGACCAGCTTTGCTTTCTTCCTGAAACAAATCAAAAAGATATTTGCTATAATAGTTCTTCAGAAAGGTCGCGTGCGCAGTACTCGTAACCGGCGTGCTTGTATGACCAGATGTATGAACGTGGACGAGGCGAGAGGAGTATGTAAGGATCGTAGCAGGTGGCGTTCGGTGGTTTCCGCCTACCCCCATGGGAAAAGTATGTATGTAACATAACATATAACATACCATCACGCCTGTATTCCTCGAAGGGTTAGGCAGAGATGTACCAGTGTACACCCACAGTTCGCCGGTATATTTAGGTCCCATGTAATAGGGGGCGAGCCTATTGCCATTAACCGGGCACAAATCCTAACTCCGAGCTGCTACTGAGAATTTTCATAGACAAACCCAATAACACTGCTCGACCTGAGATTCGAACCCAAGACCTCTAGCGTGGCATTCGCTCTTAGGACCACTAGGCTACCGAGGCGAAGTATGTATGTATTGAAGTAAAACTACTTGACGCACGCTTGACTTGGGGATTAATCTGGTGAATGCGAGACGAAAGCGTTACGGAAATGAGTGTGATCGGACGAACGCAAGTTGAAGGGGAGATATAAGTTAGTGAAGATAGAATGTGGACGAGGCGAAAGGAGTATGTAAGGATCGTAGCAGGTGACGTTCTGGGGTTTCTATCTACCCCTATGGGGAAAAGGCGTGAGTTTATGTATGTTTGTAAGAAGTAGGGCGCACTTTCATTGGTCGTTAACTCGGTTATTATAGAAGATAAGCCCCGAATACGGAACTAAAGAATCGACTAAAGAATGTAGGCTTTTTATATTACATCTCGGTCGATATACTGCAAGCGACCTAACAACCAATGAAATTTATCGATTGGTGTTAAAAACAGAAATCTCCTGCACCCTGCATACGAGCCCTATTGACCAATGAAAATGCGCCTTTATGCCGATTGGTTGGTTGTGTCTAGTACCCAATAGAAAGAGTAGCTCTTTGTGAAGGAGCTCGTCCGGGGAAGTACTACCACCATACCTATTTCTGCCGCAAAGCAGCGGTGCGGGGTTCCGGTTTGAAGGGTATGGGTGCCGGTGTAGTTACAGGCACATGAGATCAACTTTGTCTCTGGGATGGCAACGCATCTGCAAGGCCTCTGGTATTGCAGATGTGTATAGGCAGCGGTGACCACTTAACAGCAGGTGGGCCGTCCAATGACAATGTAGAACATACCTCTCTCTGTTTGATCTGCTCCTCAGGATTCAGAATGACTACTCTGATCTTCGTAGGATCCAGCTCGACAGGTTTCCTTATAGAAGACTTGACACCGACTGCATCATCATCTTCAAGAATTGCTTCACTAAAACAAATATTTTTATGTTAAAATAGTTTTCTCTCGATCTCAATGGAGACTAGTCAAGTACGCAGGAGATATTATAGTGTACAAGTGTGTGCGGAAACACAGGGGCACTCCCTCTTCCCTCACTCTCATAGTCATCCTAGGACAGACATCTGAGCTGACTGGGGAGAGATCAGGCGCGGGATCAATGACTTTACGTGCTTTCCGAGACACGGGGGTGTCACAGCACCAACTTCTAAGCTCTGGGCTGCCACTGAGAAACTCGTCATAGAAGATCTTAAAAACACTTGTTTGTATTTTTGCGTATCATTAATTGTATATTATAAGCTTTTAATTACTTCCACCTGTCCTGGTATCTATATCTTATCAAATTTTACAAGTTAAATTTGACCCACTTCCAGATGTTCGATTGAGCTGAAATTTTGGATAAATGTGCAGTTTGCATGACAATGCTATATATTTATGTCACAGAGCTGGCCTGATGATGGAGCTCGGAGGTAACCACAGGAACTTAATCAAATCTTACAAGTTAAATTTGACCTAATTCCCGATGTTCGATTGAGCTGGAATTTTACGTCAACGCGCAATTTGCATGACTTTGCCATATAAATCATGATGGAGCCGGAAGGTGGCCACAGGAACTCAATGAAATCTTACAGGGTATGTACTTACGCGTCCTTTTTCTTCTTTTTACTCTTGACTTCTTTACTTTTCATCTTCTTCCTCTTGGCTACAGGTTCTACTTTAATATCTATGTGATCAGTCTCTTGTAGTAGCGACGCTATGTCATCTTCTGTTATTTTCGTTGCTACTGATCTGGAAATATCGAAAACAGGAAAAGTTTTTTATCAGAGCGGAAATGTTGACAAAATGAAATACGTATTTTTTATTGTGATATGGTTTAGTAAAAAACAATGTCTATTTTGAAACTTATTTTATTTATTTACATACATACCATCACGCCTGTACTCCACGAAGGGTTAGGCAGAAGTGTACCAATGTACACCCACAGTACGCCGGTATGTTTAGGTCCCTTGTAATAGGGGGCGAGCTTATACCTATTAACCGGGCACAATTCCTAACTCCGAGCTGCTACTGAGAATTTCATAGAAAACCCAATAACACTTTTTGCTCGACCTGGGAATCGAACCCAAGACCTCTAGCGTAGCAGTCGCGCTTAGGACCACTAGGCTACCGAGGCAGTTATTAGTTATTTTATTTATTTATTAAAAAAGGTTTGCCAACAGCTTTTATGTATAACATGTTTTATGGGCAGTCGGCGCGGCCGGCGCGCGACTGTGGCGCGATACGTAGGTATGAACTGTATGCAAGATTCGGCTTCGCTAAGTGTTATTTCACACCCTTTATGCAGATTAATATTGAGCGACTTTTTAAAAGCAAAATTTTGTCATACCTAAATTCTTCTAAAGTGATATTATCCTCATAGTCGGAGAAGCCATTTTCTTCTTTAACAATATCGCCCTCCATTTTGTTTATCATTTGTATGTCTATGTCGTCTAATCCTGAATACTGAAGTTGCTTTTCATGCTGAAATAATAATAAAAAATGTTTGAAAATTGTATTCTGACGAACTGTTCCCGAAAACATTAATCTCTTTGTCACATTGAGCCATGACTGGCTAACGTCCATTGAAACCGGCCACTCATCCATCACAAAGAGGTCTATTGCTACTAAAGAGTATGCGCAAATACAGGTGCACTCCCTCTTCAGTCACTGTCATAGTCCGATAGAACGGCAAGCCAACACGACCGGGGAGAGATCAGGCGCAAGACCAACGGCTTTACGTGCTTTCCAAGACACGGGGTATCACACCACCAACTTGCAAACTCCGGGCTGTTACTGAGAAATTCCGAATGGAAAAATCCAAAGACACTATGCTGTCCAGGAAGAGATCAAGCGCTGGAACAACGGGGACACGGTATTACACTGCTTCATTACGAATTTCTCCATAGCAGCCCGGAGTTTGGAAGTTAGTGGTGTTGCACCCCCGTGTCTCGGAAAGCACGTGTAGCCTGGTTCTGCATCTGATCTCTTCCCGGCCGTGTAGGATTGCCGTCCCATCGGACTATGAGAGTGAGGGAAGAGGGAGTGCACCTGTATTTGCGCACACACTTGTACACTATAATATCTCCTGCGTACTTGACTAGACTCCATTAAGATTAGACGCCGTGACCGAAATCGGTCAAGAGAATACATACATTCATAAAAACAAAAAAGCAAAATGGACTCTCACCTCTAAGACCTGCTGGTAGCCCGATTTCCCCTTGCCCACTATATCGATGGTCAGCACGCTTGTGGTGCTGAGGTGAGGGCTCGCGTACTTCGATAACTCCTCATCTTGAGCGTCGATAGGAAACTGAAACAAAATACGTATAAGTTGTACACAATTCATTCGCAAGGTCTCTGGTTTTGCAGATGTGTATAGGTGGTAGTGACCATTTAACATCAGTTAGGATGTCGGCTTGTTTGCCCTCCAATGATATAAAAAAGTAGCTTCTCTCCATGACGTCGAACGCATTGTTTTTGTCACCCGCATTAGGCTATGGAGCAGAGTAACGGAGAAATATTAACCAATAGGATTGCATAAAGCTTTCGCTCCAATCCAGTTATACAATGGTATTGGTTAATATTTCACCATTTCTCTGCTCCATAGCCTTGCTTCGCTTCTGTGGACAGGCAGCCATAGGTTACGTTTTTGGTTACTGCTCTGCTCCCACGGGTCATAGCGTGATGTTTTAAAGCCTATACTATTCCTCATGAATCTGGCTATTATATACAAAAATATTTTTTGCAATTCGACTGGTAGTTCTAGAGATTTGAGCGTTTAAATATCCAAACAAAAAAAATCTTTAGCTTTATCACTGGTTCGATTCCCACATGGAACAAATATTTGTATGGCCTACAGATAGTTGTTCCAGGTCTGGCTGTTCGTGTCATCGTCATATAAGCCGCAGGACGTCCACTGCTGGACATAGGCCTCCTCCACAGATTTCCAAAACTACCGGTTGAAAGCGACCTGCATCCAGAATCTTCCTGCTGTCGGTAATTCGAGCAGTAACATAGTCATATCAATACTTACAGGGGCACAGCGTGTCAGGTACTCGTACAGCATCGTGTGAGCTCTCAGCATCTTGTGTTTGAATCTGACCGACTTCTGCAGGAGGGTGCTGCATTCATAACATAACCACTGCGGTAGACCATCAGAATCCGATACCTGAAAACATATCATCACGCATGAATTCTCCGAAGGGTTAGGCAGAGGTGTACCAATGTACACCCACAGTCCGCCGGTATGTTTAGGCCCCATGTAATAGAGGGCGAGCCTATTGCCATTACCCGAGCACAAATCCTAACTCCGAGCTGCTACTGAGAATTTTATAGAAAAACCTGATAATACTTTTTGCTTGACCTGGTAATCGAACCCGAGACCTGTAGCGTAGCAGTCGCGCTTAGGACCACTACTCTACTGAGGCAGTTCAATATATACTAAGGAGTACAAATTAAGAAAAAGATATAAGAATTTTATTTGATGTTGGAAACCCCTCCATGAAACAAAAAGTGATATTAAAAGGGGTTTTCCGTCTGAGGTATGTTTAGGTCCCATGTAATAGTGAACAAGCCTATTGCCATTAACCAGGCCAAATCAAATCGCTTTTATTTGTTAACATAGATACATATGTAAATACAGATCTTATATTTTATTGAATCGACCGCTATGTTATGCCAGAAGGCGTACAAATTCGGTGTGCATCTCGCTCCAGATTTAACAGTTTCTAAAATAGCCAGTCTCTCTTGTCACCACTAGACCTACGGGGCAGTCAAAGTCGGTGCCCAATGATACACAATCACAGTATAATACAAACTTCATAGTCAGTAAGCCTACCAAATGATAGAGGTCCTTTTTAAATATGGCTCCAAGCAAATTGGTACATATGTACTAGTATGAATGTTATAATCCATTAGTTGGCCTACCTGATATGGCTATTGTACTTCGATCATAAACTACATATTATTTATTAACAAGTGCGAAACAAAATAATAATATTTTTGGTTTTTAGGTTATTTACAAAAAGAAAGTGAAATCTCTTCAAAAGTAACAGAATTATTAAATTAGTGAATGTTTTAGGAATTCTATTAGAGCACAAACAGTTAAATACTCACGGTAATTCCCGCTAGATCTTTAAAAAACGCTTCGAACATCATAATGTTGGACATCTTTCTCTCTGTTGTCAAACAACACCTACATATAGCTTTCGGCGGCTCAAAATCTATTTTAATATCTTCCTCGATGCCTATACTCATCGTTTCCATTTTCTTACAAGTAATTAATCTATTATTTAAATAATCACACGCAGATATTCCCGATACAAATCTGTGGATTGTAAAATGTAAACAATATGGCGGTTTTGGTCTTCTCTTTGGCAGCTTTGTTTTTTCGATGCGTTTTGTTATCGCATACAGGTTCAAGTTTTATCAACTAAACTTTAATTTTTTACTGAAAATCATAGAAAATTCTTGTCAATATTGACAAATCGTTTTAATTTTGATTATTTACAGAAATAAAAATTAAGATAACGGTTTTCATAAGGAGAAAACAATACCTAATTAAACATGGGTTTTTAAAATCCTACGAAAAGGGAATCAAGCCAAGCTTTTTCAATCTGAATTGAGAAAGGTCGCCGACACAGCGTCGTTTCATTATAATATGTTACAAGATAGTTTAATTGCCAAATGAATAATACTTTCAGACATTTCTGGGATGTCCTAATCCAAATACCCTAATTCTACGAGGAAAAGGCTACTATTTCATTATCAAAGTTGGCGCAGTGGCCCAGCGATTTGCTGATAAGCTACATGTCACATACTTAAACCTACACGCAGCACGAAAAAAAATTTTTTTTTTATATCTTTAGATGGCAAACAAGCCGACGGCGAAGGCCCACCTGAGATGTTAAGCGGTCACCGCTGCATATACCAGAGGCCTTGCAAATACGTTGCCATCCCAGAGACAAAGTTGAAATGTCTCATGTGCGTGTAACTACACTGGCGCCCATACCCTTTAAGCCGGAACACCGCAACGCTGCTTTGCGGCAGAAATAAGAATGTTGGTAGTACTTCCACGGACGAGCTCCTTCACAAAAAGTTCGACTACTACTAGAATCCCTCAAAAATGGTTTAGTAATTTGTAAGATAAATTTTGACAAACATACAAAGGGCTGGCTGGCTGGTCTATGAACTTCGACTATGAACCTTCGTTTTAAACGCACTTCCTGTATTGCAACGTTAAAAAAGGGTAGGTAAACAAAATAAAACACAATCACTTAGCTTCACATCAAAATATTATATTTACAATAAATATCCATATTCATTTGAAATAAAAATAAAATATAATCTTTAAATGTAAGTATCCCTAGTCTATGGAGGCAAATATTTCTTGACACAACTATATGGAAATGATGACATTGAAGATTAAACCTTATCAACTTCGAATTAAAGCTCAAAATAAACCGGCCGAGTTCACCAGATCGGTGGTTTTGATGTTTGTATAGCTTTGAACTTTATTACACAAATTTTAAGGTGTATAATTCAAAGTCATCCTCGCCTCTCCATTTTCGGAACGATGTTGTTTACTATACCTGCATAACTTTCAGTCACATTCCCAAAGTTTTTGATAGTCATCCATTGCTTCATATCTTTGAAAAATTAATCTAGTCGACAGTGTAAATAACGCAATGGATATTGTTGACTTGTCAAAAGGGATTGTGTTTGTAAGTGTATTATGGAAGTAAGCTGCTTCTTTTTCGAATTCTGCTAAATAATAACTATATATATACATATTTATAACATTTATTTCATGTATTTCGTTAGCCGTGAACTAAATAGACATTTAGATTCAAATCACTGTAACTGCCTTGTTAGCCTGGTGGTCCAAAGCGCGATTGCTAGAGGTCTTGGGTTCGATACTCAGGTCGAGCAAAGCGTTATTGGGTTTTTCTATGAAATTCTCAGTAGCAGCTCTGAGATAGGATTTGTGCCCGGTTAATGGCAATAGGCTCATCCTGCTGTTAATGTCTACTAGTTCAGGACTTACCCTTTCAAAATCATGAGGATATTGAAAACTGTATCATAATAGTTACAGTATTTATACAAACACATCGTTTTTACTGACAAACAAATATCAACCTTGACAAGGATGAAAGAAAGTTGTAAATAAATACACATATATTAGTCCGAGAGAACACTAAAGCAGACAGAGATACGAGGTTAACATTATTTTCGACTTTACATTAAGAGACGCAAAGCTGATATTTGTTTGAAAGGGAAAGCCGTTTTGCCCTCTCTAGGTACGACCATGAGAGTTCTATTATTTCCGATCTCTCTCTCTCTCTCTCTCTACATTTCTCCGTCACTCTCCAATGGACTCGTAGCCCTAAAACGGATGGGTTGCCATAATAAAATACAGGAATAGTTATTATATGCGCGGAATATGTTTTTAAGCAGTTCAGTATTAATAATAGAACACATACATACATACATACCATCACGCCTGTATTCCCCGAAGGGTTAGGCAGAGGTGTACCAATGTACACCCACAGTTCACCGGTATGTTTGGGTCCCATGTAATAGGGGGCGAGCCTATTGCCATTAACCGGGCACAAATCCTAACTCCGAGCCGCTACTGAGAATTTCATAGAAAACCCAATAACACTTTGCTCGACCTAGGAATCGAACCCAAGAACTCTAGCGTAGCAGTCGCGCTTAGGACCACTAGGCTAACGAGGCAGTTAATAGTTAGGTAATAGAACACATTTCCATTAATTGTTCAATACTTTTTATTTTTAGCATTTCGGAACTGAAATGACAACTGTTTAGTTCATAGCTTACCAAATTAGCGGTCAGTGACCCGCGTCGGTTAACACCCACTTACCGCGCACAGTTAACACCTACAGCAGCGAGTGCCCATAAAATAAGTGAAGTCGACATATTTCGTAAATAATAACTATATTTTTTATTAGTAACTGCCTCGTTAGCCTAGTAGTCCTAAGCGCGACTGCTACGCTAGAGGTCTTGGCTTCTAATCCCAGGTCGAGCTAATTGTTATTGGGTATTTCTATAATTCTCAGTAGCAGCTCGGAGCTAGGATTTGTGCACGGTTAATGGCAATAGGCTCGCCCCCTATTACATGGGACCTAAACATACCGGCGAACTGTGGGTGTACATTGTTACACCTCTGCCTAACCCTTTGGGGAAAACAGGCGTGATGGTATGTTGTGTTGAATTATTTAGTCAACATTTAGGCACTGATAAAAAAGCAAATCCTATATTGTATTTTAACAACAACAAATAAAAACAATTACCATAACTTATTCTAAATTGCCCGTAAAAAAAAGAAATAGATTTTTAAATATTACACCCTAATTATACTAATATTAGAGTTTAAATTTAATACAACGAAAATATTTTACATCCTCATAATTTTAAAAGTCCTACTTATCATTAAAATTACTGACCCCAAATAGATAACAATTTTGTAATATGGCAACATTGGATTCTCTACACCCCAAACCAGTTACATTTGCTTACTCATTTATTGACTGTGTCGGCGCTCGGACGCATTTTTCTGTTGACAAAGAAATATCTGTCAGAAATGTGTCTGTATAATTGAATTTGATTAAGGGCGAGGTTTAAGGGCCAATATATAAATATGGAAAATCATCATCATCATCTTCCTGCCCTCATCCCATGTTACTTAGGGTCGGCGCAACACGTTTTCTTCTTCCACGCTGTCCTGTCAACCGTCATGCTATCACTGACTCCCTTCTCTTTCATATCATTCTTCACAAAATCCATCCGTTTTCTTTGATCTCCCTCTTCCTCTCCATCCATCTACACTATATTCAAAACTCTTTTGGTCACATGCTTTTCATTCCTCCTGTTACACAATCTGTTACATCTGTTACATAATTTATTGATTTATTTATCTACGTTCTTTATTTGTTCAACAGCTCCGGGTAGACTTAGGAATCGAAGAGTTTCTTCTTTGCACTCAGGCCATCAAGGAGCTCTCTTCGGTAAAACATACCTGTAGCGATATCTATCGCTCAACATGCGAACTACTACGACAAACTGACTTCGCCTAGATCGCGCCATCTAAGTTCGAAGTGACGTTTAGCATATATGCAAAATCCTGACAGCAACCGTCGGGCAGCAGTCCGCCAGACACAACACCCGTCTGCTCGGAGGATCCTCCCTTTACAATGGAGGATGAAAGACTTTACACTCTGTTTCTCATACCTCCACATGCCTACGGCCTAGTTCTGTTCCGTCTTCTGCTTGCTTGGAGTGAAGTGGAAATTATGTATTTTCTTATTCCGCCGCTAATGTTTTCTGATTAATTTCGTTGCGGGATCCAAGACAGTTATATCGTTCCTCCAGGACTCGTCGAGCTTCATTGCCTCGGAGCTTTTCTGGCAGTTTCCATGGTTGATTCTGGCTTTCAGGAGTTGCAGTGCACTACTAGGCTTTGTTCAGCCACAGGAAATCCTGCCGCTCGGATGTAATTTGCAGTGGCCTATATGGAAAGCGCTCAATAGACTGCTCACCCAAATAGGTCTCTGCAAACGTAACCTAGCGAAATGGGGGGTTATAGATCCCACCCACACCCAGTGCGAATGCGGTGCTCATGACCAAACGATACCCTAGTCTGCTGTAGTGCCCAAGGTGTCCCTACACCTGCACCTTGGAAGATATAACAAAAAATGCAACTGATGCTGCGCTAAACGTGTCCACGTACTGCTGCCAAGTACAATAAAATAACTAAAAAACACAAGGATATTTTACTTAATATCGATTCGAAAAGAACAAGTCTCATTACAGTGTCTAAAGAATAAAATCAGCTGCCAACATAAACCGCAACCGGCGCCAAACCCCAGTCAACATCAGTCTTTTCTACCAAAACCACAATGTCGCCATACTCAATATAAATCTACCAAAAAAGAAACAGTTAATAAGAAAAACTATTAATTTTAATTAGTCTATCATTAACATTTAAAACTTCATTTTTTTACTAATAATTAATACGCGCTATTCATTTTAATGTAGGAGTAAGCTTATTCGATAAGCTAAAACCCGATAAAGATTTAAAATTGAATTTTAAATACGTCGGGCGGGAAGACGGGGGGAGGGGGGTTAGTACGGCGACATAACAAGCTATATATTTCCAAAGTCAAAGCATTTATTTCAAAGACCAATTACAGACACTTTTGAACTGTCAAGGAGTCGGTCAGTTCATCAGAAAGTTGAAGCTGGTTGCTCGTTCCACAACGTAGGTCTCTATGGAGAAGAGCGTGCCAGAAACTCCACGGACACTCTTTTGATCAGGTTTTTACAAAATCCTGGTTCCAATATTTTTGTTGCTTTAAGACAAGCCATGGAAGTTAAGAGATGACCAGTCTCAACCGACAGCGCCCCTTCCCGAACGTGAAGCGTGCATCAGCACCATTTTAAAAAGAACTGAATGGTACAAGACCCTCGCCACCACCAGTGAGATGGAATAAGTTGATTTCTAGTTGTATACGGGCTGGCATCACTGGCATAATTCGGCTCTGGGGGCCGGGCCAATACACGGGGCCCGTACCATTTACGCCTTTGGCCTTTCTATACAATAATAAATTACCTTATACTGATAATATGTAACTTGATATGCGCCATAAACCCAGACCCCACAGAAGAAAGAAGGTAATGAACGCGTCAATCATTGCAATTTATACCTTATAACAACGACATAGAATCATGAATTGCAAGGAAAGGAAGTGATACAAATACATTGATTTTATATCTACATTATAAAATGTTCTCCAATTATCATTTTACTGTGTAAGCAATGTACATGCATAATTTTTATTAATTAATAAATAATGAAACTAAAACACCTCGTAAATAAAGTTGAAAATTGTTTGCAAGATAATTTTGCACTGCATTTATTATTTTGTACACAACTTTGAACTCTATTTGTGATGTATTTTAAGTTCCCTATCCCTTCTCTACCGCTGCAGGCGCGGGTATATGGAGTCTCAGCCTTTGAACACGGGTATAGATACCAATAATCAATTGATATCATTTATGTAGCTGTCAAAACGCGATTCCTATATACGCTTTGTATGGCAGTAGCCAACTGTTACATCACTCATTTGAGTATATATTCATTTCAATAACATTAAAAAAACAAATTTTCCAGTTAATTGAAAAGTAAAGTGTATTTATTGGTTAACTAGCTTAAGCCCGCGAGTTCGTCCGCGTAAATGTCGGTTATATTCAAAATTCAATCATGATTTGAAAGACACGTGGCGCTATCATTTATAAGAATACGAATAAGGCTATTATTATAAGAATGTTATTGATGTGTCACTCGGAAACAGTCGATTTTTCCGTTTGAAAGGTCCCCATTTCCATTTCTGTACACCTGACAACGTATATACAATTTTTCGGATGATCGGTTCAGTGGTTGAGGAGTGAAAAGGTATAGAAACCGGCACGAGTCGTTTTTTGGGTCTCTTTGGCGGAATAAGGGGGGCGCACCGACGCTACACGCGATTTGTCCGTCTGTCGGACCGTCGTGCAGCGTCGGCGCCCAAAAATTCATTAATTCCTCCAAAAGAACCCCAAAGTGAACTTGAAGATTGTGCTCACGACTCGCGCCGGTTATTATAACAAATAAACATACTTTATCATTTATAATATTAGTTAGGATGGTATCTACACCCGCGATTTTGCCAAGAACCTTACAACCGCGCCATCTTTCCAATAAGCATCGAGCCTTACCATCTCCCGTCCGACACTCCCTTAGAAAAGTCTAAGAATAAGAAGAATTTGCAAAAATTTGGTCCTAACTACAAGAGCCTAAATCGAGGGAACCCCTCCGCTGAATCCATAACTTTAAAGAAACTTATTCACCCTTCTTGAAACATAACTACAACGGTATGCCACAAAACATTTTAAACTTTCTGAAGCACTGAGTTATTCCACATTGCACTTTAAAAACACAAAATAGACACTTATTTTGGATAACATTTTTGCCAGAAACTTATTCGGAATCGTCATCCGTGTCTGTCTCGCCAGAATCTGAATCGGAGCTAGACACGGGCTCACACTTGATGAATTCTATTTCCGCTCTTGTTTTCCGCGGCCTCCCTCTCTTCTTGGTGGGAGCCACTCCTGGTGTCTCCTCACCCATCACAGTTTTCACCATCTGCGAGATCCTCTTCAAATGCTGCTGTTCATGTCTCTGAATATGGTTGTTCAAATACTTCTTCAGCTTAAACTTCTTGCCACATTGGTCGCAGGAATGCGGGTAGTTCGTCTCGTCCAGCTCGAGGTGAACCGCGTTGTTATGACGGCGGAGGTAGTGCGCATGCGCGAACTCTTTATCACACTTCTCGCAACGCAGCTTAGGCTTCGATGGGTGCACGATCTTTTTGTGCTTCTTCAAGCGGATGGCGGAGTGGAAGAATTTGTCGCAAATGTCGCATTTGACCTTGGAGTCCAGCGAGGAGTGGACCTGCATGTGTTCCTTGAGGTACTGGTCGTTTTTGAACTCTTTCAGACATTCGGGGCAGGTGACTTTGGACTCCAGAGGAGGGTGGATGTTCAGCACGTGCCGCTTCATATGATGACGAGACTTGAAGGTCATGTTGCAGAAAACGCACGGATGCCTCTCCACTGGAGTATGTTGGAAGTGAAGATGCCTATTCAAATTCAAAGTGTTCTTGTACAGTTTATGACATAAGTGACATTTGTATTTCTCTTTGTCTTGTCTATGACAAGCTTCGATGTGGTACTTCAGTTTGTATGGTACCGCAAACTCTTTACCACATTCGTTGCATTTGATCTCGGGCAGAGTGTTCGGGTGAATCCGTTTGACATGCATGTGCAGAGCTCTCCTCGTACGGAACTCTTGGAGACAGAACTGGCAGTAGCACTTCTCGAGCTCCGAGTAATGCTTATTCATACGGTGCATGTACAAATAATGTTTGTTCTTGAATGTTTTGTCACAAATGTCACAAATAACAGCAGATTCTTCAGAGGAATGAACCCTGGTAGTATGCAGGTACAAGTTCTGGTAGTTCTTGAACTCCTTGTTACATTTGTTGCAAATGTAACGCTTGATTCTCTTGGGAAACATTACAGGCTTCCAAGTGGAGAGTACAGACTCGTACATTTCTCGTTGTTCTTCGGTCAGGGCTTCGCTTGTGACGCTGATGAACTTCATGACTGGTGGAGGCGGGCTCTCCATCTTAACCTCCTCCATTTTGATCTGGAAAAGAAGGTTTTTATTTTTTAGATGGGAGTGAGTACTTTCTTATTAGGATACCATACCTCAGAAGGAAAACTTATTAAAGGAAAGCTTATTAAAAAATAGTGTCATTGTCTATGGATGCGCGAGCGCGCAGTCATGCGCAATGACAATCTGAATTACCGCCATATTACAATTATTTTTCAACTTTTGTTTTATTTCAACTGCGTGCTGTGCGTGCGCTACTGCTGCGGCTGCAGAAAACCTCAAACGGCGTAAGTATAGTACCCTTATTGGTAACTATATTTTCGAGCCGTTTGAGGTGGAAACCCTCGGGCCGTACGGTCCGTGTGCCCATAGACTTTTTAGGGAGTTATCTAAACGGTTGGTTGACACTACCCGCGACCCAAAGGCTGGCTTTTACCTTGGCCAGAGTTTAAGCATTGCCATCCGACGTGGCAATGCCACCAATCTTTTGGGCACTTTACCGGTTGACGGTGATGCGGAGGAATTTTTTGATGCCATTTAGTACTAGTTTCTTTTTTGTTAGTATTAAGGTTTGTTTTATCTAATTTTAATGCTGTAAACATTTAATCTATATATTAACTAGTAAAGTACCCGACTGCATGAGCAAAGATAAACTAGTGTATGCGACAGCATATAATTAGGTATTAAAACCCTCGCGTGATACTGTTATCACACTCGGCTTCGCCTTGTGTGATAAACTCACGCTCGTCTGTTGTAATAACCCGTATTATGAGGCTAGTGCATCAACTACTATTATTGACATACCATCACGCCTGTATTTCTCGAAGGGTTAGGCAGAGGTGTTCCATGTACACCCACAGTTTGCCGGTATGTCGAGGTCCCATGTAATAGGGGGCGAACCTATTGCCATTAACCATGCACAAATCGTAACTCCGCAGTGCTACTGAGAATTTAATAGAAAAACCCAATAACATTTTGCTCGACCTGGGAATTGCACCCAAGACCTCTGGCGTAGCAGTCGCGCTTAGGACCACTAGGCTAACGAGGCAGTTACTGTTATTGATTAAAATAACCTTTATTTTAGACTGTTAACATCCTTAGTGGGTTAGTAAGCTGAATTCTATACTAATATTATAAAGAGGAAAGATTTTTTTGTTTGTTTGTTTGTAACGAATAGACTCCGAAATTACTGGACCGATTTTAACAATTGTTTCACCAATAGATAGCTACATTATTCCTGACTAACATAGGCTATATACCATAACACTACGGCTCATGGGAGCGGAGCAATCACCGAAGACCTAACTTAACACGGGTGAAATAAGCCACGCGGACGAAGTCGCGGGCAGGTCGCTAGTATTATATATTATTACAACTATTTAACGAATATTATTACTTTGGGTCTAGATTATTCTGAGAAATACATCTCTTAATAATGCTTTACATTATTGAAGAGCCATTTCTCCTAGCTATGATATTGAGGATGGGGCTCGCCCTTACTTGGCAGGTTTCTGTCTAATGATGCAATGGAAGCCATCATCTTGACACTGAGCGAACATTGCATCTCCAATGCAGAAATTATATGTTTACATTTATTTTTTCACAACTAAATTCAGACATGCACTGATCAAAATTCCCTTCAAACTGTTCACCTTGGTCAATATTCACAAACCATGGACCCATACAGCTGGTAATCTTGGGGAATTCTGTTGCCCAGCAGTGGGAACCTACAGGATGACAGTAATAAGCACCATATTTATTTAAAAAGATAAAGAATCTATCAGTACTCGTAACCAGCGTGCTTGTATGAACAGATGTATGAACATGGATGAGGCGAAAGGAGTATGTAAGGATCGTAGCAGGTGGCGTTCTGTGGTTTCTGCCTACCCGCACGGGAAAAAAGCGTGAGTTTATGTACGTATGTATAATCTATATAAAAGCGAAAGTTTATTGATTCTTCCACTAACTAACTAAAAAATAAAGCGCAAAATCTCGAAAACTACTTGACTTGTGAAGCTGGTATAAAGCAGGTAGGCAGTAAAGGTGAAAGACATCAGCTAAGAATATATTTTACGACAGGACCGCAATAATGGGATGGTTAACTTCTACGCAGATGACGGCAAAAGAAAGTTTAATAAAATTTGTAGTCTGTATGAATAAATAATGATTTGCACAGAAATTATATTCCGATAATGTCTAGAACATCAGCGCAACGATAGTGTAATAAAATATTGTACATTTTTCGTCGAAGGTAATTCAATTCCGTGCTTCGACAATGTCGGTCTCGAGTTGAAGTAATGTTCAATTATTCTAGTATTACTTACAGTGCAATTAGTAACGGCGGCCGCTAACACGTCAGAAGTCTATCAAATACTTTGATCCAGCACAAAAGAATTTTACACTATTAAAATATGGCCCGTCCCTTCAGGCTAAACACACAGCAATATGGCGAACGATCATTGTTTTTCACTATTATTAAACTTAAGAAATAATCGCAATGGCTTTTACTGCACAATAATTGGAGATAAAAAACGACGTAATTGATTATTTCCTATGGTATCGGCGATAAAATTATTATGGAAAATCTAATTTGACATTTGGATTTTGTCAGTCAGAAATGAGAAACGTCATTTTAAATAGCAATGGCTGGCATTCGGATTGGAAATTGGAGTGCGTTTCGTTTTGTTACCAACTTATCATAATGTGTGTTGTTGTAAGATATACTGGGTAAACAATTTTATTTAAATAATTTTCTTTACTTTATTTTAAATACAGTAAAATATGGTCTTTCAATAACTAAAAAAATAAGTAAAGAAAGTTTTTTAAATGTAACAATAGATGGCGCTGCATTAAGGTCCTTCGTCTCTTCCCCACTAGCGGTCACAATATGATTTTCTATAACAGATTTCCACGATTATTAAAGGAAATAAACTATTCAAACACTTTCGTTCCATTAAAAAACTAATTAAAATATTTTTTTTACGATCTTAGAACTGTAAATCATCCCACGTCCACGTGGTGACTATGCGCGTAGAATACAGTTCTTAAAATAGTACATTTCACTAGTACAGAATAGGCGCTTTGGTTTGGTTGTCTAAGAAGTGAAAACAGAAATTATGCGTGAAATTGTGCATTTGCAGGCGGGCCAGTGCGGCAACCAGATCGGCTCAAAGGTGGGATTATAAACTCTGTTTTTATAATTTTCTTAATCAACTATACTTAAAATAGAAGAGAATCTATTTTTACGTTGTGATACAGTTGATCTGTCTAACGGAACTTGACTCAGAAGTTATTATAAGAAGATATTTCCCGTTGATTGACTTTTAAAGTTTACTATTAGTTGTATTTATCATTTTGATTTACATTTTAAAATGACTCTACATGTTAGGCCCCAAAGACATTTTTGCTGCGAAGTAAAAATTCGCGCGCAAATTTCTCGTTTGGTCTGTGGAAACCAAAATATTATTTTAATAGCAGTTTCTTCCCGTGACTTTGTCCGCGTGGAATAGTTACTTTTGGCAGCCTTTTTGATTTTTAAGGTATACATTTTTCAAAAACGCTGTATACAAAGTTTTATTTTAATAATGACGGGTTCCCATACAAACTTTCATTCCCTATTTAAAATCAAGCTCTTTTCTCGCGAGAAAAGGCAACCTATGTCCATCTATATAGTCTAATCTAAGTCTGTACAAAATTTCACCAAAATCGGTTTAAGCGTGACAGCGTTACAGACAGACCAACAGAGTTACTGTCGTATTTATATTATAATTAGCGTAGATTATTAACCCGTAAGTACTGTCCCATTTCTTTGATTCCCGCCAAAAATAATCAGCAATAAAATCTTTCTTTTTTCTGTCAAATCCGTATAAAACCTCTTTAGAGCAAAAATCGTCATTAAAATCATCAACAAATAAACAAAAACATTTATAAGACCATTTTAAAATAACGGGGTCAGCAGACGAAGAGGCGTCTAACGATGTAGTTGAGATAAAGATGGAAGATTCGCATCATTAGCTTTGTATGGTAATTCGCAGTTATATAGAAAGTGCTCTATAATTATGTACAGAATGCACAGTACATCTACGGAGGTATTGCATAAAAGAGTTGTTTAACGTTCTGTCTGTCAATTACATTTTACCCTGGTTTAAATAAGTAGATTTTTATTCAAATTATATCTACATAATAATATTTACAGCCTTATAGTTAGAAATCCTTAATAAAAACTAAAAGAAACTAAAACTAAATGGCATCAAAAAACTCCTCCGCATCACCGTCAACCGGAAAAGTGGCCAAAAGACTGGCGGCATTGCCTCGTCGGATGGCAATGCTTAACCTCTGGCCAAGGTAAAAGCCAGCCTTTGGGTCGCGGGTAGTGTCAACCAACCGTTTAGATAACTCCCTAAAAAGTCTATGGACACACGGACCCCACGGCCCGAGGGTTTCCACCTCAAACGGCTCGAAAATATAGTTACCAATAAGGGTACTATACTTACGCCGTTTGAGGTTTTAAATAGTTTTTACTGTTCATAAAAAAAAAAAATTATATCAGTAGTCGCAGTAGTAAAGCTCTGTGTGAAGGAGCTTGTCCGGGGAAGTACTACCACCATACTTATTTCTGCCGCACACCAGGGTTACTGTGTTCCGGTTTGAAGGGTATGGGTGCCGGTGTCTTTGTCTCTCGGATGGCAACGCATTTGAAGGTCTCTGGTATTGCAGATGTGTATAGGCAGCGGTGACCACTTAACATCAGGTGGACCGTCGGCTGGCGTGCCATACAGAGATATTCTTTTAAGATCTTGTATCCTGCTGATTTGTCCGCAGTTCTGGGAGATTATATCGGACGAGCATGGTATCGATCAGACCGGCTACTACCGCGGTGACAGTGACCTGCAGCTGGAGAGGATCCAGGTGTACTACAATGAGGCGGCTGACGGTAAGGGGATTACTTTGATGGGGCCCACTAGGCCCACTAAATTTTTGTTCGAAACAGTCACCGCGGCCCTGGAACGCAAAGGGGAATTCGGAGGAACACGGATGGGTTTTAGTTAGTGAGTCTGACACGCCCTTCCAATCCTGCCAGAACGGAAGAAATCAGGTGATGACTTACGATCCCTAAAAAGAGGGTTTTAGGTACTTCATTTAATTGCCTGTAAATTCAAGACCGGACTTACTAGTGGGCCCCTAGGCAATGCCCGTCTCTGGGCTTCTTTACCCTATTCTAATTGTCAAATAAATATTGACTACCATAAAGCAATGTAGTGGTCCTAAGCGCGACTGCTACGCTGGAGGTCTTTTCGTTTCCCGGGTCGAGCAAAAAGTGTTATTGGGTTTTTCTATGAAATTCTTAGTAGCAGCTCGGAGTTTGGATTTGTGCTCGGTTGATGGCAATAGGCTAGCCCCCTATTATGTGGGACCTAAACATACCGGTGAACTTTGAGTGTACATTGGTACACCTCTGCCTTACCCTTCGGGGAATACAGGCGTGATGGTATGTATGTTATGCATACTTATACACTTATCCTATGATATCCTATATACTAGGTATTTATGTCCGTTTCTGTACACCTGACAACGTATATGTAAAATTTTTGGATGATCGGTTCAGTGGTTTAGGCGTTAAAAGGTAACAAACAAACTAACTTTCGCATTTATAATATTATTACAGTTAGAATTAATGTTCCAAGTTACAATTTAGAGAATAACAAAATAGCTTTTTCACCATATTCCATAGTCTTCTTCAGAATTAAAAATAATGATTAAATTGATTCGCAGGCAAGCGGTTCGTCCCTCGCGCGGTACTGGTGGACCTGGAACCAGGGACCATGGATGCCATCAGGTCTTCAACCTACGGCCAGCTGTTTCGTCCGGATAACTACGTGTTTGGGCAAAGCGGTGCTGGTAAGTATTATTGAACTACCAAATTAATAAAATTAAAAAAATTAAGTAACCCCCGACAGACGAAAAGGGCTTTAAGCAATCTACCATCACGACAGCGACAGTCCCTCTTCACTCTCATGCTGCAGGACATTCACCGCTGAACATTGGCCTTCTCCATAGATTACCTTGACTCTCACTTAGCACGTTTTTGAAGTAAAACTTCTTTACGCACGCTTGACGAGAGCATTACGGAAATGAGTGTGATCGGGCGAACGGATTTTGAGAGAGAGAAATAAGTTAGCGAAAAATTTGAGTGACCCCCGACAAAAGAATAAAAATCCCTACCGCAGCTAACAAAAGAGCTGATAACTTTGATACCGCTAAACCGATCCATCAAGCATAGCTAAGAACACTCCCGACTAATTAACCTTTGAAAAAAAAACTAAATCAAAATCGGTTCATGCGTTCGGGAGCTACGATGCCACAGACAGACACACACAGACACGTCAAATTTATAGCACCCTGTCCCTTTTGCGTCGGGGGTTCAAAATAGAAAGAGAGAGAGTTACGTTTCGTATATTACTGTAGGAGCAAGAGAGAGCGGTGCGCGCGCTCATTTTCTTTTTTTTGTTGGCAGGGAATAACTGGGCTAAGGGCCATTATACTGAAGGGGCAGAGCTGGTGGAAGCGGTTATGGATGTCGTGAGGAAGGAGGCGGAGCCTTGCGACTGTCTACAAGGTACGTAGCTTTCACTCCGCACTCAGACCCCCTGAGGTCACATGCGCGTCCCTCCAGAAGGTTGTCATACAAGTAATTAAATTAATATATTTTTTAGTAACCCTCGACAGAAGAATGAAGATCCTTACTTTAGCTTACAAAACAGCTGGTAACCTTAAAACGGCTTAACCGATTTTGATAAAACATATGTAAGAACCACAGGTAGGGAACCTGCTTTCAAATAAAATAAATCGCAATCAAATCGGTTCACCCGTTTAAGAGTTTCAGTGCCACAGACAGACCCACACACGTCAAAGTTATAATCTTGCTGCGGGTTGTTCGTAAGAGATACCGCGCCCCCGAATGCAAAGGGCACAAAAGAAACATGGATGGGTTTTAGTCAGTAAAAGGGCGGGGGAAAACATTTGATGATTTCCCATCCCTAAAAAAAAGAACTGCCCTTTTTGAGTCGAGGGAGAGGCATTTATTCAAATGAGTGTTTTGATTTTGGATCACTTTGCCATTACAAGTTTTAACTTTGACTTTTATTAATAAATACGAATTCTCGTCAGACCTAAACATACCGGCGAACTGTGGGTGTACATTGTTACACCTCTGCCTAACCCTCGGGGAATACAGGCGTGATGGCATGTGTATGTTTTTTGACAGATTTCTTTGTCGGCGAGAATGAAACATGAATAAATTCTAATATACCAATGCATACGACCGACAAAAAATCGGTCAAAAAGTCGGTCGTCGGTAGAGAGGCTTAACCAAGAATTCTCGTCAGACCTAAACATACCGGCGAACTGTGGGTGTACATTGTTACACCTCTGCCTAACCCTCGGGGAATACAGGCGTGATGGTGTGTGTGTGTATCGTCAGATAGTTTTATGTGGACTGCCTTGGTAGCCTAGTGGTCCTAAGCGCGACTGCTACGCTAGGGGTCTTGGGTTCGATTCCCAGGTCGAGCAAAAAGTGTTATTGGGTTTTTCTATGAAATTCTCAGTAGCAGCTCGGAGTTAGGATTTGTGCCCGCTTAATGGCAATAGGCTCGCTCCCTATTACATAGGACCTAAACATACCGGCGAACTGTGGGTGTGCCTACATTGTTACACCTCTGCCTAACCCTTCGGGGAATACAGGCGTGATGGTATGGTTTATGTTGAAGTAGAACTGACTTTGTATTGCTTTTCTGGTAACCCAGGTTTCCAGCTAACCCATTCTCTGGGAGGCGGCACAGGCTCAGGCCTGGGAACGCTGCTCCTCAGCAAACTGCGCGAGGAGTATCCAGACAGGATTGTCAACACTTTTAGCGTGATGCCGTCTCCTAAAGTAAGTTATTTTGATAGTGGGGGACCCTACTACATGCTATTAGCAGTACTAGAGCTCTTTGTAAAAGATCTCGTCCGGGGAAGTACTACCACCATACCTATTTCTGCCGCAAAGCAGCGTTGCTGTGTTCCGGTTTGGATTATATAGGTGCCGGTGTAATTACAGGCACATGAGACATTTCAACTTTGTCTCTGGGATGGCAACGCATTAGCAAGGCCTCTGGTATTGCAGATGTGTATAGGCAGCGGTGACCACATAACATCAGGTGGGCCGTCGTCGGCTTGTTTGCCATCCGATGATGTGTTTTATTATTTTAGGTGTCTGATACTGTTGTGGAGCCTTACAATGCGACGCTGTCGGTCCACCAACTGGTGGAGAACACTGATGAGACCTTCTGTATCGACAATGAGGCTCTCTACGACATCTGCTTCAGGACTCTTCGCCTAGCCTCGCCTACATACGGAGATTTGAACCATCTAGTATCGGTAAGTAATGCACTCCCGACAGACTTTCGGTTACGGCGGCCATCTTAAATACTAGCCAAGTCATCATCATCATATAAGCCAATCGACGCCCAGTGCTGGACATAAGCCTTCCCTAAAGATAACCCCAATGACCGCTCGTGCGCTGCTCGCATCCAGCGTAATTTACCAGGTCGTCGGACCACCTCGTGAGGGTCCTACCCTCACTGCGCTTTCCGGTGCGTAGTCGCCACTAGAGAAGTTTACGACCCCAACGGCCGTACGCTCTACAAGCTATGTACTCTAACCAAGTACGCAGGAAATATTATATTGCACAAATCTCCGGAAATGGGTGCACTCTCTCTTCCATCACACTCATAGTCCGGTACTCCGACCGGGGAGAGATCAGGCGCAGGACCAACGGCGACACGTGCGCATCGAGACACGGTGGTATCACGGAACCAATTTCCAACCTCCGGGCTGTTACTAAGAAATTCTTAATTGAAAAAACTCTCTCGTTTAACGACGGGACCAACGGGGCAATTTAGACCATCTACAATATTTAATGGAATATGTGTAAGACACAGACTTGTTCCTCCACAGCTGACGATGTCAGGAGTGACCACATGTCTCCGGTTCCCGGGTCAGCTGAATGCAGATCTTCGGAAGCTAGCGGTGAACATGGTGCCGTTCCCACGACTTCATTTCTTCATGCCAGGTAGGAAGTCTTTGGGGGTGCGGACGGTGAGCATTGGGTGACTCGCCGTCAGATCAGAACTAGGCCCGGGTCGACGGCGCGCCTCAAAGAGATGTCAGCATAGTAGACGGGGCCCGCTAGTGCCAGTGCCTGCTAGGGTTCCGGAGTTTGTTCGAAGTAGTTACCGCGGCCCTGGAACGTAAAGGGCATTAGGAGGAACACGGATTGGTTTTACTCAGTACGAGTCTGAAACTCCCTTCCTTAGAAAAAAAAGGGAGGAAGTGTTTATCTCACGAACAGCCGTCACCCGATTTTAATCTGCAGGCGCCTACCTTTGGTACTACCAGTCGGATTGGGACAATTCTTTTTGTTTATGATAGCCAGAGTCATGAGGGATAGTACAGCCCATATTACATTACGCTAAGCCACACGGGAGCGGAACAGTAACGAAAGGCGTAACTTAACACGGGTGAAAAATGTCGAGGCGGGCAGAAGCTTGCGATCAGTCTAACGGGGCAGTCAAGTATCGTTGATATGGCAGAAACATAAAATATGCATGCATATGACGTCAAATCCTAACTACTTAATATTATAAATGCGAAAGTAAGTTTGTTTGTTACATTTTCCCGCCACAACCACAGAACCCATCATCGTGAAATTTTGCATATACGTTGTCAGGTGTACAGAAACGGACATAGGGTACCTTCCATCCCGAAAACAAGTACTGTTCCCGAGGAAAACAACAATAACGTTCTTATGATAATAGATGGCGTCACGTGTCATTCGAATCATGATTGAATCCTACTTCCTACTAATTTTGTAAATGCGAAAATTTGTGAGGATGCATGGATTTGTTACTTTTTCACGCTTAAAGGTCTGAACGGATGTGGATGGAATTTGGCACTGAGATAGATTGTAGTGTGGAATAATACATAAGAAAATTTACTTACTGTTCCCGTGGAATAATATATCAAACGCTTGTCATTTGACGACACGGTTGGCGTAGTGGCCGAGCGATTGGCTGTTGCGCTGCGTGTTGCGGCTTCGATCCCCGCACGGTACAAATATTTGTATGTCCTACAGATAGTAGTTTCGGGTCTGGCTGTTTGTGTATGTGAGTTTATACGTTTGTAAACGCACCCACGATACAGGAGAGACGAAGTCGCGGGCAGAAGCCAGTAAAGAATTCCTAAATATCGTTTGCGCTACCTACTAGGGTTCGCGCCGCTGACCGCACGGAACAGCCAGGGCTACCGAGCGCTCACGGTCCCCGAGCTGACGCAGCAGATGTTCAGCCCCTCCAACATGATGGCGGCGTGCGACCCCCGGCACGGCCGCTACCTCACCGTGGCCGCCATCTTCCGAGGACGCATGTCCATGAAGGAGGTCGACGAGCAGATGCTTACAGTCCAGGACAAGAACTCCAGGTAGACCTACAAAGCCATGGGTGAAGCCATTGAACATGATTTGTGTGTATTGAGGTGTGTGTTATTTGTGACTCGCCCCCTATTACATGGGGGCTAAACATACCGGCGAACTGTGGGGGTACATATATATTGTTATAGTAACCGGCATGATTCGTGAACAACAACTTCAAGTACAGTTTTGAGTGTCTTTGGCGGAATGAATGAATTTTCACATGCAGCGTCGGCGCCCCCCGCCTCCTTCATTCCGCCAAAGAGACCCAAAAGTGAACTTAAAGTTTGTGTTCATGACTCGTGCCGGTTACTACACACCTCTGCCTAACCCTTCGGGGAATACAGGCGTGATGGTATGTTATGTTGATTTGTGTATATCTTTTGTTGAAGGTCCTAAATTAATATCGATAATCATTGAATTATATATTGATTGAAACGTCGGAACGTTGCTCGTTCCTAGGCCGGTTAGTTGGTTAAATATTGGGTTATCTGATTCCAGTTATTTTGTGGAATGGATCCCGAACAACGTGAAGGTGGCGGTGTGCGACGTGCCCCCGCGCGGTCTCAAGATGGCGGCGACGTTCGTTGGCAACACGACAGCCATTCAAGAGATTTTCAAGAGAATCTCTGAACAATTCACCGTGATGTTCCGCAGAAAGGTACCTAATAGTATAAGCATTTTTTTTAATGATAGAGGTCTTGGGTTCGATTCCCAGGTCGAGCAAAAAGTGTTATTGGGTTTTTCTATGAAATTCTCAGTAGCAGCTCGGAGTAAGGATTTGTGCCCGGTTAATGGCAATAGGCTCGCCCCCTATTACATGGGACTTAAACATACCGGCGAACTGTGGGTGTACATTGGTACACTTCTGCCTAACCCTCTAGGGAATACAGGCGTGATTGTATTATCACATTTATTTATTTATTTATAGTACAGAATATATATATTTTTACATATTTACCCCCCGAAATATGGCAGGTGCATGAAAACTAACCTTGTATATGAAATAAAACATTAACATTAGTATTTAGCGGCGACTCCGACAGACTGAGTCCGGCCCTGGAGCAACGTATTAAAACAGAAGTGACTCTGATGACCTCTTGTCTTCCTCAGGCCTTCCTCCACTGGTACACAGGAGAGGGCATGGATGAGATGGAGTTCACGGAAGCCGAGAGCAATATGAACGACCTGGTCTCCGAGTACCAGCAGTACGAGGTAAGTTGTGGACACCTCCAGCTGTCAACCAAGCCTCGGATACCGGTTTTTTCAAACCGTTATAAATGTAATTGACGCAAAAAATGTACGTTTGGTTTCGTCAGCATTAACCGGATTTTTTACCGGTATTTGGAAGAGTATTTACATAAAGGTTTTTCGGATTAAACGGTTGATGCGGGAGCACGATAATTACGTGTACATACCGCACCGCTGTGCGCGGCATCCTCACAAGTAGTCACAAGTTGCCGACATGCCGCTCGTCCAATAAACCGGTTAATTTAGGTTAAAATAAAGTTCTTAAAACGTTTACGTTTTTAAGAAAAGTTCAGAAAAAACAGAATTAAACCGGTATTTCTTAAACCGAGCCTTCCTATCAACTGCCTCGGTAGCCTAGTGGTCCTAAGCGCGACTGCTACGCTAGAGGTCTTGAGTTCGTTTCTCAGGTCGAGCAGTGTTATTGGGCTTTTGTATGAAATTCTCAGTAGCAGCTCAGAGATTTGTGGCCGGTTAATGGCAATAAGCTCGCCCCCTATTACATGGGACCTAAACATACCGGCGAACTGTGGGTGTACATTGGTACACCACGGCTAACCCTTTGGGGATACAGGCTTACTGATACTTCCAGTTGTCAGATGTTATTATACAGACGTGCAGATTACCTTCACCGTCTAACATCTGAAGGTTGTCATAGCGCCTCCTACGTCCTACTTTGTAGGACCGATAATTTTGTTTCGCGTTGGGAATCACTAGCATAGTTATAGTACGATGCAAACTTAATCGCGGCTCGGAAGTTAGCGTGCAGATTCGTGGTTCGGTCATGTTGAGAGGATGAATGAAAGGCGACTAACAAAAGGGATTTATATGGCAGATGTGAGTGGCAACGCCGGGAGGGGACGCCCTAGAAAGACCTACCCTGACCTTATTGGTGAGGTTCTTCAGAAAGGTCGCGTGCGCAGTCATCGTAACCGGCGTGCTTGTATGACCAGGTGTATGAACGTGGACGAGGCGAAAAAAGTATGTAAGGATCGTAGCAGGTGCCGTTCTGTGGTTTCTGCCTACCCCCATGGTAAAAAGGCGCGAGTTTATGTATGTACGTTTATTCAAGTCAGTAATAATTTAGGCTCCATTTAATTATTCCTAGATATATATTTAGGTTATAGAAATAATTGAATATAATAGCAACCTGCGCGAACCTGCACGCTAACTTCCGAGCCGCCATTAAGTTGGAATCGTACTATCCCTCCTTGAATTTGACGAGCATGCGAATGCTCCTTAGTTTCTGGTTGCCTAAAACCAGTCTCTTGAGGTTATGTATGCCAATCTTTATTGCAGGAAGTAGGCGTTGACGATGCAGAATTTGACGAGCAAGAGGAGGAAGGCGCCGAGGAGTACCCTGACGAGGAATAGTGTCTAACTGTACACTAGGAACTACATATTTAACTTAAGGCCCTGTCGTAAGCAAATGTTTAGGTTATTGACAATAACGCATCGCGGCAACAAATAAGGTTCCAAATAGCGATACGTTTGATGTTAGTTGAATCGGATAACCACAAAAATAACAGTAATTTTGAAGTTTTCTTTAAATTGTGAGAAAAATACTCGGCTCAGTGGAATAATTTATAGGTGTGTCTTTAGTTCATGAAATTCCCTATAATGTCATTACATAAATTTATATAGTTTACGCTCAAGATTCTGAGATGCGACGAAAAAAACATTTTTATCCTTTACCATTTTTGTACCATGACACTGTTATACTTTTATGAAATATTTATAGGTAGGTCTTTTCTCTGAACCCTTGACAATACACTCAATTTTCAGGAGGACAATACAATGAATATTCAGGCTCGTAATATATACCAATACGCCAAACTAGGCAACAAAAAATGTGTTTTACGGTGTCCTGTGTTCGGACAGCCCCTTAACGAAGGGTGTAAAAAGAAACATTACCTCTCTGCCCACAACTAACTTTTTGGACTGAGTTTGACAGATTTAACTGCCTCGTTAGCCTAATGGTCCTAAGCGCGACTGATACGCTAGAGGTCTTGGGTTCGATTCCCAGATCGAGCAAACTGTTATTGGGTTTTTCTATAAAATTCTCAGTAGGTAGCAGCTCGGAGTTATGATTTGTGCCCGGTTAATGGCAATAGGCTCGCCCCCTATTACATGGGACTTAAAACATACCGGCGAACTGTGGGTGTACCTTGTTACACCTCTGCCTAACCCTTCGGGGAATACAGGCGTGGTGGTATGTGTATGTTTTTTGACAGATTTCTTTGTCGGCGAGAATGAAACATGAATAAATTCTAATATACCAATGCATACGACCGACAAAAAATCGGTCAAAAAGTCGGTCGTCGGTAGAGAGGCTTAACCAAGAATTCCAAGACACAAATTCTCTAAAGAACACTTTATTTCAGCCCTGAAAACCCGATTTATGTTCAATTTACACTAACATTATATTTTTAGTTGCTTTGAAATCAATAAACAGTTAATCAATTGAGTTGGCAAAAGAGTGACGTCACAGTTTGCTATTGTCATATATAGTCTATGGGGGAAATCGCGTTTTGGCAGCTCATAAAAAGTATGTCGACAGTTTGGTTTTGTCTATAGCATAGTAGCCGCCGCGAGTCGTGAGCACAAACGTCAAGCAAATTTTTGAGTCTGGGTTCCTTTCTGAGTTTTCTGGGTCGCAGACGCTACACGCGATCGGTCGGACTTGACGGAAACGAACTGGACGTGTGTGCTCACGACTCGTGGCGTCTACTATACCCAATTCGGTTTGAAGATTGTATAGAAGCACAGAAACATCGTTATTATGTACCTATTGTAGACATAAGTTAAAAATAAATTACAAAAAAAGATGAGTTTTTTTTTTCCTAGACTTAATGGTCATTTAAAATTGTACCTTGACAAAACGCAATAAGGTCTAAATTACCTTAGCAGATTATGCTGAAGCACATTTTATTTAGGTACTGTCCAGATATAAAGCTAAAGAGATTTTTTGTTTACACGTGCTAATGTGTGGAACTACTAGTCCGATTGGAAAAAATGCTGAATAGTATAGGCTACAGAATATCACGCCACGACCCACTGGAGCGGAGCAGTAACCAAAGACGTACCTACAGGTGAAGGGAACCCACGCTGACAAAATCGTTGGCAAACGCTAGTTTAGAATAGAATAGAATATGTTTTTATTTGCTAAGAATGTAGGTACATAAAAATAGGATGGTAAATTACAAAGTTGAGATCCATATACATTCTGCCTTATTAGCATGCAAATCATTATGTATAATATAAAATTGACAATTAGGTTATTTAAGTGTATCATCGTCTAAGAAATCCTGCACAGAGTAATAACATTTCTCTACAAGTAATTTTGTGAAACATTTTTTAAATTTTGACAAGGGTAAGTTTTTAATTTGTTCAGGAATTTTATTAAAGATAACAGGAGCCATACCGATCACACTTTGTTTTAATAGACTAGTTTTAAATACGCCTGTGCATAGTAGGTGTCGATATTGTGATCTTAAGGTTGTACTTCGTTTTCTGGTTTCTGATATTTTTGCAAATTGACTTCGGTTTGTTATTACAAATATTGCTAGTTCAAGGATATAGAGGCATGGTAAAGTTAATAGTTTTTGGGACTGAAATATAGGTACACAACTGTCAGTTACTTTCAGGCCAAACATAGCTCTCAAACAGCGCTTCTGAGCTTTAAAAATACTTTCTCGTTCACTACAATAACCCCAAAATATTATACCAGTTTATAATGAAGTTAAAGACTAATTCAGCGAAAAATTTTTTTTTTTAGCTATCACTGGATGGCAAACAAGCCGACGGCTCACCTGATGTTAAGTAGTCACCGCTGCCTATGTCAAACTCTACTCTCAAATATAAAGAAAAATATAATAATACCTGCCTACAATGGTCCCACTGCAGGACAAAGGCCTCTTCTCATACAGAGAAGGCACGAGCATTGATCACCACGCTAGCTCAAGGCGGATTTGCGATTTCAGACTTATATTAATTACAAGTCCAGGTCTCCTCACGATGTTTTCCTTGGCTGATGTCAGTGATATCTATGACACAACATAACATATCAACACGCCTGTATTCCACGAAGGGTTAGGCAGAGGTGTACCAATGTACACCCACAGTTCGCCGGTATGTTAAGGTCCCATGTAATCGGAGGAGAGCCTATTGCCTAACTCCGAGCTGATACTGAGAATTTCATAGAAAAACCCAATAACACTTTGCTTGACCTGGGAATTGAACCCAAGACCTCTAGCGAAGCAGTCGCGCTTAGGACCACTAGGCTAACGAGGCAGTGTATATCTATGATAATAAATAATACACAAAATACATTATTATTTTTTATTTATATTGAATATTATTTTATTAACTGGCTTGTAAGGTACTTGTTTGATCAATTCGTTGCCAAACTTATCATAATTTAGACACTCATTAATATTAGTTAAAATTTCAGTTTCTGGTGAAGTAAAATCAACTACATCACAACTTGTTTTTGGTAAAACATCAGCAACACTAACCGTTTCCACCTCTTTTTCATTTACAGCTAAATTATTTTTTGTAATGGCAACACAAGATTTCCTGTCAAAATTCCTTGATTTTTTTAGCTTGCAATGTTTTACTGATTTGTAGTCTGTGGCCTTTCTTTTGTTATTTCCAATACGGTTCTCATTACCCATGTACAGTTTTTTGTCCTCTGTTCGTTCAATTATTTGTTCTGAATTATCACTTGGTTTATTTGGATTTTTAGTCACAATTGATTTTTGTAAATTTTTCAGTCTGGTCACAACACTTTTTTTCCGCAGTAATAATTTCGCTCTTGCATCATTTATATTTTCTAGTTCAGGAGCATAGCAGACGTGGAGGTTGCCACCATAGAAGTTCTTTGTATCTAACATTTTCTTGGCAATTCTAGCCGATTGTATGTCTTCAAATATAGCATGAAATGTTTCTGTAAATTGCTCAGATGGGTACTTTGTTACGTTGAGTTGTACTTTACCAAATCTAGAGAACAATGATTTTGTTTCTTGCCGTAGGTTGAGAGACGGTACACCAAATACTAAGAGATGTCTTGATTCATTATTGACAGAGTACACCTGTTGAGGAAACAAGTTGAATTATTTTAGTGGTAATCTGACTAAGGTTTTGCAGGGCAGTGTCGGACTATCGATTTTGTCAGATAATAGAGTAATGCTTAAGACCGTTCGGATTGTTTTTAAAAAGACCTTGTAATCCGACAAATTACCGATTTAGTCTTTTACACAACACAGTAGAGAGCTTAATTTTTATTATAAATTTAACATCATGAATACTATAGAACTCACAAACGAATAATGGTGGCTTGTACAAGTTGCAACCTGTTTAATCGTGGATTGTCTTACATTAAGAAGATTGGTCTAATAATGTTGTGTATAATGTTTTTCAACATTCAACAGTGATAAGCAGGTCGGATTACAGGGGGCGCCGGATTACACAGCCGTCGGATTACTGCGGGTCCACTGAACATAATAAACGCACGCCTTTTTTCCATGAGGGCAGGCAAAGAACACAGAACGTCACCTGCTACGATCCTCACATACTGCTTTCGCTCTGTCCACGTTCATATATCTGGATATACAAGCGCCCTGGTTACGAGTACTGCGCACCCTAATACATACTTTACTTCTAAGTCACTTACTTTTACAGCAGTAAGTTTTCTACCCTGTCGGTAAGGCAGACGCGTTGCGCAAAGAGCCTGCTGCTCGTGGTGTGGTAAAAGGATGGGTTCTGTGATCTCTTCAGACATCCTATAAATAATTCTGATTAACGTCAATTAGTTTGTTTCATTTTCTTTCTAAAACTACCCACTGAACGTACTCGTAGATACCGGTATCAATCATACCGGTATAATCGTAATAAACATAACATCCACATTAAAATTAAATTAATAATCAAGACAAAACAAATCCACAGATTTATTCAGTATTATAAATCTTTACAACACGTCGTGTCTGCTGTCACTTGTCATAGTTGTCATTGTCAGTTAATTGTCAACTTTGTAGAGGTAAACCCTTAGAGCCCTGGCCGTATCTATGTTGCTAAAGAATTTTTAAGGCGAAAGCTTTATTTTTTGATTGTTAATTTACAACAGTTAAACTAAATCTATTTGCAAAAAAGGTTACAGCTGAGAAACAGTAGTTAGAGGCGTGTCGGGGGAGCGATGAAATCTTTAGCGAATCCCGCAGCCCCGGCCATGGGCAGAGGTGGAACACCGCGGTTGTTTAAGCCGGCAGAAGTCCTCCCCGTCACCCCCACGACGGAAGAAGTCCATAAAGATTATCTCCACGCACAAAAAAATGAAAAAAAGGGCCCCATAGATTCGGGGCCCTATAAATTCAGGGCCTATAGATTCTGTCTGGCCATGAATAAGGTAGAGCGTGTTCTATAGTGAGAAGCATCGTTAAAGATGATGTTCGCTTAAAAAATACACAATAAATTAAAACTACCAAATTAAATTAATTCTTGTAATCATCGTTTAAGAGAAAGTAAAGAGCCATGCGGTCATAATCAATTTAGTTGATTATTAGTGTTTAAAATCAGAATGTTGTTAGGTTTTTCTATTTTCTCAATGGACGGCAGCATGAAGTGGCTACAAGTGACTCTGTTCCTGATGGTGGTGCTATTAGCTAGTGTGGCATAGTGTTACACCGGTAAATATCTACACATGTAACAAAACATACCATCACGCCTGTTATTCTCTGTATTTCTGTGTTGTTTCATGAGTGTGTGCGCAAACACAGGTGCACTCCCTTTTCCCTTACTCACTCTCATAGTTCGATGGGACGGGAATCCGACACAACCGGTGAGATCAGGCGTAGGCCCAACAGCTTTACGTGCTTCCCGAGACACGGGGGTGTCACAGCACCAACTTCCAAACTCCGGGCTGCTGCTGAAAAATTCACAAGTCTGCCTGTCCACAGAAGCGGAGCGAGGCTGCGGAGCGGAGAAACGGAGAAATATCAACCGATAGGATTGCATGGAACCTTCGCTCCGCTTCAGTTATAACAGTTCTACAAAAGATCAGAGGTGTGACGCCTTTATAATTGAGTTTCGTTTTTCTTTTTCCAGACAGGGACATCCGGCGGATGTGCACATATGACTGGGAGTGCAACAAAGGCTGTACCTGCTCTTTTTTTAAGCAATTCGAACCGAAGCGGTGCAGATGCCAGGAAGGGTAGGCCTGACATGAGCTTAATGAGTGTCTCCATTTGTCAGACATACATACATACCATCACGCCTGACATACATACATTCGGGGAACCGAAGGGGTTGGCAGAGGTGTACGAAGGTACACCCACAGCTCGCCGGTCCTATTCCCATTAACCGGGCACATATCCTAACTCCGAGCTGCTACTGAGAATTTCATATAAAAACCCAATAACACTTTGCTCGACCTGGGAATCTTACACAAGACCTCTAGCGTAACAGTCACGCTTAGAACCACTAGGCTACCGAGGCAGTCTTTCAGATTTTTTAGACTTTTGTTTACACCCTGAAAAGTCAAATAATTTCTTATTTATAATAAAAAATTAATAAAAAAAATACCGTTCCCCTCCGTCTTCGAAGTGTGTGTCACTTATTTCAATAAACTATTTATTTAATTCTGTAAATTATAATGATACGAGTATCACGTACGGAACCCTCGGTGGGCGAGTTCGACTCGCACTTGTACGATTTTATTTTTAACATGAAATGTAAGCTCCATCATGTAGTTTTTAATGACAGTTGTACATAGGTTTAGCAATAAAAATACCACATATACCATCACACCTGTATTCCCCGGAGGGTTAGGCAGAGGTGTACCAATGTACACTGTGGGTGTACATTGGTACACTTCTGCCTAACCCTTTGGCCTTCCCCCTTTTACATGGGACTTAAACATACCGGCGAACTGTGGAGTTCGCCGGTATGTTTAAGTCCTATGTGAAAGGGGGCGAGTCTATTGCCATTAACCGGGCACAAATCCTAACTCCGAGCTGCTACTGAGAATTTCATAGAAAAACCAAATAACACTTTTTGCTCACCTGGAAATCGAACCCAAGACCTCTAGCATAGCAGTTGCGCTTAAGACCACTAGGCTACCGAGGCAGTCCTCGTAATAGTAAATATATAATCTAGTATACTTTGTATTAGTCCGATTAGGCCTGACTTCGCCGGGATGCCGCGGGTGCAAATTCCCGACTTGTCCGGTTTATCCCAATTTGTTTCTTGGATTTAAACCTTGACCGGGATATTATGAACAGCAACAAGTGAAGCCCTTTAAAATGATACCAAATACGGGATATTAATATTATTTTATTTTCTAACACATTACTTTTTGTCCACTAGAGGGCGCCGCATTGAGTTTTGTGACACGTCACGTAGCCTATGTTCAGTGGACGATTAAGACGGTTCTAACTATACCTCATTTGTTGAGTTCCGATAAGTAGTTTAGAAGCTATGAGGGAACCGATGAACATACCCACACACACATAGCCTGTCAAAATCATAACCCTATATTTGGCAGTTCAGCCGCAGTAGCAGTTCAGCCGTTCTTGAGTTTTGCTCTTAGCAACAATACATTTAAGCATTTAGTTTGCTATTTGCATTAATTTTCATTTTATAGATGGATTAAAAATCGTAATCATTCACATATCTCCGTCGTATATAGACGGATTTGAAAAAAATCTGCGAAATGGTCCCATGTCAATTTCATGTAGATCTATCTGATGATGGATTCCCGAGACAGACAACGGAACTCTTCAAAAAATTACAGCAAATCAACTGCGATTGCTGCTACCGCATAAATATGCGTTGTTGTTTGATGGCTCATTATTTGTATTTTTCAAATTGTATTTCTCATAGTTTAATTTTACCCTAAATGTTGCTGTGCCCAAACAGGGTCCATAACTGTTCTTTAGCCTTATGTAACAACTTTATACACATTATGGTATGCAAACAAATAAATAAATAATATACTTCAGAGGCTGTCCTGAACAATGAAAGCTAAATTAATTGTAATATTAAATACATTTATACAAAAGACAAGGAATCAGTGTGTGAGGCATACTCAAATGTAGAATTAATGTCGAAGAGAAAAATAATTAATCAAAACAAAGTACTTATATAATTAAATTAGCAATTAGTGAATTTTATCAAGACTTTAAATTGTCCTATGTAGCAGGACCAGCATGTTTCCAAACATTATTTTCTTGAATATAATCTTCTAAATTGTAATAAGCTTGTCAACAATTTTAAAAATTTATCAAAAGTACACTTTGTAAAAAGTGTACTTTTGATAAATTTTTAAAATTGTTTTTTATTGGAAGTGTACATTGTTACACCTCTGCCTAACCCTTCGGGGAATACAGGCGTGATGGTATGTATGTGTTTTTTATTTAATTTTAATATATCACAAGGTATTTTGTTGTAACATTTAACACAGTACCCCATGAAAGATGTGTGCACTTTAGATAATCTAAAAAATGGCTGCGCTATTTTGTCCTTAATAGGGAAAAGCACATAACATTAGTTTCCCTATGTTTGATGTTAATAAGGTATTCGTACAATCCACTTTGTCCTTTTTAGTAACACCAATCCTGTTACCTACTAGCGTTCCTTTCTGAGGGAAAGATTTTGGTTTTAAAGATGTTGTTTTCTATTTGCTTTCTGTGACCGTTTAATGATTTTTATATTTATAATGTATTTCTTTATTTTTTTATACATACATACATACATAAACTCACGCCTTTTTCCCATGGGGGTAGGCAGAAACCACAGAACGCCACCTGCTACGATCCTTCCATACTTCTTTCGCCTCGACCACGTTCATACATCTGTTCATACAAGCACGTCGGTTAATTTTTTATGACTTGTATTTATAGGGTGCAAAGGGGTGGTTTCATCACCAGTCAAATCTATTGTGACAGTTGACTCACACACTGATTTTGTCTTACTACCTACTAACTCCTGATAAAGGTTATTAGTGTTAGCAACTTGGTAACTGAGCTTGACCGACTCTAAGTGAGTTAGGGCCTTATGGGCGGTACACAATTCTTGCTCAAGGAAGGATATTCGCTTAAAAGTGACGTGGTGGGTATTACTGCACTCTTGAAATGATAATAAGGTATGTTGTAGTTGACTGTGTTGGTCAGTTAAGCCCATATGTTGTATGTGCACCTCAGCCAGCGCATTCTTGAGGAATGTGTTCTTGTCAACAATGTTCTCAACTTCCACCTCACTATCAGATATATCTGTTTTATAAATTGGCCGGTACTTACAAACGATACAGTCGACCAGTGGCTGCAAGCGAGGTAAGTAGCGATTACATTACTTTTATAATAATAATTTAAAAAAACATCCGTCAACTCCGAGTTGGAGGGCAAGGAATTCGTACCATTGTGTAAAAAAAAATTATTACTTATATACTATTCTCCACACCGATTTCGGTCACGGCGGCTTATCACCATCGTAACTAGCCAAGTACGCAGGAGATATTATAGTGTACAAGAGTGTGCACAAACACAGGTGCACTCCCTCTTCCCTCACTCTCATAGTCTGATGGCACGGCTATCTGACACGACCGGGGAGAGATCAGGCGCAGGACCAGGCGACACGTGCTTTCGGAGACACGGGGGTGTCACACCATCAATGTTTAAACTCGAGGTTATTGCTAAGAAATTACTAATGAAATAAACAAAACAATAACACTTTTTGCCCGACCGGGGAATTGTCGCCGCGGCCCTGGAACGCAAGGGCATTAGGAGGAACACGGATAGGTTTTAGTCAGTAAAAGTCTGACACTCCCTTCCGCTCCGCGCAGAGCGAAATAAGGCATTTGATGATTACTCTTCCATAAAACCAAAAAAAGAGGGTAATCTCTGGATCTACGGAACCGATTTTGAAAATTCTTTTACCCATAGAAAGCCACGTTATTTGTGAGTGTTATAGGCTATATAACATCACGCTACGACCCACGGGAGCGGAGCAGCAACCAAAGACGTAACTGAACACGGGTGAAAATATCCACGCGGACGAAGTCGCGGGCAGCAGTAGTAGTATTAACGAACATGAAGAATATTCATGAATAATAAATCAGTTGTGTATTATGCTGCACGCGGTCGGTCCGGCTGACAGTCCAAACCGCGTCGGCGCCCCAAAAAACCCAGAAATTAACCTAAAAACCCTGAAATTAACTTGACGTTTATGCTCACGTCTCGTGGCGGCTACTATGTTTTCCATACTTATTTATTATTTACTAGCTTAAGTCCGAGACTTTCCTTTCCATGATCGTAGGCTATCACGAGAATTTATCTTTTGTTGCGCGGAACCGTAATTTATTAAAAAAAAAAATTGTAGTACCCTAATTTAGGTACCCTTAATAACATTAGCTATCTGATAGAGGAAATATAAAAGTATCTAAATGTCTCAACAGTTATATCCCAAATTCTGATTAGGCAATTACTATTGCCATAAGGAAGTTCCAATATTTTTACTTTTAAAAATGCCTTCACATGGCTCTAATGATCGCCACGAGTCGGGAGCACAGATGCGTAGTGGTGGGGGTAACTTCGGGCATGTCCACTTTCGGCCAAATTAATTCAGTACCAGATTTTAATAACATTATTGATAATTTTATTTAAAAAAATGTAATTAATTAATACATTAGTGGTACGTATAATTTTACTTTGATGCACTGATGTTGCAGGCCTTCGTGACTGAAACATCTATACATATAATAAAATCGTAGCGAAGTCAAAACTGTACATTTAATATTTTTGAAAATAAGTAATTGCTACGAGGTCGGGTAATGATTCTAATGCCGAAAATATGGTTTTTAGAATTTTTGTCTGTTTGTCTGTTTGTCTGTTTGTCTGTGCGTTTGAACACGCTAATCTCAGCCGTGGCTTAACCGATTTGAATGCGGTTTTCACTAATGTATTGCGGTAAGCTCCACTTAAAACTTAGGCTATAAATTATCACGCTATTTGCTTTGGGGGATGAGCAATGTTGCTTTATGTCCGAGTTCTTCTACAGATTCTCACGGGATTGAAAACAACGACATATAATGTAAGAATATTGTAGATAGCTGCGGAATTGAACTTCTAAAATAATTATCATCACGCTATACCTTCAAAGAGTTAAGCAGTCAATAATGGCAAACTAGAACGGCTATTTTAAAGTTATTTCCGAAGTAGTAAATAGTCTAATGGTTTGATGACCGCCTTGCAAATCGCTGAACGTGAGTTCGGTCCTCAATAACAGTTTTACTTTTTGTGATTTTTCAAACATTTTTTTTCGTACAGGTAGATTCCCAACAATAATAAAATAAAAGTATGCATAACTTCTGCCATAACATTGATTTGCTTACTTATTTTTTTAAATCTTTTAATATTAAAGCAGAAAATAATGTCTGTACATAATCTATTTATACTTATAATAAAATCGTAGCGAAGTTAAAACTGTACATTTAATATATTTAAAAAAAGTGATTGCTACGGGGTTGGGAAGCGATTCTAAATTTTTGTCTGTTTGTTTGTTAGAGCATCACGCAAATACTGCCGGACAGATTCCGTTCAATTTTTGTATATATATTCATCATAGACCAAAGTTGGTCGTAGGCTATAAATTATCGCGCTATCTACTTAGGGGGATAAACAATGATGATACAGATTACGACGGGTTTCAAAAAAGATGAAACAAAATATAACAATACTTTAGATGGCTGAGGATTAAACTGCTGAAATAATTATCATCACGCTATACCTTTTAAGAAGCTAAACAGTCAATCATGGCAAAACAGAACGGCAATTTCAAATCTTTTTCTATTGAATTAAATAGTCTAATGGTTCGATGACCGCCTTTCGAATCGCAGGGCTTGAGTTCGGTCCCGGTATAATGTTTTACTTTTTGTGATTTTTTAAATATTTCTTTTGAATACTAGAAGATTTCCAAACAATAATAAAATAGAAGTAGTCATTCTTATACAGTAACGCTTAGCTTGCTTATTTTTTCTTTATTATTTTTGCAGAAAAGAATGTCTATAATACATAGTTACTAAAAAACAGCAAATTGAAGTCAAAAATTTTCATCGAAAAAATAGAAACTGATAGGTATTGTTAAAGAATTTATGTCTATTTGACTCTTTAATTTTGACAAAATAGTCTTTAAATGTCGGGCCAACACATGACTGTATTATTGCGCGATTTAAATTCTTCTTTTCACTTCAATGATACCCCTTTTTTTAAAGATGGGAAATCTTTAAATGACTTCTTTCGCTCTGGGCGGAACGGAAGGGAGTGTCAGACTTTTACTGACTAAAACACAAAGTGTTCCTCCTAATGCCCTTTGCGTACCAGCGCCGCGGTGACTCTTTTGAATTCCGCAACCCTGTTAGACACTGGCCCTGGCGGGCCCCATCTTACAGTACTGACATTTCTTTGAGGCGCACGTGGAACACTACGCACCACCGACCCGGGATCGATGATGCCCCTAACAATAATTTACACCGGTTAAGAAAAGTAGCTGGCCGCTTTTACTGATGCGTCAATTGCACTGAGTTTCAGACGGGTATATGATGCCCTCTTTTACCAAATTATGTTTGCAGCGGCCTATTTAAATGCGCAATCTATTCAATGCCTTCCAGATACATCACTGAAGGTCACTACCGGGAGGTAGGTAGTCTCACTAATTCAAGTAGTCATGAGGTGCTGGATATCTTCCTTCACACAATCTGCTTTGCTCTTTGGGTGGTGGGCTTTGTAATTAATAGTTAGGCTATTTCGCTATTTGTAATAAATAATGAGGTTAGGTGAGCATTATTGTTCTTGGACATGTTTTGGGTTGCTATAAAATATACACAATACTGCAGATTAGTTACATATTACACATACCATCACGCATGTATTTCCCGATGGGTTAGGCAGAGGTGTAACAATGTCCACCCACAGTTCGCCGGTATGTTTAGACCTCATGTAACAGGGGGCGAACCTATTGTCATTAACCGGGCACAAATCCTAACTCCGAGCTGCTACTGAGAATTTCATAGAAAAACCCAATAACACTTTGCTTGACCTGGGAATCGAACCCAAGACCTCTAGCGTAGCAGTCGCGCTTAGGACCACTAGGCTAACGAGGCAGTTCCTATGAAAGACAGTGGGAGATATTTTGTCCTATGAAATAAAAAACATGACGTCATTAGCCACAAGGAGTTAAGCAGTCAATTATAACGTGGTATGGGAATTGCTATATTTTTTTATTATTATTACGCTATTTACTTTGTTTAGAGAATAGCTTCGGTGTTTAATGAAAGCCATGTAAGATATTTTGTGTGAGTTCGATCCCAATTGATTGTTACTTTTTGTCATTATTTTAATTGGTACCTAATTCAATTGTTTTTATTTTCGATGGTATGATTTCAATATGATAATAAAATAGGTTTAAGCATAAACTTAACATAACTTTGAAAATTTGCATACGTCGACTGAAGAAGAATGAATAGAACAGAATTCGACAGATTGGCCCACAAATTCTAGCTACCCCTAAGAATATTTTTCATGAATAAAAAACAGCACTTCAGAAACTTAAAGAGTTACCAATTTATATCGATAGTAGGATCGCCGCACCACAAGGATTCTCTAACGCAGGTACTCTCTGGTCACAGTTGTTTCGGGAGCTAACTGTTTCGGTTTCGGAGCTAGGACACGCCTTGGTGTTATCACTGTAGGATCACAAAGGAGCGTACGGTGGAGGTACGCCCCTGTTTGGGCAGAACATCAGCGTGTCCTCATAAAGGCGATTGGCGGCGGCGACCTCTCGCGTCCGGCCTTGGTTCATCCATAGTCCGGAGCGAGGGAGAATGGGAAGCAATCGCTTCCTTCTGCGAAGTAGTAATGCCAACGAAGGAGGAGGCGAAACGCATGAGGGAGAGGTCAACCTTTCACCCCGGCTGCCAGAATAGAAGGGGATGCCCCAGGTGTCGAGAGTCGTAGAGCGATTCCAGACCACAGTCGGAGTGGGCTTGCGGTCGGCTACCGTTGTGTGGCTCGCCGTCCAACCAGAACCAGACCCAAGTCGACGACGTACTGTGTTTCACGCGCGCCTCAAAGAGATGTTAGCACAGTTGCGGAATTTGTTCGAAAGACTCACCGCGGCCCTGAAACACAAAGGACATTGGAAGGAACTCGGATGGGTTTCAGCCAATAACAGTCTGACACTCCTTTCCACCAGAAAGGAAAAAATCATTTGACGACATCTCATGCTTAAAAAAGGGACCTCCCAACTTCGACACTTCATACAAGTGTTGAACTATATATGTGCAAACGGTTTTTGTCCAAAATTTTAACTTCTGTCCTGAGCGACGCCACCAAAAAGTGTACTTATATTCAAATGGCAAAACAGAAATAGATTAGCAACAACAGAAACTGACGTTGAATGTCTCATAGACTTCACGCTTTCAGGATGCAAGTTGAATCAAGCATCAATTATGAATTATGCATCGCATTCGGAATTTCTTCTTATGGGTAGGTACTATAAACAGAAGATGTTCTACATGCTTAAAAATTTTCTTTAAATGGAAATTTATTGTGTAGTTTACGGTTCCAAAGATAAGGGATAATTTGTGATGTAAAACTTTGCTTAGTCTTTTAAGAAGTCTTATGCTTACTGTTTTTTGTCCATACTTTCTCCCAAAAACTTTACATTAATTTGGTTCTAACACGAAGCTCAAATTTTGTTGGCTGTTGCTCTGATTATAAGATTCATTTTTTCGGTCTTGATACTAGACAGATCGTAGCTACAATGTGAGGTATAATGTTAAAGCAGTGCCTATTAAAGATGCTGTTTAATGGTTTGAGCAAGAAAAGTAAGTAAATTTTGAAACCACATCATAGTATTATCTAAAGGGATAGTAAAGCCACATATACTCTCCTTACGCCAATTATGTTTTAGCCCCAGGTATGGCGTAAGCCGAAGCACGAATCCAGACTTCAAGCGACTACAGATAAATTCTTTAAACCTACAGTCGTAACTATTAGCAGTCACCTTAGCAACCATTTGACCTGCTTGGAAGATTTTAATAACATAGTATTCAATACTTATTTAGTTAAGTAACACTTAGGTCGACGTGAGCGAAGCCGCGGGCAACAGCTAGTATCTCAATAAAATAATAAAATCTGGTTAGAGATGATAATTTATTTTTATTTTTTAACGTTTTGTTAATCCGAAGGTAAAGGTGATATGCCTTCCGTAAAAAAGCCATAAAACTATATGAATACAAAAATCAAAAATAAATACGAAATAAAACAAAAAAACCATTTTTAAATTCAAAACGTAAGTCACTAAAACAGAAAACTGCACAAAAGTGTACAGTAGCCGAGTAACATACGAGTGTCCAAAGGACGACGAACATCGACAGACGGACAGGGACGGACCAATCACGTGCGGCGTCGACCCCCGCTACGTCTTTCATTCCGCCAAATAACCTAAAAATGAACTTCTGCGCAAATGAATTTTGTGCTCAGGACTCGTGGCGAATACTTTACCAGTGTATTCCCATATCAGCTATAGATGTGTGAAGTAGGTCTTCCTTTGTTTTTATAACCAATTGACCATACTAGCGAACTGCCCGCGACGTTGACAGCGTGGACTATTTCACTCGCATTAAGTTACGTCTTTGGTTACTGCTCCGCTCCCGTGGGCCGCAGCGTGATGTTATATAGCATATGTTACTCATGAATAACGTGGCGTTCTAGGGGTCAAAACATTTTCAAAATCGGTTCTGTAGATATAGAGATTATGCCCTACAAACTCACCAACGTTACCTCTTTTTAATATTAATATGGTTAGAGAGATATGATATGTAACTGCCTCATTGGCCTAGTGGTCTTAAGCGCGACTGCTACGCTAGAGGTCTTGGGTTCGATTCCCAGGTCGAGCAAAAAGTGTTATTGGGTTTTTCTATGAAATTTTCAGTAACAGCTCGGAGTTAGGATTTGTGCCCGGTTAATGGCAATAGGCTCGCCCCCTATTACATGGGACCTAAACATACCGGCGAACTGTGGGTGTACATTGTTACACCTCTGCCTAACCCTTCGGGGAATATAGGCGTGATGGTATGTAGATATGATATGTTTTGCTTGTTTATTATTTACTTTTATGTATTGTCCGGTCAAACTAAGTGATTCACCTCAGAATAAGATATAATAAGGTGGAAACTCAGTTTTGTCGGTCAAAGGCTGTCCGCCTTCGTCAGACAATCGGTAAACGATTTTTTTGTCGGAGAGAACGGAGCAAAAAGTGTTATTGGGTTTTTCTATGACATTCTCAGTAGCAGCTCGGAGATAGGATTAGTGCCCGGTTAATGGCAATAGGCTCGCCCCCTATTACATGGGATATGATGAATGGAACATATTAAATTTTATTCTAAAACTAGCATCTGACCGCGTCTTCGTCCGCGTCAAATTTAGTATATCATCACACGAGCACCGTACATATTTCCGGGATAAAAAGTATCCTATGTGTTATTCCACACTACTATCTATCTCAGTGCCAAATTTCATCCAGAAACGTTCAGCCGTTTAAGCTTGAAAGAGTAACAAACATCCATCCATCCTCACAAACTTTCGCATTTATAATATTGGCAGAGTACCAACGCACACGTCCTATAAAAAGTTGGTTCCATGAAACTGTGGATTAATTGATTGGATAATTCAAATTCGTTACAGTAACCAGGAACTTACGATAAGAATGTTTTGTTTGGTTTCTCTATCGATCAGTTACACTCCGATAAATCATAGTACTTATTGTACATATTCTCAAAACAACATAACATACCACCACGCCTGTATGCCCCGAAGGGTTAGGCAGAGGTGTACCAATGTACAGCCACAGTTCGCCGGTATGTTTAGGTCCCATGTAATAGAGGGCGAGCCTATTGCCATTAACCGGGCACAAATCCTAACTCCGAGCTGCTAACGACAAGCTCCCTCTTCGCCTCCTCTCTCCTCCTCATTCTCCTCTCTCTCCTCCTCGGAGTTCTCCGTTTAGCTTATAATTGCAGTAATATTGTACGCAGTCGGGTTGCTTGTTTTATAAAAAATTTGTTTTGTACTGTCTGATCTCGTCCCGGTCGAGACCAATTGCTGTTCCGAGAGTGAGAGAAATGGGAGTGCACCTTTGTTGCGCACGCACTTGTGCACTGTGATATCTACGTACATGTCTAATTTCCTATCACCGCTAATTAGCCGAGGACGCTCGCTAGCCCAGTGGTCCTAAGCACGACTGCTACCGTCGTGGTCTTGGGTTCGATTCCTAGGTCAAGCAAAACATACCGGCGAACTGTAAGTGTACACCTCTGCTTAACCGTTCGCGGAATACAGGCGTGATGGTATGTATGTATGTGTGTATTAATTACAGCAACGATGCGACTCGTCACCGCCAGCATCATCCAGCAACGACGGAGCCTGGCCATCGCCGTCGCCTCAGTAGCCACCTTCATCCTCTTATGGGTGTCTCTCTGGTCAAGCCCAAGTTTTACATACACCCTATCCAGCCCCCCTGCACTAAGCGACTCGCATTCTATGCCTATACTTTTCAGCTCAAACACCCGCCTCCTTCCATTTAGATATTGGAATCACCGGTCCATGTATTCGGAGAGATACACCGATAATTCTTGCATGAAATTTCCTTCTATAAGTGATTTGCAGTACGCGTCAAGTTCTTGGCAGCTTGTCAAGGTTAATAATGGAAGTGTATATGTGTATGCTGCTTACTATGATAACCGCTTCGAAGAGCCCATGGTCAGGATTTTAGTTTATACTGACGTGTCGCCTGTGCCCAAGCTGTTCTGTCAGTTGTGGTAAGTATTAGTGCTTAAAATATTCTAGATATCTCAGATAGAGAGCGAACACACGTCACTGAAAGATCTCATATATTGTGCCTCTGAATATTGTGTGATTAAAATGTATATAAGAACAACTCATTTTTAACCCCCGACGCAAAAACGACGGGGAGTTATAAGTTTGATGTGTCTGTTTGTGTGTGTGTCTGTCTGTGGCATCGTAGGTCCCGTACGCATAAACCGATTTTGATTTAGTTTTTTTTGTTTGTAAGGTGTATTAGTCGGGAGTGTTCTTAGCTATGTTTGATTGAAATCGGTTCAGCGGTTTCAAAGTTAATCAGCCCTTTTGTTAGCTGCGGCAGGGAATTTAATTCTTCTGTCGGGGGTTACTTAAAATTTATAATTTTGTGTTTTTGCACTATATATTCTGTAAAAAACTTATATAAAGGCTGTAAATATTTAATCTATATATTAGTTAATAAAGTCATCAAATGACGCAATGAAGAATAAACTTTTGATCCAACAATATGCTACGAAAATATTTTTAGTCAACCAACATGTCCGTCATGTTTGGCCACCGGGGCCAAGCGTTAGTCAAGTGAATATCATCGGCGGTGGCAGTCAGATGGCCACGTATTTCTCAAACCGCTTCGCCTGCAGGTTTCCCAACGACAACGAGCCCCAGACTGAGTTAGCTGACGCGCTCTACGGTTGGCTCCCGGAGTGGGGTGGCCCCACTGACGGGGTCAACGAACCATACATCTTGGGCTGCAAGTGTCGGAGACACTATCCAGACAAGGACATTCCTCCTATCGCGACCGCTGTGGTCACCGCGCCGTGTGGCACCGCCACCAACGTGTTGGACGTTCAGGTGACTGCATGATTCCACGGCCTACTGTTTATTTATTACGTCAGTTCATATAATATATTTTAACGCGATGATCCCGGCGCCCTACCTAGAGACGGAGGCGGGGCGGCGCTGTGCGCTGCGTGGACAGCTCCGCGCGGCCCTCCTCGCCCCGCCCGCCCTGCCCCCGCACACACCCGCGCGCGCCGCGCCACTTCGTACGAGCTGCGCACGCACACCCCGAGCTTAAGGAACTGCATCCATTTGCTAAGATGGGTATTTCAACGCCTGGGACGACCCTCCACTAAAAGCTTCCCTTGCTCACTATAGAGCCACCGGTGGCCAGCTCGTTAACGACAAACATAAACCTCATGTCCGATGTACAAGCCGTCTGTCGTAAAAAGCCCGAAGGAGCCCGAAGTGGACCCAAATGAGAAGCCGAATGACATCGAACCGCTCGACCCCCTGGCGCCGGAGAACCATCAGCCAGAAGTCTCTTGTCTGCTTGTGCCAGCGACTTCGTTCGCGTGGTTTTACACCCGCGTTGAGTTACGTCCTTGGTTACTGCTCTTCCCCGTGTAGCGTGATGTTATAAAGCCTCCTCGATAAATGAACTATCCGACACAAAAAGAAAGGTTCAATTCAAACCAGTAGTTTCTGAGATAGCGCGTTCAACCAAATAAACAAACAAACTCTTCAGCTTTATTATATTTGCATTTCCGACGTTTGGCCCCCAAACTGGAACGGGCCGGGGCTGCCTTTAGGCGGCTCCTACCCAACCTGGGGGGACCAAACGCCTCCTGCCGGAGGCTCTACGCGGGAGTCGTGCGGTCGATGGCCCTTTACGGGGCCCCGGTGTGGGCGCAGGGGTTAAGGCGACTTGCCGCCCACTACCTCATTGCGTCCCAACGGGTGATCGCCATAAGGGTCATCCGAGGATACCGCACGATCTCGGGGGAGGCGGCGAGCCTCCTTGCCGGATTGCCGCCGTGGGATCTGGAGGCGCTGGTCCTCGCGCGCCTGTACGAGTGGCGCGTGGAGGTACTAGGCCGGGGGGAGAGTCCGCCACCGCGGCAAATTGCCGCTCGGCGGGCCGACCTCCGGCTCGATCTCATGGCGACATGGAGACAGCGACTGTCGCAACCTCGTGCTGGGCACGCCTTAATAGAGGCGGTAAGTCCCCTCTTTGAGGAGTGGCTGGAGAGGCGCCACGGCGCCCTCACCTACCGCCTGACGCAGGTCCTCACCGGACACGGGTGTTTCGGGAGGTTCCTGCACCTCATCGGGCGGGAGGAAACGTCCGGGTGTCACCATTGTGTGGATTGCCCCGAGGACACGGTGGAGCACACCGTGGCGGTATGCCCCGCTTGGGCGGAGCATCGCCGAGTCCTCGTGGCGGCCATCGGCGGCGGCGAACTCTCGCGTCCGGCCCTGGTGCGAGCCATGGTTCGGAGCGAGAGGGAATGGGATGCAGTCGCCTCCTTCTGCGAGGCAGTAATGCTTGACAAGGAGGCGGCGGGACGGTTGAGACAGCGGTTCTCCCGTCCCAGCCGCCGCGGTAGACGCTCCGGGCGTCGGGAGCCGCGAGACGACTCCCGGCCACCGTAGATACTGGCCTGTGGACGGTGAGCAATGGGTAGCTCACCGTCCTTACGTTGCATAACGACAGGCCGTGTCGACGGCGCGTTCGTGTTCCACGCGCGCCTCAAAGAGATGTCAGCAAAAGGAAGGGGCCACTGAGGGCCGATGCCTGCCGGGGCTGCGGGTTGTTCGCAAGAGATACCGCGCCCCCGGAACGCAAAGGGCACAAGAAGGAACATGGGTGGGTTTTAGTCAGTAAAAGTCTGACACTCCCTCCCGCCCCGCCCAGGGCGGGAGAAGTTATTTGATGATTTCCCACCCACCAAAAAAAAAAAAAAAAAAAAAAAAGCTTTATTATATTTGTATAGATACATTCTGAAATCTCAACATCATCATCACTGCATTATCAGCCGCAGTTCGTCCACTGATGGACATAGGCCAAAATTTATCCATTTCATATACTGGTCGACTGTTCACGTGGCCAAAGAGCTGGCCTTTTCTTGGGCCAAAGAATCAGCATTGCTATACAACGTGGCAACGCTGCCAGTCTTTTGGGTACTTGCCCAATTGACAGCGATGCGGATGAGTTATTTGATGCCCTACAAGTTTCCTTTTTTATTTTTTATATAAACTGTACATACTCGAAGTTTGTAATCTAAATATTATTTAAGTAAGTTTTATGATTGAAATAAATGATCATTATTGTTGTATTTTATAGGTAAATGGATTACCCCGTCAATTACGAGGAAGTCGTTCTGTTATACACGTGCTGATATCTATATTTCAGAACGCTCCGTTCGATGCTACGTTCAACGATCCGTTCAACGCTCCGTCGGCCGCTGTGCCAGACGATAAGCCAAAAGGCGGCCCCTCTGTTGCCGTCTGTTTGAAATGGCTTCACTTTAGACACGACGTGTCCGTGAGAGTCATTGAATGGATGCAGCTGATGAAGCATTTTGGCGCTGAAAAGGTGTATTTATATATAATCAGGGTGAGTCTCTCCATTTTGATTGAATAAATAGTTCTATAAATCCAGTTACTATGTGTTACACACAATGAGCATGGCGGTTGAGAGCTTTGTCATTTAAATATCTCGCTGATGGTGGCGCGGGCGTTGGTTTGTTCAGTTCCCTTCAAGATGGTTGAGCTGAATCGTGCTGATGCACGCGCCATGTTCGTGAACGGGCGCTGTCAGTTGGGATTGTTCATCTCTTATCTGCCATGGCTTACATGTTTATTATTATTTAATTATTTTATATTCACCTTCATTATTTTCACATTTAGAACCAACAACAATATTGTAACTAAGATTTTGTAAAAACCAAATTGAAGGTAGACAATGTCCGTGGAGTTTCTTGCTCGTTCCTCTCCATAGAGACCTAGGTTTTGGGACGAGCAACTAGCTTCAACTTTAAACTGTTAGTTCTTGACAATTCAAAAGTTCCTGTAAATGGTTAATTTGAAATAAATTCTTTTACTTTGACCAATAAACTCTCATATATCGTGGGCAAACCACGGAAGAGGTGGCTCATGGGGTCATTGGCAGAAACTCAAACTTCTTGTTTTCAGCTGCATCCCAACACTAGGAAAGTTCTGAAATACTACGAGGATATGGGTTTCGCAGTCGTGACCGAGCTGTCGCACCCGCCGCAGGTGTCAGGGTTCATTCAGGATCGAATGTCTCAAGACTTCAGAGACATGAGAAGGGAGCTGTTGCCTCTCAACGACTGTTTATACCGGAACATAGGGAAGCATGGCTGGGTGGCGGCCATTGACACCGACGAGATCATAGTACCGACGCCGTGAGTTGTTTCTTTTTCGAATATAAAATGAGATTACAAGACTGCCTCGTTAGCCTAGCGGTCCTAAGCGCGACTGCTACGCTAGAGGTCTTGGGTTTGATTCCCAGGTCGAGTAAAGTGTTATTGGGCTTTTCTATGAAATTCTCAGTAGCAGCTCGGAGTTAGGATTTGTGTCCGGTTAATGGAAATAGGCTCGCCCCCTATTACATGGGACCTAAACAAAAACATACCGGCGAACTGTAGATGTATATTGGTACACCTCTAAGTTAATGATAATTGCAATCTGTGGTGCTTTTGGCAATCTGGGCTTCTCACTGTTGTAAACATCACTTTGTGCCTATTGGCCTAGTTCTGTTCTGTCTCCTGCTTGTTTAGTTCTCTGAAGTAAGTGGAAATTACGTTTTTTCCTACTGATCCGCTAATCTTTTCTAATTAATTTCGTTGCGGGATCCAAGACAGTTTTATCGTTTCTCCGAGACTCGTCGAGCTTCATTGCCTCGGCGCTCTTCTGGCGGTCTCCACTGTTGATTCTGACTTTCAGAATTTGCAGTGGTTGGGTACAGTGTGGCGGGCATGTCCCATAAAGAAATGGTACACATCTGCCTTGCCCTTCGGGGAATACAGGCGTGATGGTATGTATTACAAGATTAGTGCTCTACAATCGACATAAATACAATCTCATTACCATTGCCCAGGGAAGAGAACTGGTCTGCTGTCATAAAGAACCAAACAGCCAAGTCAGCCGGTGACCCGTTTGATGCCCTCGTCTATCCCAATTACTTTGTGCTGGATGGCGCTCAGAGGGACCTGGTGGGACCACCGGAAGCTCGTTTACTGTCTCACACTTGGAGGGCAAGGAAACCAAGTACTCCCGGTAAGTTAGTCTTGCCTCTTATATTTGGTACAGCAGAGGTAAAGTTTATGAAGCTAATGTTACTTTTATTTCTACACAAAATGTGTTTTTAACCCCCGACGCAAAAACGACGGGGTGCTATAAGTTTGTCGTGTCTGTGTCTGTGTGTTTGTGGCATCGTAGCTCCTAAATGCATGAACCGATTTTTGTTTTTCTTTTTTTTTTTTATAAGGTGAATTAGTCGGAGTGTGCTTAGCTATGTTTGATGGAAATCGGTTCAGCGGTATCAAAGTTATCGGCTCTTTTAAAAGCTGCGGTAGAGATTTCTATTCTTCTGTCGGACGATAACAATATTTTTTTAATTTTGTGTTTTTCTTAGAGCAGATTTTTCTTTTGACGGTTTAATATCAGTAATAGAACACATTTCCAGTAATTTCTTAATACTTTTGATGTAAAAATTCTTTACGAACGCTCGACTTGGGGAGTAAGCTGGTGAATGCGTGACAAGAGCGTTACGGATATGAGTGTGATGAAGTTGAGAGGGAGATATAAGTTAGTGAAGATAGAAAGAGAGAGAGTTACGTTTCGTATATTACTGTGGGAGCAAGAGAGAGCAGTGCGCGCGCTCATTTTCTTTCTCTCTTCCTCGAATGACATGTCAAGTGACACGACTGAAGTTTTGATACAGTTGTTTTAATCCGAACAAAATATTCTTAGCTACCTATATTAATAAAAGCTCGCGCTCGTTGGCGCACGCTGCGCTTGTGTGTCGTACCTAACGACCAGGTTGAACAGACTTTTAACCCCGTTTGTTGACAAAAAACTTTTCTTGTGTAGCCAATTCTATCGCTTTTTCTTTTCCCGTTTTTGTATTTCCATAACATTTAAATTCAGGATTTCCTATTTTTTTTTAAATAACAGTTAATGTGTAAATGAAATAGGATATATTTCGGGGCATGGATATTCCGGCAAATAGTATTCCTAGAAATGGACATTCAGAGAAATGGCACTTCAGGAAAACTAGTTCGGAAAAACATTCGGGTCAAGACTTTTAGGTTTTTTTGAATAAATCAATGTAACAAATGCTAATACAAAAATCCCTCCCCAGGTTATCACGTTAAGTCCTTCTTCAACGTGTCGTCAGTGACGGCCATGCACAATCACAGGCCGATGTCTTGTAAGATAGAATGCAACGAGGTCAGCATGGATAATGGACCTGGCAAGATGCTGCACGTAAGAGAAAAGTGCGCTGATAATACGGAGGACTGCGAGGAGTTGCATGACGTCATCAAAGAGGACAACGTCGGCAAGTGGAGAGCACCCGTGCTGGCGGAAATGAAAGAAATCCTGCAGAAGTTGGGGCTTGAATCTTTTGAAAATAATCCTCTTACACAAATGTAACGGATAAAATAAGGGAACTATACAAGTACAAGCACACGAAATTGTAGATTCACTAAGAGAACAAGGAATTAGATCTGCAAGGTGTGTTCAATAAGTAAGGTGACTTCTCGAGTTCCGCGGGCTACGCATATTCGATCTTCGTTTTTGAAAGAAAGAAAGAAATAATAAAATATTTACTGACGCAACTTGAGACACATAAAAAAAGTAATCTAAAACCCAGCTTAATAAAAATTTTAAGTAACCTTTGACAGAAGAAAAAAATGCCTACCGTACACCTAACAAAAGAGCTGATAACTTTGAAACCGCTGAACCGATTTCCATCGAACAAAGCTGAGAACACTCCCGACTAATTAACCTTTCCAACACAAAAAACAAAACCAAAATCGGTTCATACGTTCGGGAGCTACGATGCCACAGACACACACACACGTCAAACTTATAACGCCCCGTCGTTTTCGCGTCGGGGGTTAAAAATTAAAAATAACAAAAGAAAAGAAATAGGTAATACAGACGTGAGCCCCACTGCAGCGCCAGACAGGCCCAGTTCAGCTATAATGCCAGACCACGCGGGCCTGACGCTGGTTTGCTTATTTTGCTGCGTTTGTACACTATTGAAGAAAATACCATAACATACCATCACTTCCGTATTGCCCGAAGGGTTAGGCAGAGGTGTAACAATGTACACCCACAGTTCGCCGGTATGTTTAGGTCCCATGTAATAGGGGCCGAGCCTATTGCCATTAACCGGGCACAGATCCTTACTCTTTGCTCGACTTGGGAATCGAATCAAAGATCTCTAGAGTAGAAAATAGTGTTAAAGAGTCGCCGAATTACCATCAGATAAATTGCTGATGTCGTCAGCATCTCTGTTGGTTCGTGGCAAGAAATTTTGTTTTGACATTTTGACCATAAGACATGTGGTCTGCGAAGCTCTTTGTGAAGGTGCTCGTCCGGGGAAGTACTACCACTATCTATCTATCTGTCTCATATTTCTGCCGCAAAGCAGCGTTGCTGTGTTCCGGTTTGATGGGTATGGGTGCCGGTGTAATTACACGCACATGACACATTTCAATTTTGTCTCTCGGATGGCAACGCATCTGAAAGTCTCTGGTATTGCACATGTGTATAGGCAGCGGTGACCACTTAACATTAGGTGGGCCGTGCACTTGTTTGCCATCCGATGACATAAAAAACTGCCTTATTGACCTATCTGCTTACTCATCGTTACTTGTGCGTGATGTTTTGGCCATAAACAACACGACAGTCATGCCACGGCCAACATTTTCACCAGATTTCAGCTTGACTATTCCTTATTACCTATCTGTTGGACTATCGGAAGAGAAGCTATATCAAAAAGTGCTTATCAGACGTGCTTTGACGATTTGAAAAATTATTGGCACAACTATGGAGGATGTAGCGACATCTATCGCTCAACAAGTGAACTACTACAACAAACTGACTTTACCTGGATCGTGCTATCACAGTTCTCCGCGACGTTTAGCATATATACAAAATCCCGACAACAACCGTCGGCAGCAGCCCGCCAGACACAACACCCGTCTGCTCGGAGGATCCTCCCTTTACAATGGAGGATGAGAGACTTTACACAAGGATAACTCGGAAGGGTCTAACACAAATATTGATGAATAAATAAACAGGTCATGTCAAATATAAAGTCAACTTACTTTTTGAACACAAATAAATTGAAGTGTATGTGTCTGACGAAATAAATATGAATGTTACCCAAAATTGGCATTGTTTTAAATTTATTTATTCAGTAGCTTTTCCCTGGACTTCGTCCGCGTTATCATCATCATAAGATCAGCCGTTGAACGTCCACTGCTGGTCTCCACCATAGATTTAAAAAAGGATCGGTTGCAAGCGGCCTGCCTCCAGGGTTCCAGCAGTCTTAATCAGAACGTCAGCCTGCGCCAAATCCTATGGGAACCGTAATTTTTCCGGAATAAAAAGTACTTATGTGTTATTCCACACTACAGTCTTTCTCAGTGCCAAATTTCATCCAGATCCGTTCAGCCGTTTAAGCGTGAAAGAGTAACAAACATCCATCCATCCATCCCCACATACTATCGCATTTATAATTTTGGCAAGAGAACCGAATTCTCCTCGTAACTTTGTCTTGAATCTTATGATTGGTGGAGGCAAAGCTAGATTATGAAGCTAGCGTTACTATTATGTAGTATATTCTATCCCGTTTTTGTATTTCTATGAGATTCAGGACTTAATTCTGAAGTCTATGCAGACGGAAGTCGGGGGCAGTAGCTAGTGAGAACTGTTTGCTTGCACCACGTGACACCATTTTTCTTAAATTGATTAGTGGGTTAATTTATATGGTACTAGCGACCTGCCCGCGACTTCGTTCGCGTGTCTTATTTCACCCGCATTAAGTTACGTCTTCCCTTACTGCTCCGCTCCCGTGGGTCGCAGCGAAATGTTATATAGCCCATGTTACTCAAGAATGATGTAGCTATCTATTGGTGTAAAAATGGTTAAAATCGCTCCAGGAGTTTCGGAGCCTATTCGTTACAAACAAACAAATCTTTCCTCGTTATAATATTATAGTATAGATGGGCTTAAGTGGGTATCATAGGATAGACATTCCGAGAAATGGTATTTTTTTTGTACCACTGTGCTGGCAAATAGGCATACGGATCGACTGATGGAAAGCGGTTTTTGTAGCTTATGGACTTCTGTAACGCCAGGGGCATCACGCTCATCAGTTGCGCTTGCGACCACGAGACCACCGGAGCAATTACATAAAGTGGATAGAATTAACAATAGAATTAAAAATAAGTTATTATTATCAGCATAATCAGGAGGTGTACAATCTCAGGGAGTACTTCTCCACTCTGACGCAGGTATGCATCAAGATCTGACGGGTACTGCAGGAAACCTTGGTACCACGAACCGACGGATGTATGGAAGGGTTAGGAGTTGCATGTAAGGATTTATATTAAACGGACGAAGTCGGGAGCAGAGGCTAGTAGAATATAAAGTAGAGTCCCTAGAGTTACGGGATATTAAAAAAAATAATATGAGTTTGTAATGTTTGTAAACGCATCCACGATACAGGAGGAAATCCTAGTGTTGGGTAACGTTTTAAAAAATTAAAAATTTTAAGTAAACCCCAACAGAAAAATAAAAATCCCTACCGCAGCTAACAAAAGAGCTGATAACTTTGAAACCGCTAAACTGATTTCCATCAAACATAGCTAAGAACACTCCCGACTAATATACCTTTCAAACAAAAAAAAACTAAATCAAAATCGGTTCATGTGTTCGGGAGCTACGATGCCACAGACGGACACACACACAGAGACACGTCAAACTTATAACACCCCGTCGTTTTTGCGTCGGGGGTAAAAAGAAAATAAAAGATGCCACAAATATATTTATTAGTCACACGCTGTTTTTCCGATTATCTCCGTTGTGAAGGCTCCTTGTGTCTGGGGTTATGTCCTGTGCTGGTCTTTCACCTGGCTATAGGTACTCTTTCCGGCGACAAACTAATTGAGGCCTGGAAGTAGAAAATAAAGCATTGTATAACTGTACCAAATCGAAATCAACGCCTCTATCTCTACGTAGTAACAACACAACATCACGCCTGTATTCCCCGAAGGGTTAGGTAGAGGTGTACCAATGTACACCCACAGTTCGCGGGAATAAATAAATTAATAGATTTTAGAAAAGCTGGATGGCAAACAAGCCGACGGCCCACCTGATATCTGCAATGCCAAAAGCCTTGCAGATTCGTTGCCATTTCAGGGACAAAGTTGAAATGTGTCATGCGCCTGTAACTACACCGGCACCCATACCCTTCAAACCGGAACACAGCAACACTGGTTTGCGGCAAACATAGTTATGGTGGTAATACTTCCCGGACGAGCTCCTTCACAAAGAGCCTTACTACTACGAAATATAGATGATGTGACTTACATTTTGTACATGTGCGAGTAACAGAAGCACATCTTGGGGACTGTGGGCAGAGGGATCTCGCATCGGCAGTCATCTTGGCATTGATAGTCGTACGTGCATAAGGACCGCTGCACCATCTCTGCGTCTGCAATGAAAACGATTCTTGAAAATTCCTTTGATTTGAAACATGAAATGTAACATTTTTAAGTAACCTCCGACAGAAGATTAAGATTTTTGCCGCTGCTAACAAAAGAGCTGATAACCTTGAAACGGGTGAACCAATGTTAATAAAACATATCTAAGAAAATTCAAATCAAATCGGTTCACCCGTTTAAGAGCTACGGTGCCACAGACACACACGTCAAACTTATAACACCCTTTTCTTTTAGTCGGGGGTTAAAAACAAGTACGTATTTAATAATTATTGACCGGGTGACGGAATTTATTTTTGATTAATAGGTTCTGCTCGCGACTTCGTCCGCGTAGTTTTATCACTCGCTTTAGGTTACATCTTTGGTTACTGCTTCGCACCTATTGGACGTAGCACCCCATGACTCTATGATCAGTCTCGCTTGCGATCACGACGCCAACGGGGCGGTTGCAAACCTGCATCTTGTAAATGGTACTTTTTTCCGAATGGGAAATCATCAAATGTGATAGACATTTACTGACTAAAACCCACCCATGTTCCTTCTTGTGCCTGGGTGCGGTATCTCTTTCGAACAACTCGCAGGCATCGGCCCTGAGAGGCCCTTCCAATTCTTTCAGGCAAATTCAAACATCCAATTCTTCTAATTCTGACATCCGTTTCAGGCGCGCGTGGAACACGAACGCGCCGTCGACACGGATTGCCGTTACGCAACGTACGGACAGTGAGCTACTCATTGCTCACCGTCCACAGGCCCGCGTCTATGGTGGCCGGGAGCTCTCTCGCGGCTCCCGACGCCCGGAGCGTCACTGTGGCGGCTAGGACGGGAGGCTCTCTGGCTCAACCGTCCCACCGCCTTATTCTCTAGCATAACTGTTTCGCAGAAGGAGGTGACAAAAGGTACGTTGTATTTACCTGTGTAGGCGGCTGCGCTGGACACCAACGCCACGAAGGCGATCAGAGCAAGCAACCACTTCATATTGAACAAGTAATGCTGTGTGACAGATATGTTCCTACGTCTGTCAGTTTTATTACCCCAAACTCCTTGTTAAACACGATTATGAACGCTCTAATGATATTGTTCTGAATTACATTATTACTGATGCGAAACTTTTTGTTTTAGATCTTGATAGCCATATTTACATGTTTCACATTTGTAGATGAGAATGGGTCTTTTTGTCTGAATTCTTTTCGTATGGGCTTCGTCAGTAAGAGTCTGACACTTCCCTCGCTCCGCCTAGAGCGGATGAAGTTATTTAATGATTTCCCATACATACATACATATTTAAACTCAAGCCTTTTTCCCATGGGGGTAGGCAGAAACCACAGAACGACACCTGCTACGATCCTTACATACTCCTTTCGCCTCGTCCACGTTCATACATCTGGTCATACAAGCACGCCGGTTACGAGTGCTTTTAAAGAACCTCACCAATAAGCTCAGGGTAGGTCTTTCTAGGGCGTCCTCTCCCGGCGTTGCCACTCACATCTGCCATATAAATCCCTTTTGTTATTCGCCTTTCACTCATCTTCTCAACATGACCGAACCATTTAAGCATACTCTTGTCCAAACATCCTCTTTTAATCCGCAACGTTCTCGTATCGTTTCATTCCTCACTCTATCGTTCAAAGTATGTGTATCCACACATACTTCGCAAGGAACGCATCTCCACAGACGATTTCCCATCCTTATAAAAAAAAATCTCTATGGAAAAGAACGAGCAAGGAACTCCACGGACTCCGTTCAATTTGGTTTTTACAAAATTCTTCCGTTGTTTGTAGGGGAAGTAGGAACTCAACGCGGACAAAGTTGCGGGCAAAACACTAGTTATACCATAAATGTTGTTGTACTCATTAATTTCTTTAAATGTGAAACAATATTAAGACATGCTTAGTTGAAATACATAATGATGTGTGCCGGGGTGTTATCGCTATCTGATCGAAGTTTATTTAAGTGCTTTGTAACACGCATAACATACCATCACCCTTGTATTCCCCGAAGGGTTAGGCAGAGGTGTAGCCAATGAACTTACACCTATAGTTCGCCGGTATGCCTTTAAGTCCCATGTAAAAGGAGCAAGCCTATTGCCAATTATCATAACCATCACATCAGCCGCAGGACGTCCACTGCTGGACATAGGCCTCCCCCATAGATTTCCAAAAGGACCAGTTTGATTTTCCATTAACCGGGTACAAATCCTCCGAGCTGCAACTGAAAACTTCACAGAAAAACCCTATATCACTGCTCGACCTGGGAATTGAACCCAAGACCTCTAGCGTAGCAGTCGCGCTTAGGACCACTAGGCTAACGAGGTAGGCAGCGGCGCGATGAGACAGCGTGATGTTATACATACAGGTATCCATTACTATTTATTCTTCATGAATCTAGTTATCATATACAAAAAGATTTTTACAATCCGACTGGCAGTTTTAGCGTATTTAAAGAAACAGACATAAAAATTTTTCAGCTTTTTTTCCCAGGTCGAGCAAAAAATGTTATTGGGGTTTTCTATGAAATTCTCAGTAGCAGCTCGGAGTTAGGATTTGTGCCCGGTTAATGGCAATAGGCTCGCCCCCTATTACATGGGACCTAAACATACCGGCGAACTGTGGGTGTACATTGTTACACCTCTGCCTAACCCTTCGGGGAATACAGGCGTGATGGTATGATGGTATTTCATTTGTACACAATTATAGACGGAAAGAAAAAAACATCGAAATACGGAGGCCATCATAGTTAAAGATTGTACGCAAACTTCGACTTGGCTGGGATTTTTTTAATCTTGTCTTGTCTTTTATGGCAATAGGCTCACCCCTTATTACATGGGACCTAAACATACCGGCGAACTGTCAAAGTCAAACGTCAAAACATTTATTTCAATTAGACCATTTACAGGCACTTCTGAATTGTCACGAAGTTACTCATACAAAAAGTTGAAGCTAGTTGCTCGGTCCAAAACGTGGGTCTCTATGGAGAAGAACGAGCAAGAAACTCCATGGACACTCTTTTCAAATTGGTTTGTACAAAATCTTGGTTACAATATTCTTGTTGCTTCTATATGTGAAAACAATGAAGTTGAATATAAAACAATAAAATAATAATGATAATAATAGTACTAAAGATGTAAGCTATGGCAGTTAAGAGAAGACCAATCCCAACTGACAGCGCCCGTTCACGAACATGACGCGGGTGTACATTGGTACACGTCTGCCTAACCCTTCGGGGAATACAGGCGTGATGGTATGTTATGGTTTGTTGTTTTATAAACCCCATGGTTGTTACACCATGAGATTATTACAAAAATTATTTAACCCCTTTTAGGATGTCGTAAAAGGCACAAGCAACACACGCGAGGCATCCAACCAAACGCGTGCAACGAAACCATACCGCGATTCAGCCGGACGGCACAACGCCATCTGTTGAACGGATGTGACAACTTTTGGATTTAAGTAAATCCAAAAGTCACACATCCGTCCGACACATCCGTCGAAACATTTACGATATTTTTCTTAAGTATTTTCTAGTAGTAGTAGAGCTCTGTGTGAAGCAGCTCGTCCGGGGAAGTACTACCACCATACCTATTTCTGCCGCAAAGCAGCTTGTAGTGTTCCGGTTTCTGCCGTGTCGACGGCGCGTTCGTGTTCCACGCGCGCCTCAAAGAGATGTCAGCAAAAGGAAGGGGCCACTGAGGGCCGATGCCTGCCGGGGCTGCGGGTTGTTCGCAAGAGATACCGCGCCCCCGGAACGCAAAGGGCACAAGAAGGAACATGGGTGGGTTTTAGTCAGTAAAAGTCTGACACTCCCTCCCGCCCCGCCCAGGGCGGGAGAAGTTATTTGATGATTTCCCACCCACCAAAAAAAAAAAAAAAAAGTGTTCCGGTTTGAAGGGTATGGGTGCCGGTGTAGTTACAGGCACATGACATCAACTTTGTCCCTGGGATGGCAACGCATCTGCAAGGTCTCTGGTATTGCCGATGTGTATAGGCAGCGGTGACCACTCAACATCAGGTGGGCCGTCGGCTTGTTTGCCATCCAATGACATTTCAAAAAATCGCCATAAAGAAATACCTCAACGGTTGAAAAAAAAAACAAATTAAAAAAATATATTTTTATTTATATTCTTTATAAAATAGGTACAATCTTGTCAATATAACTGCGTGCAATGGAAGAACTTGGCTTATTTACAATTTAATTACAACGTTGAATTGGGTAGTTGACACAACTCCTAAAAATAATACTTTATATTAGCCCTGAAAAGAGTAATTGAAGTCAGATTTTTAGTTGCTTTGAAATCAATAAATACTTTGTCAATTGACTTGGGTGATAAGTGACATCATAGCTTACTATTGTCAAACAAAATCTATTTGGACTCGCGTTTTGACAGCTCATAAAAAGTATGTCAATTGATTAGTTGTGTCATGTACCCAATTCTCTACTATTACTATTACTAATAACATCAATTTTTCTTTACGATATCTTCTGCCCGCTCCTTTCCCTGCGATCAAGTCAAGTATATCATAAAAAATATCTTATGATACTCGGCAATAATGTAATGTTATAGTACTGTGTATTTTTGAGACGGGTCACACAGATTTTGGCGATTTCTGTCATTTCTAGAACTCAAACCTTAAATGGTCCAATAATCTTTCAATTTCTACATGCAATAGGATCGCTAGGCATACAAATAATTTTATTTTAGCATTTCTTTCGTTAACTGTTCATTTTCTTTTCCAAAATCTGTGAATGCAGTTTAGAATACCTCAAAAAGTTATGAATGGTCTCCTAGGAACGTTTTCCTGTAACTATGACGGTTATGGTACCTGCCCTTAGTGACGCGTCTCAAAAATCCATACATTGGTGTGTATTTCAGATGTGTCAAAATATTATGTCTTGATTGACTAGAATTATATTATTTATGTAGATTAGATTGCTTTTGAGATTACACATGAAATATTAAAATTAGTTTTTGCAGGTCCACTGTTACCGCCATCTTCTAAACCAGTATTATTTTAATATTAACTTGCTTTGACCACTGTTGGATTTCCAACGCTCGGCTCAGCGTCGAGGGCTGGACTTCTAACAACTGAAGCCACAAAGTAATACTGAAATGGTACTGTTTAGGGAGATGCAGGTGGTATAGGCCTAGTTCTAATATTAACAGAAACGAATAACTCTTCTGTACGTCTGTATGTCACTCAATTCCTTCTAAACGGCTGGACAGATTTTTATAAAAACAACTAGCTGACTCGGCAAAAGTCGTTTTGTCTTATAATTCTTTTTTTGCGGTTTAAAAAATAGTTTACGACCGATTTTTTAGACCTACCGAATATACACAAAAAATTCATAAAAATCGGTCAAGCCGTTTCGGAGAAGTTTGGTTACAAATACTGCGACACGAGAATTTTATATATATAGATGGATTTTGTGACTGTCAGTGGATCTCTGGAAGATTTAAATTTACAATTGGACCCGGTAAGTGGCGCTGGAAGCCAGAGTTCAGGCAAGACATGTGTCAGGTCTGGTAGGTACTTTATTATACACTAGCTTCCACCCGCGGCATGGACCACGTCTAACTTATATTGTTCCACGGGATCCTTACATTTTGCGAGGAAAAAAGTAGTGTGTTGAAGGAGATTGGGGGGTTTGTAAGGAGAGTTCGACCTGTAACTTACACGAAAACTTGTAACATGTCGTCACAGTATATTCCATAAGGAACCCAATAATCATTTATTATATTTTCTCCACTTCACAAAGTTCTACAAGCGTGATAGTCACATTAAAAGAAACTAGAAAAAATACACTTTTTTTGGTATAAGTCTTAATGCTACAGGATTTCAGGCCGAAACCCCCAGTCTCCTTTCATCCAGATCCGTACAGCCGTTCTGGCGTAATTGAGACACAAACATACATTTAAGATTTGCATTTATAAAAGTATAGTAGGAATTTTAATATATTTATTTTAATCAGATCGGTGTACATAACTTAAAACTAAGATATTACTTAGATTAACTATATTGCTTATGTTTCCGGACTATGTCAGTTGTGACACTTCTTCTGATAAAGGTCTACCAGAATCTCATGGCTTAAAGAGAAATCAAAATTTGTAGTTTGTAATACCGGGGAAATTGAACTATACTATCTTGATATTTTGTAATAGTTTTGAAGTAAAACTACTTTGCGCACGGTTGACTTGGGGAGTAAGCTGGTGAATGCGAGACGAGAGCGTTACGGAAATGAGTGTGATCGGGCGAACGGAAGTTGAGAGGGAGATATAAGGTAGTGAAGATAGAAAGAGAGAGTTTCGTATATTACTGTAGCAGCAAGAGAGAGCGGTGCCCGCGCTCATTTTCTTTCTCTCTTCCTCAAGTGACACGACTGAAGATTTTTTTGTCTGCACTATTAACGAACATGAATATTTTATATTTATTTATTATTTACTAGCTTATGCCTGCGACTTCAGTTCCATGATCACCGGTTATCACGGGTATTAATCTTTTTTATACGGAACCCAAATTTTTTTTTTTTAATAAAAGTAACTTAAGTTACTACTTATAACATCAGCAATCTGTCAGTGAAAATAAAAAATAAGTATTTTTTTTTTAATGCGACAAGCTCGACACTCTATTCCCAACCACTGCTTCGTCCGTAAGCCAGAATCAACAGTGGAGACCGCCAGAAGAGCGCCGAGGCAATGAAGCTCGACGAGTCCCGGAGAAACGATATAACTGTCTTGGATCCCGAAACGAAATTAATCAGAAAAGATTAGCGGAGGAGTAGGAAAAAAACATATATTAAAAAAAAGAAGTTACAATTATTTAAAAAAGCAATAAACAAAAAGTATGTAAACGTCTCAATAGCGGTTATTGTGTCAAATTTTGATCAGACAATTCTATTGGAATATTTTTACTTTCTAAAATGGCATCAGATTCTGTTAGACCTATAATAACAAGAATGATTAATTACAGTGTCAATCTAAAATAAAAATACTTGTGAAGCAAAAATAACGGTTGTAAGAAGACACTCTTAATGAAACCGAAATTCGATAGATGACACCACTAATCAATTGACGTACTTTTTATGAGCTGTCAAACCGCGATTCTCCCATAGACTTTGTATGACAATACCAAACTATGACGTCACTTTTTTGACATCTCAATTCACTAACTATTCATTGGTTTCAAAGCAACTAATCGAATTTTATATTTATTTAAAAGTTCATCGGGTTTTCTGGGGTAAAATAAACTGATATTTTTGTGAAGTTGTGTCTTAGAATTATTGTCAATTGTTGAATGGTGTCATCTCCCCAACTGTGCAGGATAAGTTTATCAGTTATCAGTAGTGTAACAGTGTGCTCTGGTATCCGCTATGTGACGAGTCTAGTTACAATCTGTATATTTAAGCTTTTACTCATATGGGTTTATTTTGGCAGTAAAAAATGAGCACGGTTCTGTCAAAAGCAAGCAACCCACAATCTCTCATCTCTCTCACGCCTGTATTCCCCGAACTATTAGGCAGAGCTGCACCATTGTACACCCACAGTTCGCCGGTATGTTTAGGTCCCATGTAATAGGCTCCCCTATTGCCATTAACCGGGCACAAATCCTAACACCGAGCTGCTACTGATAATTTCATAGACAAACCCAATAACACTTTGCTCGACCTGGGAATCAAACGCAAGACCTCTAGCGTAGCAGTCGCGCTCAGGACCACTAGGCTAACGAGGCAGTTCTCTAATCTCTTAATTAATTACGTTATACTTAATTAATATGTACCACAGTGCTAACCAGAAATAACAATTTAACATACACTCCAAAATTATGCTTAGAATACATTTAAACATAATCTAGAGTTAAAAATAAATCATTGTTATTACTTACTTCGGAAAATGGACGAAATTTTTGTTTGGTCTCGTGTGTTTCGACAGAATTACAACTTAAATGGACATTTTTAGCACCAGAAGTGAAGATAAGGCACCACATTGGTAGTAATTAAATGTAAGTAAACCCCGACACAGGAAAAAAAACTCTAAAAATAATTATCTGCTGAGATCCGTACCGCAGCTGACAAAAAAGGTGATAACCTTAAAACGGCTGAACCGATTGTGATAAATCATATCTAAGAACCAACGCTAAGAAGCCTGCTTTCAATTAAAAAAACCGCATTGAAATCGGTTCACCCGTTTAAGAGCTACGGTCCCGCACACAGACACGTCAAACTTATAACACCCCTCTTTTTGAGTCGGGGGTGAAAAATAATCTTTTTACAGAAAATCTTACAAAATAATCAGGTATAAAACATTAAAATAACATAATAGGTATGTACTTAGTTGTAAACAAAATTATACATAAAAAAAAACAAAAAACTCAGTTGCCTACATTGGTGGTTACATTTACCTATTTAAAAAAAAAAAATGAATTGTAAATTTCTTTACCCGCGTCACCGACATGTTAATACAGTGGTGTCACCGAAATGCTAATGTCACAGCGTTACCGAAATGCTAATGCCACTGCGTAACCGACTTCCTAATGCGACGACGTTACCAACATGCTAATGCGACCGCGTCCCCGACATGCTAAAGTGACGTATTGCGTCGTCCTGGTGACACGCAGCGGCCTTTGTAGGTATGAATATGTACTTTAAAAACCAGACTAAAGTTATTGTCATTTACAAATTATGACATTTTCTGTGGCCAGTCCCAGTAACTGCCTATTTTTTTATTTTAGGCTGGTCCACTCACGACCGAATTTTTGACCGATTTTATGAATACTAATATCGCATCGCACACGTCCTTCAAAATGTCGGTCCTACGAATCTATGGATCTATTCAACGGTCCGATAATAGTTCCCATAAGAAGTTCGACGTGGGCGAAGTCCGCTAACGGTTGCTTCAAAATCAGTTCATAATAGCAAATGAGTGTTTTCCAGAAAGTTACAGATAGGAAAGTAAGTATTTAATTTGCTGAAAAAACGTTCCTATCTTACTCTGACATCGTTTCAGGTAAATAGATGAGGTAGACAGTTATATGTACCGGCTTATATGTTTCAGCCGCGAAGAGAAAGGCTTCAGAGGAAATGCTGTGAAGACTACCCGCACGTTTCTCCATGAAAACGCTCCGTATAAAAGTATTTATAATTAATTAATATCCGTTGCTTGTTGAGAATACATTGAAAACCTTAAATAAGACTTAAAAATAATAAATGGCTCATTTATTGATTACTTAACTAAAATATTTTTTTAGGAGATTCAGCTGAAGCCGCCTTTAGGTATAACAAATATGGCTGCCATTTTTTTAAATAAGCAGCTCTGTATAAAAAGCAGCACTCAAAAAATAGTTACGCACTGATTTAGGCCGTAAAAAGATAGCCTGACACTTTGTGGCCAACATTTGACACTTGGTGGCCATAAAAGATAATTTGACACTTTGTGGCCATAACATGATAGCTTGTCACTTTGTGGCTATAAACGATAACTTTACACTTTGTGGCCATAAAAAGATGGCTTGACACTTTGTGGCCATAATTTGACACTTGGTGGCCATAAAAAGATAATTTGACACTTTGTGGCCATAACATGATAGCTTGTCACTTTGTGGCTATAAACGATAACTTTACACTTTGTGGCCATAAAAAGATGGCTTGACACTTTGTGGCCATAATTTGACACTTGGTGGCCATAAAAAGATAATTTGACACTTTGTGGCCATAACATGATAGCTTGTCACTTTGTGGCTATAAACGATAACTTTACACTTTGTGGCCATAAAAAGATGGCTTGACACTTTGTGGCCATAATTTGACACTTGGTGGCCATAAAAAGATAATTTGACACTTTGTGGCCATAACATGATAGCTTGTCACTTTGTGGCTATAAACGATAACTTTACACTTTGTGGCCATAAAAAGATGGCTTGACACTTTGTGGCCATAATTTGACACTCTGTGGCCATAAAAATGTTACACTTTAGACGGTATCTTTCATCGCCACGTTGACCAATTGTCCGTCACTATTTAAGTGCACATCTAAGCCACTCTTCACTGTCTTCTCACCAGCCTGCTTGAACACGTCCGGCCACACGAACTTCTTATTGTTTCTCAACGGCAACGCTCGCTGCAGTCTCTCGGCGAACCGCGCATCATCCCACTTCAAAAACGTATTCATCTTCATATGAGCTTTCAATTCATCCGATAACTTCTCATGACTCATGACATCTTCAAGTAGAATCAAAATTATTCTGTTTTTACCTTCTTTTAAAGCTAAATTGTGTGCCGCTCGAAACTCCATATTAGCATAAGCAGAGTTTAGGAAGTTATTCGATAAAAGAATAATGGTTTTGCGAGATTTTTCAACCGATCTATTTATCTGGTCGGGGATGAAATCCCCTACAGACCAGTCACGGTAATGGACGCACGTTTTAAGACCAAATTCGTTCTCCAGCTTCGGCATCAACTTTTCTAAATGCATCCTGTCTTTATGCGCGTAGGATACGAACACATCGTATTCCTTGTCGTCTGGGTCCTCGACGAAGCAGCATGGGCAGAGGCCTTTAACGATGATAAAGGCTAAGATTTCGTGCGAATTCCTGTATACAATTGTGACTATGATTGCGACAATAAAGACCAGTAGCATGAAGGCACCGCTGGCGACCGCGGCCGCTCGCCAAGAGTTGCAGAGTGCCAAGGGATCCATTGAACTCAGGTCCTTGTCTCCACAACGGATGAAAGATAAATCCGCGACAATTTGACTAGCTTTCAGTGTCGCTAGGTCTTCAGAATTCCAACAGTCACATTTGAAAGGGTTATTTGCCAAATACAAAGTGGTATTGGATTCTAAAAACTTCATGGGGACCATAGTCAACTTATTGTTGGACAAGTCGATTGCTTTCACTGATTTTGACGGAGAGAAAGGTATGTCATGTAGACCTATGTTGGACAAATTAAGTAACTGCAGTTGTAAATTGTCAATATGCTTCGGTGCGGTTCTCAACCTTATAGATAAGGTCTTAGCTCTGAAATTTGCTGGATCAGGTATGGTTTCTGGGAGGCTGTAGCAATCGTACGCCAAATCGTTTTTCGCCGGTCTCTTCTCACAAGATGAACAAGTATTGAAGCAGTATTCTGGTCCTAAGTCGCAATTTAGATCGTCCGGTGAGACGCTTGTGAATAAATTTCCTTGTAGATGTGGTGGCGATGCGCACTTAGCACCATTCACGTCCAACGTAGGTTCAGAACTAAATGGTTTGAATCCCTTCATCCTCATTGCAAGTTGATAAAGTTGACAATCGCATACAAAAGGGTTTTCGTCGAGAAGAATGGAATTCTTAGAAGTTCTGTATAAAGGATCCCCCTTCGATACCACTGCGTCGTCTAAACGCAATGTGGAAATGTTATTACGTCTCAAGTCTACTATGATGTTGTCGCTCAGGAACTGGCAGTCGATCTCCTGGAAAAAGTCAGAAAATTATTAGTAATCTCTACATAGTATAAAACAAAGCCGCTTCCCGCCGTCTGTAGGCTTAGACCTTTTAAACTAAACAACGGATTTTGATGCGGTTTCGGAAATATGACAACTTCGCATTCTCTTAGATTTAAACTCAGTGGATTTAAATAATGAATGATGAACAGATGACATCTGCATCATCCCGCTACGTACAAAAGTAAAGATCGTCACACGGGAGACAATTTTTGATCTAAATTAATTATGATTGATGATGTCTTCGAAACTATGCATTTTTGGACCACATATTCTTAGACATTTTGTATTACTTATAGAATATCTATCTGCATTTTACAGAAGCTGCGTCCCCACAACCGCGGCGGGCGCGGGGGAAAATCGCTTCGTGAATTCTTAGCTTAAGCTCTGCGGATTGAGGGAGACGCTCTGGGCGCCGGTAGCCGCGAGACGACTTCCGGCCACCGTAGACGCGGTCCTGTGGACGGTGAGCAATAGGTCGTGTCGACGGCGCGTTCGTGCTCCACGCGCGCCTTAAAGATACGTCAGCAAATGGAGGGACCACTCAGGGCCGATGCCTGCCAAATACCGCGCCCCCGTAACACAAAGGGCACAAGAAGGAACATGGATGGGTCTTAGTTAGTAAACGTCTGACACTCCCTCCCGCCCCGCCCCGGGCGGGGGAAGTCATTTGAAGATTTCCCATCCTTAAAAAAAGCTTTGCGGATAAAAGGACCAAAGAAATATACTTACATCTAGCTCAGTAAAGTTATTTTCAGTAAGATTCAAGATCGTCAGCCTCGTCAGAACGTTTCTCCAGTCGGCGAACATTGTGTAGATCTCATTACCATTCAGATATAAGTTTTTTAACTCTACCAACGTGGAGAATGGAGAATATTCTTCAATGTTAATATATTCATCTGCGACCTGGTGCTTCGATTTGAACGTCAGTTTGTTCGATTTCAACGAAATGGTTTTCAGTCCTGCCGCCCCCTGGAAGGCCAGGGAACTGATGTGGCTCAGCTGATTGTGGTCAATGAATACGTCGTTCAGATTCCTAAGACCGGAAAATAAGAAGCTGAAAAGACAGGAGAAATTGTTAAAATCAATCATCATCAGCCTGCAGACATAGGCCTCCCCAATCACACGCAACTTAGCTCGACTCTCAACAACTCTTAGCAGAGTCAAAGTCAGAGCATTTGATTCAATTAGACCATTTACAGGCACTTTTGAATTGTCAAGAAGTTACATTTAAAAGTTGAAGCTAGTTGCTCGATCCAAAGCGTAGGTCCCTATGGAGACGAACGTGCAAGAAATTCCAAGGACACTCATCATCTGCTTAGCCTTTTTTCCCAACTATGTCGGGGTCAGCTGTGTCCAGTTGGACACAGCTGAGTACCAGTGTTTTACATGGAGCGACTGCCTATCTGACCTCCACAACACAGTTACTGGGCAACACGATACCTCTTGGTTAGACTGGTTGTCAGACTTCCTGGCTTCTGACTGTTCGTAACGACTGTCAAAGATCTACGAATGACAGCCGGGACCAACGGCTTTACGTCCTTTCCGAGACACGGGGGTGTCACACCACCAACTTCCAAAACCCGGGCTGCTACTGAGCAAATCCTAATGGAAAAACCCAATAACATTTTTTGCCCGACCTGGGAATCGAACCCGGGACCCCACAGTCATCAGTCGCGCTTGCGACCACGAGACCAACGGGGCAGTCAACACGGACACTCTTTCTAGTTAAATAAGTAAAAATACTCACTCATCCAGTACTTCCAAATAATTTCTGTTCAAGTTCAGAGATTTCAGTTGTTTCAAGGGCGCGAATACTCCAGAATTCAGCGTAGATATCTTATTACGACTCAAATCTAGAATTTCCAAATTTTTCAAGTCTTTAAAAATGTTCTGCGGAAGTGACGTAATGTTGTTACCAGACAGTTTCATCGTCAGTAACGCGTCACATCCGGTCAGGAGTTCTGAGGGCATGTTGCTACCGGAGTTCTCAATTATTAGTTTCTTCAGTGACGGTAGATTGGCGAAGGTATGCGTGTGGAGACGGAGAGGGACATCGTTGCTTTGAATTGTTATCTGGAAGACAAATACTGATTATAATTTGGTAGTAGCAGAGCTCTTTGTGAAGCAGCTCCTCCGGGAAAGTACTACCACCATACCTATTTCTGCCGCAAAGCAGCGTTGCTGTGTTCCGGTTTGAAGGGTATGGCTGCCGGTGTAGTTACAGGCACATGAGACGTTATTGAACTACCTCGTTGGCCCAGTGGTCCTAAGCGCGACTGCTACGCTAGAGGTATTGGATTCGATTCCCAGGTCGAGCAAAAAGTGTTGTTGGATTTTTCTATGAAATTCTCAGTAGGAACTCGGAGTTAGGATTTGTGCCCGGTTATTGGCAATAGGCTCGCCCCCTATTACATGGGACCTAAACATACCGGCGAACATTGGTGCACGTCTGCCTAATCCTTCGGGGAATACAGGCGTAATGGTATGTCAAAAAAAGTAATACTTACATTTTCAAGTTGTGTTAAGTTATAAAACAATCCAGCAGGCAATTCTTTGAGTTGGTTTTTGAACAACACGATCGATTGTAGGTTCGGCACGTGGGCCAGTGAGCCCGCCGCTATGTGGGATATGTGACTGGTGGTGAGGGCTAAACTTTGCAAGGAATCCAGACCTGAAAACATTTAGAAAACTCGTTTATTACTTGTCAAATGTAACGGTACACGTACTCAACTGCCTAGCGTTTTCCCAACTATGTCGGGGTCGGCTCCCACTCTAACCGGATGTACTTAATTATTATCATTATTTCTATTGTTTTTTTTATTATTATTCACTTTCATTGTCCTCTAGCGGCACTAGCAGGTAGAAGTTAGTACAAAACAAATATTTCAGGTAGCTTACCTCTTAATGAATTCACACCAATCTCGCTAATATTGTTCCCCCAAATGTTTAAATTTAACAAATTCGACAGTCCATTGAACGCGTCCTCCGGTATCCTACTGATCTGACCATCAGACAGTTCCAGAAATTTCAATTGCGTTGCATTTATGAAATCATTGCTTTCCACAGTAACACGCGTCCCCGTGATCCTCAGCGAGCGAAGACTTGGAAGTGAAGTGATTACTGATATGGGGATACTTGTATCTGGTCCTGAAATTGAGGAAAAAATCATCAACATTTTCTTTTTTTTAAATCGATGTTAAGTGGTCACCGCTGCCTTTTTTTTTAATGGGACAAGCCCGCCACACTATTCCCAACCACTGCAACTTCTGTAAGCCAGAATCAACAGTGGAGACCGCCTGAAGAGCGCCGAGACAATGAAGCTCGACGAGTCTCGGAGAAACGATATAACTGTCTTGGATCACGCAACGAAATTAATCAGAAAAGATAAGCGGAGGAGTAGGAAAAAAATATAGTTTCCACTTCCCTCCAAACAAGCAGGAGACAGAACAGAACTAGGCCAATAGGCACAAGGGGATGTTTACAACTGGAAGAAGCCCAGATTGCCAAGCACCACGGTCACCGCTGCCTATAGGCATCTGTAATACCAGAGGCCTTGCAAATGCGTTGCCATCCCAGAGACAAAGCTGAATTGTCTCATGTGCCTGTAATTACACAGGCACCCATACCCCTCAAACCGGAACACAGCAACGCTGCTTTGCGGCAGAAATAGGTATGGTGGTATTACTTCCCCGGACGAGCTCCTTCACAAAGAGCTCTACTGCTACTGCGAGTTATTTGTGACTAAATGCAACGGTGTTTAAGTTTTGGAAGATATTCGTGGGAACATCTTCACCAAAAATCTTGAACAAGCCGCTAAGTTTACAAAAGCTTTACGTGCTTTCCGACACACGGGGGTGTCACACCACCAACTTTCAAACTCCGGGCTGTTACTGAGAAGTTCCTAATGTAAAACCCAATAACACTTAGCCCGACCTGGGACTCGACCCCAGGACCAAACGGTCAACAGTCGCGCTCGCCGCCATAAGATCAACGGGGCAGACAATAAAATTATAACAGTTAAGAGTTCTTTACAACACGTCAATGTAGCCATTTGAAGTCTTATTTACAGCTTTTAGGTGGACATTTTTGTCGAACTGCCTCGTTAACCCAGTGGCCCTAAGAGCAACTGCTCCGCCAGAGGTCTTGGGTTCGATTCCCAGGTCGAGCAAAGTGTTATTACGTTTTTCTATCAAATTCTCAGTAGCAGCTCGTAGCTAGGATTTGTGCCCGGCTAATGCCAATAATCCCGCCCATTCAGGCGAACTGTGGATGTAAATGCTACACCTCTGCCTAACCCTTCGGGGAGTACAGGCGTAATGGTAACATACCACCGTGTGTTTTTGTCGTAGTCAGTTTTTTGTTTTTCATCCTAACCACTCACCTCTTACTATCATGAGCTCCTTCACGTCTCCCAGCCCCGCAACATGCTGCCCCTCCAGAGGCGCGACGCCGTCGTTCACAGACAGGAAGGACACTGAGGGAGTATTCAGGGCCTTGTTGAGACAAGGGAGTATGGCTGGCGAGCAACCCTTGGTAGCTATAGATGATAAAGGCAAGTCATTCCCGAAGTTGATGACAGGTAGGTCGGCGCATGTGAAGTTTGTCCCCTGAAATCATTACAAGTTCTTGTCATTGGTGGACAAAGAGAGGGTCATTGATGTAAGTGGTGAAATTGAGATGAGTCCCTTTTCGTTATTGGATGGTGAACAAGCAGACGGCCCACCTGATGTTAAGTGGTCACCGTTGTCTATACACATAGGCAATACCAGAGGCCTTTTACAGGCGTTGCCATCCCAGAGACAAAGTTGAAATGTGTCATGTGCCTGTAACTACACCGGCACCCATACCCTTCACACCGGAACACAGCAACGCTGCTTTGCGGCAGAAATAGGTATGGTGGTAGTACTTCCCCGGACGAGTACTTTCACAAAGAGCTCTACTACTGAGTACTGTTATTGAGACTGCCAGTTCACTTCATCGAAATTCAGATCTGAATTCTGCTGGAGAGGACTGAATGACCTCGTAAAAGTCACCTGATCAAGCCATAACACTTACCTCGCATTTAATAATGACATATTCATAATTGCGTGCGTTAAAGGTCACTTTGTCGGGACCCACGGTGCAGAAGTACTCCAGGTCATCGCCGGTCACACAGTCGCACTGCTCAGGACAGTCCAGCGCGGACGTGACTGCCAGACACACTGCTAGGATTAGTAGTCGCATCGTGTTATCTTGGGGCCGACATTACTGGAAAGAGAGAAAGAAATAGGTCTTTATTTGAAGTTGGATCCATCTTTGTTGCGAAATTTGTTTGGAAGAAATCACCGTGGCCCTGGAACGCAAAGGGCACAAGAAGGAACATGGATGGGTTTTTTCAGTAAGAGTCTGACACTCCCTCCCGCTCTGCTTCTGGGCAGAACGTCCCTCCCGTTCCCGTGGCGAAAGAAGTCATTTAATGATTTCCCATCCTTAAAAAATAATAACATCCTCACGTAAGAATTTCGGTCAAGGCAAAATACATTGTCAGTAAAAATTCCGTCACATTATATACTTCTTAAGATACACAGCTTGCAAAGTGGCTTAAAACCAACTTGTTGACCTTGACAAAGAAGATATTGTATAAAGGTCGCTCTAGATACATTAAATTGTAGAAAATTTTATTTACGTATTAATGAAAGAAAGAATTGAAAGGCCACGGAGACTCTTTCCTACAAATTCCGCAACCCTGGCATATTATAAACTATCTACCTACCTTTCAGCTTTAAAAGTCAAGTAGTTTTCGAGATTTGGTGTCTAATCAGTGACTACATCGTTTATAGATGGATACTAGCTTCTGTCCGCGACTACGTTTGCATTAAATTTGATAAGCTATCCTACGAGAATCGTATATTTTTCCGTGATGAAAAGTATCCTATGTGTTATTCCACATTACAATCTTTCTCAGTGCCAAATTTCATTCAGATCCGTTCAGCCGTTTAGGCGTGAAAGAGTAACAGACATCCATCCATCCATAGTCACAAACTTTCGGCCTTTGCCCCATGGGAGTAGGCAGAAACCACAGAACGCCACCTGCTACGACCCTTACATACTCCTTTCGCCTCGTCCACGTTCATACATCTGTTCATACAAGCACGCCGGTTACGAGTACTGCGTACCCGACCTTTCTGAAGAACCTCACCAATAAGGTCAGGGTAGATCTTTCTAGGGCGTCCCCTCCCGGCGTTGCCACTCACATCTGTCATATAAATCCCTTTTGTTAGTCGCCGTAGATAGACGTCGTTAGTGGGAAATGTTTATAGGTACATCAACAATTTCAAAAGTTAAATTTTACATTTTAAAGTGAATCAAAGGAAGTATGTAAAGATCGTAGCAGGTGGCGTTCTGTGGTTTCTGCCTACCCCCATGGGAAAAAGGCGTGAGTTTATGTATGTATGTAAAGTGAATCAAAGTAATTTATCGCTCTCGGGCGCTCTAAGCCCAGATAAACAATATATTTTTAGCAGCTTCATAAATTTTTATAGGCGCCTCAAGAATAAGGGATTTACTCGCATCTGACAGTGGCTTCGTTGGTGTGGTTATTTTCACCGTCGTTAAAATACGTCTTCGGTGACTGCCACGCTCCTGTGTATCGTAGCGTGATGTTATATAACTTATACTATTCCTCATAAATCTGGCTATCAAATACACGAATAATTTTGCTGGTAGTTCCAGAGATAAGAGCATTTACAGAGTTTGAATGTTTTTTTTAAATTTAAGATGGGTAAGCTCTTGACTCTAGTCTAGGTCAGAGGTGACAGAGAAAAAGTCGACGATGGAGTGAGCTTACCCAGAAGAAGCCTGTTCACTCTCATTTTGAAGAGATTAGGGTTGAATGCGTTCGGGAATACAGACGCAGGTAGAGAGTTCCACTCCTTTGCAGAGCGCATTATAAAAGTTGTTTAGTAAGACTTAATGCGAATTGATGGAATGGCAACAAGGTGGTGGGGTATCATCGTGGTGCAAGGATTGGTCAGCTAGACTCTTCGTTATAAAGCGCTAGCTGTCCCATATGCTGGAGTGTCTCAATTGTCCGTTCACCTGCACCCTAGAGATTTCAACAGCGCCCCTGACGCGGCAATAAATGTCGTCGCCTACTGGCCCAAGTTCATCAGTTATGGATGTATCATCGATACGAAGAGAAGAAGACATACATACCATCACGCCTGTATTCCCCGAAGGGATAGGCAGAGATATACAAATGTACATTACCCACAGTCTGCCGGTATGTTTAGGTCCCATGTAATAGGGGGCGAGCCTATTCCCATTAACCGGTCACAAATCCTAACTCCGAGCTAATACTGAATTGAGAACCCAAGACCTCTAGCGTAGCAGTCGCGCTTAGGACCACTAGGCTAACGAGGCAGCTCTATTACAACTAAAACCTCTTGAGCTGTATTATGCTAGTATGTATAATTTCGTCATCGACTTCCTCTTATTTGAGAGGATACAACACCTTGTTATCAGTGATAACGTTATGTGTATCTAATTCGTCATGCGAATATATCAAGGTGGTTCTCGTCGTAGGCTGTCCGCACACGTCAGGTAATCGGTGCTCAGTTTTTTGTCGGTGAGAATGGAACATAATACGAATTCTAAGGTGCTTTGCAGCCAACGGGGTGAATCGGGCCGGTCAATTTGACCGCGAACGATAGCGCAAGGGAATACTGCCAACTACCAACGCACACAGTAGGCAAGAAGACCGCGCACTTCATTGCTTCGCTGTCCAAAAGACTGCCCCGTCCTGTCGTCTGCAAAGCACCTTATACCAACACACACGTCCTACAAAAACTAGGTCCCACGATACTATGGATCTATTGAACAGTCCGATAATCGGCCCTAAAAAAAGTTTTCCTTTGCCTCGTTAGCCTAGTGGTCCTAAGCGCGACTGCGACGCTAGAGGTCTTGGGTTTGATTCCCAGGTCGAGCAAAAAGTGTTATTGGTTTTTTCTATGAAATTCTCAGTAGCAGCTCGGAGTTAGGATTTGTGCCCGGTTAATGGCAATAGGCTCGCCCCCTATTACATGAGACATAAACATCTATGTTTATGTCTCATGTAATAGGTGTACATTGGTACACCTCCGGCTAACCCTTTGGCGAATACAGGCGTGATGATATGTTATGTAAAAAGTTTTCCGGGATAGAAACTTACTGAAGTGCTTTTCCAGATTAATTCTATCTCTGTCCCTTCCATCCAGGTCCGTCCAGCCGCTCTGGCGAGACTGAGTAACAAACATCCATCCATCAAAACTTTCGCATTTATATTAGTTGTAAAATTTGTTTGTTTGTTTGTCACGACAACAGCATTGAACCGATTTTGAAGAAATTCAGTATTGACCAAGTTTAAACTCCAAAAAAGACACCCGCGGCAACTAGTGTTGCCAGGTGTCCCGATTTGTACCTGATCGGGAAGCTTAATGTCCCGATTACCTAATCAAAAAATCAAAAAAAAAAAATTAAAAAAATAAAGTTTGTAAAATCAAAGAATTAGTGAAGGCGGAAGGCAAAATGGCACAACATTTTTAAAAACAATCAACATTTAGTAAATGTTTTAAAAGTAGTACTTGTGTCCCGACCTGCAACCCTAAATTCCGATTTCTTTGTCCTCATGTACCGATTTACAGCAAATCGGACCTGGCAACACTAGCGACATCTGACATTTACACAGACGAAACCGCGCACAAAAGCGGCTATTTCAACAAGGCAAAGGCTTACAAGCTCGTTAAATTTAAGGGGGCAACTATGCTGGTGATTCTCGACACGATACTAAAATAAAATAAATTGGATTTTTTCATTGGTCGTTCTAACTGGAACTAGCCATCTTGCGGCTGGGTGTAGACAGGCGGGGCGTTGAACCCGCACACACACAGTGATATAGTCGCGCGACTCTGACTACTGCATACACAACAGGGCAATTCTGTTCTTTGAAAGAGGCGTATTCTGAAATACTGTCTAACATAAACAACTAAAAAAAACAAGTATTTATCAAATTTTATATTTGATTCCGATATTTTGATAACCGTAAATTTTTCCGGGATATAAGTATCCTATGTGTTATCCCACACTACAATCTATCTCCAGATCTGTCATCCACCAGATTTCATCCAGATCCGTTCAGCCGTTTAAGCGTGAAAGAGTAGCAATCCACACATCTGTCCATCCTCACAAACTCTCGCATTTATACATACTATCACGCCTGTATTCCCCAAAGGGTTAGGCAGAGGTGTACCAATGTACTCCCACAGTTCGCTGATATATTTAGGTCCCATGTAATAGGGGGCGAGCCAATTGCCATTAACTGGGCACAAATCCTAACTCCGAGCTGCTACTGAGAATTTCATAGAAAAACCCAATAACACTTTTTGCTCGAGCTGGGAATCGCAGCCAAGACCTCTAGTGTAGCAGTAGCGCTCGCTGAGCCATTACGCTAAGTGTGCCGACAATTCCAGGCATGATGTTCCATTCACCACTTATCTACGCACATGTGGTGTACATGCTGCTGGTGCCATATTTCAACGATAAAACCGTGCTATTATCGTATTTATTGTGTCACGGTTCGCGTGTTCAGCTAAGTATTGGCCAAACGTTGGCGCCAGGGGGCGTTCTGGGTGTAAACAAATGTTGGGCCAATCTTTGTTTGTAAACTAAAGTATTAGAACGAGTTTTTAGACTGTATGCATAGATGCAATATGAATCGTTACCTAAATTGGTTATTATACAATCTTGTCAAATTTCAGAAGGTTGTCGTAAAAGTCATAATTAAATCAAATTACTACATATGGTCAATCCTACTATCTTTCCTTACAATCTACACTAACATTATGAAGGGGAAAGATTTGTTATTATGTTTGTAACGAATAGGCTCCGAAACTACTGAGCCGATTTTAACAATTTTTCACCAATAGATAGCTACATTATTCCTGAGTAACATAGGCTATATAACATCACGCTACGACACACGGGAGCGGAACAGTAACTAAAAACGTAACTTAACGCGGGTGAAATAAGCCACGCGGACGAAGTCGCGGGCATGTCGCTAGTATATTATAAATGCAAAACTTTATGAGTATGGATGGATGGATGTTTGTCACTCTTTCACGCTTAATCGGTTGAACGGATCTGAATTAAATTTGCCACTGAGGATTCTTTTTATCCCGGGAAAATGTGCGGTTCCCGTGAGATAATATATCAATTTGACGCAGACGAAGTGGCGAGCAGAAGCTAGTTAATTATAATAATAATACGTTGTTAGTGATAACTACAGAACACTCAACATTAAATTGATAATTAAACTCATTATTATTTTAATTAATCACTGTAATATTTTTCTAAAACTGCCTCGTTTGCCTAGTGGTTCTAAGCGCGACTGCTACGCTAGAGGTCTTGAGTTCGATTTCCAGGTCGAGCAAAGTGTTATTGGGTTTTTCTATGAAATTCTCAGTAGCAGCTCGGAGTTAGGATTTGTGCCCAATTAATAGCAATAGGCTCGCCCCCTATTACATGGGACCTAAACATACCGGCGAACTGTGAGTGTACATTAGTACAACTCTGCCTAACCCTTCGGTTAATACAGGCGTGATGGTAAGTTATGTGTTAACCACTGAAATATTAAACTCACTTACTTTTTTAAAACACTCAGAAAATTAAAAATCCACTTTAACAGAACTATAATGGTACTTATTTTACACTGAACTTGTTATAAATCACAGATTAGTAAATAAATGGGGCACGCCGCACGACAGACGCGTGTGCTCCCGACAGCGGTCACACTGCGTATGAGCGATAAATGCGCAGGCGCATCAACATACAACGTAGACGTGTGATATTATAATTTAATGTTGGACATTCCAGCTTCTTAACCTCTCTCGTCATTAGTATATGGTAGTTACCCAAAACATTTAGGTGAATTCAAAAAAAATCTAACACTAGAGCTCTTTATGAAGCAGCTCGTCCGGGAAAGTACTACCACCATACCTATTTCTGCCGCAAAGCAGCTTGTAGTGTTCCGGTTTGAAGGGTATAGGTGACGGTGTAGTTACAGGCACATGAGACGTTTCAACTTTGTCTCTGGGATGGCAACACATTTACAAGGTCTCTGGTATTGCAGATGTGTATAGGCAGCGGTGACCACTTAACATCGGGCGGCCCGTTGTCTTGTTTGCCATCCAATGATATTTCAAAAATTGTGATAAATGGTGGATTTCTGAGGTAACAAACATAACAAAAAAAAATACAACGGAATTGATAACGTCCCCATTTTATGAAGTCAGTTAAAAATACGAAACTAAGAAATAATGATCTCTCAAGTCTGTGTTATATTTGTGAGATATTTTATGATGCAAACATAATAATTATGATACCGCTATGTAGTGTCTTGCCGAAATAGGATTTTTAGCCGAAACCAATACCGAATCTTCATAAAAAAACGTTTTCGCCAATTATTCCCCGACAATAATCACCGTAAAAGATCTAATCTGGAAGGATGGAACGCATTAGACCAAAAGAGTTATGAATATAAATGTGGATGAGTGGAGAGGAAGAGGGAGGCCAAAGACAAGATGAATGGATTGTGTCAAGAATGATATAGTAAGGGAAGGGAGTCGCCGAGTCGGTGGTAGCATGACGGTTGACAGGACAGCATGGAAGAAGAAAACGTGTTGCGCCGACCCCAAGTAACATGGGATGAGGGCAGGGAGATGATGATGAGTGTTGTAAAAATCAGCAATAATCGGCAGAAATACTCCTTAATTTTTAACCGACTTCAAAAAGAAATCAATTCGTCTGTATGTTTTTTTTTTAGTTCGGGATGGGAAATCATCAAATGACTCCTCCCCTGAGCTCGTTGACTTCCAAAGCTAAAGTTATTTTTGAAGGAGTTATTTTTGTAAAAATGTTTTTTCTACGTTTTGATTCTGCGGATTTGTCCTGTAGGTCGTAGCGTGATATTATTGATTTACGCGTATACTATTCCTCGTGAAACTGGCTATCATAATGCACAAACATTTTTTTCCAATCCGACTAATAGTTCCAGAGATTAGCGCGTATAAACAAACAAACAAAACCCTATTCAGCTTATCCCTATTCAGCTCGCGACTTCGCTCGCGTTACTTAACGTCTTCGGCTACTGCTCCGCTCCTGTGTATCGTAGCGTGACCTTATATAGGCTATGTAGTTCAGGAATAATGTAGCTACCTATTGGTGGATAAATGGTTAAAATCGGTTCAGTAGTTTCGGAGCTTATTCGGTACAAATACACAAACAAAAAATATTTATTTTCTCAAAAGATTTACACAATCACTTACAAAGAAAATATAATAATAGATATATAAGTTACAATAATCGTTTGTTTATTAAGGCCCATGATACAGTGATTATTTTACGGCGTTTAAAGAAATTAAGTATCAAATTCTTACTATTATTGTGTTCGCAAACTTAATATTTTTAACTTGTTACGATATAATATTCAACACATATCATCACGCCTGTAATCCCCGAAGGGTTAGGCAGAGGTATACCAATGTACACCCACAGTTCGCCGGTATGTTTAGGTCCCAGGTAATAGGGGGCAAGCCTATTGCCATTAACCGGGCACAAATCCTACCTCCGAGCTACTACTGAGAATTTCACAGAAAAACTTAATTACACTTTGCTCGACCTGGGAATCAAAGCCAAGGCCTCTAGCGTAGCAGTTGCGTTTAGGACCACTAGGCTAACGAGGCAGTTGTACACTATATTATCTCCTGCGTAGCTGTCTAGTCTCCATTGAGGGTGGCCGTGGCCGGAATTCGTTCGGGAGAGTATCGTCATTACATTTACAAAACAAATCGTAATAAAAAATGTTCGGTGGGGAAAACCGAGAGTCATCGATAATGAAATAACTGGAAACGAAGCGATAACTTGGAACAGTATGTAATAGTAGTGTCAAATTAACTTTTATTATATAACTAGTTTCTGCGAGCAGACGCTAGTATTAAAATATTTCGCGAGACGACTCCCGGCCACCGTAGATACGGGCCTGTGGACGGTGAGCAATGGGTAGCTCACCGTCCTTACGTTTAACGAAACGACAGGCCGTGTCGGCGGCGCGTTTGTGTTCCACGCGCGCCACAAAGAGATGTCAGCATATGGAAGGGGCCACTGAGGGCCGATGCCTGCCGGGGCTGCGGGTTGTTCGTAAGAGATACCGCGCCCCCGGAACGCAAAGGGCACAAGAAGGAACATGGGTTTAGTCAGTAAAAGTCTGACACTCCCTCCCGCCCCGCCCAGGGCGGGAGAAGTTATTTGATGATTTCCCAACCCCCCAAAAAAATAAAAAAGGTATTACTATATTTATGGATAGCTTGGATCACAGTTCGCGGTTTGTTAATATGAGGCCTTTGCCCTGTCAACAACGATAAATAAGTATACAATTCTTTGGAAAAACCGATTTGTTACCAAAAAAAATTATATTCACAATATCTTATATCGGTTAATTATTTATTTGCGGTCAAAGAATTCCCAGCTTTATAAATAACTGTTTAAAACACTTTTTCCGTTGTTTATATCTAATTAGCTTTTGCCCGTCAGTTCGTCTGTGATAAAGTTGTTATCATGCTTCCATATTTATTTATTTGAACTTTGTGTAACAAAAAGTACAAGGGCAGACTTAATGCCTAGTACTACATACGTTACCCCTACACCCTAACTACCCTTCCCCCTTCATAGTTTTTAGGGTTTCGTTCCCAAAGTGTAAAACGTCGTCTGTCACCACGCTGTATCTCATGAACCGAGATAGTTAGACAGTTGAAATGTTCACAGATGATGTATTTCTGTTGCCGCTATAACAACAAATACTAAAAAACAGAATAAAATCGATATTTAAGGGGGCTCCCATACAACAGCCATGATTGATTTTTGCTCGTTTTTTTAGGTAATTGTACGGAACCCTTCGTACGTAAAAGTATATCTTTTCAAATAAAAACATAATTTTCCAAATCGGTTAATAAATAAAAGTTTTAAAATAACAAAGAAAAAAAACCAACAAATTGAGAACGTCCTCCAAATAAGCGAGGTTCTTCAGTAAGGTCGGGAGCGCAGTACTCGTAGCCGGCGTGCTTATATGACCAGGTGTATGAACGTGGGCGAGGCGAGAGGAGTATGTAAGGATCGCAGCAGGTGGCGTTCTGTGGTTTCTGCCGTGCCATGTTATGTATGATAAAAAATGGACAGCACCACCTCTTTCCTATGAAATGGTGGCCAAGCTTGGTAATTACACAATCAATCAAGTGATCAAGCGGTCTGTTTCGAACCCACAAGATCCGTAATTACACAACTACTGTCCGGATAAACCCTGCGGTTGTAACTTTACAGATTTGTACATATTTCTCTAATATTAGCACATTTATGCACCTACTTCTTGTTTTGTTGATTGAGAAATACGTCTTAGGGGCGGCGCATACTTGGACACTTTTTGTTGACGACACGGGACACAACGGTGGACACAGTGCCTACACGAAAATGGAAAACTTCAGTCGTGTCACTTGTGGAAGAGAGAAAGAAAATGAGCGCGCGCACTGCTCTCTCTTCCTCCTACAGTAATGTGCGAAACGTAACTCTCTCTCTTTCTATCTTCACAAACTTATATCTCACTCTCAACTTCCGTTCGCCCGATCACACTCATTTACGTAACGCTCTCGTCACGCATTCGATTCCCAGGTCGCAAAATCTATTTCCGTCCGTTAAAATAACGAATGGTAACTAAAACCACTCGTAATGTATGTGGAGGTATGAGGAACAGGATGTAAAGTCTCTCATCCTCCAATGTAAAGGGAGCAGACGGTTGTTGTCGGGATTTTGTATACATGCTAACTACCTCGTTAGCCTAGTGGTCCTAAGCGCGACTGCTACGCTAGAGGTCTTGGGTTCGATTTCCAGGTCGAACAAAAAGCGTTATTGGGTTTTCTATGAAATTCTCAGTAGCAGCTCGGAGTTAGGATTTGTGCCCGGTTAATGGCAATAGGCTCGCCCCCTATTACATGGAACCTAAACATACCGGCGAACTGTGGGTGTACATTGTTACACCTCTGCCTAACCCTTCGGGGAATACAGGCGTGATGGTATGATGGTATGGCTAACGTCGCGGAGAACTGTGATATCGCGATCTAGGCAACGTCAGTTTGTCGTGGTAGTTCGCATGCTGAGCGATAGATGTCGCTACATGGATGTAGGAACCGAAACCACACTACGCCTCACATTATAATGACTGGATTTATAACGAACTTGTATGAATAGCATTTTAATTGATTTACCCATTAATTAGTAACGATTAACTTGACTATGTGGAAATGTCAAGACTTCGTGACGTTTTAATAGAATGGCGTGACGTGAACGGATTTATTTTTAATCTCTGGAACTACCAGTCGAAATGGAAAAATCTGTTTGCGTTGTGAAGCCCGTTTATCGAGGAAGGTTATAAGCTACACAACATCACGCTACTTCCTACAGGAACGGATCAGTATTATTAAGTCGTAACTTAACGCTAGCGACACCGCGGGGTACCTATAGTTAGTTAGGTTATGTAAGGGTATAGTTGCCGTCACGAGTCGTGAGCATAAACATCAGGCGATTTTTTTTGTATTTTTTAGCCTGTCAGTCGGCGCCCCAAAAACCCAGATAGGAAACCACAAACTCGAATATTAACTTGACGTTAGTGTCACGACTCGTGGCGGCTACTATGAGTACTATAAATATTTTAATTCAAAGAAGTGGTAACGAGCAGATGGCATGCCTACGTGTTAGTCATCGATATGAACGGAGATAGGAATTGTGTGAAAACATGATTCGTTACATTAACAAAGCTACTCTTATGTGTGCTTACAGAATATCAATCAATCAATTATTTATTTTGTAAAACATAAATGTGGTAACAGGTAGAAATTTGTCAAAATCTATGCTAATATTATAAAGCTGAAGAGTTTGTTTGTTTGAACGCGCTAATTTCAGGAACTACTGGTTAGAATTGCAAAATAAATTTTGTGTTGGATAGTTCATTTATCGAGGAAGGCTTTAGGCTTTATAACATCACGCTACGATACACGGGAGAGGAGCAGTACCTAACCAAAGACTTAACTTTTTTACACCCACAATTCGCCGGTATGTTTAGGTTCCATGTAATAGGGGGCGAGCCTATTGCCATTAACCGGGCACAAATCCTAACTCCGAGCTGCTACTGAGAATTTCATAGAAAAACCCAACAACACTTCCTCGACCTGGGAATCGAATCCAACACCTCTAGCGCTTAGGACCACTAGGCTAACGAGGTAGTTTAGATAGATAATTATTATATGTATAATATTAAAATATATAATATAAATAATGTCGTGTTGGCCCAGTGGTTAAGGCGCCCGCCTTTTACTCGTGAGAGTGTACGTTGGCAACCGGGCACTGAGATTTCTAGAAGTCTACGTTTCCTCATGTTTTCCTTGACCGATGTCAGTGATGTCCAAAAGAAACTTAGAAAGTAATAAATTGAATAAATCACATTGCTTGACCGGCATCGAACCCACAACCTCATGCATAAAAGGTGGGCGTCTTAACCACTTACCTATCACGATCATACAACCATTAGGCACTGGGCAGCAATTTGCAAAATACAACTAAGAGCCAATGAAATGGACGTGTAAAAAGTTGTTTAAGGAAATGGAAAACCCAAATTATATATTCAATAAAAAGGTCAACACACGTGAAGGTACGTGTTAGGTGACCTCCGGGGATTTTGATTATACTGTGAAAATGTATCGTGACCGTTGTCCAGTAGAAATTACACAACACTTCGTGGAAGCAATCTATCTGCCTAACCTTTTCTCAACTACGTCGGGGTCGGCTACCGGTCTAACCGGCTGCAGCTGAATACCAGTGTTTTACATGGAGCGGCTGCCTATCTGACCTCCACAACCCAGTTACTGGGCAACACGATACCTCTTAGTAAGACTGGTTGTCAGACTTCCCGGCTTCTGACTATCCGTAACGACAGTCATAGATGTACGAATGACAGCCGGGACCAACGGCTTTACGTGTCACACCACTAACTTGCAAACTCCAGGCTGCTACTGAGTAATTCCTAGTAGAAAAACCCAATAACAGTCAAAGTCAAAGCATTCCTTTCAATTAGACCATTTACAGGCACTTTTGAATTGTCAAGAAGTTACATTTAAAAGTTGAAGCTAGTTGCTCGTTCCAAAGCGTAGGTCTCTATGGAGAAGATCGAGCAAGAAACTCCATTTTATGCCACACAGTTTTTGCCCGACCTGGGAATCAAACCTAGGAGACGCTCAACAGCCTCGCTTGCAAGCACGAGACCAACGGGGCAATTAGAAAAGGGCGTATCGACATCAAGTACAACCCTACCTACCGCCTGACGCAGGTCCTCACCGGACACGGGTGTTTCGGGAGGTTCCTGCACCTCATCGGGCGGGAGGAAACGACCTGGTGTCACCATTGTGTGGATCGCCCCGAGGATACGGTGGAGCACACCGTGGCGGTGTGCCCCGTTTGGGCGGAGCATCGCCGAGTCCTCGTGGCGGCCATCGGCGGCGGCGAACTCTCGCGTCCGGCCCTGGTGCAAGCCATGGTCCGGGGCGAGAGGGAATGGGATGCAGTCGCCTCCTTCTGTGAGGCAGTAATGCTAGAGAAGGAGGCGGCGGGACGGCTGAGACAAAGGTTCTCACGTCCCAGCCGCCGCGGTAGACGCTCCGGACGTCGGGAGCCACGAGACGACTCTCGGCCACCGTAGATACGGGCCTGTGGACGGTGAGCAATGGGTAGCTAGCTCACTGTCCTTACGTTTCAATAACGACAGGCCGTGTCGACGGCGCGTTCGTGTTCCACGCGCGCCTCAAAGAGATGTCAGCATAGAAAAGAGGCCACTGAGGGCCGATGCCTGCCGGGGCTGCGGGTTGTTCGTAAGAGATACCGCGCCTCCGGAACGCAAAGGGCACAAGAAGTAACATGGGTGGGTTTTAGTCAGTAAAAGTCTGACACTCCCTCCCGCCCCGCCCAAGGCGGGAGAAGTTATTTGATGATTTCCCACCCCACAAAAAAAAAATACATCAAGTACAAGTCTCGCGATTATGATTTTATTTAATACGCCACGCAATGAGTATCACCTATTGATATAAATAAAGCGTTTAAAATAAAATATGTTTATTATGTGCGAAACGGGTATTTCCAGATTTATAATCCGATCTGCAATAATAATATGTCCACGCTCGCGTAAGGCTACTGCCCGCGATTTTGTTCGCGTGTGCGTTGGAATAGCGCTAATCTCTGGAACTGTCAGTAGGATTGGAAAAAATCTGTAAATGACAGCCAGATTTATGAGGAATAGGCTATAGAAGATTACGTTACGACACATGGGAGCAGAGCAGTTAGCAAAGACGTAACTTAACTCGGGTGATCTTTTTTTTGAATGTCAATGGATAGCAAAGTCCGACGCGACGGTCCACCTGATGTTAAGTTGTCACCGCTGCCTATACACATCTGTAATACCAGAGGGCTTGATAATGCGTTGCCATCCCAGAGACAAAGTCGAGATGTCTTATGTGCCTGTATACACCACGCAGATGAAGTCGTGGGCAGAATATAGTAATAATATCAGAACGGTAAACCTCGTGGCCGAGAAAGATAAGCAAATGAATTATCAACCCTTATGTTAGAGTTTGGTCAATGCGACAACCACCACAATATAAAATCAGCCGGGGCCTTATTTTATTTCATTATTAACACCCGACGCAAAAACGACGGGGTGTTATAAGTTTGACGTGTTTGTCTGTGTGTGTGTGTGTCTGTCTGTGGCATCGTAGCTCCAACCGCATGAACCGATTTTGATTTCGTTTGTCTGTTTGAAAGGTGAATGAGTCGGGAGTGTTCTTAGCTATGTTTGATGGAAATCGGTTCAGCGGTTTCAAAGTTATCAGCTCTTTTGTTAGCTGCGACAGGAATTTGTATTTTTCTGTCGGGAGTTACTTGAAATTTTTAATTTTATAATATTTAGTGATAGTGAAGACGATTTAGAGTGGAGAGGGGGTCGACCATGTGTTCATTTTTCGTACAAGAGGGTGGGAGTTCTTACGTAAGATCACAAAAAAGCGCGAAGTTAAAAAAAAACAAAAATTCCTAAATATGTTTAGTTTGAAAAATAAACAAAGTCAAAGTCAAAGCATTTATTTCAATTAGACCATTTACAGGCACTTTTGAATTGTCAAGAAGTTACAGTTTAAAGTTGAAACTAGTTGCTCGTTCCAAAGCGTAGGTCTCTATGGAGAAGAACGAGCAAGAAACTCCACGGACACTCCTTTCCTTCAATTTGGTTTTTACAAAAATCTTGGTTACAATACTCTTGTTGCTTCTGTATGTGAAAACAAAGAAGGTGAATATAAAACAATAAAAAAAAAAAAATTATAATAACCATGGCAGATAAGAGATGACCAATCCCAACTGACAGCGCCCGTTCACGAACATGACGCGTGCATCAGCACTATTTAGCTCAACCATCTTCAACCATCTTGAAGGGAGCCGAACGATCCAACGCACGCGCCACCGTCAGCGAGACATGTATGTGAGCATGACAAAGCTCTCAGCCGCCATGCTAATGATGTCCAACACATAGTAACTTAAAAAAGATTCCTAAGAATGTTTACTTTGAAAAATGAACATTACAATATACCAAACGAGTATTTATTTCTTCTTTAGATTCCTACGTAATAAATATTAAACAGCGAGGATGGGGCTCGGCCTATTCTTTTTAACCGACTTCAAAAACAAGGAGGTTGTCAATTCGTCTGTATGTTTTTTTTTTACGTTTGTTTATTTATTTATTTATATATTCATGGAAGACTTACAGCTAAACTAAACAGAATATAAAATAGTAGGTGAAACCGACAGCCAATTACATGTCTTCACTTATAAAAACAGACTGGCAGAGATGGTGCGAACAACACACGCACTGCTCACACAAGAAATAAAAGTGGAACAACATCCAAACTTAAGCTAAGAACACCATAACTAATATATGTATCAGAACATAAAGCTACCGATACGCTGTTACACGATATCTCCGCTAATTATGAATAGATTTGGAAGATTCTTTTTTGTTTGATAGGTCATACTTCAGAGGTGGTCCCATATAATTTTATCGAAATTGGCTGAGGAGTTTAGTAAAAAAAAAAATTTTGAAAAAAGTATGTCATCCAAGTAAACGAATTTGCGTATTTTGTTTTTTTGTGACTTTTAAGTGGTGTCTTGTTAATTTTCGTAGTGTAACTGTTCCTTCATGGATTTGGATGACAGGAAGTTGATACTAAAAAGCGAAAAATAAAACGTTATGACGAAGAAGACAACCTCCTTCTGAACCTAAAAAGTAAAAAATAACTTGAGCTAAACAAAAGCTTTTGAAGTCTGTGACAATACAAATCACCAAACAGAACCAAAGCCGTCGACTTCCAAAGCTTTTTTTTTAGTTCGGGATGGGAAATCATCAAATGACTTCTCCCCTGCGCTCGTTGACTTCCAAAGCTAAAGTTATTTCTTCCTATACAGCGTGTTACTTAAAGGGTACATAATACATAGCAAAGGCACGGATTCTTCTGTCGTTAACAAACCACATAGCAACATTTTTTTAACACCTCTACTCACAAAATTATAATAATTTATTATTAATTAAATTATTATTTAATTAAGTAAAAAATCTAATGTTTCCAATTGAATTCCACACATCACTACACCAAGTCAGCTTATCGGTGTCAATAAACTACACACAAAGAAACAACTCCGTAAAAGATTTGTTTCTCCTGACAAGTTTGCTAAGATGCCGAAATAAAAAAATATTATCCATTTTCAACGTCATTGCTTTTGAGCTGAAATTTTGTATAGAGATTCAGTACTGGATACACTCTTCCCCCATTTGTATGGATATACCCTTTCCGTAACACGTTGTATGGGGGGCAGGGGATCAGAAACTAGCACAAATAGTCCGTAATAAATGAATGACCCCATACTTCATTGCCATGCATAGTTAAGTTAAGTTTTCAACAGGAAAGTTAGTTGACTATACCTCTCTGGTCGTGACACACCGAGCGCGGCTCTAGGGTTACCACTACATAAAGCTGAATAGATTAGCCAGTCCAGCCTTACTTTTGTGTAAAATTTGGTAACAATAGTGGACACTAGATACAAACAACGTAGTGGAACTCTCTACCTGCGTCTGTATTTCCGAACGCATTCAACCCTAATCTCTTCAAAGTGAGAGTGAGCAGGCTTCTTCTGTGTAAGCTCACTCCATCGTCCACTTTGTCTCTGTCACCTCTGACCTAGACTAGAGTCAAGAGTTTACCCATCTCGAATAAAAAAATAAATAAAAGAAGTTTATTAAATGCAATCCATGTGGTACGCAAAAATGATAAAAAGATCATTTGATGTCGCGGGGATGACAAAGGGTGATGGAGTTTCAACTTTTTCATTTTCATTTATTTACTTTCTAAGTGTATCTCGGACATCATTGCCACCGGTGAAGGAAAACATCGTGAGGAAACCTGGACTTGTAATTAATATAAGTCTGAAATCGCCCATCCGTCTTGAGCAAGCGTGGTGATCAATGCTCGTGCCTTCTCTGTATGAGACGAGGCCTTTGTCCTGCAGTGAGGCAATAACAAGCTGGCATTATTATTATAATACGTAATTTCATTTTTTTTAATACACGATAAAATTAAGAATACGGTAAGAGAAAAAGTCAAATAAAAAAAATGTCTTGTTTTTTGTTAACATGCCGATCAGGCCAAAAAGCCTTTGTCCGGCTTTATCCGCACGCCTGGCAACCCTGTAATGAAGTAGTCGCGGGGAGCTTGAAGCCGCTGTCATACATTAAAGTGTTTAGTATTGTCGTGAATCGCGAACGTCGCGTGTGTCAGTTACAAGCGCCGCGAGGTCGGTACGAGGATGGGTGACCATCCAACCGCAGTTTTTATTTACCATCAACTTGTATGGGGTCATTGTTCTAATTAGGGGCCTGTTTATATGTTTGTAAAGGCACCCACGTTAATATAGGAGAATTAACTAGTGAGGGGACAAAGTTCAAAAATATATTTTTTTTTTAAATTATTTCCTTGTTATAATCTTGTTTTTATTTATCTGTGTTTTTTTCTTGTAAATCATAAATCATTGTGATACAATTTTACAACAGTATTATTCAAATATTACTTTGTCTTGCGCTCTGTTGGATTTGCAACGCTCATCTCAGCGGCGAGAGTTGAAAATCCAACAACTGGAATTGCAAAGTAATATTGGACTGGTACTGTTTTAAGACCCCCAAGTCCTTACATGTACTCTGGCACATAGCAATTACGCTGTCGGCCCCATAGACAAAGTTAGTCATAATGATGTGTACAATTACCCCTTGTCAAGTTTATGGTAAATAAAAGATAAGGTACTCGTATTTCGGGACAATTCCTGTGCGTCGGAAGACAGTTGTTGGTCCCGGCTGTCATTAGTAGATCTATCAAAACGTGTTTGTTAATCTGTCCCTCAGTAGTCGCGTGAACCACTTCCTGATTCTTTGTCCGGCAAGTATGACGAATCTAAGGAAAATCTATACTAATATTATAAAGAGGAAAGATTTTTTGTTCGTTTGTTTGTACCGCATAGACTCCAGAACTACTGGACCGATTTTAACAATTCTTTTCACCAATCGATAGCTACATTATTCCCGAGTCACTGAAGCTATATAACATCACGCTACAACACACGGGAGCGGAGCAGTAACTAAAAACGTATTTTAACGCGGGTAAAATAAGCAACGTGGACGAAGGTCTCTAGCATTTTATACAGAACACATCTACATAGGTTATTTTCCTTAGATTCCATCTATAAAGGCAAATATGGCAATAAATACCGGTTGCCATTACAGTACCCTTGTTATTACACCCGGTAACCACACATACTTCTCATCAAACTAATTTACATTAAGCTAACATTATTGTTGAGAACCGAGTCTTATTTTTGTTGTAAAAATCACTGTTTATGATAACGCGCAAAACTTTTATTTGTTATTCGAGATGGGTAAGCTCTTGACTCTAGTCTAGGTCAGAGGTGACAAAGTCGACGATATAGTGAGCTTACCCAGAAGAAGCCTGTTCACTCTCACTTTGAAGAGATTAGGGTTGAATGCGTTCGGGAATATAGACGCAGGTAGAGAGTGCAATCGGCGGTTTAGGGGGCGAGCTATCATTTAAACATACATACCATCACGCCTGTATTCCCCGAAGGATACAGGGCAGAATTTCGTAGAATATTGTATATATCATAGAGCTTCATAATATACAAAAGAATAAATAACTGCCTCGTTAGCCTGGTAGTCCTAAGCGCGACTGCTACGCTAGATGTCTTGGGTTCGATTCCCAGGTCGAGCAAAAAGTGTTATTGGGATTTTCTATGAAATTCTCAGTAGCAGCTCGGAGTTAGGACTTGTGCCCGGTTAATAGCAATAGGCTCGCCCCCTATTACATGGGACCTAAACATACCAGCAAACAGTGGGTGTACATTGTTACACCTCTGCCTAACCCTTCGGGGAATACAGGCGTGATGGTATGTTAAAAGAATAAATATTAAATAAAGCCAGAAAATCGTAGATGCACGTCATTTATATAATCTACCGTGCAAAAAATAAACAAGGTTACTGGAGAAACAATAACAGAACAAAATTAAAAGCCGTATTCACACTATATACAGGGTTATTTGTAAAACAATGACCACCTTGCAGGACTATATTACTATCATCATAAACAACAACTTTTGTTCTATACATTTTTACAGAATCAAGCAACGCAAGCGCATCGAAGCGAATGACCGACTGAAGGATTTCCGTAAAATTGTAAATAGGTCAAGTACAAACACCCCCGCCGCCCTAACCCCGCTCCCCTCGCTATTTAACTATCGCTTTCGTTTGCTTCGCATAGACTTCGTAACATTTAGAGCGTTCAATTTAAATGTTTTTATTTTTGTATGATAAATTTTTAAATGTCATAGAACAAAAGTTGTTGATTATGATGTTAGTAACATAGTCCTGAGAGGTTGTCTGTGTTTTACAAATAGCCCTGTATAGGTACCAACTGTAGCACTTTAACAACGTGTGACTGCGGCTTTTCTTTTGTTCTGTTCTTGTTCCTCCAGTAACCTTGTTTATTGCAGCATCCTAAAATCTTGTTTCATACTTTTTCAGCGTCGTTTATTTTTGTCGTAGCCGGGTTTTAGTATTTTTTCCTTTTTATTATTTAAACTATTTTGGGGATAGATTTCTGTGCTTCTAGAATAAGTACAAGTGAAGCCCTTTCAAATGATATCAAACACGGTGTATTTATCTTAGGTTTTTTTTCTAACACATTACTTTTTGTCCGCTAGAGGGCGCCACATTGAGTTTTGTGACACGACACGTAGCCTATGTTCAGCGGACGATTAAGACGGTTCTAATGATACCACATTTGTCGAGTTCCGATAAGTAGTTTAGGAGCTACGAGGGAACAGATGAACATACTCACACATACATACATAGCCTGACAAAATCATAAACCTCTTTTGGCTTTGGCGTAGTTGGGTAAAAAATAATATTAGTAATTATTAACGTAAGAATGTGGCCTTACATAAACAATGTGCTTTGCATAATCTGATATTAATTTTTAATAATTAATGATTTATTATAACGGATAAAAGTGCCAATTTGATAGCTTGTTGGTAGGTAGACGTTTTTTCTAAATAATTATTATGTTTGTACATAATATTATTATAAATTGCTCCGAACTGCCCCGTCGGTCTTTTGTTGTTTACCAACGAACGACTGTTGTGCGTGATGTCCTGGGTTCGATTCCTAGGTCGCTCAAAAACTGTTATTGAGTTTTTCCATCAGGAAATTCTCAGTAACAGCCCGGATTTTGGACTTCAGATATTGGTGGTGTAAAGCGCGTAAAGCAGTTGGTCCTGCGCCTGATCTCTCCCCGGTGGTGTCGGATTGCCGTCCCATCGGACTATGAGAGTGAGGGAAGAGGGAGCACCTGTGTTTGCGCACACACTTGTGCACTATAATATCTCCTGCGTACCTGGCTAATCTTGGCATTAAGATTAGCCGCCGTGACCGGAACAGGTCTGGAGAATACATTTACATTTTTACTCTATAAATTATAAGAATATTTTTATATCACTTCAGTAAAGGAAATATGATATAATATTGCGTTCAGCTAGTTAATTGACACCGGTTTGCTTGCCGTCGCTCTGGGGGGCCGAGCAGGTAAATACAAACACGTTTTGATGCCTGCTGAGTACATAAATTACCTGCAACAGGTGTTTTGTATATAAAGGATTTACAAAGACTCACAAAAATAGTAGATATCAATATTTCCGATTGTATTAAACACATCATGAAACTAAATATTGGTAAGTGAATATTTTATTACTATATTAACAGAAATAACATACCATCACGCCTGTATTCCCCGAAGGGTTAGGCAGAGGTGTAACAATGTTCACCCACAGTTCGCCGGTATGTTTAGGTCCCATGTAATAAGGGGCGAGCATATTTACATTAACCGGGCACTAATCCTAACTCCGAGCTGCTACTGAGAATTTCATAGAAAAACCCAATAACACTTTTTGCTCGACCTGGGAATCGAACCCAAGACCTCTAGCGTAGCAGTCGCGCTTAGAACCACTAGGCCACCGAGGCAGTTAGAGAATAGAAATACTAGCTTGTTACTGCCCCACTGCAGGACAAAGCCCTCTTCTCATACAAAGAAGGCACGAGCATTGATCACCACGTTTGCTCAAGGCGGCAGTATTTTTTTTTTCTTTATGACTTCAGAAAGAAGAATGTTATTCGTCTGTATGTTTTTGTTTTGTACGTGTGTTACGTGATAACTCCGCCGATTATGAATCGATTGTGATGATTTTTTTTATGTTTCATAGGCTTCAAAGGTGGTCCCATATATTTTTTTATATTTTCGAAATTGGTTTAGGAGTTTCGTGAAAAAATTTACATTACTGAAAAAAAGAAATGTCATCCAAGTAAACGAATTAGCGTATTCTGCTTTCTTGTGACTTTTAAGTGGTGTCTTGTTAATTTACGTAGTATGACTGTTCCTTCATGGATTTGGATGACAGGAAGTTGATACTAAAAAGCGAAAAACTAACTTTAGCAAAACAAAAGCTTAGGAAGTCGGTGGCAATACAAAACACCAAGCAGGACCAAAGCCGCGGCACTTTCAACTTCTTGTTGATAAACCTTATGCTCTTTAAAACAAGGTTAGTTTTTAATTGCTTTATGTTTAACTGTTGATTATATTCACAACTGCGTTTAAATAAGCCTTATTGCCTTGACTTAAGATACACTTTCATTTGATTCCCCTGTTCAACGCAGAGGTAATTGGTGTAATTATTTTAGGAAAAGATCGGTTCCATATCATTTTTAGTAAGTACTTGTGAAGACACATCAAACGAGCCCAAACTTGATAGAGTTACAGCGATTCGTTCCTAAGTTCCTGTGGCCACCTTCCGACTCCATCATCAGACCAGCTTCACGATATCATTATATTGAATTGTCACCGGACTTATATATGCATACAAAATTTCAGCTCGATCGGTTGAAGATATCTGCTTCAAAATTGATTCCAAGATTTCCCGCAACAAACATACAGACATACATAGCAAGTTAAATAAAGGCTTGTAAAAAAACCTATTTTAGAAATAGGTGAGATCGATTCAGTTGCCGATTCTGAGCAAAGTACTTTCAGGGCGCGCGTTTAATCTACACTAATATTATAAAGCTGAAGAGTTTGTTTGTTTGGTTGAACGCGCTAATCTCAGGAATTGAAACATTCTTTTTGTGTTGGATAGTTCATTTATCGAGGAGGCTTTAGGCTTTATAACATCACGCTACGACACATGGGAGAGGAGCAGTAACCAAAGATGTAAATTAAGCAAACTAATATGTTAGAAGCAGGATACAACAGTTGTCGTTCTCATGTGACACGATAGATGGCGCCACATGTAGGAAAACAGTAATTTTTCCTGATTTGAGTATCGAGATAACTGTTAACTTCTTTTTTATACTGCCTCGTTGGTCTAGTGGTCGTAAGGCGCGACTTCCGAAATTGGGGTTCCTGGGTTCGACTCCTAGGTCGAGCAAAAAGTGTTATTGGGTTTTTTCATTAGGAATATTTCAGTAGCTGTCCGAAATTTGTGGTGTAAAACCTTGTTGTCTAGCACGTGTCGCCGTTGGTCCTGCGCTTGATCTCTCCCCGCTGTGTCATCAGACTATGAGAGTGAGGGAAGAGGGAGTGCACCTGTGTTTCCGCACACGCTTGTACACTATAATATCTCCTGCGTACTCGGCTAGTCTCCATTGAGGTTAGACGCCGTCATCAAAATAAATGTATCGTTTATTTAAAGAAAGCACAACGGCTTGATGCCTGAGGCATTCTTTACCAGTCTACCAAAGGTGGTGATGATATAACATCGGTGTGGAGAAAAGTATATACATAAACTCACGCTTTTTTTCCATAGGGGTAGGCAGAAACCACAGAACGACACCTGCTAGGATCCTTACATATTCCTTTCGCCTCGTTCACATTCATACATCTGTTCATACAAGCACGCCGGTTACGAGTACTGCGCACCCGACCTTTCTGAAGAACCTCACCAATAAGGTCAGGGTAGGTCCTTCTAGGGCGGCCAAACCCGGCGTTGCCACTCACAACTGCCACATAAATTCCTTCTGTCAGTCGCCTTTCACTCATCCTCTCAACATGACCGAACCATCTAAGCATACTCTTTTCAACCTTTGTCACTACATCCTCTTTTACTCCACAACGTTCTCGTAAAACCTCATTCCTCACTTTATCGTTCAAAGAGAATAGTATTAAACATTATGTCGTATGTTACCCCGCAGTACTACCCCTGGTGCTGGTCCTGGTGGGAGTGGTGAGCTGGCATGGCGAGGTGGACGCGAGGGCGTGCGTGTGTCCGGCCGTGTATGTTATTCTCGTGTGCGGCGCCAACGGCAGGACCTACGGCAGTTCCTGCGAGTAAGTATTACCCATACTAAGGCTTTCAAACCAGCGGTTTTTTCAATATCATTGGGTGACAAACAAGCCGACGGCCCACCAGATGTTCAGTGGTCACCGCTGCCTATACACATCTGCAATACCAGAGATCTTGCTAATGCGTTGCCATCCCAGACACAAAGTTGATGTCATGTGCCTGTAACTACACCCGCACCCATACCCTTCAACTCGGAGGCATTTAACGTAAAAATCCAAAGTCACAATATTATTTAACATACATAAATTCACGCCTTTTCCCCGTTGGGGTAGGTGGAAACCACAGAACGCCACCTGCTACGACCCTTACATACTCCTTTCGCCTCGTCCATGTTCATACATCTGGTCACAATAGCCAACGGCCCACCTGATGCTAAGTGGTCACTTCTGCCTATAGACATCTTGTCTCTAATCTCGTTGCTATCCCAGAGACCAAGTTGAACTGTCTCATGTGCCTGTAACTACACTGGCACCCAAACCCTTCACACCGGAACACAACAACGCTGCTTTAGAAATAGGTATGGTGGTAGTACTTCCCCGGACGACCTCAAATTCTTTTTTTTTTTTTTTTTACGTTGCCCCACACTAGAAATTTCTCCTGTGTCGTGGGTGCGTTTACAAACATATAAACTCACATACACAAACAGCCAGACACGAAACAACTATCTGTAGGCCATACAAATATATGTTCCGTGCGGGAATCAAACCCGCGACACGCAGCACAGCAGCCAATCGCTCAGCCACTGCGCCAACCGTGCCGTCAATTCTGTATAACCTGTCTCTTGTTTTCAGAGCGAAGTGTGCGGGTGTGCGCGTGCGCTATGACGGCCCCTGTAAGGGGCGCGGGCGCAGGCGCGGCCGACGCTCCATCGCCTTTCTTGAGTAAACGTTCTTGAGTGTTCAAAAATGTGTTCAATAATAATAATAATATACCTACTATTTTTTTGTATTATTTCTCTTCAAATTTTTTTTTTAATATAAATTGTCGTTTTTAACTTCTTTTTTTTAACATACCATTACGCCTGTATTCCCCGAAAGGCTAGGCAGAGATGTACTAATGTACACCGACAGTTATGTTTCACCAAGGTATATTTTAGGTCCCATGTAATAAGAGGCGAGCCTATTGCCATATACCGGCCACAAATCCTTAGTCCAAATTGCTACTGAGATTTTATAGAAAAACCTAATAATACTTTGCTCGACCTGTGAATCGAACTCAAGTGCTCTAGCGTAGCAGTCGTGCTTAGGACTGCTAGGCTAACGACACAGTCAATTATTTTTTTATCCCAGTTTTTTATTGTCCCACTGCAGGGCATTAATTTCAGACTTCATCATCGTCATTACATCATCAGCCGAACGACATCCACTGCTGGACATAGGCCTCTCCTAAAGATAGCCACATTCATCATCATCTTCCTGCCCTCATCCCATGATACTTGGGGTCGGCGCAATACGTTTTTTTCTTGCGTTCCGTCTTGTTACAAGATGGCCACAATGGCAGGTCCTAATGATTTCAGGCTTATACTACCTTTAAGTCCAGGTTTCCTCACCACGTTTTCTTTCACCAGTGGCAGTGATATCTAAGATAAACTTATCTTGATCTAAAGGCAATACAGTCAATAGTCATAGCTAGTAAATCTAATCCTAACTAATGTGTATGCGAAAGTACGTTTGTTTGTTACATTTTCCCGCCTAAACCACTGAACCGATCATCCTGAAATTTTGCATATACGTTGTCAGGTGTACAGAAACGGACATAGGGTACCTTTCCTCCCGAAAACATGTACTGTTCCCGAGGACAACAACAATAACGATCTTATGATAATAGATGGCGCCACGTGTGTTTCGAATTATGATTGAATTTTAAATATAACCGACGTTTATGAGGGCGACGTCGTGGGCAAAAACTAGTGATGATATTATAAAAAATCTAAGGAGGCTCTCGTTGGACGGCTGGATCAAGGGCTTGATTCAGAAAGCGGTACTCCTAGACACGGCGCGTATTGTTAGGGGATTCCTTTCTCAGAAACCCTGAGCACCGGTAGCTTGGACCCTATTTGACGGCGCCGCCGGTGGGCTACTATTTTTTAACCGACTTCAAAAAAGGAGGAGGTTATCAATTCGACTGTTTTTTTTTTTTCGCCAATCATCAATCGATTTTGATGTTTCTTTTTTGTTTAATATGCCATACTTCAGAGGTGTTCCCTTTAATTTTTTTAAAAATTGGTTAAGTAGTTTGGTAAAAAAAAAACTGAATAAAAATATGTAATTCTAGTAAACAAATCAGCGTATTCTACTTTCTTGTGACTTTTAAGTGGTGTCTTGTTAATTTTTATATTTCAAAACGTTTTTTTTTATTTACATTTAAAAATGTAAAATCTGTACTTAATTGTAATGAATAAATGAGAATATAAATAAGAACTTACTACTCTAGATCATCATCATCTGCTTAGCCTTCTCCCAACTATGTCGGGGTCGGCTTCCAGCCTAACCACATGCAGCTGAATACAGTGTTTTACATGGAGCGACTGCCTGTCAGACCTCCACAACCCAGTTACTGGGCAACACGATACCTCTTGATAAGACTGGTTGTCAGACTTCCCGGCTCCTGACTATCCATGACAACTGTCAAAGATCTTCGAATGACAGCCGGGTCCAACTGTTAGGGCGTCACTACACCAACTTCCAAACTCCGGACTGCTACTGGGTAAATTCTGATGGAAAAAACCCAATACCACATGGTTTCTTTTGGACGAAAAATCATGTAGATATGACCTTCTATTTTGAGGTCACAGTCCTTAGATGTATGCGATGAAGTTCAGATTAATTTACATCTTATTTGGCAACATACTGTATAAGGAAACAACGACTGCCTAGTAGTCCTAAGCGCGACTGCTACGCTAGAGGTCTGGGTCTCGATTCTCAGGTCGAGCAAAGTGTTATTGGGTATTTCTATGAAATTCTCAGTAGCAGTTCGGAGTTAGGATTTGTGCCCGGTTAATGGCAATAGGCTCGCCCCCTATTACATGGGACCTAAACATACTGGCGAACTGTGGGTGTACATTGGTGCACCTCTGCCTAACCCTTCGAGGTCAGCCTAACCCACACTAAGAATGACTCCTGTATCGTGGGTGCGTTTACAAACATATAAACTCACATACACAAACAGCCAGACCCGGAACAACTATCTGTACGCCATACTAATATTTGTTACGTGCGGGAATCGACCCCGCGACACGCCACCTGTGTCATCCTTTTGATTACGGTACTCTAAAAATACGTGTTCTATGAATTCGGGCTAAACACACGAAATCAGCCAATCAGTACGTAGGAATGCAGACTTGCCCCCGACTCCTGACTCACAATTCAATGTAAACAATTTAATTTTAGCATTGAAGATGAAGAGGCAACGCCATCTTTTATCTAACAAGCGGGTACCTACTAATACATACATACTTAAACTCACGCCTTTATCTCATGATGGTAGGCAGAAACCACAGTACGCCGCCTGCTACTACGATCCTTACATACTTCTTTCGCCTCGTCCACGTTCATTCATCTGGTCATACAAGCACGCCGGTTACGAGTACTGCGCACGCGACCTTTATGTAGAACTTACTATTTTTATACTACAATTGAGAAATTGGAATTGCTAATTCAATCAATGAGAAGATAAAGAAACCTAAGACGGCATCTATACTTCTGAACTTTACATTTTGACCTAAAAAAAGTAATAAAAACAACAAAGCAACAAATTAGAAACCTAATTGATTATTTGTTGGCTTAAAACGTCACAAAAAAAAATAACATGACAAAATGATTCTTCTTGCAAAACCAACCTTAGCTCTTTGGCGAAACGTAACAATTCCGATGTAATCACGTCGAAATACACTTTTAGCTGCCACTTAACTTAAAAATATCACTAACACTGTTTACTAGAACATTAGCTACATGATGAACTAACACATAGCATTATTTGTTTGTAGAATTACGTAAAAATAGTTTGTTTTATTTCTTAAATGCAGCGCGATACCATACACGAGTGACGGCGACGTCACTGCGTCACAGACTAACAAATTCGCAGAATTCAGTGTTGTCGTTCTAAAATTCAAATGCACCCAGAGCACAGATTATATATGTGGAATTTTGTATGGATGGAGAGGAAGAGGGAGGCTAAAGAAATATGGATTGTGTGAAGAATAATATCAAAGAGAAGGGAGTCAGTGAAATCATGACCGTTGACAGGACGGAATGGAAAAAGAAAACGTGTTGCGCCGACCACAAGAAGATTGGATAATGGCAGGAATATGCTGATGATGATGGAGCAAAGATTATAAAGAATTTTGATATGGACCAAAGTTGTGTCTAGGTGGTTGGCATTTATGAAAAAAAAAACGAGTTTTCAAAGAATATATGATATTTTTTAAGATTTTTATGGAATTTTTTAAATCACCTTAAATGAGCAAAAAAAAACTGTTTTTCAAAAATAATCTATAATCATTTTTTGATTTATGTATCTTGCATATACATACAAAACAAGTTTTATTAAAATCAGTTTATTAATTTCCTAGATTTGGGACCTAAGAGTGTATTTTAAGATCTCTTGAGACGAAGTGACCATAAGTGATTTTATTTTTACTCAGAAAAGTCAAAATAAAAGCATTTATTTCAATTAGACAATTTACAAGCACTTTTGAATTGTCAAGAAGTTAGAAAGTTAAAGCTAGTTGCTCGTTCCAAAACGTAGGTCTCTATGGAGAAGAACGAGCAAGAAACTCCATGGACACTCTTTTCAAAAACCAAAAGGAGACCTCGATAGACAAAGAATAAGATGGCCGACACACATGGAATGTCTTCTTTTAGAATTACGGAGATGTTCGGAAGCATTAGTGCAGTAAACAATGGAAGGATTATAAATAAAAGCAGTTTACTCAGCCGTGGAACTTTTATGGTAACACACACACCATCACGCCTGTATTTCCCGAAAGGTTAGGCAGAGGTGTACCAATGTACACCCACAGTTCGCCGGTATGTGTAAGTCCCATGTAATAGGGGGTGAGCCTTTTGCCATTAACCGGGCACAAATCCTAACTCCGAGCTGCTACTGAGAATCTCATAGAAAAACCCAATAACACTATGTTCGTCCTGGGAATCGAGCCCAAGACCTCTAGCGTAGCAGTCGCGCTTAGGGCCGCTAGGCTAACGAGGCAGTCGTCGTTTACTTATACAGTAAGTATAATAAAATTTTAAAAAATAAGATGTTAATTACTCTGTACTTCATCGCATATATCTAAGGACTGTGACCTCAAAATAGAAGGTCATATCTACATGATTTTTCGTCCAAAAGAAACCATGTGGTATTGGGTTTTTTCCATCAGAATTTACCCAGTAGCAGTCCGGAGTTTGGAAGTTGGTGGGATAAATAGACTTTATTTATACTATTAAATGACTACTACTACTTTATACAACATACATACATACATACCATCACGCCTGTATTCCCCAGAGGGTTAGGCAGAGGTGTACCAATGTACAACCACAGTTCGCCGGTATGTTTTTAGGTCCCATGTAATAGGGGGCGAGCCTATTGCCATTAACCGGGCACAAATCCTAACTCCGAGCTGCTACTGAGAAATTCATAGAAAAACCCAATAACACTTTTTGCTCGACCTGGGAACCCAAGACCTGTAGCATAGCATATTGTAATTAAATACGTTTATTTTCTATTCCCTCAATGATTTAACAAATTTCCCAAAAAGCTGGCAAAATACAAGCCTGGCAACATCGACATCTGGTTTCGTTCAAGCTAATTGACACGGATATAACACAACCACGTTACTGATACATACACAACAGCCTCTATGCCGTTGTACTAAAGGTTATATTCCTTTATTCCATCGCCTCAATAACTTTGTTGCTAACGTAACTCGAATGGTTTTGACAAATCAATTTGCAGTTGTTATAATTCTTAACAGTATTGAAATAAAGTATAGATTTCTTTGTATTGTAATGTCGGGTAAATCAAGACAAGTTTCTCAGTATCGAGGTCTTACTACGTTGGAACTATGTCCTTGTGTATCGACGTGCAATATTACACACTAAAATCCATATTCGGCGGCCATTTTGAATATAAATGACGTAAAAACCATATTAACTTCATTGGGAATATCTTTTAGGTACTTACTTAATTATAATTTAACTTCATTTTGTATTTTTTATTTATTTATTTATAACTGCCTTGTTGGCCTAGTGGTCCTAAGCGCGACTGCTACGCTAGAGGTCTTGGGTTCAATTCCCAGGTCGAGCAAAAAGTGTTATTGGGTTTTTCTATGAAATTCTCAGTAGCAGCTCGGAGTTAGGATTTGTGCCCGGTTAATGGCAATAGGCTCGCCCCGTACTACATGGGTCCTACACATACCGGCGGGCTGTGGGTGTACATTGTTACACCTCTGCCTAACCCTTCGGGGAATACAGGCGTGATGGTATGTTATGTTATGTTACGTAATTATAATTTCCACGAGGGTCAATAGAATCTTTAACTTTTTTAGATTCTGTACGCGAAGGTTACAAAAAACAACGCGAAACAGGACCCTAATATTGTCCGTTGTCCGTCTGTCTGTCAACGGATGTATCTCACGAAACTTAATAGATAGAGGAGCCGCCACGTGTCGTGAGTTTTTGGGTCCCTGTCTGGGTTTTTTGGGTCACCAACGCTGCAGGTGAATGGTCTGTCTGTCGGACCGATTGCGTGCAGCGTCGGCGCCCCAAACAACCCCGAAACGAACCCAAAAACCTAAAAATGACGTGTGTGCTCACGACTCGTGGCGACTAATATAGAGAGTTGAAATATTCACAGAGTGTGCTCCTATTGCAGCTAACAACAAACAATGAAAATTAAATAATTTTACAAATAAACGGGCATTAGTCACTAATATCTGCTGTACCTGGCCTACCTGGCGGGACAGGCCCCTCCTCCCCCCCCTAGAGTACTCCCACAACCCCTATTGTACGCACTCAGTAGCGGTTGTGTTATATGTCTTGTAACACCCCGTATAATTCCAAAAACCATCCAATAAGTATACCTCCATAAATCACAAATCTAGATAGAAATATGCTGGTGCTCCTCTAAAACACCTTTCTACTGATTAGTATGCGTGTGCGCAAGATGTGTATCGTGTCGCGCTCGCGGACAATGGCATGATTGATCACAATACTGTCTGTAGGCGTACAGAGAAACAAGGTTGCGGAATTTGTACGAAAGAGTCACCGGCCCTGGAACGTAAAGGGCGTTAAGAGTAACACGGATTGGTTTTAGTCAGTAAGAATCTGACATTTCCTTCCGCTCCGCCCAGAGCGGAAGAAGACAATTGATGACTGCACTTACTTAAAAAAAAATTCATAGCAATTTAAAACAAATTGAAGATATAAGCCATGACGGTTAAGAGATGGCCAATCTGAACTGACAGTGCCCGTTTACGAAGATAATGAGTCATCATCACCATATCAGCCGTAGGACGTCCACTGCTCGACATAGGCCTCCCCTATAGATTTCCAAAAGGATCGGTAGGAAGCGTCCTGCATCCAGCGTCATGACGCGTGGATCAGCACCACTTAGTTCAACCATTTTGTTAGGAACCCGTGACTTAGAAAGCACGTAAAGCCTTTGGTCCCGACTGTCATTCGTAGATCTTTGACAGTCGTTACGGATAGTCAGACGCCGGGAAGTCTGACAAACCATCTTACCAAGAGGTATCGTGTTGCCCAGTAACTGGGTTGTGGAGGTCAGATAGGCAGTCGCTCCATGTAAAACACTGGTATTCAGCTGCATCCGGTTAGACTGGAATCCGACCCCGACGTAGTTGGGAAAAGGCTAGGCAGCTTATTTCGAAGGGAACCAAATAATGATTATAACCTTTAAAAGGTACTGTTTGTACTACTTATAACTGCTTACTGTGACTATGCGACATTAGTGTCGCTCCGATGCGCGTGAGTCGATTTTAAACTCAGCACTAGAACATTACTCTACGCGCGACAGAGACAGGAGATACGATAGAACGTTATTCAGAGGGAGACAGATATAGTTTTGTTGGTGTGCTGTAGCAAATTTTACTAGCGTGTTGGCGTTTTTATTATTTGGTCATTGTACTGTTTTTTTTGTAATGTTAATGTGTTTGTGTATCTGAGTATAAGGATGTTTATCTATAAAACTGTTTTTATTTTATTTTTCTTTAAACACCAGCTTTATTTGTTACCTATACCAACTTGAATTCATATTATAAATGTTTGTTTTCTCCACACCGATTCCAGCCACGAGGGCTAATCTCAATGCAGACTAGCCGAGTACGCAGGAGATATTATAGAGTACAAGTGTGTGCGCAAACACAGGGGCACTCCCTCTTCCCTCACTCTCATAGTCCGGTGGGACGGCAATCCGACACGACCGGGGAGAGATCAGGCACAGGACCAACGGCTTTAAGTGCTTTCCGAGTCACGGGGGTGTCACACCACCACCTTCCAAACTCCGAAATTCTGTTCAAAGAATATTATTATAAAAATCAATTGTATTAGACAAACCATTCAAATATTTGATGGAAATTTCCTTCTAACCAAACAAGTTTCATTTTACGATCAATTCAATACCTATTTAAAACATACTAATCATATTACTGAGAAGTGTTTATTGATAATTAGTTTTGTTATTTTTATAGCAATAAAACCTGATTGTTAAAATTCTACAATACCTACACGGTAGAGGGTATATCGCACATCTTTACGTAAGCATTCATGTAAGATTCTAGAAAACTCATGGTTACCATTTTGCTGCCAGGGTTGCGGTATTGTGCCTGTGGACGATGAGCAGCCTGTGTTCGGTGAGCAATGGGTAGCTCACCATCCGTACGTTGCATAACGACAGGCCGTGTCGACGGCGCGTTCGTGTTCCACACGCGCCTCAAAGAGATGTCAGCAATTTTTGAAGGGGTCACTCAGGGCCGTTGTCTGCCGGGGCTGCGTGTTGTTCGGAAGAGATACCGCGCCCCCGGAACGCAAAGGGCACAAGAAGAAACATAGATGGGTTTTAGTCAGTAAAAGTCTGGCACTTCCTCCCGCCCCGCCCGGGGCGGGGGAAGTCATTTGACGATTTCCCACCCCCAAAAAAAAAAACAAAAATCCCTAAAAAAAATCATTAGTTTCCCTTTCAAATCTTGCTGATTTATAGCAAACAAGCCGACGGCCCACCTGATGTTAAGTGGTCACCGCTACCTATAGACACCTGAAATACCAGAGACCTTGCAAATGTGTTGCCATCCCAGAGACAAAATTGAAATGTGTCATGTGCCTGTAACTACACCGGCACTCATACCCTTCACACCGGAACACAGCAACGCTGCTTTGCTGCAGAAATAGGTATGGTGGTAGTACTTCCCCGGACGAGCTGCTTCACAAAGAGCTCTACTACTACTGATCCAACTGAAGCGCCACTATCGACAAGACACTATAGATTGAGCTCGCATTGTATAGCTATTCCATACAACGACAGGTCAGCTTATACTGGGAATCAAATCACTATTTGCCAGTTTTTTATTGCCATACTAATTATGACGCTAAGTAATGTCAGGGGTTCTCAAACTTTCTCAGTTCGCGACTCACTGACAGGTGTATTTTGTTCCGGGGCGTCCTAGCTAGATGAAGCTAAGTGTTTATCCGACTATGCCGAGGAAAAAGGACGGTTTTAATTTTGATCGGTATATATGTATGTATATTTAAGTATATGACATACACATACATACCATCACGCCTGTATTCCCCGAAGGGTTAGGCAGAGGTGTAACAATGTACACCCACAGTTCGCCGGTATATTTAGGTCCCATGTAATAAGGGGCGAGCCTATTGCCATTAACCGGGCACAAATCCTAACTCCGAGCTGCTACTGAGAATTTCATAGAAAAACCAATAACATTTTTTGCTCGACCTGGGAATCGAACCCAAGACCTCTAGCGTAGCAGTCGCGCTTAGGACCACTAGGCTACCGAGGCAGTTATTAAGTATGAGAGTATATAATATTATTTATAAAGTAAGTAATTATAATTTTTCTCTGTCTGTTTGTGCCCGCTAATCTCCGAAACGGCTGGACCCATTTTGAAGCGACGTTCGCTGGCAGAAGTTAGTCCTACTAATAATCTCATGAATCTGAAAGTTTGTGAACATAGATGGATGGATGTTTTTTATTATTTCACACTTACACGGCTGAACGGATCGGGATGAAATTTGACACTGAGACAGATTGTAGTGTGGAATAACACCTATTCTTCTTTTTATCCCGAAAAAATTTACGGTTCCCGTGGGATAATATATCAAATTTGACGCGGACGAAGTGGCGAGCAGGAGCTAATTTTACTAAAACACAATGATATATTACTGTGACGACCGAGTTTTGTGATCTGCACATATTTTTTCAAAGCGTAGTACTACGTGCGGTCTGTACTCTCTGCGGGCCACACTTTGAGAGCCCCTGTGTTATGTAAACATAGTCTCTGTTAAGAGTTGTTATTATTCATTCTAGGAACGATTGCTACATACACAATACCTGCCATTTTCGGTAAAAATACCTAATTATCAGTCTCTGATGGTCGAAGGTTATACACATACCATCACGCCTGTATTCCCCAAAGGGTTAGGTAGAGGTGTACCAATGTACACTTACAGTTCGCCGGTGTGTTTAGGTCCCTTGTAATAGGGGGCGAGCCTATTGCTATTAACCGGGCACAAATCCTAACTCCGAGCTGCTACAGAGAATTTCATAGAAAAATCCAATAACACTTTGCTCGACCTGGGAATCGATCCCAAGACCTCTAGCGTAGCAGTCGCTGTTATAGTAAAGGAGTATTTTCTAGTCAAGTCTATGTAAACACATATTTATTTGTTATTCGAGATGGGTTAGCTCTCGACTCTAGTCTAGGTCAGAGGTGACAAAGTCGACGATATAGTGAGCTTACCCAGAAGAAGCCTTGTCATTCTCACTTTGAAGAGATTAGGGTTGAATGCGTGTGGAAATACAGATACAGCTAGAGAGTTCAGTCGTTTTGTCGTAATGTAGTGACAAACAGACAGACATGTAGCGGTTAACCTAGTGGTCCTAACAGCGACTGCTGCGCTAGAGGTCTTGGGTTCGATTCCCAGGTCGAGCAAAAAGTGTTATTGGGTTTTTCTACGAAATTCTCAGTAGCAGCTCGGAGTTAGGATTTGTGCCCGGTTAATGGCAATAGGCTCGCCCCCTATTACATGGGACCAAAACATGCCGGCAAACTGTGGGTGTAAAGCTGTGCCTAACCCCTCGGGGAATACAGGCGTGATGTTATGTTCTGTTATGTAACGGGGTTGTCGATGTTTCATGACTTCTAAAAGCTAGTATTAAATAGGAATACATGCAGTGGTGGAATTGTCCCTTTCGGCCTCTTGGTCGCAAGCGCGACTGATTCCCTGGTCGGCCAAAAAGTGTTATTGGGTTTTTCATTACGAATTTCTTAGTAGCAGCCCGGAGTTTTGAAGTTGGTGGTGTGACACCCCGTGTCTCAGAAAGCACCTAAAGCCGTTGGTCCCGGCTGTCATTCGTAGATCTTTGACAGTCGTTACGGATAGTCAGAAGCCAGGAAGTCTGACAACCAGTCTAACCAAGAGGTATCATATTGCTCAGTAACTCGGTTATGGAGGTCAGATAGGCAGTCGCTCCATGTACAACACTGGTATTCAGCTGTATTCAGTTAAACTGGAAGCCGACCCCGAGATAGTTGGGAAAAGGCTGAGCAGATACATATAGATACACGTAGTGGTGTATACTGTATCCCCATCTTGATTCTGCGGACTATAGATCACCCCCTCTCGCTGTCAGGTCACCCCATTACAAATTTAATCCCTCACAGACACTCCAATGCCCGACATATACAATTCAAAATAGACAAATTTACAAGACAAACATTGTACGATTTTTCATAACAAAAATACCCAACTACCCTTACTTACACTCACTAAAACGAAGAGGAACAACCCCTTCCATTATGTTCCTATAAATATATTATTAGGGGTTGAAAGGCGTGGCGATAACACTCCCCTGAAAAGGGCGGGGTTTGTTTAAACCACGCCCATTAAAACCATCTTTTGCGGCAGTATCATTTTGTCTGTCTGGTCGATAGTATCTTTATGGTACATTACTGATGTGCGTTTTTGCGATTAGTCGTGTGTTGTGTGTGTTTTAGTGTTTGTGCACGTTAGACACCTAGTAAGATGGTGTTTTTGTTTATTTTGAAACGTGGTTATTCATAGTCACCTATGTAAGTACCTTTCTACTTATTTGACTATAGTATGTACTAGCTATGTACCCCGTGGGGTCACCCGCGTTCAGTTACTGCTCCGCTCCCGTTGGTCGTAGCGTGATCCTACTAATTCTACTTCATCATCATCTGCTTAGCCTTTTCCCAACTATGTTGGGGTCGGCTTCCAGTCTATCCGGATGCAGCTGAGTACCAGTGTTTTACATGGAGCGACTGCCTATCTGACGTCCACAACCCAGTTAGTGGGCAACACGATACCTCTTGGTAAGACTGGTTGTCAGACTTCCCGGCTTGTGACTATCCGTAACGACTGTCAAAGATCTACGAATGACAGCCAGGACCAACGGCTTTACTTGCTTTCCGAGGCACGGGGGTGTCACACCACCAATTTCCAAACTCCGGGCTGTTACTGAGCTAATCCTACTTCCTACTTAAACCTACTAATATTATAAATGCGAAAGCTTGTGAGGATTGTGGATGGATGTTTGTTACTCTTTCACGCTTAAACGGCTGAACGGATCTAGATGAAATTTAGCGCACAGATAGATTGTAGTGTGGAGTAACACATAGAAATCTCTTTATCCCACAATAATGTACCAAACTTGACGCGGACGAGGTCGACGGCACAAGCTAGTAATGCAGGTAACATCATTCTTGTCGAGTGTACGGCTCCTTGTGACAACAATACAATAATCCTACCTAGAATACAATAATAGCGATGATACTGCCTCGATTCTGGGTTCGATTCCCAGGTCGAGCAAGGCGTTATTGGGTTTTTCTATGAAATTCTCTGAAGCAGCTCGGAGTTAGGATTTGTGCCCGGTTAATGGCAATAGGCTCGCCCCCTATTACATGGGACCTAAACATACCGGCGAACTGTGAGTGTACATACAACATCGCTGCCCAACCCATCGGGGAATAAAAAAGCTGCAATTTGCAAAAACCGTAAGATTTTGTTATTTATCTTTGGATGGCAAACAAGCCGACGGCCCGCCTGACGTTAAGTGGTCACCGCTGCCTATACACATCTGCAATACCTGAGATCTTGCTAATGCGTTGCCATCCCAGGGACAAAGTTGAAATGTGTCATGTGCCTGTAACTACACCGGCACACATACCCTTCAAACCGAAACACAGCAACGCTGCTTTGCGGCAGAAATAGTTATGGTGGTAGTACTTCCCCGGACGAGCTCCTTCACAAAGAGCTCTACTACTACTAAACTAGTACCGTAGCGTAGTTGGTCGTGGGCAACAAACGTGTCTGCTGAACGTGAAGACTTAGGTTCACTTCCCAGAAAGTGTTACTTTATCAAGCGATTTGGAAAATATGTGCCAAATTCCCGTCCCATCGGACTATGAGAGTGAGGGAAGAGGCAGTGCACCTGTGTTTGCGCACACACTTGTACACTATAATATCTCCTGCGTACTTGGCTAGTCTCCATTGAGATAGATCACCGTTACCGAAATTCGTTCGGGAGAATATTATTATAAACCTCTCAGTCGCACGGTAGGGTGTCTGCCTACCCTCTTACTGAACGGAAACAACCACAAATACTCCCAAAATCCATTCCTTTCATCTTTATAATCTGTTCAAAATTATTGACAGCCCTATCTTAAACTACCACATTTACTAACCATCATCAAAAAAAACTTGTAACACTTATTTTTCGTGCAGTAAAGTCTATTATTGTATTCGAATTTAGTTTCTGAATGACAAATATAAAGTTGTGATTTTATTTGCAGTTGATGCAATGTTTTTTGTAAATTGTAGTTTGTATTCAGTTAGGTTAAGGTTGAAAATTGTATGGCTTTGAGTTTGGCCAGAGTATATATAAGTTTGTTTATTATTTAGAAGTAACTTATTTTTGATTCGCGCCGCGGGATGTCACCTGTAGTAGGGTGACTATGATGTGGCGAAAAGAATCAGGATTTTCTTCAACACAAACCACCAAGTAGAAGGCCACAAGAGAAAGAAAGTCAGAAGAGAGATGAAGCAAGTAAACATCTATTTTATTTGTCCGAAAAATGTCAGAGAAAGCGTGATAACGGCTCTCTTTTAAACATGTGGTTTTATAGATATGTGGCGACATCTATCGCACAACATGGGAATTACGACTGACGTTTCATACATGGCAATATCAAAGTTCGCCGCGACGTTAGCATATATGCAAAATCCCGACAAACAACCGTCGGGCAGTAGCCCGCCAGACACAACACCCGTCTGCTCGGAGGATCCTCCCTTATCAATGGAGGATGAGGAACTTTCCACCCTGTTCCTCATATTATGTACTTCTAAAACTTCATCGAATTAATAGCTATGAAAGTAGTAGTAGTAGTTAACTGCCTCGTTAGCCTAGTGGTCCTAAACACGACTGCTACGCGTCTTGGGTTCGATTCCCAGGTCTAGCAAAAAGTGTTATTGGATTGCAGGTCGGAGTTAGGATTTGTGCCCGGCTCGCCAATAAATGGCAATAGGCTCGCCCCCTATTACGTGGGACCTAAAAATACCGGCGAACTGTGGGTGTACATTGTTACACCTCTGCCTAACCCTTCTGGGAATACAGGCGTGTTGGTGTTGGCATGTTGGTAGCTATTGAAAGATTCTCCTGTACTCACTTTCTGAGATACTAAGATACACCTCAGGCAGTGGGTAGTGGGTGGGTCGCCATTATCTAAACAAAACATAAAACTACAATCTCACTACTATTATAAACTATGCCAAAGTTTGGATGGACGGATGTTAGTTACTCAATCATTCCACAAAGGATGAACGGATCTGGATGATGTTTTGCACATAAATAGATTAGTCTTATATTAATTAGCTGGGCTATTCTATATTCCGGAAAAAAATATAATTCATGCGGGATAATATATTAACTTTGACGCGGACGAAGCCGCGGGTGGTTGCTATTATTTTATAAAAGAAATCCGCCATTGAACCGCAAGCTCATGGCATGAGGAAGACGCCTTCACCACTGACCCATCATGACACTTCTTTAGCTATAAGTCCATACTAAAAATATCCCACACGTTCATCAAACATAGTCACCCTACACCTGCTCTTGACATTCAAGCAACGTTTGATCACTGACTTCACCCCGTGACGTCACGGCATCCCCCCTCCCCCCTCGCGGCCCGCACGCGACGCGACGCCCTGCTGTGACAATTATGTTGCAATATTGTTGATGTTTTACCAAATATTAGGGGAGATAGTAGCTGTTAGATTCGAAAGAATATGATCGGTTTGTGAACGGTGAGTGGGACGTGGCCCTCGCACTAGACCCAGCCACTACAGTACCTATTACTGGAATCAAATGTAACAGGTCCAATTAGGACCTCAATAATTCCAAGACACAACTGCACAAAAAAAGAAACAGTTTATTTTCGCCCTGAAAACCCAATGAATTTTTAAATAATAATAAAATTCGGTTTTAGTTGCTTTGAAATCAATAAATAGTTAGTGAATTGAGATGACAAAAAAGTGACTTCATAGTTAAATATTGTCATACAAAATCTATGGGGGAATTCGCGTTTTGACAGCTCATAAAAAATACGTCAATTGATTAGTGGTCCCAATTGCAATCCGTGGTGCGTGGCAATCTGGGCTTCTCCCTGTCCTAAACATCCCTTTGCACCTATTGGCTTAGTTCTGTTCTGTCTAACTAAACTACTAGCACTTTTCCATCCTGCGAGTTCGCGTAATGTTTTACACCCGCTTCACGTCTTTGGTTGCTGCTCCGCCCCCGTGTGTCGTAGCGTGATGTTATATAGCCTATACTATTCCTCATGAATCTGGCTAACATATTTTTTCCAATCCGACTGGTAGTTTCGAACATCAGCGTGTTTAAACAAACAAAAACAACTTGAGCTTTATTATGTCAGTATTGAATGCTAGCAGTACCATAACGGACTGTGACGCTAAGAGGGAGCGGTGTGTAGCGCCCTCTGGCGTCTTCCCTCAAAGCCAATGCATTATTTTCAATTAAACCATTTACAGATACTTTTGTATTCTCAAGAGTCGGTCAGTTAGTCAGAAAGTTGAAGCTAGTTGCTCGTTCCACAACGTAGGTCTCTATGGAGAAGAACGAGCAAGAAACTCCACGGACACTCTTTTCAATTAAGTTTTTACAAAATCCTGGTTACAATATTATTGTTGCTTCTATATGTGAAAACAAAGGCCTCTGGTATTACAGATGTCCATAGGCAGTGGTGACCACTTAATTATATACCAATAAATATAAAAGCTAACCCTTCTTTACTCACGTGGGGGTCAAAACTACCCCTAAAGACACTTGTGAAAAGTGTCAAAGTCTCTAACCTTCTCTCGCCACCTGTGGAGTGTCCCTTAACCCTATCACCGCTACCCTAATGTAATACTGACCGAAGTGTCACTTGACATAATGTCAGTTATTTGTGGAGTGTATCGTTTGCTAAGGGGGTTCAATTCTATGTTATAGGGGTGATTATTCGTGTCCAGTTTATTATAGATGCCGAATATTTGTTGAACTAAATGATGTATTTATTTCGATAAAGTTTTTTGCCAAAATATTTTAAGGGTTAGGCAGAGGTGTACCAATGTACACCCACAGTTCGCCGGTATGTTTAGGTCCCATGTAATAGGGGGCGAGCCTATTGCCATTAACCGAGCACAAATCCTAACTCCGAGCTGCAACTAAGAATTATATAGAAAAAACTAATAACACTTTTTGCTCGACCTGGGAATCGAACCCAAGACCTCTAGCGTAGCCGTCGCACTTAGGACCACTAGACTACCGAGGCAGTAAAGAGAAACAATGTCCTAGCAATGGCAATGACATAATGGGCAAGTAGCAAAGTGACTTTATCAGTTCACATGTACTTTCTAAGTGTATCTCGGACATCACTGACATCGGTGAAGGAAAACATCGTGAGGAAACCTGGACTTGTAATTAATATAAGTCTGACATCGCCAATCCGCCTTGAGCAGGCGTGGTGATCAATGCTCGTGCCTTCTCTGTAAGAGAAGAGGGCTTTGTCCTGTGGTGGGACATGTATATACTGGTATTATCTATATTAAAAAACTTCCTTGTTTTTGCCAATTATACTCTTAACGATTAGTCAGACAAAATAATTGGTGACTAATTACTAAATTCCCTTGTAGCGTAACCCCTTCACTGCGGCGGCTAATCAAATACTGACCACTCAACGTAATGAATGACCCCCGGGGGGTAATGTTGACAATGTGTTGACACGACGCGTATTTGTGCACCCTTGTGTGTGGAGTTAGATGGGGTGTCATGAACGATTTAGGTGAAGAATATGTGTATTTTATTTTACGCAAGTTAATTTGAAACTGTGTTTAGTAGTAGAGCTCTTTGTGAAGCAGCCTGTCCGGGGAAGTACTACCACCATACCTATTTCTGCCGCAAAGCAGCGTTGCTGTGTTCCGGTTTGAAGGGTATGGGTGCCGGTGTAGTTACAGGCACGTGACACATTTCAACTTTGTCTCTGGGATGGCATCGCATCTGCCAGGCCTCTGGTATTGCAGATGTCTATTGGCAGCGGTGACCACTTATCATCAGGTGCGCTCTCGACTTGTTTGCCGTCCAATGACATAACAAAATATATATTACATGATTTACATGGGATCTAAAACAAACCGGCGGACTGTGGGTGTACATAATAACGGGCGAGCCTATTGCCATTAACTGGGCACAAATAGTAACCTCAAGCTGCTACTGAGAATTTCATAGAAAAACCCAATAACAATTTGCTCGACCTTCTTTTTTTTTAAAGGATGGAAAAACATCAAGTTACTTCTTCCGCGCTCAGCGGAGCGGAAGGGAGTGTCAGACTTTTACTGACTAAAACCCATTCCTGTTCGTCCCTTTGCGTTCCAGAGTCGCGGTAACTCTTTCGAACAAACACCGCAACCCTTTACTTTACTCCACCTAGAATCAAACCCAAGACCTCTAGCGTAGCAGTCTCGCTTAGGACCACTAGGCTAACGAGGCAGTTAATAAAACAACGGGCAATTAGTAGGTACTGCAGATACCGTGAGGGATGAACGGATTACAGCAGTAGCTGGCCACTTAGCTGAAGAGTGGAGAACACTAATAATTAATGTGATGCCGCCGGCCATGATACCGGCGTTATGTCGGGCCATGAGAGCAGCGGGGTCAGCTTGTGAATGAAATCAGTGAAGCCTTGTGGTACATAAGTACTCACGTAGGCCACGTACAATCAGCGAAACAGATAAGTAACCAGGTATAGTTGAAATTTCCTTCCAATCTGATGGATATCGGCGAATTTAATTTAATTTTAATTAATGAACAGATTTTGTTCTCTAATAATTAAATAAAATTGTATTTAAAACAATCGTTCAGGGACTAAAAAACTTCTATTATATGTGACGGCATTGTTACCTGTTTCTTTTGTTGACTGTACACATATATGTATATTTTTAAATAACGTTGTCCCTTTATATGAATTTTTCCTGTATTTTGAGTGCTTTCACAAACATATAAGCTCACATACACAAACAGCCAGACCCGGAACAACTATCTGTAAGCCATACAAATATTTATTCCGTGCGGGAATCGAACGGGCGACACGCAGCGCCGCAGCTTAAAAACATCTCATACATGGAAGGCACGACACCCCATGCCTCGGAAAGACTGCCAACTTCCAAACTCCGGGCTGTTACTGAGAAATTCCTAATGAAAAAACCCAATAACACTTTTTGCCCGACCTGGGAATCGAACCCTCACGCTCATCAGTTGTGCTTACCACCACGAGACCAACAGGGCAGGTAGACTTATGACGGAGTAGTTAATTATGCTGCTTCATTGCATTATAAAGCCATGCTGTTTTAATGGCCCCAAACAAATGTAAAGCTTTTAATGAAAAGAGCAAGCTAGTTAACCCTCTGTTTGTTGACGGAGCGCGGCCGGGGCCCACTGGCAGCAGGGAGCAACCCCCGGGGGCCCGCGGCGATAATGTTATGAATTTTATTGTTTGCCTAACGTCAATTTTGATTTGGGGCGTCTGTCTATTAAGTTTATTGTAAAATGTTGTGTAAATTTTTCTATACGTTTTTTTTAAAAGCTACGTTTTGTTTTTACATTTTTTAATGCAATTAGCGTTGTATTAAAATGTGTCATGTTAATTTACATACAATAAATGGTTTATCTGTGTAACAAAAAATGTATTCTCCTGACCGATTCCGGCCACGGCGGCTAATCTTTATTAGGACTAGTCAAGGACGCAGGAGATATTATAGTGCACAAGTGTGTGCGCAAACACAGGTGCACTCCCTCTTCCCTCACTCTCATAGTCCGATGAGACAGCAAACCGACACAACCGGGGAGAGATCAGGCGCAGGACCCACGGCTATACGTGCTTTCCAAGACACGGGGGTGTCACACCACCAACTTCCACACTCCGGGCTGTTACTGAGACATTTCTAATAAAAAAACCCAATAGCTCTTTAATCGAACCCAGGACCCCACGCTCAACAGTCGTGCTCGCCACCACGATACCAACGGGGCAGTTATCTGTACTAATATAATAAAGCAAATGATTTTTTTTATTCGTTGAAAAATAAGCTAATCATTAATCGTTTTCAGTCACATCATTTAACATGCATCAATACCAAAATAATGAAGTAATGGTCAACACATGCAAGTTTAATAAAACCACTTTAAAATTGATAAAAAGTCCTCCCCTGGCAGCTCTAACCCTTTACCGCTAAGCCTGTTGTGACTGTAATGCAAGTCGACGCACCGTGTAATAGCCAGTGTTAATAATTCACACTAGACGAGAAGCAGCTCGGGGCCACTAAATTATTTTGGGGCTATTTGACCCGCCGCTGCAGAGAAAGGGTTAATTTCGTTAATCCGACAATTCATTTTTTTATATTTAGTGTGGTATATTGAAATGCAAAAAATAAATTAAAATTACTACTACAGCTCTTTGTGAAGGAGCTCGTCCGGGGACGTACTACCACCATACCTTCTTCTGCCGCAAAGCAGCGTTGCTGTGTTCCGGTGTGAAGGGTATGGGTGCCGGTGTAGTTACAGGCACATGACACATTTCAACTTTGTCTCTGGGATGGCAACGCATCTGCAAGGCCTCTGGTATTGCAGACGTCTATAGACAGCGGTGACCACTTAACGTCAGATGGGATTTTTACCCAGTTATTTCTTAAACGATGTAACGTTTGATGGTTAAAGCGTCCACCCCTCATGCATGAGTTTGTGAGCTCGATACCAGGCAAGCACCAAACTGACTTTTTCAGTCCATAATAATGTACTTTCCAAGTGTATCTCGAATATCTCTGGCATCAGTGAAGGAAAACATCATGAGGAAACCTGGACTTGTAATTAATATAAGTCTGTAATCGCCAATCCGCCTTGAGCAAGCACGGTGATCAATGCTCGTGCCTTCTCTGTATGAGAAGAGGGCTTTGCCCTGCAGTGGGGCAGTAACAAGCTGGTATTATTATTAGGCAAATAGTGAAAGAATAGTAACAATGATACGACAATCGCAGGTGTGTCGTGTCCTCTGACGTCACAGTACACAATTAGCTAATGAATTGGGGTTGGAACATAATAGGCTGGTCCCTTTGTGTTGTGGGTCCAAGTTAGCACAATAGACAAGAGAGTGGGGTGCCGGGAGTCAATGTGTCTATGGGTGTCGGTGTGTTGAAAGGAATACGTGTTCTTTTTGTCACCTCCTGTACAAAGCTAATGTTTAACTTCTCCGTGGGTCTCGTAGTCATTAGAGCGGCTGCTGACCATGAGGACCCGTTTTCTCACAGTTCCCAGGTAGGTAAGGCACAGTGGTAAATCCTTAATATTATAAAGAGAAAAGATTTCTTTGTTTTTTTCGTGTGTTGTTACCGAATTAGCTTGGAAACTCCTGGACCAATTTTAACCATTTTTTCACCAATAGATAGCTTTATTATTCCTGAGTAACCTAAGCTAATAATATTACGCTACTACACACAGGAGCGGAGCAGGTCGCTGGCCAAAGCTGGTACTCTATAGAATTAGTTACAGACAGTAGATTAAATGTATAACCAATTAATAATCTATAGGTCGTCGTATCTAAATGTCGTAATAGCTCAGTGGCTAAGACGTCCGCTTCTCATACATGAGGTATAGCGACATTGTAGTATTTCTTGACAAAATCAACTGGTTGCTAATTTAATTATATAAGTACTTTGTTTTGATTAATTATTTTTCTCTTAGACATTAATTCTACATTTGAGTATGCCTCACACACTGATTCCTTGTCTTTGAAATGTATAAATGTATTTAATATTACAATTAACTTAGCTTTCATTTCTAATTTGTGGCACTGAGTACGTATTGCAGTACTTTGAGTGACTTTTTTTAATAGATCGTTTTGACATCAGTATAGTTTTATGGAATTGTACAACTTATTGTAATACATTTTTTTTAAAAGAGTATGTATGGAGTTTCTTTCCCGTTCTTCTCCATACGAAACTACCTTTTGGAACGGGCAACTAGATTCAATATTTTTAATTTAACATGCAATTGACGTTCAAAAGTGCCTTTTAATGGTCTAATTGAAATAAATGATTTGAGTTTGACTTTGAGTGACCGGCACAAATCGTGAGCACAAACGTCAAGTTCGGTTTTGGGTTTTTTTCTGGGTTTTTTGGGTCGCCGACGGCCCCACGTGATTTATTCGTCAGTCGAATCGATCGCGTGCAGCGTCGCGCATCAGCGTTTAATTCATATGTACTTTGTAAGTTTATCTTGGACATAGCTGACATCATACTTAACTGCTCCGTAACCGGTCGTAAACGCGACTGCTACGCTAGACGTCTTGGGTTCGATTTCCAGTCGAGCAAAAAGGTGTTATTGAGTTGTTCTATGAAATTTTCTACGCTGCGCTGGTTGCAGGCCGCTTCCAGCTGGTCCTTTTGGAAATCTATGGGAGAGCAGTACTGGACGTCTTGCTGCTGATATGATGATAATTATGAAATTCTGAGCAGCAGCTCCAACTTGGAGTGATGTTCTATAGCCTATACTGTTCCTCATGAACCTTACACAAAACGATTTTTTTCAATCCGACCGGTAGTTCCTGGGATCAATGCGTTTAAAAAGAAAAGTCTTCAGCTTTAGTATATCTGTACTCTATACTAATATTATTTAAGAAAAAGATTTGATTGTTTGTTTGTTTGCATTGAGTCGTCGGCTACTAGACCAATTTGAAAAATTCTTTCACCTGTGGGAAGCTACACTATCTCGGAGTGACATAGGCTATATTATATTTTCAAAAAAGTTTGAGATCTACTTACTAAAACTTCAATAATGTAACACAAGATGTAAAAAAAAAAACAAAAAATATCCTTACATCGCGTGCGCTTCGAAAACTATTGATGATAGAACACAATAATGTACTACGACTTTGCAGGACACATCATTATCTACAAAAAGTGTCACTACAGCATATGTCTAGCTATTATAGTTATGTCACAGTAACTGCCTCGGTAGCCTAGTGGTCCTAAGCGCGACTGCTACGCTAGAGGTCGTGGGTTCGACTCCCAGGTCGAGCAAAAAGTGTTATTGAGTTTTTCTATGAAATTCTCAGTAGTAGCTCGGAGTTAGGATTTGTGCCCGGTTAATGGCAATAGGCCCGCCCCTTATTACATGGGACCTAAATATACCGGCGAACTGTGGGTGTACGTACATTGTTACACCTCTGCCTAACCCTTCGGGGAATACAGGTGTGATGGTATGAATTTTTTAAATTTTTGTGTAGGCCCTGTCGTAAGCAAATGTTTAGGTAATTGTCAATAACGCATCGCGGCAACAAATAAGGTTCAAAATAGCGATACGTTTGATGTTAGTTGAATCGGATAACCACAAAAATATCAGTAATTTTGAAGTTTTCTTTAAATTGTGAGAAAAATACTCGGCTCAGTGGAATAATTTATAAGTATGTCTTTAGTTCATGAAATTCCCTATAATGTTATTACATAAATTTATATAGTTTACGCTTAAAATTCTGATGTATGTGACAAAAAATATTATGCTCTCCTTTACGATTTTGTACCATGATACTATTATACTTTTATGAAATATTTATAGGTAGGTCTTTTCTCTGAACCCTTGACAATACACTCAATTTTTCAGGCTTGTAATATGTACCAATACGCCAGACTATGACACAAAAAATGTGGTTTACGGTGTCCTGTGATCGAATAACCCCTTAAATACCCGGGCGAAGCCGAGACGGGCCGCTAGTTACATAATATAGATATGGTAACGCTTTCGAAGTTAGCCAACGTTGAACTCACAGCAAGTGTATCTAAATGCACTGTAAACAATGTGATCCCCCGGGGGGCCGTCAGCACCCCCCGGGGGACACACGTGAGAGCTTTAGAGGTCGTTAAATATTAACGTGTACTGTCCTGTCAGTTCAGAGGGGTCTAACGTTTGTTAGTATCTATATTGTTTATAGGAAACATATCTGCCTAGCCTATTCTCAACTATGTCGGACTATACCGTTTTTTCGGGAGTATTGCAATGATTTATATAACTTCAGGAAGTGCTCGTGGCTAAGTGGTACCAGCCACAAAGGCCTATATATAACACTATACTATCACGCCTGTATTCCCCGAAGGGTTAGGCAGAGGTATAACCAATGTACAGTCACAGTTCGCCGGTAAATTTAGGTCCCATGTAATAGGCGGCGAGCCTATTGCCATTAACCGGGCACAAATCCTAACTCCGAGCTGCTACTGAGAATTTCATAGAAAAACCCAATTACACTTTACTCGACCTGGGAATTGAATCCAAGACCACTACCGTAGCAGTCACGCTTAAGACCACTAGGTTAAAAAAAGCAGTCTAGGTAGGTAAACCAATCTACCACTATCATCATCATCATCTCACTCAGGCCTTTTTCCGATGAGGGTAGGCAGAAACCACAGAACGCCACCTGCTACTATCCTTACACACTCCTTTCGCTTCGTCCACGTTCATACATCTACTTTTATTTCTTAAAAATAAAATATTGATTGCTTTTAATAAATATTGTGTCAATATTCTAATCAATCCATATTATTGTTCCCCCGAGGGAGTTAGGAAGGGAGACTCAACAAATAGCTCAATATCACTAATGAGCATTGTCATCGTCACGTCTGTGGGGCGCTCGAAAGAATGTGGGGCGTTAGGGGACCAGAGTGTCTCCAAATAGTAGCAGCAGAGCTCTTTATGAAGAAGCTCGTCCGGGGAAGTACTACCACCATACCTTCTTCTGCCGCAAAGCAGCGGTGCTGTGTTCCGGTTTGAAGGGTATGGGTGCCTGTGTAGTTACAGGCACATGACACATTTCAACTTTGTCTCTGGGATGGCAACGCATCTGCAAGGCCTCTGGTATTGCAGATGTGTATTAGGTGGGCGTCGGCTTGTTTGCCATACAACGATGTTTAAAAAAGAAAAACTATTGAAACCAAAAAAATTAAAAATTTTAAGGAACCCCCGACAGAAGAATGGAAATCCTTACCGCAGCTAACAAAACAGCTGATAACTTTAAAACCGCTGAACCGATTTCCATCAAACAAAGCTAAGAGCACTCCCGACTAATTCACCTTTTCTGTTGCCGCTATAAAAAAACAGAACTAAATCAATATTTAAAGGGGCTCCTATGCAACATACGTGATTTTTTTGGCCGTTTTTATAGATAAATGGTACGGAACCGGAGTCCGACTCGCACTTGGCCGGTTCTTTGTATTAATGTTTTTTTTATGTTACCTTAGTTCAAGTTTGTAAACATTTAATAATATAAAACTATTGGATTAAATAAAAAGGAACTCCATAACATACTCTTTTAAAATAATTGTTGTACAATATTTTGCATACTACAACAACCAAATAAATCGAATCATTTCTCCATCACAGCACGACGTCACTTCCTATCTGTTCCCAATTTGGAGCACACACAGTACGTCGGGGGCGCTTCAACTTCCGGCCCCGCCCACCGCCGCCCGCCCACGGACTAGCTACTATACACTTGTAGGGCAAGTAGCTATACTGGACCATTTTATTCATGACTAGCTGTTGTCCGGGACTTATTTCACCCACTTTAAGTTAAGACTTTCTTCATTGTTCCGCTCCCGGCGGTCATGGCGTGATGTTATATAGCCTATGCTACTCAGAAATAATGTAGCTATCTGTTGGTGAAACAATGGTTTAAATCGGTCCAGTAGTTTCGGAGCCTATTCGTTACAAACAAACAAAATAATCTTTCTTCTTTATAATATTAGTATAGACTAGCTTCTACCCGCGATTTCGTCCGCCTCAAAGCTAACATATTAGTCTACGAGAACCGTACATTTGTTATTCCACACTACAATCTATCTCAGTACCAAATTCCATCCAGATCCGTTCAGCCGTTTAAGCGTGAAAGAGTAACAAACATCCATCCATCCTCACAAACTTTTGCAATTATAACACTAGTAGGATGCTGCCGGTTGTGTCGGATTGCCGTCCCAATGGACTATGAGAGTTAGGGAAGAGGAAGTGCACCTGTGTTTGTGCACACACTTGTGCACTATAATATTTGCTGCGTACTTAGCTAGTCTGCATTAAGATTTGCCACCGAGAATCGGTCCGAAGAATACATTTACATACATACAGGATGCTGCATGTATAGCTATAGTACCGTTCATGGTTCTAGACCCCCGGAAAAGACCCCAGCACAAGCATTTTGCATCCGTTATTAAATATCTGTTTCATGTAAAAATGCAACATCTACACTGGCTTTTTTTTTTTGGGGTGTGGGAAATCATCAAATAACTTCTCCCCAAACAAAATAACTGGACGGGGCGGGAGCGAGTGTCAGACTTTTACTGACTAAAATCCGCCCAGATGCCCTCTTGTGCCCTTTGCGTTCCGGGGGCGCGGTATCTCTTACGAACAACCCGCAGGTCTACACTGGCTAAATGAATGCAACAGTAGTTTATTTTTATTATATCCGACGATAATAGCCTAAACGACTCCTTGTAACATCAGTCAGGTGCCAGTGATACTCCCGTCTTAATTAGTTCAGCCGTTTCGGAGATTAGCTGAAACAAACAGGCAGACAACAAAAAATAAGTTTATTTTGGGTTTAAGATTCGTTTCAACATTTTTATGGATTTACTAAAAAGCTGTTATTTAGACATAACAAACAGACACTACAATTTTATTTATTTGTAAATTGTGATGTTGGGTGTACATTGGTATATCTCTGCCTAACCCTTCGGGGAATACAGGCGTGATGGTACGTTATAATGATGAAAAATGTTATCACTGGAGGTGGGTCTGAACTGAATCCATTGTAAAAGTACCATCACGCTTGTACCCCGGGTACGTAAGAGCAGCGAAGGGCCAAATGTAGTAATAGGGACGCTAGAGCTAACATTTTTAATTCTTCTTCTTTGTGTAATTATAATCATAGACAAAAATGGTAAGCCGGGGCCTCCGACTATGGCCTGAGGCAGAGAAATCCTAATAACATTTTTACCAACATCGGAGTCGAACCCGGAGCCTCCCACAATAGTAGTAGAGCTCTTTTATGAAATAGATATTTTCACTTTAACAATCGATTGAATTTGTATGATGTTTCCTCCCGCGCGTGCTAGACACTCTCGGTACCAATCAAAATATTGGTGTACACAAGACATTTTGATTAATACAACAAAGATCCAATCCTTATCACCTTCCCATTGTCATTATAATATCCACCGTGCGCTGATCTGAATAGATAATCATATTCTATAACACCGGCCAGAAGCGAGACGAACTCTCGAACGAAGGGTCCCGTACAATCCTACAATATTTAAGACGCCATACAAAAAATACTCGTTTGTTGTTTAGGGACCCCCATAAATTCAATACTTTATTTTTTTAATAGCTTCACTCACGCCATCATCATCTGCCTAGCCTTTTCCCAACTATGTCGGGGTCGGCTTCCAGTCTAACCGGCTGCAGCTGAATACCAGTGTTTTACATGGAGCGACTGCCTATCTGACCTCCTCTACACAGTTACTTAGTCCACTTAAAAGTTAATATACTATCCCACGGGGATCTTATTTTTTTCCGAGATCATAAGTAGCCTATGTGCTATTCCAGAATATTATCTATTTCTGTGCAAAATTTTTGCGAAAAGAGTGTCCGTGGAATTTCTTGCTCGTTCATTTTCATAGAGACCTACGTTGTGGAACGAGCAACTAGCTTCTACTTTCTGACTAACTGACCGAGTCTTTGACAATACAAAAGTGCCTGTAATTGATATAATTGACAGACAGACGGATAGCAGCGGCTTACTAATAGGATCGTTAGCACCCTTCGCGTACGGATCCCTGAAAATATCGTCCGATACACCCCTAAGTAACCTCAGGGAGGGATTTTATTAAATCTTTTCATCAATTTTTTGATAGAATAACCAAAATTGTGACGACATTTGAATATTGTGCGCGAATTAAAGGTAAATAGGATTACTTCAGGAGAATTGGGTAGACAGACACAAACAATCAATTGGCATACTTTTTATTTATGAGCTGGCTAAACACGATCCCCCCCATAGACTTTAGGCCCCCTTGAGACTTTAACTGTGACGTCATTTATTCACCTACTCAAATGCTAAACTAAACTACTTTTTTTTGTACGTGTGTTACGTGATCACTCCGCCAATTATAAATCGATTTTGATGATTCTTTTTTGTTTGATAGGTCATACTTCAGAGGTTCCCATATAGGTAGTAGTTTGGTAACAAAAAAAAATACTGAAAAAAATATGTCATCCAAGTAAACGAATTACCGTATTTTGCTTTCTTGTGACTTTTAAGTGGCGTCTTGTTAATTTACGTAGAATTACTGTTCCTTCATGGATTTGGATGACAGAAAGTTGATACTAAAAAGCGAAAAATAAAAACATTTTTACCAAAAAGACAACCGCCTTCAAAAACTCTAAAGGGAAAAGTAACTTTAGCTTTAGAAGTCAAAGAGCTCAGGGGAGAAGTCATTTGATGATTACCCATCCGAAAGAAAAAAAGCTTTGGAAGTCGGCGGCTTTGTTTCTGTTTGTTGTTTCAATTAATTATAAAAATCTAATTTTATGATTAATTAAAAATGAATAAAGATTACATACATACATAAACCCACGCCTTTTTCCCATGGGGGTAGGCAGAAACCACAGAACGCCACCTGCTGAGATCCTTACATGAATAATGATTTTAGCACTAAAATTATTTTAAGAAGTTATGCCTCGAAATGCATGGTGACTGCTACTCAATCTTGGGAAAGGCGATGTCGTGTGGAGCTTCGCAGCAGCACGGGTCGATACACCGACACTTGCCGCCGTCGGTCCTTAGAAGGGTAACCAGCCATTTCGTACTGAGACTTCTCCGAATGTCGTTATGTCAGATTTTCCTGACTTTCAGTCAAAGCCTAAGTCAAATTATTTATTTCATAACAAGACTAGCTTTTGTCGGTGACTGCGTCTGCATAAACGTCGGTTACATTTAAAATTCAATCATGATTCTAAACACACGTGGCGCCATATATTATCATAAGTTCGTTATTATTGTTTTCCTCGGGAACAGTACTTGTTTTCGAGATGAAATCTACCCTATGTCTGTTTCTGTACACCTGACAAAGTTTCAGGATGATCGGTTCAGTGGTTTATTTATTTATTTATTTATTAAAGCTTTATGCACAAATGTAAAACAACATACACCGTACAAAGGCGGACTTAATGCCTTAGGCATTTTCTACCAGTCTACCTTAGGGTGATGCAGAGACAAAACATAGTGGGTGCAAGGAAGACGAACTGAAAATTTCCAAGAATAAAGTCAAAGTCAAAGTCAAATCATTTATTTCAATGAGACCATTAAAAGGCACTTTTGAACGTCAATTACATGTTAAATTAAAAATATTGAATCTAGTAAAAATAAAATAATAATAAAATAAAATAATAATAATAAAATATAATAATAAATACATATATACATACATACAAACAATATATACAAAGTAGATAGAGATCAAAATACATAGGTGGAGAAATATAACAAACTAATTGTGAGACGAGTCTGCTAACTTTTTATGGAAGTATTCGCGAGCTTTTATCTTGAATGTGAACCGACTGGTTTAGGCGTGAAAATGTAACAAACTTACTTTCGCATTCATAACGCCACTAAACGCATTTTTAACATGAAAATGTATGAGAAAATGAAAGAAGTGGATCTGTTTGCCCCTTCTAAAAGAATAGGCAAGAAACTCCACACTTACAACAATAGTGTCATTTTTGGCAGTCGTTACGGATAGTCGGAAGCCTGACAGCCTGGCAACCAGTCTTACCAAGACGTGTGTTACAATTTAACTCGAAGCTGACGTACAAATAGTAAAAAGTATTTAAAAAAACCGGCCTAGTGCAAGTCGGACCCGCGCACAAAGGGTTCCGTACCATTCTATAAATATATAAATAAAAATATATTTATACCATCTATAAAAATGGCCTCGTTAAACTCGGTAAACTGCCTCGTTGGCTTAGTGGTCCTAAGCGCGACTGCTACGCTAGAGGTATTGGGTTCCCAGGTCGAGCTAGCTTCAACTTTTAAATGTAACTTCTTGACAATTCAAAAGTGCCTGTAAATGGTCTAATTGAAATAAATGTTTTGACTTTGACTTTGAGCAAAGTGTTATTGGGTTTTTCTATGAAATTCTCAGTAGCAGCTCGGAGTTAGGATTTATGCCCGGTTAATGGCAATAGGATCGCCCCCTATTACATGGGACCTAAACATACCGGCGAAGTGTGGGCGTACATTGTTACACCTCTGCATATGTATGTATGTATAAAAATGGCAAAAAAAATCATGTCTGTTTTATGGCCCCCTTAAATCTTGTGTGTGTGTGTATGTCTGTCTGTGGCATCGTAGCTCCCGAACGCATGAACCGATTTTGATTTTGTTTTTTGTGTTTCAAAGGTTACTTAGTCGGGAGTGTTCTTAGCTATGTTTGATGGAAATCGGTTCAGCGGTTTCAAGGCTATCAGCTCTTTTGTTAGCTGCGGTAGTGATTTTTTTCTTCTGTCGGGGGTTACTTAAAAATTTTAATTTTGTGTTTTTATACTAATTCTTGCTTACACACGTCAGGGGCCTCTGTAACGCGGGGGCCCGTACCATTGATACGGCGATAGCTTCGCCTCTGTGTCTAACTATCACGGTTTATGAGATACAGACTGATGACGGACGGACGAACAGCGGAGTAATAGTAATAGGGCCCCGTTTCTTCCCTTTGGGTACGGAGCCCTAAAAAATAATTCCGCGCGTTTCCCTAACGCTTTCCATTTTTCCCTGACGGTCCGTGACCCAATTCAATGAGAATCGATTTACAAAACATTCTTAACGTCTACTACAAAACTAGTTACCTTCCAATCAAATTCAATTATCATTGAATAGTATTTAAGCCCCGATCCCGGGATTCGAGGAAGACGCCGCCCCGGGACGTCGCCCCGGGAAATGAACGCGGGATTTACTTCCGCTCTGCGATTGGATTTCAAACAATCTTGGATTATGAGCGCGGTATCCATCTTTATCATGTTTATTTTTATAAGAAAACTAGCTTCTGCACTCGGCTTTGTCTGCGTTTAACTCAAGTATATCTACTAAATACAAAACATTTTTGTAATCGCGTTAGTTCTTGTAAAAATTGCTTCTATACAAACTAATTAAAAATTTTAAGTACCTTTTTTTTTAACCGACTTCGACAAAGGAGGAGGTTATCACGTCGCCGCGTCGTCTGAATTTTATATTGCTTGTTACCACTGAACTGCGTCATGTATCAACCGATTTGGAAAATTCTAGTAATACTTACTAAAAAGGGAAAAATAAAAAACACATAAGATACCATCACGCCTGTATTCCCCGAAGGGTTAGGCAGAGGTGTACCAAAGTACACCCACAGTTCGCCGGTATGTTTAGGTTCCATGTAATAGGGGGCAAGCCTATTGCCATTAACCGGGCACAAATCCTAACTCCGAGCTGCTACTGAGAATTTCATAGAAAAACCCAATAACACTTTTTGCTCGACCTGGGAATCGAACACAAGACCTCTAGCGTAGCAGTCGCGCTTAAGACCACTAGGCTACCGAGGCAGTTTAAACCTTATTACCGACTAGTAACGTCTCATTTATTTCAATTCGACCATTTACAGGCACTTTTGTGTTGACAAGGAGTCGGTCAGTTAGTCAGAAAGTTGAAGCTAGTTGCTCGTTCCACAACGTAGGTCTCTATGGAGAAGAACGAGTAAGGAACTCCACGGACACTCTTTTCAATTACAATTTACAAAATCCTGGTTACAATATTCTTGTGGCTTCCATATGTGAAAGCAATGGAGGTGAATATAAAACTCCACAATATAATACTTGGAGGCTGAGTGACAGCTCAACAATTTGATTACTGATACGAACGTACCACGCAAGCGGAGCCAGGAGGCGCGCTATGAATAACTATGACTTAGTCTCACCTACTCAGCGTAGTAGCCTGACTTGACGTAACACAGAGGTGTATCTATACAGGGTGTGAGGGCAAACGAGGGACTTGCTTTAAGGGGGTGCAGTACTCATGAAAATGAACAAATTTTAAAAATAATCGCGAAAAAAAAAAAAACTGCTCCATACATTTACGTTCGCATAACTCGGCAACATGTAAGGAGCAGCTGATTCTTTTCGCAATTTTAAGTGTGATTTCATAGTGAAAGTGGTATATTTTCATTAGCACTACACTCCCTTTTTTTTTTTTACCCATGGGAAATGATCCAATGACTTCTCTCGCCCTAGGCGGGGCGGGAGGGAGTGTCAGACTTTTACTGACTAAAACCCATCCATGTTCCTTCCTGTGCCCTTTACTTTCCGGGGGCGCGGTATCTCTTTCGAACAACCCGCAGCCCCGGCAGGCACGGCCCTGAGTGGCCCCTTCAATTGTTTGCTGACATCTCTTTGAGGCGCGCGTGGAACACGAACGCGCCGTCGACACGGTCTATCGTCAAGTGACGTAAGGACGGTGAGCTACCCATTGCTCACCGTCCACAGACCGCGTCTACGGTGGCCGGGAGTCGTCTCGCGGCTCCCGACGTCCGGAGCGTCTATACAGTATGTTCCTTGTTTAAACTAACTCCGGTGGTATCGGATTGCCGACCCATCGGACTATGAGAGTGAGGGAAGAAGGAGTGAATAATATTTCCTGCGTACATAGCTAGTCTGCAATAAGATTAGACACCGTGATCCAAAATATCGCCTCGTTGCTTTAAATGGCACCGTGTTTATCTATTTTTTTACCGACTCCAAATAAGGAGGAGGTTATCAATTCGACAGTATGTTTTTTTTTGCATGTGTGTTACGCGACATCTCCGCCAATTATGAATCGATTTTAATGTTTGTTTTTGTTTGATAGGTCATACTTCAAAGGTGGTCCAATATAAATTATATCGAAATTGATTCAGTAGTTTGGTAAAAGATTTGAAATAACTGAAAAAAAATGTCATTCTAGTAAACGAATTAGCGTATTCTGCTTTCTTGTGACTTTTAAGTGGCGTCTTGTTAATTACGCAGTATTACTGTTCCTTCATGGATTTGGATGACAGGAAATTGATCCTAAAAAGCGAAAAATAAAAACATTTTTACAAAAAAGACAACCGCCTTCAAAGTCTAAAAAGTGAAAAATGACTTTAGCTTTGGAAGTCGGTGGCAATACAAAACAACAAACAGAACCAAAGCCGCCGATTTCCAAAGCTAAAGCTATCTTTCACTTTTTAGATTTTGAAGGCGGTTGCCTTTTTTGTTGGTATTTCTTTTCACGTATCATCACGCCTATATTCCCCAAAGGGTTTAGCAGAAGTGTAACAATGTACACCCACAGATCGCCGGTAAGTATGTTTAGATCCCATGTAATAGGGGGCGAGGCTATTGCCGTTTACCGGGCACAAATCAAAACTCCGAGATGCTACTGAGAATTTCATAGAAAAACCCAACAACACTTTTTGCTCGACCTGGGCATCGAACCCAAGACCTCTAGCGTAGCAGTCGCGCTTAGGACCACTAGGCTACCGAGGCAGTTATTATGAGTTATTTATTTTTAGTTTTCAAAAAAGATCAATCATAGAGGACCGCAAATGTTACACAAACATTGCATCGATTGGTTGCCGCGTCTCTGCCATCACCTCCGTGTCTGAAGCACTTACATTTGCTGGAGTTAGTTATGCATGTCCCGTCGTGACTGATTAATCTGTGGGCCTTGTACAAGGGTTCCGTTCGCGTAGACTGCCAACGGGACCTATTACTAAACCTTCGATGTCCGGCCGCCTGTCCTACTACCTACTAAATAGTATTATAAATGCGAAAGTTTGTGAGCATGTTTAGATGTTTGGATGTTTGTTACTCTTTCACGCTTAAACGGCTGAACGGATCTGGATGAAATTTGGCACCGAGATAGATTGTAGTGTGGAATAACACATAGGATACTTTTTATAACGGAAAAATGTACGGTTTCCGCGGGATAATATATCAAACTTGACGTGGATGAAGTCTTGGGTGAAGAAAAGAAAGACGCTAGATATATATATATATATATATATGTAGTTTGAAGATCGTATTCATATTAATGGGTGATACTAATTGTACTTGTATAAAAGGAAAATGGAAATATACATAAAATGCTATCGGCTATGCTATTTCTAACTAGCTTCTGCTCGCGACTTCGTCCGCGTAGCTTTTTCACTTGCATTAGGTTACGTCTTTAGTTACTGCTCCGCACCTATTGGTCGTAGCGTGATGTATTATAACTTATAGCCTTCTTCGATAAATGAACTATGCAACACAAAATATTTAATATTTTTTCATTTCAAACCAGTAGTTCCTGAGATTAGCGCGTTCAACCGTACAAACAGTCGCACGTAAATGTTAACATAGTGATGTTGTCATTGCTTATATTGCATAGCAGTAAGGGTCATTTTCTTAAATCAAGGTTGTGTTGCTGAGATGCGGTTGATTGTACACCCATATCCGGATTGAGAGAACCTTCCACACTACACCGGCACCCATACCACAGAATTTTATTCTGTGCCCATACCCTTCACACCGGAACACAGCAACGCTGCTTTGCGGCAGAAATAGGTACGGTGGTAGTACTTCCCCTGACGAGCTGCTTCACACAGAGCTTTACTGCTACTGCTAAACAAAAAACGAATTAATGCTAGAACTAAATCGTAATGAATGCGTGGTCACAATGAATGCGTGGTCACAATGAATGCGTGGTCACAATGAATGCGTGGTCACAATGAATGCGTGGTCACAATCCAATACAGCTTCGTTACTAATTTAGCTCTGTAACTCAACTTCCATATTCCGTAGAACTGTACCAAGTATCGACAGACGAACTTCTGTGGACGAGCTAACATGTCATTAAGCCTCGGCCATGCTGAAGAGCTTTATGCAATTTTATTTTTTCATTCTTTTGCTGCCGGCTTCCGTGGTTTCTAGGGTTCCGTACCCAAAGTCTGTCTGTCACCAGACTGTATCTCATGAACCGTGATAGTTAGACAGTTGAAATTTTCACAGATGATGTATTTCAACAACAAATACTAAAAAATAGAATAAAATGAATATTTAAGGCGGCTCCCATACAACAAATGTGATTCTTTGCCGTTTTCAAGGATAATGATACGGAATCCTTCGTGCTCGAATCAGACTCGCACTTGGCCGGTTTTTTTCACCAGTTACATCTTCGGTTACTGCTCGTCTCCCGTGTGTCATAGCCTGATGTTATATTCCACGTGACAGCACTTTGTCTGTGGGTTTATCTGTCTGTCTGTTTGTTTCGCTTTCACGACTAAACCGCAGAACAGATATTAATGAAATTTGGTACGGGTTAAGTTCGAACCTCAAGAAAGGAAATGGGCTAGTTTTTATTACGCGGCTTCATCTGCGTCCGTTATAACCGACGTTTACATGCACGAAGTTGCAGGAAAACCTAGTTAAAGTAATTAGTAGTAGAGCTCTTTGTGAACCAGCTCGTCCGGGGAAGTACTACCACCATACCTATTTCTGCCGCAAAGCAGCGTTGCTGTGTTCCGGTTTGAAGGGTATGGGTGCCGGTGTAATTACAGGCACATGACGCAATTCAACTTTGTCTCTGGGATAGCAACGCATCTGCAAGGCCTCTGGTATTGCAGATGTCTATAGACAGCGGTGACCACATATCATCAGGTGGGCCGTCGGCTTGTTTGCCATCCAATGATTAAAAACAAAAATATTGTATAAAATTGTCTAGCTGTGCTCCAAGTGACCTGTCACCTCACCTAATGCTGAGCATTAAGCTCTCATCTGAGGCTCACTTCACCTGGATTTACTAAAGCAGATTTATATAAAACAGCACTCACGTCTGCAGATTGTGTAAGTGATTCCGGTATGCTTGTCTGCAGGTCCTCGCGATGATCACGTCGTCGAAGGCAGCCCCTGATGAGTGGTGATATGGCGCAGCAGGGACAGCCGTACCCCATCCCCTGGGGCCTCCACTACCAGCACCGGTGAGACCCAGGACTGTTTTTTAAACCCCGACTCAAAAAGAGCGGTGTTTTAAGTTTGACGTGTCTGTGTGTCTGTGGCACCATAGCTCTTAAACGAGAGAACCGATTTAAATGAGTTTTTTTTATTTGAAAGCAGTTTCCTGGCGATGGTTCTTAGATATGCTTTATCAAAATCAATTTAGCCGTTTCAAGGTTATCAGCTCTTTTGTTAGCTGCGGTAGGGATCTTTAGTCTTCTGTCGGGGGTTACTTACAATTTTGTATGTTTTTTCTTGTTTATATTTTTTATTCGTGTTTCAAAAAGGAGAGTTCCACTCCTTTGTTGTGCGCATTATAAAAGACGTTTGGAAACGCTCAGTGCGAATTGGTGGAATGGCAACAAGGTAAGTATTGTAATTTGCAGTTCGTCTGGATGTCCGAAGGATGAAGGGGACTGGTGGGATAAGGTTCTGGAGATCTTGGGCACACTTACTGAATTACAGTCTGAAGAAGACTGACAAACAAGCGACCTTGCGCGGAATTAAGCAGAAGACGCTATCTATACTTGCAAATAAATAATAATTTACTAAACGCAGTATGAATGTTACACGTTTTGTCTGTCTGTCTGTTTGTTTTGGCTTTTAAAATTGTTTTTTTTTTAATGTAATTACCGCTACTTTCGCATTATCGCATTTGAAATTACGCACAGACACTTCAATTTTATTTATTTGTATCGATTGTGGGTACAGCTTAGCTTAACTGATCATCTCCTCTCTTTCCAGGGATTCCTCGACGCCCACATCGACGGGGCGTCCCTACGAGCACCCCCACACGCACACACACCCCCAGCTGTACGCGCGGCACGCACACACACATTCGCACACGCTGATAGATCAGCATGAACCGTGAGTACCTTTCAATAAAATTCCTGTGTCTTGGAGTCCTTTAAGGAGCTCATCCAGGGAAGTACTACCACCATACCTATTTCTGCCGCAAAGCAGCGTTGCTGTGTTCCGGTTTGAAAGGTATGGGTGCCGGTGTAGTTACAGGTTACAGGCACATGAGACTTTTCAACTTTGTCTCTGGGATGACAACGCATTAGCAAGGCCTCTGGTATTGCAGATGTGTATAGGCAGCGGTGACCACTTTGCATCAGGCGGGCCGTCGGCTTGTTTGCCATCTAAGGACCTAAACTAAACATGATACTATTTTGTCGACAGTTGTAAAGCCGACGCGGAGGAGACCCGACCAGAATATAGGGACTATACTGAACAGTTGCACAGGTAAGTCCTAAATCACATACCATCACTCCTGTATTCCCCGAAGGGTTAGGCAGAGGTGTACCAATATACAGCCATAGTTCACCGGTATGTTTAGGTCCCATGTAATAGGGAGCGAGCCTATTGCCATTAACCGGGCACGAATCCTAACTCCGAGCTGCTAATGAGAAATTCGTAATGCAAAAACTCAATAACACTTTTTGCTCAACTTGGGAATCGAACCCAGGACGCTCTGCAAACAAAAATGTTGTTTCGACATACATAAACTCACTTCCTTTTCCTATGGGGGTAGGCAGAACCCACTGAACGTCACCTGCTACGATCCTTACAAAATCCTTTCGCCTCTTCCACGTTCATACATCTGGTCATACAAGCACGCCGGTTACGAGTACTGCGCACGCGACCTTTCTGAAGACCTGTTACTGTTGTTTCTATTTAGGTGCAGTTCATACGGCAAGTGTGTTGAGGAAGTGACGTCAGAGGAGGCTCGCGAGAGGGACGAGCCTGTTACTAGCACCGAACACCACCAGCATTGGGATGAGAAGATAGGTGGGTGTAAGTCAGCGGCCCATCTGTGGCCTAGTGCATGCTAAGGACTTGTTTTACCACCCTTAAATATAAAAGTAGTAGTAGAGCTCTTTGTGAAGAAGCTAGTCCGGAGGAGTACTACCACCATAACTATTCCTGCCGCAAAGCACCGTTGCTGTGTTCTGATGCTAAGGGTATGGGTGCCGGTGTAATTACAGGCATATGACACACAAGCCTCTGAGCGCGACTACGTTCGCTTGGATATTTTCACCCGTGTTAAGAAACGTCTTTGGTTGCTGCTCCGCCTCCGTGTGTCGTAGCGTGATGTTATATATAGCCTATGACACTCACAAATAACGTGGCTTTCTATTGGTAAAACAATTTTCTAAATCAGTTTAGGTCCAGAGATTAAAACAGCCTCACAATCTTTACCTCTTTATTATATTAAGTATAGATTTCAACTTTGTCTCTGGGATGGCAACGCATCTGCAAGGCCTCTGGTATTGCAGATGTCTATATTGGTATAGATAACTCGTTGTTGGTTGCACCGATGACAGGAAAGGCTAGGCAGATGTAGATGGTGTTTGTTCTTCCTCAGTAAGCAGTTCTCTTTGCTCAACGTCTGCGCAGTCGCCGCCGGCGCGGGCGGACGCCGCCTCCCCGCACCAGCACGTCACCACCACACACGCTGGTATGTCACTCATCAATTGTGAACATAAGAAGTAAATTGACAATGTCTCCGCGATACCACCCCGTCTTCGAGTATCTGACACTTCATCCCCAAGTGTCTGACACTCTTGACTCTCTATCTTGATCATCGTGACACTTCATGTTACTTGGGCTACTTACTATATTTACAGTTTTTTTTTTGCGAATTTCTGGATGCAGGCCGCTTCCAAACGGTCCTGTTGAAAATCTACGGGGGAGTCCTATGTCCAGCAGCGGACGACTTGCGACTGATAAATGATGATGATGATGGAATTCCTTGCCCATTCATCTCCATACAAAACTAGCTTTTGGAAGGGGCAACTACCTAGATTATAATTTTTTCAAAAGTGCCTTTTAATGGTCTTTGACGTTGACTTAAGTCCCATAGCACTTAGTACGATGTTTGCAGGCGGGGGACGTCGCGGCGCGCTGCAGCTGTGGCAGTTCCTGGTGTCCCTGCTGGCGGAGGGGGCGCGCTGCGTCGCCTGGACCGGCCGGGGACTGGAGTTTAAGCTCCATGAGCCTGAGGAGGTGAGAGGAACTGTGGTTATAACTACACCGATAGCCTGGAAACTGGCCAGAACTTTAAAAGACAACCAGTATACAGAGTGACAAATCACATTAGTAGGACGTGAGACGGCAGAAAGACGCTGGATGCAGGCCGCTTCCAACCGGTCCTTTTGTAAATCTATGGGGGAGGCCTATGTCCAGCAGCGGTCGTCCTGCGGGTGATAGGGTGATGTTCACTGCCCATCAAACTAAGTAATATTGAGCAAACATGCTGGAAAACGAGGTTCATTTTTGTTGTGAAAAATCCCAAAACAATTATGCTAACGGGTGCATTCAACGGGGCAGGGGTTGTGGGGATATGTCAAGTTAAGTTAGAACAATTAAACAAAGTTGTAACTTAGACCTTCAATAGCTATGTACCCAGAAGGCTCCAAGGTATGATGTCTGCATCATACCTACAACACAAACAAATTATCGCGATGAGATGAACATATAACTTTCGCCGTCTATAAGTTTCTTGTTACACCCGGTATTCATAGTCAAAGTTGGTTGAATGATCTAAAGTACTAAATGGTTGCAGGTGGCGCGTCGCTGGGGCGCGCAGAAGAACCGGCCGGCGATGAACTACGACAAGCTGTCCAGGTCTCTACGGTACTACTACGAGAAGGGAATCATGCAGAAGGTCGCAGGTAAGCACTTCAGTCTTAGGAACCGTTATCATCTCCGTACGAAACTATCTTTTGGTAGAATGCACCCGATATGCGGGTCGATAGTTTTAAATATTACAACTATAGGTAAATAAATATTTAGACTGATGAGCATGGGGTCCTGGGTTTGATTCCCGGATCGGACAAAGAAGTGTTATTACGTTTTTCTATTACGAACTTCTCAGTAGCAACCCAGAGTTTGGTGGAGTTGGTGGTGTGACACCCCCGTGCCTCGGAAAGCACGTAAAGCCGTTGGTCCCGGCTGTCGTTCGTAGATCCTTGACAGTCGTTGCGGATAGTCGGAAGACGGGAAGTCTGACAACCAGTGTTACGAAGAGGTATCGTGTTGCCCAGTAACTGTGTTGTGGAGGTCAGATAAAACATTGTAAATCAGCTGCAGCCGGTTAGACTGGAAGCCGACCTCAAGATAGTTGGGCTTATTATTGGCTAGGCAGATAACTACATATTTAGTTTATTTTGTAGTGTAAGGCGACATGCACACACAGATGAACACACATACGTACACTGTTAAAATCATAACCCTCCTTTAACTTCACCGCAGTCGGTTAATAAACAATCACGTACATTCTAGGCGAGCGCTACGTGTACAAGTTCGTGTGCGACCCGGAAGCGCTGTTCAGCATGGCGGCACCGCCCCGCGCCCGCTCCCCGCCCGCGCCCCCTGCGCCCTACGACGTGCTGACGTCACTGTACGGCGGCGTGTACCCGCAGTACCTGCAGGCGCCGCCCCCGCCCGAATACCAGCGCCGGTACTACCACCATCATCTCAACCATACCGGCCACTACGACGCGTGAACTGGTGTAATATTCTAGTCATTTATGTTTTTGAGGATTACCAGAGCCCCTGAAGATTGAAGCAGATTGACGGTAGACAGACATTTATAGGTTTGCCCATACCTTCTGCATACATGAGATCTTATGGCCTTGACTCCACCAAAGTGGAGAGGAGATGAGATGTGTCTCTGTGTGTTTGCACCGAGACACATTCAACCCTAATCTCTTCAAAGTGAGAGTGAACAGGCCTCTTCTGGGTAAGCTCACTCCATCGTCGACTTTGTCTCTGTCATCTCTGACCTAGACTAGAGTCAAGATGGTAATCATTTTGGGAAAAAAAAAGTGTCGTAAGCAACTGATAGGATAGCTATATGTGAAATAACGCAAGCCGATTGGTTGTGGAGACATCTTATCTCCTCTCCGCTTTGGTGGAGATCGGGCACAAGGATCACGAATGATCTGTCACGATCTTATACAGTCGCCCATAACAGACTAACCAGTATGTCTAGGAACTAAACAAACCCGTAAAAAAATAACACGGAATATGACTGTAGCAAATAAAAAATGAATTGTGAAAATTACCTGTCAAATTACTTGTCGATTAATGCAAATAGCACCTGCCTCCCGGTCGTGAACTGCAGTGGTCTATCTGGAAGGCGATAGTGCACCTAAGCAGGCCACTGTCGACGTAATTTGGCGTTATGAGGCATCATAGATCTATAATATCACTATTTACAGTTTTACAATTAGTTGAATATAATTCTCTGAAAAAAATCAATTGAAATTCAAATAATTCATCATTCAAATTCATATATACACGTTAATTATTTATTATCATGAGTAATGTACAGGTAAAATAATATTAAATAGACTTTGCACTGTTTTCTTCATAAAATACTCAAAAATCATTTAGTCTTGGTAACACCTAACTACATCATCATACCTAATGCCTAAAATGTTCATAAAAAATGTGAAATGGCGTTAAAAATATTATAATGGGAATATTTTACGGTTCAACCAAATACATTTTCAATTTGGTTGATTCGACCGAATAATACAGCATTTGGTTGAAAAGCGAAATAAAAATACTCAAAAAATTTATAGGTAGCTCAAAATCAACCCAGTTTCGACCCAATGTTTTCTGAGTCAAATTAGCTTCAGTTTATCTCCTTTCAGATAATACATTGAACTATCAACCATTCTGTAGATTTACGTAGTATGTGGTCAAGCAAAAATAAGCCTTAATATTAAGCGACCTGCAAGTGATATTCAGGTTTAGAGTGGTAACAGTAAGGTCGACTATACATATAATTTGTATATTTTTAGTACCATGCCCATAGGACATTCGGAAAAAAATCCTTAGTTACTGAACCACCATTTAGTTGTTAATTATTAAGAATTCCTAGTCAATAAATTGTTAATAATAAGATTTAATTGTGCAATATTATTGTTAGTGATGTAGCTATTATTATTAATTATTAATATGAAAATAAAAGCAATTTTGTGAATATATTAGTATGTAATATGATTAAAAATATTTTATTTTGGACAACATCCTCATTTTCCATTGAAATTAACAAAAATCCTTTTAAAGTTATAGCTAATGAGAATTAACAAAGAAAACTGTATACGATGGTTGTCCATCGGTAAAAGAAATATATCGTAATGAAACCTTTTTTTTAGGGATGGGATGTCATCATTTGACTTCTTCCGCCCTGGGCGGAGCGGAAGGGAATGTCAGACTCTTGCTGAATAAAAGCCATTCTTGTTCCTCCTAACGCCCTTTACGTTCCAGGGCCGCGATGACTATTTTAAACAAATTCCGTAACACTGGCAGGCATTGGTCCTAGCGGGCACCGTCTACAGTGCTGACATTCTTTGAGGCGCCCATGGCACCCAACACTCGCCGACCGCAGGCCCGCGCATCGTGAGGAAGACTGGACCTCTTTGGTTACTGCTCCGCTCCCGATGGTCATAGCGTGGTGCTCTATACGTATTAACCTTCCTCTTGAATCACTCTATCTATTGCTGAAACAGCATTAAAATCCGTTGCGTAGTTCAATAGATCTAAGCGTACAGGCGGCGGGAAGCGACTTCGTTTTATGCTATGTAAAGATTAGAAGTTTGTCATTACTAATAAATAAGGCACAAAAATAATGTCATAAACATTTATTTGACAACTTTATAGTCCACAAGAACATTGAACAGTCGCGGCGTAACAACTAAACTTGAGTTCAGAATCCTTGATGTTTCTTCAAATTGATTTATTTTCAAAAATGTAAGTCATAATTAAGAACAAGCCGACGGCCCACCTGATGTTAAGTGGTCACTGCTGCCTATACACATCTGCAATACCAGAGGCCTTGAGTTGCCATCTCAGAGACAAAGTTGAAATGTGTCATGTGTCTGTAACTACACCGCCACCCATACCAAACCGGAACACAGCAACGCTGCTTTGCGGCAGAAATAGGTATGGTGGTAGTACTTCCCCGGACGAGCTCCTTCACAAAGAGCTCTACTACTGTTAAATCCGAAGTTGAGTCTTTCCAAAGCATGACAATTACTAAAGATTCTGAATTCAAGTTCACATAATTATAACTACATCTAGGGTTGCCAGGCGTCCGGACTTTTATCATTTTATAATATCCGGCTATTCTTTACCCAAAGTCCGGCTTAACTGTCTGGTAGTCCGGCTTTCCGGATTTAGCATCTGGCAACCCTAGTTACATCGAGTTAAAGCAACCCCTACATCTGAGCGAAGCAACCGGTCGCTACAGACGCGACAGTACATAACACTTAGCAACAGTACATTATATTATTTACTATTTATGTATAATATGGAAGAACATTGATTTTAGTCTAGTACGTCGTAGTTGTGAAGGTCAGATAAAGGGTGACGTCACACTTACTCGCAAACCACCGCATTTTTTTGTATTTCTATCTCTTTTTGTGGGGATATCAGAAACAGGGTGTTAAATTCCTCACCCTCCATAAAAAGGGAGGATCCTCCGAGCAGACGGGTGTTGTGTCTGGCGGGCTGCCGCCCGACGGTTGTTGTCGGGATGTTGTATATATGCTAACGTCGCGGAGAACTTTCATAGCGCGTAACGTCAATTGTAGTCCGCATGTTGAGCGATAGATGTCGCTACATATTCTTCTGACTTCTAGATTGGTCCACTCTAATCCGTGTGGTGCTTTCAAGAGACCACCTCAGACATGAACCAACATGGTTCTCATATAATCTTACCGTTATAACTAACGGTATGGACCTTTTGACCGCCACGTCAAAAGAGCAAACGGCTCACAGCGTCAAGCTACGAATTCATCTTTTAATACCTAGAAAATAGTGGTGAGTTCAGAATTATATCGATGTTGTTTTTTATTTACGTATTCAAGTTTGTCAAGTGATCGCGACCGTGGCGTACTGTGCCCGTTTTGGTTTGTCATCTATACATGACTGTGGCGGTCATAAGCTTAAAACAGACTGACCACTGAGTTTTGCTTCTGTGTTTCGTCTAACAGAAGTCGGCACGGCGACACCTACCTCATCTAGTTACAAAAAAGACGTATAAAAGTGTTATTTTTAACCCCCGACGCAAAAACGACGGAGTGTTATAAATTTGACGTGTCTGTGTGTGTCTTTTTGTGGCACCGTAGCTCCCGAACGCATGAACCGATTTTGATTTTGTTTTTTGTGTTTGAAAGATTAATTAGTCGGACGTGTTCTTAGCTGTGTTTCGTGAAAATTGGTTCAGCGGGTTTAAAGTTATCAGCTCTTTTGTCGTTAACCTATATACAAATTATACCAGTCTATACTTGACCCACTGCAAGGCAAAGGCCTCTTCACATACAGAGAAGGATTTACAGAATAAATATGTAGGTGGGTATGGGGGAGACCTTTGCCAAGCAGGGGGACCGTATAGGCTAGATAAAAAAAAACTTCAACAGTACTGGCCCGATTACAATTTATTCACTGATGGATGAAAAGAGAAGCTACACTATTGCCGCGTGGCACAAGCTATGCTTTGTGATATAACGGACGAAGACGCAGAAACTAGTCATTTCCACGTGACTTTTAATGCCGACGAATATTGCTTCTGAGTGACAGAAACAGATATATGTAGGTACCAGAAAAATGCGGATTTGTGCGTCTAAGTGTGTTGTGACCCTTACAGTAACCAGGGATTGGTAACATTTTGTAAAAATATTATCTTCTCAGGCCACTATCCTAGTGGCGTTTTACGAGCGTGCGCGTTTCTCCAACGTCTGCGTTACGACAACGCTGCGCAGACGCGACGTTGAGGTCGCGTTGAAGTTGTGCAGTCGCATTGCAAACGCTTGCCACTAGAGACTCCTGACGTCAGCGCCGCGTCTACGCAGCTTTGTCATTGCGCAGACGTTTGACAAACGTCAACGCTCATGAAATGCCCCTGGGATTGCGGCCTTACTATATATTACAATTGTTGTGTATATCACACGATTATATTAAAAAAAAAACATTTGGTTCCACTGTCTTTTAGAAATATATTGTGATTTCCAAATAGATATTTATTTTAACAAAGCAATTCTTAGTTGTTTATCTTACGACCGAAACACAGCCGACTAAATTTGCGTCGCGTTACGCCTTACAGGCATAATGTACCTCTTTCAACTCTGAATTCGCATAGTTTACGCGGTGTAACGAAAATTTACGGAATTGAACGTCTTACACGCATATTTTACGCCGCGTAACGTTTCATACAAGTAATTTGCATGGCGTAACGCCTAAGAAATACGTAATTCCATGCAAAAATGTGACTCTGTTAACACTTTGAAGGACACGAGACACAATAGAAGTTTTATTGTTATAAGGCCTACGGGCGTTTAGTGTCCTCCAAAGTGTTAATAGCACATATTTGACCAAACATACGTTAGTACCAAAGTAAGCCATAAATTACGCGACCGAAGATTAGCCACTTAAATAACGTGCGATGTGTTTCGGCCATTATTTGCATTCAATAATTATACAGATTACATTAATACTTTACTTAAAAAATAAAAACAAAACTATTTTACAAAATAAAAGGAAAAGCTCGAGTCGCACTCGTGTAAACGGTTCCGCATAACATTAAAGGACTAGATACTATACAAAATTAGGGTTCATTCAATTTTTTACTAGTGCTTTTTTGAGTTTTATCGCACGATTTGATAAAAAAAAATGCCCAATATTATGTCTAAATTGCACAAATTGTATATTTTTATTAAAGTCTTACTAGGTAAGGTATACAATCTCATAAAATTATATGGTTATCTAAAATTGGTTGAATCAACTAAGTTTTTTTTTCATCAATTGACATTTAAAAATTGATGATTATTTAATCATTAGATATAATATTTGGTTAAACACGAGACACTATGTGCGTTTTACAAATACATAACGAAAATAACATACAATCAAATCAAAGAGATAACATTTTGCTCTGAATTGCCAAATGTGATCGTAATTACAAATCTTTTGAGATAAGCTCTCTGTACACATCGCATGCGAAGCCCTCCTGTGCTTCTGAAGAACAAGGGGGACAGACGGACAAACACGACCAGCGGAATTGTTTTAAACTATATACAGGGGTGCTTTTGAAATACAAACAACCCCCCAGGACTATATTACTACATATCCTACATCGCCCCCCTACGCACGCCCCCTATTACATGAAACCTAAACATACCGGCGAACTGTGGGTGTACATCGGTACACCTCTGCCTAACCCTTCGGGGAATACAGGCGTGATGGTATGTGTTATTTAACAACTTTTGTTCTATGACTATTTAGAAAACTTAAAATAGACTTTCAAGTTTAGTCAGCACGGCGGATATCACGAGTTCGATTCCCGCACGAAACAAATATTTGTATAGTACCAATGGGAATTTTTCAATTCATTTTTACTTTCTATCCTACGGTCCTCACACATGGTCTCTGACTGAGTCTCAAGGGCGATGGAGCGCAGCGTGTAGTAACGAAATACGCAATACCACGATACTCTTTAAAACAGGAGTCGTCGATGTGGGCCATAAGTGTGCGAGACTAAAATGGGATAAGGCCGGCCATGTTTGCAGAATGTGTGAGGACAGATGGGCCGAGTGGTCATGCAGCCCCACATGACGGACGTCGTCGCCGAGCGAGGCATAGGTGAATTAGAAACGTTTATAGGTTAGCCAGAGAAGGTAATAGAGTAGAAGATAATGGGAGAGACTGTTGCCCAGTAGTGGGACAAACCAGGTCGATTTAGAAAAAAAAGACTATTTCCATAGTTTGTCTTGGGCATCGGTAAAGGAAAACATCATGAGGAAACCTGGACTTGTAATTAATATAACTCTGAAATCGCCCATCCGCCTTGAGCAAGCGTGGTGATCAATGCTCGTGCCTTCTCTGTATGAGAAGAGGCCTTTGTCCCGCAGTGGGACAATAAAAGTACCATCACGCCTGTATTCCCCGAAGGGTTAGGCAGAGGTGTAACAGTGTACACCCACAGTTCGCCGGTATGTTTAGGTCCCATGTAATAGGGGGCGAGCCTATTGCCATTAACCGGGCACAAATCCTAACTCCGAGCTGCTACTGAGAATTTCATAGAAAGACCTCTAGCGTAGCAGTCGCGCTTATGACCACCAAAAATATGCTGTTTTTAAGGTCCTAAATCATAAAACATTTTTTTTTATGAAATCAGTAATATAGTCCTATGAGGTTCTAAATGTTTTACAAATCACTCTGTATAGATACTGGTAACCACATAGAGTATATAATTTATTTACTTTAGAACATTACAAAACATAACAAATACAATATTTACACTCTAGACTAGACATAGTGCTCCTAGCCTCACACATAGGCAGTGGTTCTCAGAAAACAACAATATCAACTTTATTACCATGACCATTGGGTCTATTTCGTTTACACAAGTAACGCGAATGGGCCAAGTCAAGCGGCAGTGTTAGGTTTATATTTAGAAGTTGTAAATAATTTAAAATAAAAGATTTCAAAGTTATACACCCCGCGGCGTCTCCCGCGTCCAGCTACGTCTTTGGTTACTGCTCCGCTCCCGTTGGTTGTAGCGTGATGTTCTATACGTATAACCCTTCCTCTTGAATCACTCTCTCTATTGATAAAACCGCATTAAAATCTGTTGCGTAGTTTAAAAGATCTAAGCGTACAGACGACGGGAAGCGACTTTGTTTTATACTCTGTGAGATGTTATAAAAATATTTTTTTTAACAACTAGATTTGAAAGTTAGCAATGCATACATAGCATTTTTTTTAATTGAGTTGGGTTTGCTCTTGCCTCTAGTCTAGGTCAGGGGTGACAGAGACAAAGTCGACGACGACGGAGTGAGCTTACCCAGAAGAGGCCTGTTCACTCTCACTTTGAAGAGATTAGTGTTGAAGGCGTTCGGAAATACAGACGCAGGTAGAGAGTTCCACTCCTTAGCACAAGAACCAGTGCCTATCGCGAGACATATTTCTAAAACAAAATTATAATAATAATATCTGTGTGCGTTAATATTCTTAAAAAATATACTGCAGTACTTCGAAAACGCATCGATGCGTGAGGGGCCCGCATCGCATCGCTCTGCTCGTACTCTAACTCATTGGTGGCAACTTCTTAGATAATATAATATGAAACACAGTGAAGAAAAATCGTGATAAAATTTTACCGTGACTTGCGGTCTGGTCGCAAGCACGACTGTTAAGCGTGGGGTTCTGAGTTCGAATCCCAAGTCGGGCAAAAAGTGTATGTGAGTTTATATGTTTGTAAACGCACCCACGATACAGGAGACATTCCTAGTGTGGGACAAACATTTTCTTAACCCTTTGACCGGCACGTCAGAATATCAATACCGTGCCCTCGGCGCCAAGCCACGAATTCATCCTTTAACACCTACAAAATAGTAGAGTCCGGAGTTATATCGATGTTGTGTGATGAGTTTTCTTTACGTATAAAAATCTGTCATGAGATGGTGACCGTGGCGTTCTGGGCACATTTTGGTTTGTCATCTATACATGACTGTGTCGGTCCAAAAGTTAATTAGAAAGATTACTTATTGCAGACTACAGTATTGACAATTCTACATAATAATATCAATTTTATATTTTATTATTGTCGAAATTCAGTCACTTTCATAATAAAAAAAATCTCAAGAGTCCTATAATATCGTACAACAGTATTATTATATTACTTTGTAAATTCCACTGTTGGATTTTTAACTTTAAGTGCTGAGCCAAGAGTTGAAAATCCAACACTGAGCTAGGCAGAGTATTATTATAATAATACTGTTTTAAGAAATGGTGGTCGGGCTCCGGAACACGGGTGTAGACACCACAAATCAATTGATATACTTCTAAGGAACTCTCAAAACGCGAACTAAGCTTTCGAGCCAGTTTTGTTGTGTTTTGATCTTTATTTCGATAGAAATAAAGTTTAAAACTGACTTCAAACAGAGTTGTAATTGTAAATTTTGTATTAAGGACTTTATCGTAGTTACAATAGAGTTCACTTTCTCCCTCAACATGGGCAGAGCAATAACAGTCAGCCTATAGGGGAACTACTTAATGAATTGTGTACTAGACACCACTAATCAATTGTCGTACTTTTTATGAGCTGTCCAAACGCGATTCCCCATAGACTTTGTATGACAATACTAAACTGTGACGTCACTTATTTGTCCTGATGGAACTGATGGCACATACAAATCTAATTTTTTTGTTAACTGAGTTTTCAGGGCTAAAATAAAGTGTATCTTTGAATTATTATGGTGTCTAAACCAGTCTAAACAGTTAACTTCACGCCTGTGACTCCGAAGGCATAGGCAGAGGTCTGTAGTACACCCACAATTCACCAGCAATGTCTGAGTTCGAGATAAATTTAATAACTACTTTTATAACATTTAGACCATATTTCTTTACCTAATTGACTTTTGACAGCCGCGTGACATTATACAGAGTGTAGCCAAACAGAAAAATGATTTTTCTACCACCCATTTATCTCATTCAATATTGCCCAATCACAAAAAAAAATTAAACATCATTGAATGGCAAACAAGCCGACGGCCCACCTGATATTAAGTGGTCACCGCTGCCTATACACATCTGCAATACCAGAGGGCTTGCTAATGCGTTGCCATCACGGAGACAAAGTTGATGTCATGAGCCTGTAACTACACCGGCACCCGTACGCTTCACCCTGCATTCAACTGCCAAATGTAAGCGATTGCGATTGACATTGTCAAGACTATTTGGTTAACAGACTAAGAGCTATGGACTAGCTGTTGAAATGTACCGCGATGTCTCTGAGCGTCTTCTTGATGCTGTCGTATGTAGCGAACGAGATGCCCACCGCTATGGGACCCTTCACCCAGTTCATGCTAAGCCCCTTGTAGAAGCCCCGCCAGCCTTCTGACCTGGAAGGGAAGCGTTTAACGTCAAGTTCAAAGTAACAACAACATACCATCACGCCTGTATTCCCCGAAGGGTTAGGCAGAGGAGTACCATTGTACAGCCACAGTTCGCCGGTATGTTTAGGTCCTATGTAATAGGGGGCGAGCCTATTGCCATTAACCGGGCACAAATCCTGACGCCGAGCTGCTACTGAGAATGTCCGAGAAAAACGCAAATAACAATTTTTGCTCGACGTGGGAATCGAACCCAAGACCTCTCGCGTAGCAGTCGCGTTTAAGACCACTAGACTAACGAGGCAGTCAAAAGAATATTTAACATAGGTACATAATCTCACGCCTTTTTTCACATGGGGGTAGGCAGAGACCACAGAACGCCAGCTGTTACCATCCTTACATACTCCTTTCGCCTCGTCCACGTTCATAAATGTGGTCACACAAGCCAACGGCCCACCTGATGCTAAGTGGTCACCTCTGTCTATAGACACCTTATCTCTCATCTCGTTGCCATCCCAGAGACAAAGTTGAAATGTGTCATGTTCCGGTTTGAAGGGTATGGGTGCCGGTGTAGTTACCTACACCGGCACCCATACCCTTCAAACCGGAACACAGCAACGCTGCTTTGCGGCAGAAATAGGTATGGTGGTAGTACTTCCCCGGACGAGCTGCTTCACAAAGAGCTGTAGACCTGTACTGCCCTGTTGGTCTCGTGGTGGCAAGCACGACTGTTGAGGGTGGAGTCCTGGGTTCGATTCCCAGGTCGGGCAAAAAGTGTAATTGGGTTTTTCCATTAGAAATTCCACAGGGGACGCGGGGGTGTGACACCCCCGTGCCTCGGAAAGCACGTAAAGCCGTTGGTCCTGCGCCTGATCTCTCATCGGACTATGAGAGTGAGGGAAGAGGGAGTGCACCCGTGTTTGCGCACACACTTGTGCACTATAATATCTCCTGCATACTTGGCTAGTCTCCATTAAGATTAGACGCCGTGGCCGGAATCCGTGTGGACAATACATATCCGGCGGCCACTCACTTGTAGACGAGAGCGAGCGTCTCCCGGATGCTGGCGTAGGGGTAGGAGCCGTCTGCGCGGCGGCGGCTGGTCTGCATGCGGCGCCGCACGATGTCGAGCGGGTACGACGCCGTCTGCGCGATGGCGCCCGCCATGCCGCCCAGCGCCACGTTCACCAGCGCGCCCTGCGGCTTGCCGAAGTATTCTGCGAGGAGAGAGTTCATGTGGAGGTATGAGAAACAGAGTGTAAAGTCTCTTATACTCCACTGCAAAGGGAGGATCCTCCGAGCAGACGGGTGTCGTGTCTGGCGGGCTACTGCCCGACGGTTGTTGTCAGGATTTTGTATACATGCTAAACGTCGCGGCGAACTTTGATAGCGCGATCTAGGCAACGTCAGTTTGTCGTAGTAATTCGCATTCTGAGCGGTAGATGTCGCTACATACACTTGTAATCCTTACATATCATGTACCAGTCAAATGAGTAGATGACACCACTGATCAATTGAGATATTTTGTATAAGCTGTCAAACCGCGATTCCCCATAGATTTTAAATGACAATACTAAACTATGACGTCACTTTTTTGTCATCTCAATTCACTAACTATTTATTGATTTCAAAGCAACTAAAAATTTAATTTTATATTTATTTAAATATTGATCGGGTTGTCAGGAGTAAAATAAAGTGCGTTTTTAGTGAAGTTTTGTCTTGGAATTATTATATAATGGTGTCGTTGGGTAGTTGTCACCGTCCTAATGTCCTACTGACTACTATCCTTTTTTATTTAATTTTTAAGGATGGGAAGTCATCAGGTCGGTTCTTCCGCTCTGAGCGGAGTGGAAGGGAGACTCTTACTGACTAAACCCCATCCGTGTTCCTCCCTATTCCCCTTTGCGTTTCAGAGGAGTGGTGACTCTTTTGAACAAATTCCGCCACAATCCTATTTCCTATAGTAATGCAGCGTCGGCGACCCAATCTCCCAAAAAACCCAAAAATGAGCTTGCAGTTTGTGGTCACGACTCGCGCCGTTTACCATACTGATATAAATGGAGGACAGAAAGATGTTTGTTACTCTTTCACGCTTAAACGGCGGAACGGATCTGGATTAAATTTGGCACTGAGATAGATTGTAGTGTGGAATAACACATTGGATACTTTTTATCCCGGAAAAATGTACAGGCCCCGTGGGATAATATTAAATTTGACGCGGACGAAGTCGAGCGCAGAAGCTCGTTAACCAAATATTTAAAAGATACAACCGACCAAAAAAAAAACAAAGATTTTGCCCAAACCCAAATAATTTGCAATTAACAGCAAAATAAGATTTGTAGCTGCTTTGAAATCGATAAATAGTTTTTCAATTGAGTTGGAGAATAAGTGACGTCACAGTTTAGTATTGTCATACAAAGTCTATGGGGGATTTGCGTTTTGACAGCACATAAGAAGTACGTCAATTGATCGATGGTGTCTAGTACACAATGCTTAATACTTTGTACAGACAAGGGGCAGATTCGCAACCTCGTCAAAGGTGTATCAGTAGGTATTTGTAGATTGTAACATTTTCTAGTTTTAGGAAAAGAAACACTTACCTAAGTACTTGTGCTTGAGCGTGTCGTACGTGAAGAAGGACACGCCGGCGTACGGGATCACGCCGAGCACCGTCGCCGAGTAGCCTCTGCAAGTGAAAGCATTTACACCATTATCAACAACAACAGCATACCATCACGCCTGTATTCCCCGAAGGATTAGGCAGAGGTGTACCAATGTACACCCACAGTTCGCCGGTATGTTTAGGTCCCATGTAATAGGGGGCGAGCCTATTGCCATTAACCGGGCATAAATCCCAACTCCGAGCTGCTACTGAGATATTCCTAATGGAAAACCCAATAACACTTTGCTCGACCTGGGAATCAAACCCAGGACCCCATGCTCATCAGTCGCGCTTGCGACCACGAGACCAACGGGGCAGTCAAAACTGTACAACTGATTGTAATATTTTTTTTTTTCAGAGTATGTATGGAGTTTCTTGCCCATTCTTCTCCATACGATACTACCTTTTGGAATGGGCAACTAGATTCAATGTTATTAATTCTTTTTTGTCTTGTGAATGACGTTCAAAAGTGCCTTTTAATGGTCTAATTGAAATAAATGATTTGAGTTTGAAACTTCGTAAAAAATCTTATCTCGTATCTTCGACCTTCAATATCTCTGTAACCAGAAGGCTCCCAGGTATGATGCAGAACAAACAAATGATGAGAAGAACATGGAACTAGAGGCTTCCTTAAGTGTCTCTTGACATTGTATTTATAAATGTACTATACCTTATCGATAACTGTTTCTGCAGGAAAGGTGTCCATTTAAATCCTAACTCCAAGCTGCTACTAAGAGTTTCATAGAAAAATCTAATAACACTTTTTGCTCGACCTGGGAATTGAACCTAAGACTTCTAGCGTAGCAGTCGCGCTTAGGACCACTAGGTTACCGAGGCAGTTACCATTATCATTTAGACCCTTAATAGGCATCTTTCAGTGTCATTTACGTAGAAAGCAGGTGCGGGACCAACGGCGACATGTGCTTCCCGAAGCACGACCACAAACTTCCAAATTCCGAGCTGTTACTGAGAACTTACCAATACCGCCTTGCTCGACACGGGGTTTGAACACAGGACCCCACCATCAGCAGTTGCGCTTACAACCACGAGACCAACGCGGCGGTACCTTTTTTATTTTTTTTAAACCTTACCCTTACTATGAATGTCTCCTGTATCGTCTGTAATGTTTACAAGCATATAGATTCACATACACAAACAGACAGACACGGAACAACTATCTGTAGGCCATTCGAATGTTCCGTGCGGGAATAACACCCAGGACCCCACGTTCGCCAGAACCAGGGCGGCTAGAACACATACCTATACAAGGTGAGGATCCCCTCGTCCCTGGCCACCCTCACGAACACGGCGCGCAGGGTGCTGTACTCCGTGGCGTTGGTGACCGCCATGCGCGCGCGCGCCACGTCCAGCGGGTACGTGGCCGACTGTGACGTCACGCCCGCCAGCGAGCCGGCGATCAGGTGCAGCACCGGGTTCGCTCTGGGTGAATCATATGTGTCAATTAGTAATGTAAAAAGGAAATAAGCATGATTTTTTTCATGTGAAACATCTATAGCCGCACGTAAAACCGATTGCTGGCGTGGCGACGCCTCGACATTTTGTAATATTTTTTTTATATTTAATGAAAATAAATAAACAGTAATCATTTTCTGGAAAAAAATCGTAATATTTGGTTTTTACGTTACGCCATATTTAGTTTCTGCCGTAATCTGTTCTTTTATGCATATTACTATTTAGTACAAAATAATTTCGATGTTTCACATCTGCCGGGCGTCCCGCGACGGCTCAACATTTATTTTATTTAAAAAAACTAATCCCATTCATGTAAAAAACAATTTGATAAACCAATTTTTCTAATAACTGGTCCATGAAATTCAAAAGATATAGGCCATCGAAGATTTGTTTCTATCTCTTTCTAGCAAAACGAAATTTGACACGGAGTTTATATGGCCGTAGTGTTATGTGACGTCACAGTTCATGTCGGATCTCTCCGTCTAATCGGTGCGTATCGGCAGTATTTGTTGGCCGATTTTAATTTCACTTTTTGTTATCTCTACTACGGTATTTTCTTATTTTGTTAATAAATGCAATTAAAAAAATTCATGCATAATCTGTATTGTGGAGGTATGAGGAACAGGGTGTAAAGTCTCTCATCCTCCTTTGTAAAGGGAGGATCCTCCGAGCAGACGCGTGTCGTGTCTGGCGGGCTGCTGCCCGACTGCTGTTGTCGGGATTTTGAATGTAGGATGTCTCGGGAAGTATGGATCAAATGGAATAGGAGCGTGGGCAAGGTCATTTCGACATTTTATTACCACAGACTAGATCAAAGCTTTTACAAAACCCAACAAAAAATTGCTAGCCCCGATAGTTCGCTTTTATGTTTTTTTAGAGCAATATGCAAGATGAAGGAAATTATTACCGAAATTGGTCGTAACTTTCGAACCGTAACAAATTGGGGTTAAAAAGTTCGGAAATGATCTTGCCCCCGCCCGTAGCCAAGCCGGGGACAAGCTGTATATACCAACGTCGCAGAGAACTTTGATGTGCGATGTAGGAAACGTCAGTTGTGGTTCCCGTGTTGCGCGATAGATGTCGCCTTAACCGATGTTGTCCAAGATAAACTTAGAAAGCACGTCTCATTTGAAAAATTCACATTGATATGCTGGGTTTACATCTCTCACACAACTTTCAAGCCTATTACTGGTGTATTAAAGTTCATAACCTGTCAAGCACATAGGTTACTTACTTGGCGCTCTGCGGCGTGTCCACCTTCAAGACCCGCTTCCACTGCTCGTGAGCCGTGAACTGGATGGCGGCGTAGGGCACGATGCGCGCCATGGTGGCGCTGTTGCCGCGCCACAGCGCCACCGCGCCCTCCGAGCGCGCGCTGTGCACCAGGAACGACACCGCAGCGCGCCATGAGTACGGGGTTTGCCTGTCGCACGGACATGCTGCTAATAATGTTATGTAACACTTGTTTCTGCCCGCGACTTCGTCTGCGTGGCTTGTTTCACTCGCGTTAATTTATTTATTTATTTCACTTTAATTAGGACGGTTACAGTTGTTACCAATTACAGTATGCAATTAAAGATTTCACACTTGAAAGATAAAAGAAAAATATAAAAAGGAAAACACAAATGTAAAGTTAAAGTGAGTAGTTAGTTTGTGTTAAGTTACGTCTCTAGGTACTGCTCCGCTCCCGTGGGTCGTAGCGTAATGTTTTATAACCTATAGTACTCAGGAATAATATAGCTATCTATTGGTGTAAAATGGTTAAAATCGGTCCAGTACTTTCGGAACTCGAGCTTTCGGAGCGCGACTACTAACCTAGAGGTCTTGGGTTCAAGTAAAGTGTTATTGGGTTTTTCAATGAAATTCTCAGTAGCAGTTGAGATTTGTGCCCGGTTAATGGCAATAGGCTCGCCCCCTATTACATGGGACCTAAACATAACGCGCGAACTGTGGGTGTACATTGGTACACCTCTGCCTAACCTTTCGGGGAATACAGGCGTGATGGTATGTGTATAAATCTTCTTAAACTGGTACATATGAATCGCCCACGTCAGACAATCGGTGACCGATTTTTTTGTCGGTAAGAATGGAACATATGAATTGTAATGCAACGCACACAATATACAAAAAGTCGGTCCCACGAAACTGTGGATCTTTTAAACGGTCCGATAATCGGCCCTACAAGACGTCGGAAGCGGGCGGAGGCTCCTAATTAACATACAACGCAAAACAAAGATCAGTTACTCACGAGATCTGGAAGTTGATCTTAGTCCTGTCCAGCGGCGCGATGGCAGTCTTGGCGATGGCTCCGGCTGTGGCGCCGGCTATGAGGGACGTGGTGACGGTGGTGGCGCTGCTGAGGCCGGAGTGGTCCAGGGGCGGCTTGTGCCCGGAGGAGTCTGGGAACGAATAACAGATGTTACTTTATGGTTACTACCACTTTGCAGGTTCATGATTTTGTGACATTTGTGACGTAACTATATTTTCTTAATTTAAGGGTCAGTTCACACCAACACGCGACGCGAAATAATATAACTTTATTTACTACACGACAAGATACACATTTCATTGTGCGTTGCTCCAAACTAGAAATGTCTCCTGTGTCGTGGGTGCGCTTACAAACATATAAACTCTCATACACAAACAGCCAGACCCGGAACTGTCTGTAGGCCATTACAAATATTAGTTACTTGTGGGAATCGGACCCGCGACATACAGCGCAGCAGTCAATCGCTCAGCCACTGCGCCACGTGTATCGTCAAACTCAAATTCAAATTCAAATTCAAATCGTCAAATTTCAATGAACCCAATAAAAAGCGATTTTAACTGTCATTGAGTACTATAGCTCGATGTACTTACATAATAGAGATTGATATCTGATAACAGCTAATAGTGTGTTATTTATCAATTTACTGTTATCTCAGAGCAGGCGAGATGTGTAGTGGTGACATCGAGGTATACTTATCCGATAATTTCGAATTGGAATCTATACTAAGAGGAAATATTTGTTTGTTTGAACCGAATAAGCACCGAAACTACTTCACCGATTTTAACCATTTTTTCACCAATAGACAGCTACATTATTCCTGAGTAACATAGGCTACACAACATCCCGCTATGGTCCACGGGAGCGGAGCAGTAACCCAAGACGTAACTTAACGCGGGTAAAATAAGCTACGGGTTACTACGTCGTTGGCGTAGTGGTCGTTAGTGCGACTGCTACGCTAGAGGTCTTGGGTTCGATTCCTAAGTCGAACAAATTGTTATTGGGTTTTTCTATGAGATTCGCAGTAACAGCTCGGAGTTAGGATTTGTGGCCGGTTAATGGCAATAGACTCCATGTGAATGATGCCAGGGGAGTAGGGACTTATGGAGAGAGTAAGTATCGTAACACGACGCGATCCAGGGGTGTATTAGAATATAGTATTGATGATATATTTATTTTATTCTGTGAATACATATTTGTTACAGGTGTATCAAATGTTTCAACATCATCAAGCTAAACTTTGCCAAAACCGTTCAAAATATCAATTTTGCAGGCTCCCCACCGCTTTCGAGTTAACAACCCTTAGGGCGATTTGTTTCCACGCTTGCATTATTTGTTTGAAAGAGTTACCGCGGCCCTGGAACGCAAAGGGCATTAGGAGGAACACGGATGGTTATTAGTCACTAAGAGTCTGACAGTCCCTTCCGTTCCACCCAGAGCGGAATAAGTTAGTTAGTGATTTCCCATCTTTAAAAAGGGCTATTTGTTAAAGAATGAAGTAGAAAACTCTGGCTTTAGACGCGGATATTTCCAATACAACGGAGCAAGTATATCCGCACATATCCGCACGTGTCCCAGCACTACACTAGTATCAATGAGCGCGGCATCAACAACTATCGTTTATTGCCTCATATCTCAGTAACAATAACATCACTGTATCGCTTATCTGACGGTATTTACTGTCACTTCCAGATATCATTATGTGGAGTGTTTATTAAAGGTATCCCCACAAACGAGCGGTATTACCGCCGGGAGATATACATGGTATATTATTATATTCTGCGGATGCTCCGGCTCCGCAATCAGAAAAAAAAACCTGTTGAGACAACATCAGTAAGAAGCTGATCCATAGCGAGCTTCACGACCCTCAGAAATGAGGAATACAACGTGAGGAAGAGGAGGATATATATGGTGATATGGAAACACACAAGTGACACTAACGTTTACCATGGATTCAGTCATGACTGTAGCCCATTCATCATCATCATCTTCCTGCCCTTATGCCATGTTACTTGGGGTCGGCGCAACACGTTTTCTTCTTCCATTCCGTCCTGTCAACCGTCATGCTATCGCTGACTCTCTTCTCTTTCATATCATGAGGATTGTTTTGTTTGTCATTTATTAAAAGAGTAAACAGCTGTTCCATACCAAAGTGTGACACTTACACTGTCAAAATGTATGGAAAAGCTTTTTTTTTCTAAATAACCGGCGATACATGTCATATCCACGGGGTCTACATGTAGGTACTGTATTCATGGTAAATGTTTTGCCACAATGTTCCCTTGTACCCGTTTATAGGTATATCTATCCTTAGGCCCGGACTCTAACAAAGCGGTGAGGAGAGATGTGTCGTAAACACGGAATAGGATACCGTGTTGTTTTGAAGCTAAGCAGTGAGATGTGAAAATAACGCAAGCCGATTGGTTGTAAGAGACATCTCCTCTCCGCTTTGGTGGAGACCAGGCCTTAAAACTATTTCTATTTCGCCGGCGACATTTTCGCTCCAGTGATAATATCTATCGTGTGTGGGGACACCTTTAGGTACTATCAGTCATTGAGATAACATTTTATTTTCTTTTGTGCGACGTTAGATCTGAGACACTACGCGTTCTGCAGCCAAGGAGGGGAGGTCAAGGCAGATTGATTAATTGATACTAACCTCAATTGCAACAGAAATAGAGTTGGAAATTGCATGAGAAATATAAACATTACGTATTTTTCAGCTCTGTTTCATATTGGTTCTTTAAATGACGATAGTCTACTGACCTGTCTTAGCATGATGCGCAGGCGACGGTCTGTCGCCGTGTAGCAGAGGGACTCGCGCCTCGCCCACCGCCATCTTGTGACGTTACGTACTCATATCGCTGTCAACATCTGTGAACACAAAACTATCAATTACTAGCTATCGCCCGCTGTTTCACCCGCATTCAGTTACATCTTTGGTTACTGCTCGGGTCCGTGTGTCGTAGCGTGGTGTAATATAGCCTGTACTATTACATACATAAACTCACGGCTTTTTCCCAGGGGGGTAGGCAGAAACCACAGAACGCCACCTGCTACGATCCTTACATACTCCTTTCGCCTAGTCCACGTTCATACATCTGTTCATTCACGCACGCCGGTTACAAATACTGCGCACCCGACCTTTCTGAAGAACCTCACCAATAAGGTCAGGGTAGGTCATTCTAGGGCGTCCTCTCCCGGCGGTGCCACTCACATCTGCCATATAAATCCCTTTTGTTCGGCGCCTTTCACTCATTCTCTCAACATGACCGAACCATCTAAACATACTCTTTAATCCGCAACGTTCTCGTATAATTTCATTCCTCACTCTATCGTTCAAATGAATCTGACAATCACATACAAAAATAATTTTATCATTCCGACTGGCAGTCGCAAAGATTTGAATGATTAATTTCTGTACTTCGACCTTCAATGTATCTGTAACCGGAAGACTCCCAGGAATGGTGGGGAACAAACTACACTAAACTGCAGCTGTATATCGACGTTGCGTCCCCAATCACTCAGAAATATATATGTACATTATACGTACATATATTTCGTCACGAGCCCTGAATACGGATGCTCCAATTTGGCGTCATTTAGGTCGATTGAATTCCAATGTAATGAAAAGTAATTGAACCAGTTAAAGGCACTAGCAGTAATAGAGCTCTTTGTGAAGGAGCTCGTCCGGCGAAGTACTATAAATATCTATTCCTGCCGCAAAGCAGCGGTGCGGGGTTCCGGTTTGATGGGTATGGGTGCCGGTGTAGTTACAGGCACATGAGATCAACTTTGTCTCTGGGATGGCAACGCATTTGCAAGGTCTCTGGTATTGCAGATGTGTATAGGCAGCGGTGGCCACTTAACATCAGGTGGGCCGTCGGCTTGTGTGCCATAAAATGATAATAAAAAACTTGGAACTTCTAACTTCCTCGTTAGCCTAGTGGTCCTAAGCGCGACTGCTATGCCAGAGGTCTTGGGTTCGATTCCCAGGTCGAGCAAAAGTCTTATTCGGTTTTTAAATGAAATTCTCAGTAGCAGCTCGGAGTTAGGATTTACGGTTAATGGCAATAGGCTCGCCCCCTATTACATGGGACCTAAACATACCGGCAAACTGTGGGTGTTCACTGGTACACCTCTGCCTAACCCTTCGGGGAATACAGGCGTGATGGTATGTGTGGTTGGAACTTCTAAAAGACACCTTCAACGACTTTTGTAGTCAAATAATAAAAAGATCAACAATGTTTTATTATTGTCACGATAACAGCCTTACAGATAATAATGTGAGAACTTGAATCCACCGCCACACGTCGTCACGTCACACACGCAGCGATAATAAACAGGAGTCTTATTGACATACATTTAATTGAAAAGAGTATATATAAAAGTACATAACCGCGTAACTGGCTCGTTAGCCTAGTGGTCCTAAACGCGACTGCTACGCTAGAGGTCTTCGATCAATTCCCAGGTCGAGCAGTGTTATTGGGTTCTTTTATAAAATTCTCAGTAGCAGCACGGACTTAGGATTTGTGACCGGTTAATGGCAATAGGCTCGCCCCCTATTACATGGGACCTTAACATACCGCGAACTGTAGGTGTGCAGCTGTGCCTAAGCCTTCGAAGAATTCAGGCGTGATGGTATGTATGTAATAATAAATGTGGATGGATGGAAAGAAAGAGGGAGGCCAAAGAAAACATGGATGGATTGTGTAAAGAATGATATGGAAGAGAAGGGAGTCAGTGATAGCATGACGGTTGACAGGACGGAATGGAAGAAAAAACGTGTTGCGCCGACTGCTTCATCATCACCATCATCACATCAGCCGAACGACATCCACTACTGGACAAAGGCCTCCCCTAAAGATTCGATTCGTATTTAATCTCCGTAAATATGACCATGTGTCCGCACATCGGTCGCTCTTAAAATGGTTGCCCATCAGACAGCGCAGGGCGTTAAGGGCCTTGACTACTTTGTTCTCTCTTCTAGACAAACCTAGTTCTCCTTCCTATCTGACTTCTCACTTCCAATACTTGTGCTCTGCGCACAGTAAGCATCTTCGCTCCTCCAATAATCGTCTTCTACGATGTCCTTCTCACCGCTCTGGTTTTCTTAAATCTTCTTTTCTTGTCCAGGCGGTTTTCCTTTGGAATGCGCTTCCTCAGAATATCAGGATGGCTACCAGTCGTTTCATATTCAAAGTAAAAGCTCGTGAACACTTGCTTATGAAGTTGGCAGACTCGTCTCACAATTAGTTTCTTATATTTCTTCACCTATGTATTTTTTTTGGCTTTCTCTACTCTGTATATTTTGTTTGTATGTATGTATACATGTATTTATTATATTTTATTCCTGGAAACTTTCTGTTTCTTGCACCTACTATGTTTTGTCTCTGCATCACCCTAAGGTTGACTGGTAGAAAATGCCAAAGGCATTAAGTCCGCCTTTGTACAATGTATTATTTACATTATGTGCAAAAAGTTTTAATAAATAAATAAATAAATAAAGATAGCCACAATGACCGGTCCTATGCTGCTGCCAGCGATATGTCGCTATCTTTACCAGGTGGTCGGTCCACCTCGTGCAGGGTCTTCCCTTCGGGTGCGTGGTCGCCACTTGAGTGACTGTTTCAATGTTGAAGAGTTCCACTGTCTGTCTTCGAAGGTCTACATCAGAAGCGCAATCCTCGGAATTTTAAGAGCGTTCGTGTATTTTAATTTCCGTCTTAAACTGTCAAGAATGGCTTTAATATCACAATATACATACATAAACTCACGCCTTTTACCTGCTACGACCCTTACATACTCCTTTCGCTTCGTCCACGTTCATACATCTGGTCATACAAGCACGCCGGTTACGAGTACTGCGTACCCGACCTTTCTGAAGAACTCACCAATAAGGTCCGGTCTTTCTAAAGTCACAACATCTTTACATATAAAACAATGTCGCTTCCCGCCGTCTGTTTTAATGCGGTTTCGGTAGATACAGTGATTCAAGACGACAGTTTATAATAAAACATCACGCTACCACCAAAGGAAGTGAAGTAGTAACCAAAAACGTAAACTGTTCCCGAGGAAAACTAAATAACGTTCTTATGATAATAGATGGCGCCACGTGTGTTTCGAATCATGATTGAATTTTAAATATAACCGACGTACCCATATCATCCCAGTGTTCCATTTTTGAAACGGTTACTTTTTTATTTTTTTATTATAATTTTTGAACGCATTTTTAAATTAGTGTTTTTCAAAAATGGAACACTGGGATGATATGGGTTAAGCGGACGCAGTGGCGGGGAAAATCTAGTTATTACATAAAAATACTTGTCGCCTACAAATCTCACTACCGGTAGGCTCTCGTAGCGCGTTATCACTGTAATCACACAGATGTTATCGCATCGCTATCACATTGTTGGCAAGTGAGCGAGCTATCATTGGCAATCAGACCATTTTTATGGCAATTAGATTGATAACCTTGTAGGCATGGGTGGAAATGTATGGTGTGGTGTGAGTCCTAAGGTCACTAAGGAGTAACTAAGAGTCACCAAGGAGTTTTGCTTTCTGCGGCCTAAAATACCCAGAAAGGAACCCGAAATCCCGAAAATTAACTTGACAGTTGTGCTCACGACTCGTGGCTACTACTCCTCCTACCTCTGCCTAACCCTTTGGGCAATACAGGCGTGACGGTATCTTATTTGTTTGTATTGTGTATTAATCTAGCTTAACACATAGGACTACTGTTATCCCGTGTTTGTGTTCTGTGAGAAAATTTGTGACATTCGCTAAATTCTGGAGTTTATGCAGACAATATCGGAAGCAGACGCTAGTAAATCTATTCAACTATACTTATATAATAAAGATAAAGAGAATTTTTGTTTGTTTGTCTAAATGCGCTGTCCTCTGGAACTAAAAGTTTGATTGGAAATTTTCATTTTGAATATTATAACCAGCTTTATAAGACATGCTATAGGCTACATAATATCACGCTACGACTCACGGGAGCAGGGCAGAAGCCACACGGACGAGTTCGCGGGCAGAAGCTAGTCTTTAATGTATAAATCAGAATTGTGATGTCCATTATATTGTAGAATTGTACTTTGTTAACATTATACTTTGTTTCTGTGCCCTCACAGAGTCCATAACTTTAGCTTGAAGCCTTATGTGACATCTTTGATACACATTTTGGTATGCAAGGAACTGAATACCATCATCACGCCTGTATTCCCCAGAGGGTTAGGCAGAGGTGTACACAAACAGCCCACCGGTATGTTGCTATCTATTGCCATTAACTGGACACAAATCCTAACTCCGAGCTGCTACTAAGAAATTCCTAATGGAAAAACCTAATAACACTTTGCTCGGCATGGGAATCGCACCCAGGACCCCGTGCTCATTAGTCGCCCTTGCGACCACAACACCAACGGGCAGTAACAGGGGCAAAAAACTGAATATATATATAAACAAAATATTAATATTCAGATGCATTCACTTAGACTAGAAGCCGACTCCAACATAATTGGGAAAAGGGTAGGCAGGTAATATAAAGGTATTAATTATAAGACTTTTTACGGCTTAAATTGGTAAACATGGAAAGAAAGGACATGAAATAGACATACAAAAGTCAAAGACTAGCTTTTGCCCACGACTTTACCTCCATGAATTAACAGTACCCTACACAGTCTAAATCTGAAAGTACTTCTTTGTGAAATGTCAATAAATTTGGTTCAGTAGTTTTGCAGTAATGAGGTAAAAAGCAGGTGGACTTACTTTTGCGTTTGTAATATTAGTATGGAATGCGCATGAATCAGCATTATTATTCTGACGGTCACTCACTGTGTTTTATATCAAGAGGTCATTGCACTGACCACTATGTATTTATAGATATACTACATTATTTTTATTTGACATTGAAACGTTAATAATGTGCAACCTTCAGATAGAGTACAATACTAATTGATAGTTGAAACGTATCTATGGGTTTATTTTGTTTGTTAATGCACCTATGATGCAGGTCAAATTTATTTTGTTGGGCAAAGATTAAAAAAATATTTTAAAAAGAGGTTATGTAGGACAATCTGGATGGGTCTCTCCAAAACCGGTGGGATAAACGCACGGCATCGTGAAAGATGGAAGATGTGGATACCTTTGCCCAGGGGTGGGATAGAATAGGATAAAAAAAAGGTTATTTATAAATAATAAAAAAAAAAAAAAAACATGTTCAAGTTTTGAACCTATTTTATCATAGAACAAAGTTCTATACGACCGTGACACAGCAAAAAAGTTATATCTTATTATTTATCACAGAACAGTCGTCCAATAAATTTATTAAAGTTTTTTATTACACACACAAACAGTTGCGCAATTCAAAAAGTACGAAGCTGTTCACAGTTACGTCACTTCAAGGGAAACAGTTTCTAATGTTTACAAACGTGAAGTGGCTACAGGCAGCTGATGAAAATGGATCTAAAAAAAATTGTTTTGAATCGAGAATCACTCCATAGTTCAAAGTCTACGCTGCAACCTTGAATTGATAATTTTAGGGCTAACGAGCGATAAACGATGTCTATAATCTAAAAATAGATTCATAGGAAATGTTTGAGCGACGACTCATAAAATACTTACCTAGGAATTATATTCGAAGTAACCATCGAGAGTTTCAAGGAAAATTAACTTTTTTGTAAACTATCACAGAGACGGACACTGTTAAGGGATAGTTTTTGAAGTTAAAGGTATAATTTGAAGAATTTGGGCACTACGCCAGTCGTTTGTTTAGTCAATAATTTACTTAAACAAAGAAAATTGGAAAAAAACACTTCACGTAACTATCAACACCTTACAACTCACTCAGCCTTCAATTCAAGAGGCAAAATGACAGCACTGACATGACAGTCGTAAATCGGGTTGCCGGGATGAAATTCTAAATTCTACTCCTTTTTATTTTTATCAACAGCTGACAATATTCCAAAATTATTTTAGTTATCTATTTGAAAATATGGCGAACAAATACCATCGTGTTACTAATATTATTTACTAAGCTGAATTCTGTGACGTATTAAATTCTGATATTGTCTACTGTAGTTAGCATACTTCCAAATATTTCCTTCAAGCATCTTGGTGGAATTTAGTTGAGGCTCGAGTTGATTAAACCACCTGTGTAGTGAAATAGGCAGATTACACGGAGAAAAAGATTGGAGATTCACCAATTGTGCATAGATAAAGAAAACAACCACTTAGTTAAAAAAGTGTTTATTCAAAATATTAAAATAATGAGTTATACATTTAATTTTATTCACACGCAACTAGCGAAATCTACCTAAATACCGTAACGGTAACTGGCAACACTACACACGTACACTCAAACAATAACAAACTTTAACATGTACAGAATAAAGTCTACAATCGTTTAGCACCATTCATACATACAGTCAAAGAAAATTAATAATCAATTGTACATTCTCATGAATAAATATACTTTTAATATTGCTATGGCGTTTTAGATCAGTATTTTGATGATGTCCACAAATAAGGACAATTAATGGAATGACTTTTCTTGGAAAAATGGGTTTACTTGTCTCTCTGTGCGATAAATGTACGGCTATCTCATCTATACAAATATTATAAAAAGGAAAGATTTTTTGTATTTGTTTGTACTGCATAAGCTCCGAAATAACTGGACCGATTTTAACATTTTTTTAGCAATAGATAGCTACATTATTCCTAAGTAACATAGGCTATATTACATCACGCTACAACTCACGGGAGCGGAGCAGTAACCAAAGATGTAATTTAACACGGGTGATATAAGCCACGCGGTCGAAACGCAGGCGGAAGCAGTACATATGTCATATTAGTAAGCAGAACACGCAATTATTATTTAAGACGACCTTCTCGTTGAACAATAAATCGTATTAGTTCACAAATGTAGCCGGAATAGGTAGACCTACCTTTGTAGATCTACCTTTGGCGAGATCACACAACATGGAGTGGTAAAAATCACCGTTTTTGAATTCTGAAATCCCGAAAATATTTTTAACATGTCTCAAGTCTGCCTACCCTGTACCTAAACAAACAATCTCAAAAAAAATACCATTACACATTAAGCCGCTAACCCACCGGCGGTTCTCCAACGTTAACGCAATGTTAACATGCTACCGCACAGAGCGGGACGGCGAGAATGTACCTGTTGCCAAACAACAGCGACATTGCGCAGTCGCAGGGCGAATGCTTGCCAGTAGAGACTCAACGCCGCGTCTACGCAGCGTTATCGCTGCGCAGATGTTAGACAAACGCCAACGCTCATAAAACGCCAGTGGGATAGCGGCATTACAATTTACCATGGCAACACCAATGGCAATGTTGCCATATACAAAAAAAATATTTAGAGATGCTGTCTATCAGGGTGAATCGCAACATAGGGGTGAATCAGAACAAGATAAGTATTAAAAGGGATATAAACATTGGAATAACATAGTTTGTTACCTAAAACAACACTTTTTGGCCACAAACTACAATTATTTCGAATCTAATATCCCTTTTTAAGTTTCATACCTATTCACCCCGTATTGCCATATACAAAAATTTAATTTAGCGACACTTAAAATGGGCGTGGTGTAGTGTTTAATCGCTTAAGTCTAGATCGGAGTCGGAGTCTGGACGTCCTCGGATGGTCTTCTTGCTTTGTATCTGCAGCTTGCGAGCCTTGCGGGCGTCTTCCGGAGGAACCATCAGGTCTCCGTGGTACTCTATCACTTCTGATCTGAAGAGATAATGGTTAGGTTGAGAATGCCTCGTAAGCCTAGTGTTCGAGCAAAGTGTAATTGGGTTTTTCTATGAAATTCTCAGTAGCAGCTCGGAGTTAGGATTTGTGCCCGGTTAATGGCAATAGGCTTGCCCCCTATTACATGGGACTTAAACATACCGGCGAACTGTGGGTGTACATTGGTAGCCTTCGGGGCACACAGGCGTGGTGGTGTGTTAAGAACATTATTTTTGAAACGATTGTGGATACCGAGGTACCAATATGACTTTTTCTATTTCACATATACTTTCTAAGTGTATCTCGGACATCACTGCCACCGGTGAAGGAAAACATCGTGAGGAAACCCGGACTTGTAATTAATATAAGTCTGAAATCGCCCATCCACCTTGAGCAAGCGTGGTGATCAATGCTCGTGCCTTCTCTGTATGAGGAGAGGCCTTTGTCGTGCAGTGGGACAATAGCCGGCCGGCGTTCCTTTAATTCTGACTTACAGGTGTTGAAAAATTATGTTGACCTTAAATATCCCTGTAGCCAGGAGTTATGGTCCAGAACAAACAAAATATGGCAATGACGAATGACTATGTAAGGACAGACACCCATTGGCGGCACGACAAATGAAAATATAACTTAACACTATGGAAATAAAGTTGAAATTTCAATAATAACGGTCGTAAGCAAACCGTTTTGAACTTACGACCATTAACATTGAAATTTCAACTTTATTCACATACTTTTAAGTCTTATTTTACCGTGTCGCCAATGGGCGCCTGGCCTAACGTTCGTGTTGGTGAAGTGTAGTAAGGTCCATACCTCGCTATCCTCCACTCCAGCATCTCCGTGGTGAAGTCGTCTCTATTGCCGACGTCGGTGAAGCCCACCACGAAGTCCTTCGTCTTGTTCTCTTTCACCAGTCCTATGGTGGGGATCACGTGGAGCTTCAGACGACCTGCACCAAGAAGAGAAAAGCTAAGCATATTGTTTTTATACCATTGAATGACAAACAAGTCGACGGCCACGTGGTGTTCAGTGGTCACCGCTGCCTAAACATCTGCAATACCAGAGGCCTTGCTAATGCGTTACCATCCCAGGGACAAAGTTGATGATGTGCCTGTTTCGCTGCTTTGCGGCAGAAATAGGTATGGTGGTAGTACTTTGACTTACCGGTAAGGAACGGAGCTCTTTCCACGTCGAGCTTGACGAACCTCGTCTCCACGTGCTTCTTGGCCAGCAGCTTGAGGTGCATGTCCACTATCTTGCAGCGCGGAGTGTCGTTCTTATAGAAGTGGCAGACGACATTGTCACTTTTATTGCAGACAGTAAAGAACTCCTTCTCACCGTCTATCTCCGTGTACTCTCCGTGGCCCTGGAATTTAAGTCATTTTTGTCAATTTAAGTCAAGTCATTTATTTCATCTAACTTATCAACTTTGTCCATATAAATATGGATTATCTGTAAGGTTTTAATTTTTTTGAACAGAACACTAATTATTTTTCTCTATGAGATAGAACTACCCTTCATTACTATGTAATACATCAACTATCTGCCAGTGGAACTCCTGTCACAATCGGTCCAGCCTTTTCAGTGATTCCAGTTGCAGAACAAACAGACAGACCAAAATACCAAAACGAAATTCCTTTGCATTTAGTTTGACATCACAAACAGTTCCTTTAATTTTATTTATTTGTATAGATCAGACCATTTAAAGGCGCTTCAGAACGTCATACACAAAAATTAAATCTAGTTGCTGCTTTAAAAAGATAAGAAACTCCATTCTTGCTTGTTTAAAAATTAAGTTTTCAATATTACTTTGTATTTCATTCTAACTAATATTTTAAGCTGCCTCGGTAGCCTAGTGGTGCTAAGCGCGACTGCTACACTAGTGGCATTGGGTTCAATCCCAGGTAGAGCAAAAAGTGTTAGTAGGTTTTTCTATGAAATTCTCAGTAGCAGCTCGGAGTTAGGATTTGTGCCCGGTAAATGGCAATAGGCTCGACCCCTATTACATGGGACCTAAACATACTGGCGAACTGTGGGTGTAAACTGGTACATCTCTGCCTAACCCTTCGGGGAATACAGGCGTGATGGTATGTTATTTGATATTTTAAATGCAAAAGAGAGTTTTCACTGTTAAACCAATGAAACGATATTGATGAAATTCGTTACAAACTAAGCTTACACCCAAAGAAACGACACAAGCATTCTTTTTATTTAATCAGCACTTCATCTGCGGCCGCGATAAATTGTTTCCTTGAACAACAAGGAAACAAAGTCTTGGGTAAAAGCTAGTTAATTTAATATGTAGTTATTAGAATGTGAAGACAAAGGACCTAAAATAATAACAACTACAATAGGTTTAATTTGTTGTTAGTAGTTGTATGATGGGCTGGTGTCTGCAACTCCACTTCTCAGCGCATATTTTGTGTGCGGCTACATTAGTTCTTACTGCACATTGACACTCATGGTGACAAGTTACGGGCAGGGTCAGTATTCCAAATATAGGTACTTACATTAGCAAGCCACTCCTGCTTGGACTTGGCTCTCTTCTTCATCTCAGCGATGCGTTGCTGTCGGATCGCTTCCAGGTCACTTGAATCCATGGTTTCTAACCTATTAGGAAAATATCAGGCCTTTATAATTTCTATTCTTTCCAAGCTTGCTTTGAGACCAGCCAGCAACACAACACATGACTTTTTCAAATCATAGAAATCAATAAAAGTATTTTAGTGTAGTAATGTTAATCTTACCTTTCAAGCTCGCTGTCCAGCTGCTTCTCCATGTTGGAGGCCACTTGGTGGAGAAGCTGATCCATGGTGAAGATAAATTCTGAAAATAAAAAAAAAATGACAACCATATCTTTTTTAGTGTGATTTATTGACTTGTTTTCAGTCTTATTGTATCTGTTTATAAAGTATTTATAAATACAGAATGACTTAAACCTCATATGAATCACTTACATTAACTGGAAAAGTAGTATTTCCTTGAATTAGGCCAAGCGGAGTTGTAACAAGCAGTCGACAAAAAATATAAAGATGTTTCGTAAAAAAGCTACATTTATTTCTATATTTGTGGTTTGTAATCAATCTCTCCTGCCAAAACTTTCACCGAGAAGTTCATTTATATATAGTTTCCTTTAAAAAAATATGGATAATGCAACATAAAATGCGTCGCCCAAAAATGTAAACTAATTTCTTGTATACGATGACCTCACGACAAACACATGTTGATCGATTTAACAATATCTCATAAACTTACCTTTTTCTTCCGAAGAAAAACGTCAAACTACGTAATATCAAAGTTAAATTTTGAAGTAAATAGGTTTTTAATAGTCAATATATCAATTTTTTGCGATTTTTTGTGAATTTAAAGCATAGGCACCGCTATTTCATTCACAAAAAATTGACATTGATTGACAATTTCTTGACAGATGTTCTAAGTTGCCTAAGTAACAACAGTGTTGTCGTATTTAAAAAAAGGAAATAAAAACGAGAGGCGCCTAGGCGAGGAGGATGATGAAGATTTTGGCTTCACACTTGGATACAGTACACTATTTTGTCAACCTGGGTCGTCCCACTGCTGGGAAAAGTTCTTCCACTCATCTCTACGTCGATCGACGACCATCTTTCGGCACCCACTATGTGACCACTCGGTCCTATCTGTCCTTACGCATTCTGCATACATGGCAGGCCTAATTCCATTTTAGTCTTGCAGACTTATGACCCACATCGGCGATTCCTGTTTTGGAATATATCGTGGTATTGTGAATTTGATCACTGAGCTTAATACCCAACACGCAACGCCTCATCGCCTTTTGGTAAATATTCTTTTTTTTATTTACGGATGGGACATCATCAAATGACTTCCCCCGCCCTGGGCGGGACGGGAGGGAGTGTCAGACTTTTACTGACTAAAACCAATCCATGTTCCTTCTTGTGCCCTTTGCGTTCCGGGGGCGCGGTATCTCTTACGAACAACCCGCAGCCCCGGCAGGCATCGGCCCTGAGTGGCCCCTTCAAGATTTGCTGACATCTCTTTGAGGCGTGCGTAGAACACGAACGCTTCGTCGACACGGCCTATCGTTAAGCAACGTACGGGCGGTGATCTACCCATTGCTCACCGTCCACAGGCCCGCATCTACGGTGGCCGAGAGCCGTTTCGCGGCTCCCGACGCCCGGAGCGTCTACCTACTGCTGCGGCTGGGACGAGAGACTTTGCCTCAACCGTCCAGCCGCCTCCTTTTCTAGCATTACTGCCTCGCAGAAGGAGGCGACTGCTTCCCATTCCCCTTCGCTCTGGACCATGGCTTGCACCAGGGTCGGACGCGAAAGTTCGCCGCCGCCGGCAAACCTGGAGACTCAGTCAGAGACCATGTTTAAGCACTGTAGGTTAGAATGTAGTACATACTGAATCAACGTAAATTATCTGAATGTCGTGAGAGGTAAAGTACATAGCATGCCTATGGTCGTAAGCCTACGCCGTATCTTCTTAGTATTTCACCCATAGAAGCTTTTTAGCAATCACTAAGTACCAGACGCCAGCACTTATCTGTCACATTTTTCTACTGGATTTTGTATGCAAAATTTAACGTTATTTACCGGTTTTATTTCCCAATCTGTATTTGTAAGTTATGAATATAATTATGGATGGATTGAGAGGAAGAAGGAGGCCAACGAAAAGATGGGATGGATTATGTGAAGAATTATGTGAAAGAAAAGGGAATCCTGTAAATCAATGGAATATCATGACGATTGACAGGACGGAATGGAAGAAAAAACGCGTTGCGCGGTCTCCAAGTAACAAGGGATAAGGGCAGCAAGATAATGATAATAATGCTTGTCCCACTGCTACGAAAAAGCCTCCTTCATAGCTTTGCTCTCATCCCTGTATTGCCATCTCTGGCTAAAAGGTAAAATGAAAAAACAAAACACAGAATTAAGAATCATCAAAACATTTATTGGTTACATCGAAGATTTTAATTACAGTCATTATTGAACTAAAGCTAACACAAATTATATTACCGCCGTAGAATAACCTGTAAATATCTTCCGTAGTAAACATCCCGAGATGCTGGGGACCGACAACCAACTTCACCCGTTACCAACGGAGATTTTCACAGACTACCTACCTCAAACGGGGGGAGTAGGAACACAGGGCTGAGTCGGGACGAAATTTTATTAATAATAATATATTTTTTGGTAGAAACACGATATAAAGTTGGTACATTACAGGGTACAGTTCCTCATGTCTCGCCGACACAGCGGCATGCAAATTAAAATTAAATCTATCTACTAAATCTTTTACATAAATCATTTTCAAAAAAACAATACTTATTGAAATAAAACATAACACATGACCAAAATAAAATAAAATAAATATAAACAATTACTTATGCCTGTATTTTGAAGCAAGGCCAAGCGAAAAAATCTTACAGCGACATTTTACAAAAAACTCCTGAATTAAATAAAAACATTCCTGCAACGACAACAAAATTTATTGAAGGGTAGTCGACCTCGGCAAAGCATTATACATTAACGGAGCCATGTAGATACAGCTCCTCACGAAACAGTTCCAACTTAAAAAGGAGTTTAACTTTTAAAATAATACAGTTTGTTGCCAAAGAGAACTCGTGTTTTATCTGAATTAAATTAACGATTTAGTGCCCTTGTTGATACTCAACTATATTATTTCCACGTTTCAATTCCTTGCTTAAGTTTCGTCTCAATTCACCCCCATAAAAGTTACACTGGCCATTGCCCTCATTCATATTGACACTCTTTCGTATATTGATATAAACCACAAAACATCAATGCCCTTCCCGCCATAATACATAGTTGACACGTACTTAGCAACTAACGCTTAGTTAACTAATTAGCTTCGATTTCTGTCAAACTTCTTGACAATTCAAAATGGTCTAATTGAAATAAATGCTTTGACTTTACAGTGGGTTAACCAAGTCATTTAAATTTTGATTTGCTTGAAAATAAAACTATGTAATGCATTGTAGGTAGGTATTTGTACTTGTCACTTAACTGCGTGTAAACATGTTGTATTAGTGCTATTAGTAAAAGTGAACAAAAGCCGGTAGAAAGTAAGCGAGTGTTGATGTTGAGTTAATTTTTGACAAGTAATACGCTTAAGTGTCAGGCTGTCCGCCTTCGTCAGACAATCGGTGACCGACATGTTTTCGTCGGAGTGAATGGAACATAATGAATTCTAATATACGAATGCAGATGTCCCACACAAAGTTGGTCCCACGAAACTCTGGATGTATTGAACGGTCCGATAATCGATCGATCCTACAAAAAATTAAGACGTGGGCGGAGGCCCTAAATTAAACATGGCGGGGTCAGACGGCATTAGTAGCGTTCGCTCACAATCCAATACTACATTCGGGACATAGTCAATATGTCAAAAAAAACTTATTCAAAGTACCCTCTGCAACCTGCTGCAGGTTTAATTAATATGTATGATGTAATATGGCATATTTATGGCTGCAATGGAGTGAGCCGTGCGCGTGCGCAGCTGAGAACGATATCTTGGCCGTCCGGCAGTAAGATAGGCAGACGATATTGCCATCGCGGGTAAAGGCTGTAACGGAATCATGTAGCGCACAAACAATTGATGATAGCTTTAAACCACGTAAGAATCGGTACTTCTTATACTTTCTATAAAATTCACATTTAGACAATAAAACTTACGAGACACACAGCATATAAAGGGCCTACCTCCATGTCTTAAACATTATTATCTTAATATTACGTTACCTTGGGCACTGTTAGATTCTCAACGCTCGGTTTAGCGCCAAGTGTTGGAAATCCAACAACTGAAATTAAAATGGTACCTAATGTTTTCAGAGATGATGGCAAACCACCTGAAGTTAATATGACTTTTTCTATTTAATAACTAGAATATCATAATTCGATCGTGATGTCTTGTTTCTGAACACTTAGAAATTTGCTTAAACAATGGAATGAATAGCTGTTTTACTTTATATTCGTAAATAATATCTACATAAAGCTAACGGCGGGTGAACAACAAATACTTAAGTTTCCTATTGTGAAAAAATGCATATATTAAGGTGGTTTCAAAGCAGCGAGGCGAGGAGAGCATGGGCGAGAATTGGAATCACGCTGACTCTTTCAGACAGAAATATATACCATAGATATACCAGCGCTGGCAGGCACCGGTTTGCGTGGGATTTGTTTCCATTTTGAAAAGTAGTAAATACTGTATTTAAATAAAATAAAATATGAATAATATTTCTCGCCTCGCTGCGGTGTAAAACCACTCGACTGTTAAGTAATATAAAATAGTACTGTAATAACTAATTGAGAATATTAAAAACATTATATGACTAGTTGTGACATATAGTAAACTATCCTAACTAATATCATAAATGCAAAAGTTTGTTTGTAACATCTTCACGCCTAAACCACAGAACCGATCATCCTGAAATTTTGCATACACGTTGTCCGGTGTACAGAAAAGGACATAGGGTACCTTTCACCCCGAAAATAAGTACTGTTCCGGAGAAAAACAGCAATAATGTTCTTATGATAATAGATGGCGCCACGTGTCTTTCGAATCATGATTGAATTTAAAATGTAACGGACGTCCGAAATTTGTACGGGCGACGTCGCAAACAAAAGCTAGTTATCTTTATTAATATAATGTATCAAGTTACACAAAATTAACCCCCGGATTCCGTACGAAAACTTAATGTGACAATTTGACAAGCGCGCGTATTGCGCGATTGGTTGTTGGTAATCCAGCTAACCAATCACAGCGGGTTGTGCTATGCTCAGTCGCCAATCATCTTAGCCCGCTTCTACCTTAAAATTAACTATTCTAGATCTCAGTTTAAAATCTATTTTATTCGAAACACAAACGAGTGTTTGAGTAGACGACCTTAAAAATGGGAGTAATCGGAAAACGGAAATAGAAGAACCTGGTGTCAGGGCGCAACTTGGGAGAGGCGTTTGTTCAGCAATAGGACTATGGGACAGTTCCTGCTTAAACTAAAACAAGCATTTTTCACAGATATCTCTCTCTCTACATAGTATAAAACTAACTCGATCCCCGCCGTGTGTACGCTTAGATCTTTTAAACTACGCAACGGGCTTTTAATGCGGTTTTCTTCAATAGACAGAGTGATTCAACGAGAAGGCATATACGTATAGAATATCACGCTTCCACTCACACGTGAGGAGCAGTAACCAAAAACGTAAGTGAACGCGGGATGTATAGCTAGTTCATACTAAAGAGATCTTGATTTAAAACATTTATATTGTAATTATTAGGCATGGTAAAGATTCAGCAAATACTATTTCCAAATACAAGAAAGTGAAAATGTGTAAAAAAGAGTTGACTTTGCCAAATGAATATGAAACTTACTGCTATAATAATAATGTACACAGCAAACTATAGCTAAGCGCGGACATGGGTAAGTTTTAAACACACAATAATACATTTAGTAAACACGGATTCTAAGCCAGTCAGGTTCCAGTACTTGGGAGTCAATACGACACGACGGACTTTGGAAAGAGACACACAAATGCTAGTGAAAGAGACGTCACTCCGCGAAGACGGACTTTTTCTAAAACTCGATGTGCTTACAGTCGGGTTAAGTAGATGGACTTAACTACATACTATATATCTACTCTCGACTTAAGGTAGGTACAGATTACTTGTAACACAATATGTAACGCTAACATCACTTAAGCTTGCGGCTCTCTCTCGATCGCACACTCAAAGCGGCCGTTACAAATACCGACAAACAAACTTACAGCACATGTTAGGTTGCAAATAATCCGCACCGCTCTTTAGAATATGTACATAAAAGCGCATTCATAAAAAAATACGATTTTACATTACATCAAATATCATCATAGCTGGCAATAACTTTATATAAAACTAGATTACAGGGAGTACTCAATAGTCCCCAGTAATCCACGAGATTATACACACATACATACATACATAAATACTCGCCTTTTCCCCATGGGGGTAGGCCGAAACCACAGAACGCCCCCTGCTACGATCCTTACATACTCCTTTCGGCTCGTAAACGAGATTAGCTACAGTTAAATACGCCTAATCGCTGCCAATAACCCGTAAGTGTTTCCTACACCAGCTGACAGCTCACTTCCAGGGGCGGACCGCGGATTTGTGGGGCCCTCAGCTAACACTACTAAGGGACTAACCTAATTACTATTTTGGCAAAAACCTAATTGTATCATGATGGTTACGGTATGTGTAGGAAACAAATTAAGACAATAGTAGTCCACTAAAAACAAGTGGCCTAAGTTTGTGATTACAGTTGAGCTGAATGCCTAGGGACCCTTTCAAAAAGCCTATATATAAGTCCGCCCCTGCTCACCTCAATCTCACCTAAGGGAGAATTTTTACAAAACCGACCAACTTACATCTATTTTTGAGAAAGTTTTACGTCTGATAGACCTTTTTACATAATTCATGGACTAGTTTGCACCGCCTTATAGATCCTTAACCTAGAGTCGGAGAGAGCGGTCAGAAGATTCACTCCATTCACTTCTAGAGAACACACGTCTAACGAGGGCTCGGCTGCCGGGAGGGACATCGATTTCGTTCCGCTCAAACCGTAGAGCTGCAACGTCGCGTCACTCTCAGAGTGCGCCGCCACCCAGGTGGCGCTCGAGGTCTTACAAAACGTCGCTCTCGACATCACAGACGTGCGAGCCGAGCCGTTGATCATGTAATCCACGTTGATATCAGCCCCTCCTCGAACGTACGGGAGGACTGAACACACAGTCAGCTTAGACCGCTCCGAACCTTTGGGCCGCGTCGAAAGTAGAGCCTTATTTGTGTCTTCATCGTAACACATTGACATGAACGTCCCGCTCACTGGGAATGTCTTTGGAACCCATTTCCCGGTTTTCGTCTCCCAAAGCCAGCAGGAGTTTAGCTGACAGGATAAGAGTCCCTCGGTGGTTGAGCGCACGGAGACGACAGGAGACATGTCTCCTGTGCCAGACAGGGTGCGGATAGTGGTTGATAGGTTCCTGTAGTCGTAGTGGTGTATTACCCCGCCGACTCCACCGACGTAGAACTCGTTGGTGTTGTGGCGGTCCCACGAGCATGACCAGAGGGGGACCCCAACTTTGACGGTCACATTAGGAATGCCTCTCTCCACAATCCTTGCAGTGCTGTCCAGACCCACACTGAGAAGTAAGTCCGAGGCCTGAGAGTACATGATATCCCTGATCGGTTTAGGATGTAAATACACGAACTGTCCTAGCGTGTAGTCTACACAGCTGACCTTCCTGATGCCGTAGCCAGGGAACAGGTAGTTGACACTCTTCTGCGATACGTACAGCTCATAAGTCCTGCAGTTGTAAGTGAGGACCCTACAGCCGCCTTCCTTGCTCATCTCCAAGTTCTTCTCGAGAGCGAACCGCCATGTTTTTTTTTCAACATTCCCTTTGCTCTTTCGTGCCCTGGATAGCATTTCTTTCAGCTCCACCACTTGCGAGGCGAACATGCGTTGAGTCATCTTAGATGCCTGTAAGTCTATTTCAGTTCTACTTTTCTCAGCTTGCAATGTTTCCACTTTTTTCTGTAGTTTTGTTATTTCCGTGGTGTCTGCGGCTATGAGCCTCCTCGCGTATATGAACCGCAAGTCCTTAAGCCCCGCCTTGGTCTTGCACGTAGGACACGACCGTTCCTTCTGAGTTTGTGCCTTCAACCATCTTTCGACGCATTCAGAGCCGAACAGGTGGCCGCACCTCAGAGCTACCAACCTGTGTTCGCCAGAGTTACCCCAAGTATCGAGACAGATGGGGCAGGTCTCTCCATCGTACTCCTCGTTTCTCTTTGGAGAGTTGATTTTTCTAACCTTAGCGGGAGGTTCCTCTGTCTTGTCGGTGTCGGGCTGCGCGTGCTGCGCGGGTTGCGCGGGCTGCGCGGGTTGCGCGGCTTGCGCGGGCTGCGCGGGCTGAGCGGGCTGCGCGGACTGCGCGGGCTGCGCGGGATGCGCTGGCTGTGCGGGCTGTGCGGGATGCGCGGGCTGCGGGGGATGCGCGGTCTGTGCGGGCTGCGCGGCATGCGCAGGATGCGCGGGCTGTGCGGGCTGCGCGGGCCGTGCGGGCTGCGCGGGCCGTGCGGGCTGCTCGGGCTGCGCGTGTCTTTCCGGTAACGATTGGTTGGACTCTTCACTCGCTGACGTAATCGCAACACTATTGCTATCCTCGTTGTGGGGGACTGATGATGATGGACCGGGCATCCCTCTCGCTACCATATTTCCGAAGCGCATCAACGTATTACGAATAATTCGGTCTAGCCTCCCCTCAGGGTCCATGGCCAACTGGTTTTCGATATCAAACCGCATTTGATACAGGATGTCATTTGCGGTGTAACCATCCGAGTATTCAGGAGTCCATGCTCTCCGCTGTTGATTGGAGGTCTCTGGGACTTGATCATCGTTGTTCGTAGGAGACGCGCGTTCTAAAATGCTGGGGCTCTCTGGCTCTAGTGATAATCTCCCCTCACTTGCCGCTAGAGTGCCCCAATGAAGTGGTGAGAAAGCAGGACGCTCTGCGGATGTGTCAATGGGGCTGCCCGGGACCAGGTGTAAATAAGGTGGGTCCGAGTCAGAGTCTGACTGGTGATCTGGGGCTGACTGAGAGAGACTGCCTCGTTCCGGGGCTGAGTGGGAGGGATTGCCCCTGTCCGGGGCTGAGTGGGAGGGACTGCCCCTATCCGGGGCTGAGTGGGAGGGACTGCCCCTGTCCGGGGCTGAGTGGGAGGGAGTGTTCCTGTCCGGGTTTGAGTGGGAGGGACTGTCCCTGTCGGGGGCTGAGTGGGAGGGGCTGACCCTGTCCGGGGCTGAGTGGGAGGGGCTGTCCCTGTCTAGGGCTGAGTGGGAGGGCCTGTCCCTGTCTAGGGCTGAGTGGGAGGTATTGACCCTGTCCAGGGCTAAGTAGGAGGGACTGGCCCCATCTGGTGGTCGAGTAGAGTTGCTCATGGTGTCATGTGTAATCTGCAAAGAACAAAAAAAAATAATAAATGGAAACAACGGTTTCGAATCCTTCTGGAGGTAATGAAGGGTTCAGACGCAACAATCAAATCCACTATTATCGTTCTACTGTACTATTGTGCGGTTCTGCATAATTTAGCGATTCTTTTTAATGAACAACAACATACGTACTAGCGCTATTTTGATTAAAATTACGATACTTTCCTTCTGCTTAGACTTTGTATGTGCTTATCACCCAACAGGACTAAAATCATTCCCCATTAACATGGGAAAAGTTGTATCAATCGGTATTATCGAGAACCTAATGCCGTTTACAGAACACTTACGAGATAACATCAAGCTAAAACAATGCAGAAAACATAATCTTATAGAAAAATCGAATTTATTTTTTCGATTTATTTCGTTATTTCCTTAATTCTATGTGTAAAATTAAACAGATACTAGCTTCGATTTTAAAGATACAACTTTGTTCTCAGATCCAGCACAAGAACCAGGGTTGGTCATTGCGCAATCACAAGGAGAGAATAACGTCATCCAGGATTATGTATAACGTCGCACAAATAACAAGAGCCATTTTTGTCCAAAACTATTTCAATAAATGTATGAGCGTGGGGTTCTGGGTTCCATTCCCAAGTCGAGCAAAGTGTAACTGGGTTTTTCCTTTAGGAATTTCTCAGTAGCAGCTCGGAGGTAGGATTTGTGCCCAGTTAATGTCCCACACTGTATAGTAGTGTGGAATAACACATAGGATACTTATTATCCCTGAAAAAATTACGGTTCCCGAGGGGTAATATATCAAATTTGATGTGTGTCGGGGAGAAGCTAGTTTGCTATCTATACGAATATTATAAAGCTGAAGAGTTTGTTCATTTGTTTGGTTGAACGCGCTAATCTCAGGAACTACTGGTTGGAATTGAAAAATCCTTTTTGTGTTGTATAGTTCATTTATTGAGGAAGGATGCTATATAACATCATGCTACGACACACGGGAGAGGAGCAGTAAGACCTAACTAAATGCGGGTGGAAAAAACCACGCAAACAAAGTCGCTGGCAGCAGTAAATGATAAATGTCTTTTTGCTAAGTAGATAAGCCTTAATACTAACATTAAACCATATCACAACAGGTAGGGAAGATCAACACTTTTCTCAACCTAAGTTCAGGTTACAAGTCTGAACATGTTCGGTTTATCTGATAAAAAATCTTGCATAAGTGCTAGTATTGTCAAAAGTATTATTTCCTTCTGTGTTTTGTTTGGAAATAGAACAATTCTTTAATAAAACTGAAATTCATTGCGAAATTAACACAATATTAAAAAAAATATGAGCACATGGTGTATCAAAATATTATGATAATAATGAGTATGCACTTGCTTACTGCCTTCCCCCCCTTCCCCCTTCCCCTCTGTATCCATAGAAAAGTAAAACGAGCGACTATACTACAACTGTTGTAATCATCTGAACAAAGCTTTAGGTATATTTTCTTTGTGTTGGGGTTTTCGCTAAAATAGTTAGACTTTATAACATAAAGAACATAAGATTTTGGTCTTAACATATTCTAAATTGGTTTTTACGAGGACTTCGATCGTAAGTGATATGAAATACGGAAAATATATTAATTTAAGAATCACCAGCGAGAGTTAATGTGGGTACGCGCGCTTTATATCGTGTAGGTACTTAATATTAGAAAACTAACCATATGAATAGAATATACGTGAATTGATTTCAACCTCTTTTTGACTGACTTTGTTAAATAAACTCCTTGTTACTTACTCACTTACATTGAAATAGATTCTTAAGTGGAGTTTTCCGCCATGGGATTCCGTTCAATAGTTTTTTAAACCAAAATTGTCAAATTCACACAAAACAAACATTAGATTATTCAGTTGTTATATAAACTACGTCGTCATTGCAAATCACTAATCAGACATTATTGTTATAATTTTCACAGTAAAACATGAAAATATCGATCGATCAGAACAAAACAAGCAAGTCGCTGCGGCTTTAACTGTCAGTTCACTATTGAAATAATCGGATACATGTCTGAAATATTACTAGATTTTTTTGACAGCTAAGATTACCTGAGTAACACAAATCAATTCAAATAAACTGTTTTTATTGTTTAAATAACACTTGGAAGTAGTTATGTTCTTGTTGCTTTTTTAAGCGTTGCGTTTTGTTGTTCAAAGATCATTACTGCTAGATTTTCAGTTCAAATTCAAACCAAGACAACCAAGTACGAATTATTCTTAACATATCCGAACGCAAAATGGAAAGATTAACTTTTGTTTCAATCTCGTTTCAGGGCAATCACTCTGTGAAAGAAATCAGATTACTCAGTTCTAAATATGTAATTGGTTAAAAAGCAAAATGTCACAAAATTTAGACCAATAAGATTTCTTCCAATTCTATTAGCCAACAGGATTGCTTAAAAGTCACAGTAAGTTGGTAGTGTCTAATGTCATGTATTTATTTATGTTCTTGTCTGTCAGTTGGTTAGGTTGGCAGCAGTTGACAAAATTGCAGTAGATCGGGGTGGCGTAGCGGATTGCGCCCGATCCCGTTTTTAACATTTTTCACATACGACGAGCTTGATCCGTGACTTATTTGTGTAAAATAATTATAAGTCGATAGTGATAAGTGTTTCGAGTGCGCGACACGACGCGATGGACGCCGCATGAGCTGTGAATTAGTGCCTAACAAGTTGGTAGTCTATGTTGATAATGGCGTCCAGAACCGAATAAAATCAAAATGTTTGTGTGAAAACGTGAACAATTCGGAGGAAGCTGCTGTGATGTGTTTAGTTACTGGTCAGTACATTGTGCATACATTTTGAATTCCGTTTTTCATTCGGAAATCCATCGATTATTGTGTTTCAACACGAAGACAAAGTTAGATCCTGAAAGTGTGGAGAAATAGGCCATGAATATGTTTAGGAGTTAGGTTGCGGTGTCGTGGAGGTAGTATGTGGGTCGTGCAGCGCGCGTGTTGGTCAATACCTGCGGTATTTCGCTCAGGGCGAGCTATGTTGACATTTACAGAACCGTGTCGCAAGGCAAGTCAGTATCTGGGTCAGCCAGTTTGGGGTCATATGCGCGCGCAGTGACGTCAGGCCTCCCCTTGCCACCCCCGAGCACATTTCACTTTCTGTGTACACGAAAATATAAAATATATGGAAGCTAGGTCATGCAAGAAAGGAGGCTGAATAGGAACTGTGTGTCAGGTATTTTAGTCTATGTTTGTTTATGGTCGATATTTTTAGTGCAATGGGCCATTGGCCCGCTTTTTTTAATCATTTGGTCATTGTGCATATTTTTACCAAGTTTATGAAAAGGGTTCATTTAATACATAGTCTTTCAATAAATCTGTAGGACCCTTTATTATAACTATAGGATTTGAATGTGAAACCTAACTTTCAGTGCCATTTTTCGTATTATTTAAGCTCAATAAGCCTATCAAAGTTCAGATTATCTGAAATAAAACACAGATAAAAAGAAAATTAGGGAAAACACAACAACTTCATAAGGTAAAGTGTGTTATAATATAATTACATCATTTAGTTGAGGTACCAATCATGGAAGAAATAACATAAATTCCAAACTAAATAGCTAGTCAAACTTTTTCAGGTCATTGAACTCATGAATATTAATAACTTTCACATTGTACAGTTCCATGCAAAAGTGCAATACTTACACAATGGAGAAGAAAATTAACATAAAAAAAAAGAAATATTTTATTGACAAGAATAGGAAATAGAAGAATTACCAATAAATCTATAAAATAAAATAAATTCCCTAACCCCTCAATAAGTGTTAACCGTATCATAGAGACTAGTGCCTCAGCCCATTTTATTTTACTCAGACAAAAAAACTTAGGTTGGCGTTCTGTGGTTTCTGCCTAGCCCCATGGGAAGATGTGAGTTTATCTATGTATGTAGATATTTAGGTTTACATTAAAACCAATAATATTTTGTGAAGTGCATTTAATTAAGATGTATGGAGCTGCTGATGCTTTTTCATGAAACTGGCTCATGCTTATGAGTAGTACTTTGTTCCATGTCAAAGTATGGTAAGGGAGCTATACATGGGTTTTGGTGGCAAGTTGCATGGGTAGCAAGGATGTGAACAATGTATGAAAACCTAATTTATTTCTACAAGACTTTTATTAGTTTTAAAGGCCTCAGTACACTCTTGTTGACCATGCCAGTGATAGTAATTGACACTCTTATGGGCAAAGTCAAGGGCTAAAGCTAGTGAAAGCTGGTTGGCCGGTAATTGGCAACTGTGTTAGTCCAGGACTGTAAAAACCCATACTTAAGATAAGCTGTTGGTAAACCTATTTTACTAAATCTGATAGAAAGAGGAAATTATTTTTTGCTTGTTTGTTTGTACCGCATAAGCTCCGAAACTACTACACTAATTTCAATTTTGTTTTCACTAATAGATAGCTACATTATTCTCGTGTAACATAGGCTGTAAAACATCGCGCTACGACACTCGGGAGCGGAGTAGTGTCAAAAGACGTAACTTAATGCGGGTGAAATAAGCTACGCGGGCGAAGTCGTGGGCAGTTCACTAGTAATAATTAATTAAACTACAATAAAAATTGGTGTGATTTTAAGTGTGTGTTTAATTAGCTTATATTACCATTTCTTTGAAAAAGTATCAAAACAAATGCTGTTTATGTATCATAATAAATGTTAAGAGATAAGAACTGTGACAAACATCTGTTTTTTTATTCACTAGCTTCTGCCTTCGTCTTTATCCACATAAATGTAGGTTATCACAGACAGAAATGAAGTCATGGTCAAAAAAAAATAGCCTAGGTCCTTATCTAAATCCCAAACTACCACTTTGTCAAATTTCATCAAAATTGGTTCAGTAGTTTCGTAATAATAAGGTATTAAACATACAGAGAAGGAGTTACTTTTAATATATTCGTCCACGTGGCTTATTTCACCCGCGTTAAGTTACGTCTTTGGTAACTGTTCCGCTCCCGTGTTTCGTAGCGTGATGTTATATAGCCTATGTTACACGGGAATAATGTAGCTATCTATTGGTGAAAAAACACAAAATTAAAAATTTTAAGTAACCCCCAACAGAAAAATAAAAATCTCTACCGCAGCTAACAAAAGAGCTGATAACTTTGAAACCGCTGAACCGATTTCCATCAAACATAGCTAAGCACACTCCCGACTAATTCACCTTTCAAACAAAAAAAGTAAATCAAAATCGATTCATGCGTTCGGGAGCTACGATACCACAGACACACACACACAGACACATACACACACACACACAGAGAGACACACACACACACAGACACGTCAAACTTATAACAACCCGTCGTTTTTGCGTCGGGGGTTCAATTATAGAAATCGGTCCAGTATTTCGGAGCCCATGCGGTGTAAACAAACAAAAAAATCTTTTCTCTTTATAGTAGTGTAGATTTACATACGCATCGTGTATAGATAAGAGATAAAAGCTGTATTAAAAATCTGTGCCATTACTGATAATGTCAAAAGTAGAGCATTGTTAACTTTGACCTAAAAATAGGACATTCTGTTGTAGAATGAAGCAAGTTGTTGACACTTTTAAGGCGATGTACCACTGCGGCGCACGAGCACGCCGCGCACGTAACATACATGCCTAAACTCACGCCTTTTTCCCATGTCGGTCGGCAGAAACCAAAGAATGCCACCTGCTACGATACCTACATACTCCTTCCGCCTCGTCCACGTACATAGATCTGGTCATACAAGCACGCCGGTTAATAGTTGCGCAAAAAAATAAGTATTTAATAACGTAAACAACAGCCCACGAACTATGCGTTTGTTGTCATTGCTCGGATATGTCACCCACGCTTCTCAACACTGCGCACGCTATACACGCGGCCTACAGTTGCTGCGTCGCGTGTGCACGGAGAGGACATGCACGTTAGCAGCGTGGCTCTATTTGTCTGGCTGACTGTCGTCTTTTTTTTTAACTTTACCGCACACTAATATATCTCCTGAATATCTCCTGAATCGTGGGTGCGTTTACAAGCATATAAACTCACATACACAAACAGCCAAACCCGAAACACCTATCTGTAAGCCATATAAATATTTGTTCGGTGCGGGAATCGAAGTGCAGGAGCCAATCGCTCAGCCACTGTTGACCGTGTGTGTTCAGATTTGTCGGTGACGTCATAAAACCACGCAACCATTCCTAGCGTGGCCGTGTGTCGTTGTACTACACTGCCGTAGGTGACCACGAATACTCGTGCGTTCAATGTACCTCAGTAGAAACGTATACACACGTGGTTTGGATCACGGACCCAGCAAACACGTCGATGGCGACGGTCCGCTTGATATTTAGTGGTCACCACTGCCTATAGATATTTGCAATACCAGAGGCCTTGCAAATGCGTCGCCATCCCAGAGACAAAGTTGAAATGTGTCATGTGTCTGTAACTACACCGGCACCCATACCCTTCAAACCGGAACACAGCAACGTTGCTTTGCGGCAGAAATAGTTATGGTAGTAGTACTTCCCCGCACGAGCTCCTTCACAAAGAACTCTACTACTACGGCCACATAACGTAGCTGTGCAAAGCGTGCGCCGCAGTGGCACAGCGCCTTGATAGTCCACCTGTATGTTACTACTGTATAGTAGGTATGTATCTTGTTGATGTTGTGGATACATAACAATATCTTAGACGGCGCCCGCCAGGGTCAGTGGCTGGCAGGGTTGCGGAATTTGTTGCAAAAAGTCACCGCGGCCCCGGAGCGTAAACGGCATTCCCGCCGGAACACGGATGAGTTTTAGTCAGTAAGAGTCTGACACTCCCGCTTTTGCCGTGAGTTCAGGTGTTTTTGCCATACCTATTATTGGAATCAAATGTAACAGCTCACATTAGGACCCATTAAGTTAATAATAAATGCAATCCGTGGTGTTTGGCAATCTGGGCTTTTCCCAGTTGTAAACATCCCCTTGTGCCTATTGGCCGAGTTCGGTTCTGTCTCTTGCTTTTTTGGGGAAAGTGGAAATTAAATTTTTTCCTACTCCTCCGCTAATCTTTTCTGATTAATTTCGTTGCGGGATCCAAGACAGTTGTATCGTTTCTCCGGGACTCGTCGAGCTTCATTGCCTCGGCGCTCTTCTGGCGGTCTCCACTGTTGATTCTTGCTTACAGAAGTTGCAATGGTTGGTAATAGAGTGGCGAGTTTGTCCCATAAAAAAAAAATGACACAGAGAGGAAGAAGTCATTTGATGATTTCCCATCCTTAAAAAAAATGTATAACAATCATTTTCATATCAGCTGATCGACGTCCACTGCTGGACATAAGCCTCTCTAAACGATAGCCACAATGATCGGTCCTGCGCTGACCGCATACGGAATTTAGATCACGGCGGCCAATCTTATTTGAGGCTAACCAAGTACGCAGGAGATATTATAGTGCACGAGTGTGTGCGGAAACAGGTGCCTCTTGACTTACTCTCATAGTCCGTTGCAATCCGACTCGATCGAGGAAAGATCAGGCGCAGGACCAACGGCGAAATGAGTCACTCGGGTATATATACCATCACGCCTGTATTCCCCAAAGGGTTAGGCAGAGGTGTAACAATGTACACCCACAGTTCGCCGGTATATTTAGGTCCCATGTAATAGGGGGCGAGCCTATTGCCATTAACCGGGCACAAATCCTAACTCCGAGCTGCTACTGAGAATTTCATAGAAAAACCCAATAACACTGCTTGCACGCGGCAACCCGCTCACTCACACTCGGGTACTCACTCGGGTATTACACCACTAACTTCCAAACTCGGGGCTGTTGCTTAGAAATCCCTAATGGAAAAACCCAATAACACTGCTTGCACGCGGCAACCCGGCCACTTGCGACCACGAGACCACGCCACATTTTATTATTATTAAATGCTTGAATACTTAAACTACTAACTTCTGCTCACGGGAAAACGTCGTCTAGTAAATTATATAAAACGTTGCCACACACTAGAAAACTTACACACACAATCAACCAGGCCCGAACCACTACCTGTAAACATCATAGCTTATCAGCCAGCCATATCTTTGGATGCCAAACAAGCCGACGGCCCACCTGATGTTAAGTGGTCACCGCTGCCGATACACACCTGCAATACCAGAGGCCTTGCAAATGCGTCGCCATCCCAGAGACAAAGTTGAAATGTGTCATGTGCAACGGATTTTTAACCCCCTACGCAAAAACGACGACAGTGTGTTATAAGTTTGACGTGTCTGTGTGTGTGTGTCTGTTGCATCGTAGCTCCGGAACGCATGAACTGATTTTGATTTGTTTTTTTTTCGTTTGAAGGAAGTAGGTAGTCGGGAGTGTTCTTAGCTATGTTTGGTAAAAATTAATTTTTCTGTCGGGGGTCGGGGGTTACTTTAAATTTTTAATTTTGTCTTGATTAAGTTATATTGCGGATTTCAGCAATAGATAGAGTGATTCAAGTGGAAGGTTTATGCGTATAGAACATCACGCTACGACTAACGGGAGCGGAGCAGTAACTAAAGACGTAACGGAACGCGGTTAACACCGCGTGGTGTATAGCTAGCATTACTTTAAATCATACAGTCATGGCATGTCTGTATGTGTGGAAATACTAGCTTGTGCTCGCGACTTTGTCCGCGTCTTTGGTTCCTGCCCCGCACATATTGGTCGTAGCGCGATGTATGTAGATACAGCATATAACCTTCCTCGATAACTGAATTATCCAACACAAAAATGCAACAGAAAAAAAATTCTATTCAAACTAGTAGTTCCTGAGATTAGCGCGTTCAAACAAACAAACTCTTCAGCTTGATAATATAAATATAGATTTCCTCTAATTAATACCTAGGTGGTTAGTTAGGTATTAGTAGTTTCCTTATACGTATTTCTATTAATATGTCAGGATTGAGGAAAAGACAATTTCTGGGTACTAAGTTAGCAGAATTAGTACGCCGACGTGGCAATGGGCCGGTAGGTCGATGGAGCAGACACATGTTGAGTGGAGACCAGGTTTAGGCAAAGGTAGTGTAGGACGCCCTGCTGCACGGTGGACCGACGATGTGAACAAGGTGGCCGGCAGCGGATGGATGCGGGTTGGCCAGGACCGGGAATGTTGCCGCTATAGACTAATATGTATCCGATGCAGTTAGCATAGTACCCTCCGCGAGTCGTGAGCACTAACTTCAAGTTTATTTTTGGGTTCATTTCATGGTTTTCTGGGGCGCCGACGCTGCGGACTAATCGCTCTGGCATAGCCTCCTTAAATTGAACTGCACCTTGCGTAGTACATTCAGCCATGTTTATATTAGAGCGTTCGTGTAGACGTCTCGTTGTAAAAACATTGGGGTGCACAGTATTGTGCTCACAGCGTCTGTAACACTATTAATCTTCACATCAACATGCCCGGTCTCATAACATACTAAACATTTATATACTCACGCTTCTGCCCGCAACTTGAGCCGTGGTTTTATTCCACCCGCGATCAGCTACATCTTCGGTTACTGCACCGCTCCCGTGTGTCGTAGCTTGATATTATATAGCCTTTATCCTTTTTCGACAAACGGGCTATTTGACGAAAAATGTTTTTTTCAAATAGGACCAGTACTTCTCGAGATTAGCGCAAACAAACTAACAAACAAAAAATCTGTTCAGATTTATTATATTAGCATAGACGGCACGGTTGGCACATTGGCTGAGCGATTGGTTGCTGTGCTGCGTGTCGCGGGTTCTAGTCCCGCACGGAACAAAAAATGTTATTAAAGAAAAGAAAGAAGGAAACCAGAGACGCACATAATTATCTTAAAAATTTGCTTCAACAAGCCCAAGAGAAAAAGCAAAAGTTTTTTTTTAATAAAATATTGTCCAAGACAGAATTATTCATGCGCCACTACTGCGCGAAACGGCTGACGCTCAGCTTGATGCCGGGGCCCGTGCGCGACGGCACGAAACCACGGCGCTGGTTTTGTTTTGTATAGCCTATAGACAGTTGTTCCGGGTCTGGCTGTTTGTGTATGTGAGTTTATATGTTTGTAAACGCACCCACGATGCAGGAGACATTCATAGTGTGGGGCGAACATTTTTTTAAAACAAATTTGGTGTCTTCTACGGAATTAAATCCAGTGGCTAAAGTTTTCATAGTAGAATAAGAAAGACGAACACTTTACGCGAACGTGACTTTTTTTTTTAAACTTGTCCCCACACTAGTCCTTTCTTCTGTATCGTGCCAACGTGTAATTTGACAATATTATCCTCCATCGTGTTCTGTTGCAGAGAGTGCGGGCGCGTGCATAGCGCGGTGATGGCGGTGGCGCGCGCCCCATGAGCCGGCTGCTGTGCTGCCTGTGTGAGCGCCGAGCCGACATGGGCGCCGCGCTCTCGCATCCTCAGGTACCACCTGCCTCTCCACTTCTTGCCATTGCCCCATGTCACTTCGACTTGGCGCTACATGTTTACTTCCTACCCTCCTTATCTATTATTTACATCGGTCGTCTAGACGCACTGCAAATTACAAGCCTTACCTTGTAGCCATTTCACCAATTCGCATTAAGCGTCTGTAAACATCTTTTATGACGCGCACTGCAAAGAACCACTAGGCTAACGAGGCAGTTCCTCGTTAGCGTTTAACTGCCTCGGTAGCCTAGTGGTCCTAAGCGCGACTGCTACGCTAGAGGTTTTGGGTTCGATTCCCAGGTCGAGCAAAAAGTGTTATTGGGTTTTTCTATGAAATTCTCAGTAGCAGCTCGGAGTTAGGATTTGTGCCCGGTTAATGGCAATAGGCTCGCCCCCTATTACATGGGACCTAAACATACCGGCGAACTGTGGGTGTACATTGTTACACCTCTGCCTAACCCTTCGGGGAATACAGGCGTGATGGTACTGCAAAGAAGTGGAACTCTACCTGCGTCTGTATTCCCGAACGCATTCAACACTAATCTCCTCAAAGTGAGAGTGAACAGGCTTCTTCTGGGTAATCTCACGCCGTCGTCGACTTTGTCTCTGTCACCTCTGACCTAGACTAGAGTTAATAGCAGACTCACCTGGAATAAAAGACATGGTTAAATCATCATGAAGTCGCAACCTGACATCGGCGAGTACCAATGTAACAATTTGATCTTGGACATCACTGATATCGGTGAAGGTAATCATCGTGAGGAAACTTGCACTTACAGTTAATATAAGTCTGAAATCGCCAATCCGCCTTGAGCAAGCGTGGTGATCAATGCTCGTGCCTTCTCTGTATGAGAGGAGGCCTTTTTTCTGCAGTGGAAAAATAATGTGCTGGTGTTATGTATAGTGTGTGCTATGAGCTTCCTCACCCGTTTGTGTGCTGTGCGCAGGAGGGCGAGGCGTGCGACGGCGCTGGCGTGGCGGCCGCGCCTCCCACCATGGCAGATGTCATACGGTGAGTGCTTCAATCGTGTCTTTTCGCTAGGTAACCTTTTTATATTGTTTTTTTGGGCAACTGCCCCTTAGTCTCCTTATCGCAAGCGCAACTGATGAGCGTGGAGGCCTGAGTTCGATTCAAAGTGTTATTGGGTTTTTCTATTAGGATTTGCTCAGTAGCAGCCCGGAGTTTGGAAGTTGGTGGTGTGACAACCCCGTGTCTCGGAAGGCACGTAAAGCCGTTGGTCCTGGCTGTCATTCGTAGATCTTTGACAGTCGTTACGGATAGTCAGAAGCCGGAAAGTCTGACAACCAGTGTTACTACGAGATATCGTGTTGCCCAGTAACTGGGCTGTGGAGGTCAGATAGGCAGTCGCTCCATGTAACACACTGGTATTCTGCTACATCCGCTTAGACTGGAAGCCGACCCTTATATATTTGGGAAACAGCTAAGCATATGATGATGTTTTCGAGGCGAAATCCTCCGTGTCGGAAGAACAGAGGGTTATGTCGGACTTCTACTGACTAAAGTCCCACGATTTTTGTTACCGTAAGTCGGGAGCCCGCTATTAGCTTAACGCATGATCCGCGCCCCCGACTGTTATTGGACCGCTTTTGACCGGCCCGTTCACCATATGCAGAGTCTCCACATTCCACTCGAGACACCCGCATGGAACACTGCGCGCCTCCGTCTCAGGCCTATGTCTGGTCGAGCGAGCCACTCTGTCTCGTTCACCTTAACTTTGAATAAACAAGCTGATGTTCTGTTTATGTCTCACAGAGAGAGGAAGAAGAAGGCGGCAGGCTCCGGGCTCGGCACGCTGCGGCGCCGCATCGCGCTCGTGCGGCGCCCGCGCGACAACCGCCCCGACAGAGGTACGTCATCATCACCTGCACAAGTGGTCTGGCATTTATGCTGAACGGGGCCTGTTTGGCGCAGCCGTGGGGCACACAATTATGTTCTCGTCCTATTTTTTGTTTTTATTGAACAGCCTTTTTATTATTACTTTTTGTGTGCACATAGTCTGTGCCAATAAATGTTTTTTTTTTCTTTACTTTACTAGATTTTTCCCGCGGCCTGGCGTCTGGGTTCGCTCCTACAGGTACCCTGATTTATGGGATTAAATAAAAATAAATTAATGATTACTTAAGTGATTAATGTTAATAAATTATTTAGTACAGTCACACTTTATTAGTCATTCGTTCATAATTGTCTAATGAATATTTTCATTAAAGTTTAGGTATCAATTCGCGCACCTATTAACGTAGAATATAGTTTTAAAAATTCTTCTTACGTGTGTCATTGTAAAGTCTTGTAAATCACGTCGAGTCGTTGTAGTGTGAACGAACTACTGTACAATTATTTTCCATTTATCTAAGCTCAGCCTGTCGAAAATTCCTGCAATTCAACAAACAATTCTTAACAAGAGAAGCTGAAGTAAAGCTTATATTGTACCGCGGTGCAGTTGACGGTTGCAGTGAGTCCTGACTTAGAAGAACTGTATAGTCAGGGAGGCAATTCTAATAACATTTACAAAATGTCGCCTTCTAATCTTAGCCTCAAAAAAATAATTTTGAACAGATGTGTCGTTACGGATAGTCAAGAGCCGGGAAGTCTAACAACTAGTCTAACCAAGAGGTATCGTGTTACCCAGTAACTGCGTTGTGGAGGTCAGATAGGCAGTCGCTCCATGTACAACACTGGTATTCAGCTGCAGCCGGTTAGACTGGAAGCCGACCCTGACGTAGTTGGGGAAATGGTTAGGCATAAGATGGTTGTCGCTGAGATGAGTTTACGACCAGCTTTCGTGTATTTTTAATTAGTAGACTTGGTCTTCAGGTAACTGGAACAGTTATTGCCACATTTATAATTTAGTTTGGGTCTTGAGGATATGTCCTGACAGACTAACTGCCTCGGTAGCCTAGTGGTCCTAAGCGCGACTGCTACGCTAGAGGTCTTGGGCTCGATTCCCAGGTCGAAGCAAAAAGTGTTATTGGGTTTTTCTATGAAATTCTCAGTAGCAGCTCGGAATTAGGATTTGTGCCCGGTTAATGGCAATAGGCTCGCTCCCTATTACATGGGACCTAAACATACCGGCGGACTGTGGGTGTATACTGGTACACCTCTGCCTAACCCTTCGGGGAATACTGGCGTGATGGTATGTTATGTCGTGACAGACGGCCCATATCCATCATCACCTGTACCCTAGTGAACTAGCTCAACAACCCTTAAACCAGTACATCATATAACTGTACCCCTCCTCCCCCCAGGCTGCGAACACGCCCGCTTCATCCGCTCAGTGGTAAGCTCATGGCGTCTCGCGGAAGTGTTCCTCCTCTGTGAGGAGTTGGAGGCCGGAGCTGCCCTCCGAGACCTGGTGACGCAGGCCGAACTGGCCAGGGAGCCTGCGGGGGCCCTGCACGCGGACCTGGCGCAGGCGTATAAGGACAGGTGAGTTTATTGTGCGAGTTCCTCCGGGGAAGTACTACTACCATACCACAGTCGAGGTTTGAAGGGGGCAGGATGGTTGACGTAGCGATTTCACCCCTGGCCTAAGGAGTTGGGAATCTCGAAAGATTCTCAAGATTCCCGGCGTAGGAGTGAGAAGGGAACAGTAGGGTGGCTTTTAATCAGTAGTAAGTTTAAGAGAGAGCTCTCCCCCCTTCATGAGTTCGGGGACATCTATGAGATTATTTTTCTTCTGTGCTGCGTGTCGTGGGTTCGATTCCCGCACGGAACACCATGTTTCTATGGTACTAATGGTTGTTTGTGTATGTGAGTTTTATACACGATATGGGAGAAATTTTTAATCTTAATTTTTGTTAATTAAAATTGTGTTGGTCCAGTGGTTCGATGTCTATTTCTTCTCTTAATGTGATGGTGACCTCTCCAGATGGTGGTGTGACGTGGAGCTGGTGGGTAGCGGCTGGTCGCTGGCCGCCCACCGCGCCATCCTGTGCGCCCGGTGCAGCTACTTCCGGGACCTGCTGCAGCGGTATCCACCGTGAGTGTCGCTGCCAAACTGTGCAGCTTATAGATATTTTATTGTAACCCAACAATCTTCCCTTCATACGTTCCTAATTTAACAATATTAGACATTACAATACAAAATGACACCACTAATCAATTGTCGTACTTTTTATGAGCTGTCAAAGCGCGATTCCCCCATAGATTTTGTGTGACCATACTAAACCATGACGTCACTTTTTTGACATCTCAATTCATTTAATATTTATTGATTTCAAAGCAAATAAAAATCAAATTTTATAGTTATTTAATAATTAATCTGATTGTCAGAAGTAAAATAAAGTGGTTTTTTTTTAAAGTTGTGTTTCGAAATTATTGTTGAATGTTGCCAATTCTGATACCTTATATGTCTTCAGATAGAAATATTAGAACATTATAAATGCAGGATCAGCCACAAGAAATTGTTGATGGTATAGTAGCATTTTGTTCATTAATATTTTTTTTAGTTTATACTTCAATTAGATCAAGTGTGAATCTTCTGTTACTTAGTACCTAACTTATGAAGAAGTAAGGAGCCGTGCAAGGTGGGCTCTTGGACATAAGTGTTATTGGGTTTTTCTATGAAATTCTCAGTAGCAGCTCGGAGTTAGGATATGTGCCCGGTTAATGGCAATAGGCTCGCCTCCTATTACATGGGACCTAAATATATCGGCGAACTGTGGGTGTACATTGGTACACCTCTGCTTAACCCTTTGGGGAATACAGGCGTGATGGATGATGGTGTAAGTAAATAAATACCACACTATCGCATTAGCTTAATACTGTTATGATAGTTGTATAGGGAATGGTAGGTCTCGTGGTGACGAGCATGACTGTTGAGCTTGGGGTCCTGGGTTCGATTCTCAGGTCGGCCAAAAAGTGTTATCTGCCCGGAGTTTGCAAGTTAGCGGTGTGGCACCCCCATGCCTCGAAAAGCACGTGAAGCCGTTGGGCCTGCGCCTGATCTCTCCCCGGTCGTGCCGGATGGCCGTCCCATTGAACTAGGAGAGTGAGGGAGGAGGGAGCGCACCTGTGTTTGCGCACACACTTGTGCACTATAATATCTCCTACGTAATTTGCACTAAGATTAGCCGCCGTGGCCGGGTCCGGTCCGGACAGTACATTCATGCCTGGGTGACATTCCCGCAGCTCGTGTTGCCGCGTGCCGCTGGAGGGCGCGGGCGCGGCGCTGTCGCGCGACGAGCTGGAGGCGTGCGTGCTGGCGCTGTACGCCGGCCCCTCCGTGTGCTCGCTCGGCACGCTGTGCGCCGTCTGCGCCAGTCAGTACCGCGCCGCACGTGTGCAGCCCCCACACAAGCACGCAATGTGTCACGCGCCGGCACCCATGCCCTCACTCCGGGACACAGCAACGCGGCTTTACTAACAACAAATAAAGAAAATCATAAATGTCACTACTATTGTTACTGTGAAAGTCTTTATGGATGGATGTTGCTTTCTCAATTAGTCTAAAACGTCTGATCTGATTTGAATGAAATTAAGTACAGATATAAATTAGTCCCGCTCCCGTTGGATAATATACAACAACGGTCGGCAGCAGCCCGCCAGACACACACGCGTCTGCTCGGAGGATGCTCCCTTTACAATGGAGGATGAGAGGCTTTACATCCTGTTTCTCACGCCTCTAAAAATTGATCTCTGTGCCAAATTTTATCCAGATTCCTTGACAATTTAAGAGTACCTGTAGTAAATGATTTAATTGAAATAAATAGTTTGACTGACTTACAATGTACCTGTTTGTGCACAGAGTGGGACCGCGGAGTGAACGCGGACGGAGACCTGGACATCATCAACGTGGACAACAATGGCTGTAAGTGTACTACATTACTTGACCTTTTATAGATATTTCATCTTTTGCCCGCGTATATATCGGTTACCGCGAATACACGCGCATTCGCGGAACGTAAAGTACCCCATATATTTTTTCTTGGGGTTTTATATTTATTTACTCATTCATTGAGGATCCTCTCTTTTCAATTTAGAACGAGGAACTCACCACATTAATTGTCCTCATACTCCTAAAATCGTTTATTTTAACTAATATTGTAAAAGAAAGGATTTGTATCTTTGTTTGTTATAGATAAACTCAAAAACTACTAATCGATTATAAACATTCTTTCACTTGTCAAAAGCTACATTATTAGCGAGTCTAATTACATACTTCTTGAACTACACTCGCGACGTAACGTTCCAATTGTGTATTCAAAACATAGTCTATTGTTCTCGGATAGGTAACATTTAGAAAAATAACCATTGCAGTTCAGCATTCTCCTTCGATTGTCAAACAACTGCATCATAAAATAACTTTTTATTTTTTATCGCATACTTTTATTTTTTAAATCATTGGCTCATTAATAAATAGTGTCATTGTCTATGGATGCGCGAGCTGCGCAGTCATGCGCAATGACAATCTGAATTTCCCGCCGTGTGACAATTATTTTTCAACTTTTGATTTATTTCAACTGCATGAGAGAAGATCAAATAGTGTATGCAACGGCATGTAATTAGGTATTAAAACCCTCGCGTGATACTGTTATCACCCACGATTATAAACCCACGCTTGTGTTGTAATAACCCCTATTATATGGCGGGTGCATAAACTAATTTTTCAAATTTTGGATCTGTAAAAAAAATCTACGCGTATGGGTATACGCTAGTTCGTAACAATATTATAAATGCGGAAGTAACTCTGGCCAGATCGCCATCACGACTAAACCGATTTTGATTAAATTTGATTCGGAGTAAGTTTGAACTCCAAGATAGGAGGACATCGGTTGCTGTTTATTCCGTGATCCGAGATTTACACGGACGAACTTTTGGGGCATAAGCTAACACACATAGAACGCAACCTGCTAACGATCCTTATATTAATTTCGTGCGACTGGCGCAGCGTGCCGCGGCGGCGCGGTGTGCGGCTGCGGGCGCGCGCGCGTGGACGCGGCGGCGCTGCGGCGGCTGGGCGCGCTGCTGGGCTTCTCTCTCGACGCGCTGCACCACGACATGCGCTACCTGCTCGACTCCGGTGAGGGCTCTGCTCGTACTAGTACTGTCAGCCGGAAGTGTCGGTTTGTTATGTCGAAACAACAATTTTCTTACTGAATGCATACGAATTATTATACCAAAAAAATATTTTTTTATATATATTTTAATCCGTCTGTCTGTCTGTTTGCTCCGACGGATTTCCGAAACGGCTGGACCAATTTCGAGGACACTCTCATTGGCAGATAACTGATGTAGTAAGGAGTAACTCGGCTCTTAAAGTGTATGATGAGCGTTCTGTTCCCGCGTGGCAGGCGAGATGTCGGACGCGCGCCTGGTGTTCCGGCTGGAGGCGGGCGGCGGCGCGGCGTACGGGTTCCGCACGGCGCTGGAGCTGCCCTGCCACCGCCTCGTGCTCGCCGCGCGCTCCCGGTTCTTCAGGTGAGCGTCTCATCATCACTCATTGGTATAGGTAGGGCGAATCTATCTCTAAGGTTGGGGTATTTGTTTGAAACAGTCACCGCGGCCCTGGAATGCAAAGGGCATTAGGAGGAAAGGAAGGTTTTAGTCAGTAAGAGTCTGACACTGCCTTCCGCTTCGTCCAGAGCGAAAGAAGTCATTTGATGATTTCCCGACCTTAAAAAAAAGAGCCGAGAAGACCGAGAAGATTTATTTCCTTTTTGTATTCCGTGATCTCTGAAACGATATGTGTGGAGCTTCTTGCCCGTTCTTCTCCATACGAAACTGCCTTTTGGAATGGGCACCTAGATTCAATATTTTTAATCTTTTTACCTTGTAATTGATGTTCAAACATTCCCTCGGTAGCCTAGTGGTCCTAAGCGCGACTGCAACGCTAGAGGTCTTGAGTTCGATTCCCAGGTCCAGTGAAAAGTGTTATTGTGTTAGGATTTGTGCCCGGTAAATGGCAATAGGCTCGCTCCCTATAACATGGGACCTTAACATACCGGCGAATTGTAGGTATACATTGTTACACCTCTGCCTAACCCTTCGGGGAATTCAGGCGTGATGGTATGTATGTGTTGATGTTCAAAAGTGCCTTTTAAGGGTGCAATTGCAATGAACGAGTTGCGTGTAGCGAGCGGTGTGTTGCAGGAGCGTGATGTCGCGGCGCCCGGCGGCGGGCGGCGCGGCGGGCGCGTGGTGCGTGGACGAGAAGGTGCTGCCGCGACGCTTCGCGCGCGCGCTGCTGCACGCGGCCTACACCGACACGGTACGGCGGGCTCACTGCCCCACGACTATTTGCTGTTCAATTTAGAGCTTTAAATCGTGTGCGTTAAGATGTTTTTTGTAATGACAAGATGAAAAAGGTGACGGCTTGCGGGCGACGCGCTTGCAGCTGGTTATATTTCTCAAGGCGACGTCGCCCGGGCCGTTGACGCGTCAGAGTTGTGCTGTTGTAATGAGCGACTCCCGCAAATAAACATTAATTGACATAACTATTAGAATAGTAAATACGCTAGACGTCTTGGGTTCCATTCCCAGGTCGAGTAAAGTGTTATTGGGTTTTTCTATAAAATTCTCAGTAGCAGCTTGGAGTTAGGAATTGTGCGCGGTTAATGGCAATAGGCTCGCCCCCTATTACAAGGGACCTAAACATACCGGCGAACTGTGGGTGTACATTGGTACACCTCTACCTAACTTTTCGGGGAATACTAAACAACACACTATTGCTGGCCGGCAGGTGGACCTGAGCCTCATCGGACGCAACTCCACGTCACCCTCGTCCACCAACAGCACCGGCAGCGCCACCAACGTGAGTACCTGTTCTTACCTTCTAGTGGAACCACATACAATCTGTCATACTATTTGCAAAATGTATGGATCAGCTGATTTTAGGGTTCCGTAACCAAAGGCTAAAAACGAGACCTTATTACTAAGACTCCGCTGTCCGTCTGTCTGTCACCAGGCTGTAGCTGAAGAACCGCGATAGCTAGACAGTTGACATTTTGAAATTATGTATTTCTGTTGCCGCTATAACAACAAATACTTGTTTGTGTGATATGATTTTTTTGGCGTTTTATAGATAATGGTACGGAACCCTTCGTGCGCGAGTCCAGCTCGCACTTAGCCGGTTTTTGTAAGCTAGCTATTACGTGCTTGAATTAGCGTTCCGACACAATATCCATCTGATCATTTTATGTGTGTGAGACCCGCAGGCGTGGGCGGGCGTGACCCGCAGCGGCACGCGGCCCGTCACCGCCGCCATGCTGGACGACGCCTTCCAGCTCTACGAGATAGCCAGGTGAGGAATATTTAATCACATATATTTTGTGTAGTAAAAGGAAAATGGCGGAGTGTGTGTTTCGTTCTATAAGTCTGATTACGATAAAAAAAGGAATTAGTGACAAAGGTTGAAAAGATATGCTTAGATGGTTCGGTCATGTTGAGAGGATGAGTGAAAGGCGACTGACAAAAGGGATTTATATGGCAGATGTGAGTGGCAACGCCGGGAGGGGACGCCCTAGACCTACCCTGACCTTGTTGGTGAGGTTCTTCAGAAAGGTCGGGTGCGCAGTACTCAATACTTTATTGCTTTCCATTTGTACATATAGGTCTTATAGAATATTGTCAAGATCATAATGGACCCTGTCGGGCACAGCAAAGTTAGGAGAGAGGACGAAAAACCAAGTAGCAATTAACAATAAACTTAATTTTATTTTTACTTATTTTATTTATTTTTTTCTTTAATTAACAATTAAAAATTAATTAGTAGTAGTAACCGGCGTGCTTGCATGACCAGGTGTATGAATGTGGACGAGGCGAGAGGAGTATGTAAGGATAGTAGCAGGTGGCGTTCTGTGTTCTGCCTGCCCCGTGTATAGATAAGTGTGATGAGTAAGAGTGTCGCTGGCGCAGGTTCCTGGAGATGCCGATCGTGGTGCAGGGCTGCGAGGACGCCGTGGTGGAGGCGCTGACGCCCGACAGCCTGCCGCACGTGCTGCGCTGGGCCGCGCAGGCGCACGCCAGCCAGTGGGTGCACAGGTAACCGATCCCGTGTGCTGGCTGAGCAGCCTCCTCGTAAACTAGCGCCTTGTTCAATACGACACTGTGGACCATACTGCGAGCTACGCCGTAGTACATTGTAGTACACTGCAGCGTTTGTAGTTGTTCATAGTCCTACGCCGTAGCAGGTCGAACTACGCCCTAGTGTACTGTAAACTTTGTCGTTATATATCGGCCTACGCCGTAGTAGATCTAGCTACGACGTAGCAGACTGCAGACTTCGTCTTATTACATTTTGTCCATTATGTGATTAAATTTGATGACATTTTGTAAATAGGATAAGTTCACTAATATCTAGGTTTATGGTCACTCATTATTTCACCAAAGACTAAATTTCAAAATGACACGCGGCCGTCTCAATACACACACGCCTGTCGGCATATTCGGTTCAGTATTTTGTACACGTCTCACCGGCCTCTATTTAAATTGTACGTCACTGATATTTCACCATGAGACAATAACAAATGGTTTGCAATACCGAACCGAATGTGCCGAACCGAATTTTCGGTAATATTTTCATATGAACGGACGGGAAAGTAACGCCGTGTCCTCTGCCCTGTTCCGCAGACAAGCGATGCGCTACCTGCGCGACGAGTTCCCGGTGATCATGGCGGCGGGCGGCGGCGCGCGCGTGCCGGCGCCGGCGCTGCAGGAGGCGCTGGCGTCGCCGTTCCTGCAGGCCAGCGAGCCGCAAGCTCTGCGCGCGCTGCTGCGCTGGGCGGCCGCGGCGCGCGCCGACGTGCCCGCGCGCGGTACGTGCTGCCCTCGTTGGCTCTTCCACTAGGGGCTTCTCCAGCCCGGGGGCAGTCGGTGGTGTGACACCCCCGTGCATCCGAATGCACGTGTCGCCGTTGGTCGCGGCTGTCATTCGTAGATCTTTAACGATTTGTACGCATAGTCGGAAGTCGGAAAGTCTAACAACTAGTCTAACCAAGAGGTATCGTGTTGCCCAGTAACTGGGTTGTGGAGGTCAGATAGACAGTCGCTCCGTGTACAACACTGGTATTCAGCTGCAGCCGGTTAGACTGGAAGCCGACTCCAACATATGTAGTTGGGAGAAGATTAAGCAGACAGATATACCAATACTAAAAAAAGTTGAAAAAAATATATGTGAAGCTAATCCTCTGCTCGCAGAGTGAGGAACCTCTGGATCTATAGGAAAAAATTAATAGTGTAACAATTTTAACGCAGGACAAACTCCTCGTCTCATACAGAGAAAGCACGAGCATTGATCACCACGCTTGCTAAACTCAAGACCTGATGTCCAAGATATACTTAGGAAGCACATATAAATTTTAAAAAAGGAGACCTCGTGCATGTGTGTTGTTTGTCTTAACGAGTGAGGCATCACGATATAACATGGGGGCGAGCCTATTGCCATTAACCGGGCACAAATCCTAACTCCGAGCTGCTACTGAGAAATTCATAGAAAACCCCAATAACACTTTGCTCGACCTGGGAATCGAACCACTAAGCTAACGGGGCATTAACCGTCATGAAATCCACTCATCACCATTGTCGGGACCCCAAACGTGTAACGGGAGCGTCTGTTCGCAGAGTCCAACGTCGTGTGGGCGCGCGCGCAGTCGGTGGGGCGGCGCGGCGCGCGGCGGCGGGACGCGGGGGACGCCGCGCTGCGCGACGCGCTGGCGCCGCTCGCGCCGCTGCTGCGCCTCGAGCACCTGCCGCCCGAGCACGAGCTGCTCGCGCAGGTGGTGCGGCGCGGCATCGTGCCGGGGCCGGGCGGCGAGGGCGCGGGCGCGGCGGACGCGTGGCTGGGGCGCGGCTCGTACCGCCCGCCGCGCTGCTTCCTGCCCTACCTCGACGAGATCAAGGTGTGATACCCATTCTTCCTTACACGAAACTACCTTTTTGGTAGATGTAATCGTGTATTAGACACCACTAATCAATTGACATACTTTTTATGAGCTGTGAAAACGCGATCCCCCAGACTTTGTAAGACAATAGTATACTGTGACGACACTTTTTTGACAATTACTATGTATTTATTCATTTCAAAGCAACAAAAAGTCAGTCAATTAAAAATAATAATGTAATTTAATACTGTAATTTCATGATAAGGAAACACCATGAGGTGTTCAATGGCGGACCGAATGTTCGACCATAACACCAAATGAACGGGATAAAATATAGTGTTGTGAAGAAAAGTTGTGTTTTGAACTTGTTTGGTTAATGATGTCTAGTGTATTAGTCGCCACGAGTCGTGATCACGTGCAGCGGCGGCGGCCTAAACTACCGAGAAACGAACCCGAAATCCCGAAAATTAATTTGACATCTGTGCTCACGACTCGTGGCGAGTACTATACTCAATTCTTTATTCTTTTGTTGTTCTAAAGTGTTTCCTAATCACCAGCAGGAAACACTTTTGACTCTGAACTGTCCACTCTTTAGTCTATAAACTCAAAGTCTAACTATTTATTTCAACTACACCAGTTGAAATAGTCAGAGTTTGAGTTGACCCCGCGGCGTGTGTGCAGGCGCTGCTGGAGGACCAGGCGGTGCCGGAGGCTGAGCTGGCGCGCGCGCGCCGCGAGCGCTACCTGCACCGGATACCCGACACGCTGTACATGGTGAGCGCTCCGCACACTACGAAGTCAAACTCAAATCATTTATTTCAATGAGACCATTAAAAGGCACTTTTGAACGTCAATTACATGTTAAATTAATAATATTTAATCTGGGCAAGAAACTCCATACATACTCTTTAAAAAAAAATGTATTACAATAAGTTGTACAATTCCATAAAACTATACTGATGTCAAAACGATTCATTAAAAAAAGTCACTCAAAGTACTGCAATACGTACTCAGTGCCACAAATTAGAAATGAAAGCTAAGTTAATTGTAATATTAAATACATTTATACATTTCAAAGACAAGGAATCAGTGTGTGAGGCATACTCAAATGTAGAATTAATGTCGGAGAGAAAAATAATTAATCAAAACAAAGTACTTATATAATTAAATTAGCAACCAGTTGATTTTGTCAAGACTTTAAATGGTCCTATGGAGCAGGACCAGCATGTTCCCAAGCATTGTTATCTTGAATATAATCTTCTAACTTGTAATAAGTTTGTTTACAAAGTGTACTTTTGATACATTTTTAAAATTGATCAAAAGACAGACACAGACTACATTATTGACGAGCTTTGCTCAAAACAATCACTTTTGATGTGAAACATCTATTGGCGCACGTAAACCCGATTGCTGGCGTGGCGACGCATGCCGTGGCGACGCATCGCCTTGCTATGTGGTAGTAGAATTCAGTGATTTTTATTTTTTGTATTTCATGAAAAATTGTTTTTACGTTACGCCATATTTAGTTCGTGTCGTGATCTGTTTTTTTATGCATATTACTGGTACAAATAATTTCGATGTTTCATATCTGCCAGGCGTCCAGTGATGGCTCACAATTTTTTTTGTTTTATATTTCTTGGAAAGGAAAACGTTTTTCCTTAAATCAATCTTTGAAGCATATTTTATGAGATTAGAGTCGATAGAAACAACCTTCTGTCTAGTTTCTAGTCATGTTTCAATACATAAAGACAGTCATATAATTCTATCTATAAAACAAAATAAGAATATACTACGTTCGCGCGAGTGTCCGTAGTCACATGAGCTGGAGGCTGTGGAGGCATGAGGAACAGGGTGTAGTCTCTCATCCTCCATTGTAAGGGAGCATCGTCATCGTAAGGGCCGTAGTGTCCGTGCTGATACGCAAAGCGCCCGCAGGTGTCGGCGGCGCGCGCGCCCGCGCCGCGGCCGGCGCCGGCGTGCGGCGCGTGCGTGTCGCCGCGCGTGCTGGGCCAGCTGCGCGCGCGCGCCCGCCTCCTGCGCGCCGCGCCGCCCGCGCGCCGCGCGCGCGCGCTGCACGACAACGACACGCTCACCGTGTACAAGCAGGTGAGTGCCTGGACGACGCTACACCACTACTGCTTTGCTCGGACGCGACTCGTTTTCTGCAATTTATACCTTATGAAAACGGTATAAGGGCCATATAACGCGCTATGAAATTACAAATATTGATATACGACACAAAAGGGCTGCTCACATATTTCACATGAATACGAACTTTACTTCGGTCACCAAATAACCAAAATGGCTGACATGCCACATTTTCACAAGTATTTTGTTCATACCTTTAAAAATTAAGGGCATCTTCAAAAATATATTTCTACTAGCTTTTGCCCGCGTCTTCGTCCGCGGAAATGTCGGTTATATTTAAAATTCAATCATGGTTCTAAACACACGTGACGCCATCTATTATCATAAGAACGTTATTGTTGTTTTCCTCGGGAACAGTACTTGTTTTCGGGATGGAAGGTACCCTATGTCCATTTCTGTACATTTGACAACGTATGTGCAAAATTTCAGGATGATCGGATCAGTGGTTTAGACGTGAAAATGTAACAAACAAACTTACTTTCGCATTTATAATACTAGTTAGGATTAGGATGTGCAAGAGACACTTACATATTACCAGGTACAAGCATCTCTTGCTGTAACTCAATATGTAACATATTCTCATGTAAAGTGAAAACAAAAACTATTTCAGAGCAAACTTCAATATTTGCACAATCAACAACAACACAACTCTTTCTTTCTTTCTTTTATTTTAATTACGGTCTTGTTCCCGCATTGAAAATTGTTATTTCAGAAATGTATGAATAGATTGGTAGTAAAAATCGTCCGTATTCATATTTGGTCAATAATTTCCAGATCGCTCTGCGGGCGGTTCGCGAGATGTCGCTGCCTGACGCGTGCGCGGAGTTACTCATCGCCGAGATGGACAGCGACCGGTGAGATGTTTACACTTAAATACCAGCCTATTATTGTTTCACTGCACGACAAAGCCTCACACAGAGAAGGCACGAGCATTGATCACCACGCTTGCTCAAGGCGGATTGCCGATGTCAGACTTATATTAATTACAAGTCCGGGTTTCCTCACGATGTTTTCCTTCATTGATGTCTGATGTCTGAGAAAAACTTAGAAAGTATATATGAAATAGAGTAAGTCAAATTGGTGCAGTAGCCGCCACGAGCATGTCAAGTTAATTTTTTTTTGCCGCCGAAGCTGCACGCGATTGGTCCGTCCGAACCCAAAAACCCAACAATTAACTTGACAGTCGTGCTCACGAGTCGTGGCGACTACTATACTTGTCGGGTATCGACCTCCAGCATGAGGAGCAGGTGCTTACCCACTGCGGGGTGACAAGTTATGTATGTACATATGTAAACGCTGCCGCTGTCCCAGGGAGCGCGACGCGGAGCAGTGGGAGTGCGCGGAGGGCGCGCGCGTGTGGGGCGCGGCGGCCGAGCCGCACGACTGCTGCAGGTACCACACGAGCCCGAGTCCCACATCCCCCCGTAGCTATTCTTTTCGGAACAATTTCTTGTCTTCTGTGGGTTACTAAAATAATTAATGTTTAACTGCCCCGTTGGTCTCCTGGCCGCAAGCGCGACTGATAAGCATGGGGTCCTGGGTTCGATTCCCAGGTCGAGCAAAGTGTTATTGGGTTTTTCTATGAATTTCTCAGTAGCAGCTCGGAGTTAGGATTTGTGCCCGGTCAATGGCAAAAATCGAACCCAAGACCCTAGAGGTCTTGGGTTCGATTTTTCGTAGCAGCCGCGCTTAAGACCACTGGGCTGGCGAGGCAGTCGAAACAAAATAATGTTCACAGAATTTATATTCCTTGTACAATCTGTTTCAAAATGATTCATGCAAATGTTCAAAATTGTGTGCTCTGACAATACATTGTGACAATATGCGTATATTGTGACAATGTGTCGCCGCAGCGCTAGTGTGTTGACCCGGCGCCCCCCGCAGGTCGCTGGGCGGCGGCTCGCTGCGCGGAGCGGGCGGCGCGGGCCGGCCGCACGCCGCGCTCGGTGAGTCTCATTCTGCTTCCTATCGACACTTACCCTTTAAGCTTTTGTACGATACATTCAATACTTGACACTTTAACCAATGACTCTAAGACGGTATAGTAGTAGCGAGCAAACGTCAAGTTGATTTTTGGGTTCATTTCAGGGTTTTTTGGGGCGCTGACGCTGCACGCGACGGACCAATCTCGTGCAGCATCGGCGCCCCAAAAAACTATGAAAGGAACCTAAAAACCCTAAAATTAACTTGACATTTGTGCTCACGACTCGTGGCGACTACTATAACTTCTCTAATCACAAATACATATAACATATTTAGATATTGTTTGTGTGTCAGACAACTCCCGCGCGGGCACGTGTCGGCGCGAGCCCGGCGCACGCGCAGCCGACGCCGCGCAGCACAGGTAACTTACTGTTGCTTCCATGTTTATTTAAAAATAGGTTATTTGGAGAACGTAATCCGGCCCTTTGATATAACACTGAAATACTAACCTTCTGATAAATATACCACCATACCTATTTCTGCCGCAAAGCAGCTTGTAGTGTTCCGGCTTGAAGGGTACGGGCGCCGGTGTAGTTACAGGCATGTGAGGCATTACAACTTTGTCTCTGGGATGGCAACGCATTAGCAAGGCCTCTGGTATGGCAGATGTGTTTAGGCAGCGGTGACCACTGAACATCTGGTGGGCCGTCGGCTTGTCTGCCATCCAACGATGTTTATAAATAAGATGAAAGTCGCTAATGCATGGTGTTGTTGTCCCGCAGGCAATCCTTATCGTCGTGCGGCGGGGGCGCGGGCGGGGCCGGCGGGGGCGCGGGGGGCGCGGCGCGTCTGTCGGCGGCGGTGCCGGACGTGGCCATGGCGCCCAACGCCAACACGCACCTGCTGACCGCGCGCGACTACTTCCGCCACGCGCCGCACAGAGGTAACTGCAGCGACTGGCTATCTGACCTCCGCAGCCTAGTAGGTGATGGATAGGTCCACTCAAGTCCGGTGGTTGTTTGTTTGAAAGACCTGCTCAGATAATAACCATCCGCGGAACCTGCGGGTTCCATAGGACGGTCAGCAAAGTTCCACGAAATTACATTTATTGTTGAAGTATCATGCCTTATAGTTGCATAGTTCACATTACAAGTGACAACAATTACTTATGCTGACAGCTCGGGGCGTCTCACATTGCTTGCATTCTGATATCAACCAAACGATACACGGACCGACCGGAATTACCTGATGTACCTAACCGACCACTACTGCCTCAGTAGCCTAGTGGTCCAAAGCGCGACTGCGACGCTGGAGGTCTTGGGTTCGATTCCCAGGTCGAGCAAAAAGTGTTATTGGGTTTTTCTATGAAATTCTCAGTAGCGGCTCGGAGTTAGGATTTATGGCAATAGGCTCGCCCCCTATTACATGGGACCTAAACATACCGGCGAACTGTGGGTGTACATTGTTACACCTCTGCCTAACCCTTCGGGGAATACAGGCGTGATGGTGTGTTATACCTGACCGACTTTGGCAAGAATGTAATCCATGTTGTCGTGGGGTGGTTATTGCGCCCCGAGCCCATACACTGCGGCAGCTGATAGGCTCGCGTGGTGTTCCAGAGTACAGCGGCGGCGGGGTGCTGCAGCTGGACCTGGGGGACGGCGCCACGCACACGCCGCGCCCCGGTGAGAGATTATATATTTCTTAAAATTGCCATATTGCTTCAAATTTCTAGATTGTAAACTTTTAAATGTGTAGATTTCTATTTGTTTATTAAATAAACGGTCATCATTTCCTGTAAGGCATTCGTAATATTTTATTGTTACATTATGCCATATTTAGTTCCCGTTGTAATCTGTTCTTTTACGCATATTACTTGTACAAAATAATTTCTATGTATCACATCTGCCGGGCGTCCTGTAACGACTCACAATTTTGTTGTATTATCTTTGTATGTGTATAATGTTGAGTCCAGCTGAGCTCACAGGGTGGTGTGCCTGCAGGGTCGCGCGCGCAGCGGGCGGGCAGGCAGCAGCGGGACCACACGCCAGTGAGTTACTTACATAACGTACGGGGGGAGGTCTCAATACTGCCGTACCATTATACCTATCAGCCGCAGGACGTCCACTGCTGGACATAAGCCCCCCCCATAGATTTCCAAAAGGACCGGTTGCAAGCGGCCTGCGTCTAGCGCCTTCCTGCGGTCTTGATCAGGTCGTCTGTCCTCCTTGTGGTTGGATGTCCAACTGCAAACATAAAATACGCAAATTAGTTTCTTTAACTGCCTCGAAAGCCTAGAGGTCTTGGGTTCGATTCCCAGGGCAAGCGAAATGTGTTATTGAGTTTTTCTATGAGATTCTTAGCAGCAGCTCGGAGTTTGGATTTGTGCCCGGTTAATGGCAATAGGCTCGGCCCCTATTACAAGGGACCTAAACATACCGGCGAACTGTGGGTGTACACTGGTACACCTCTGCCTAACCTTTCTAGGAATACAGGCGTGATGGTGTGTGTAGTTTCTTAAAATGATTTATCTGTACTAATATTATGAAGTCAAAGTCAAAGTCAAAGTCAAAACATTTATTTCAATTAGACCATTTACAGGCACTTTTGAATTGTCAAGAAGTTACCCATACAAAAAGTTGAAGCTAGTTGCTCGGTCCAAAACGTGGGTCTCTATGGAGAAGAACGAGCAAGAAACTCCATGGACACTCTTTTCAAATTGGTTTTTACAGAATCTTGGTTACAATATTCTTGTTGCTTCTACATGTGAAAACAATGAAGTTAAATATAAAACAATTAAGAAGAGGTAAAGTTTGTGAGGTTGTAGAGGGTAATCTCTGGATCTACTGAGCCGATTTTGAAAATTCTTTTACGCATAGGAAGCCACGTTATTTGGTACACAACATACTACATAACATGACAAAGATGTAACTTAAGAAGGGCTAAAATATCTGCAGAAGCCAATATAATATAGAGGTGAAGGCGTGGCTCGTGTGTGTACGTAAAGCTAATGGGTGCGGTACACTGGTGTTGCAGGCGATGTCGTGCCTGCGCTCGCGCGCCGACGACGACGAGCTGCGAGCCGCCATCGAGCTCTCCGTCATCAGAGGTGAGCGCCATCCCCTCAGCATCATCTCTGTTCCATACCGAGCTGTGTCGTACTTGAGGAAAGCGTAACGCTCAGCTGATCGCCAATCCTGAATGTGCTCTGTTTGCCGATGGAAAAGAATTATGCGTGTACATCTGATTTAAAAAAAAAATGTATAATATGTTAGACAGATTTATGAGGCTATTCCTCATAAAACTGTCTATCATATTATACAATAGGCCGTATAACATCACGAGATAAAATTTATACATTCAAATGCCACAGAATGAAACGGAGGCCCGGACTCCGTCAAAGCGGAGCGGAGAGGAGTTGTCTAAACTACCGCAGGATACTGAGTTGTGTTAAAGCTAACAGTGGGATGTGAGAACAGCGCAACTCACACCCAGACATAGTTCCTCTCCTCTCTGCTTTGGTGGAGTCCGGGCCTAAGATTGTAATTTTTTGAAAAAATAATGAAAATATATTTATTTGGCACAGGATAAGAAATAACAAAAAATTTACATTATATATCCAAGGTTGTGTTAAACAGTCCAGTCAGGAGAGCACCGTGAACCTGTGGGGTCCTGGGCTTACACTTCTTGGGGGCCCACCTAATTAATCAAAGTAATTGCCATTTTGACAAATAATGGTTTTCTACAATAACACATACAGTTGTTTGCAATAGGGGCTAGGGGCCCTTAATATCCTCGGGGCCTCATACAGTCTCTCTCTGGGTCCAGTGTAGCAAAATGTCAGTCTGCTAGTGCCGGACACTGTCTGGCATTATTTTATATTATTCTAATGCATCGTCAGCGTACTCGTCGTCCCGCCCCCCCGCGGGCGCGGCCCCGCTGCTGCTGGGCGCGTCCCCGGCGCGCGCGCCCCCGCCGGGCCCGGCGCCCCCGCCGGCCCCGGCGGCGCGCTCCCCGGCCACGCTGCCGCACGCGGGCCGCGCCGAGCGCCAGCACGCGCACGCCGCACACGCGCAGCACGCGCCCACGCACCAGCCCAATAGTCAGTTCTCATTATGCTTAAGTAAAACATACAGGGTGTTAGGGTACACGAGGGACTTTTTTTAAGGGAGTACAGTATAGTACGAACCGTAGAATCAAGAAAACAAATCACCTGCTCCATACATTTACGTTCACATAACTCGACAACATGTAAGGAACAGCTGATTTTAACATTTGCAATGTTAAGTTTGATTTCATAGTGAAAGTGGTTTATTTTCCTAAGCACTACTCTCCCTTATAGTATGTCCCTTGTTCAAACTAACACCTTGTATATATTTCTTTGCAATGTTAAAAAAAATATAAATATCATAATTATTAATCATTTTAAAAAAGGAACTGTTATGATTTTATTGAAACATATTTCTTTAGCTATAATTAGACTCCGAGTTTATAGTATGACAACTATGGGAGTGAGGGAAGAGGGAGTGCACCTGTGTTTGCGCACACATTTGTGCATTATAATATCTCTCACTAACTGGTTTAGTCTCCATTGATTTGATTGAATAAATGCGTGTGATTATTAACACTGCCCCCGCCCCTGCAGACAGCCGCGGTCGCGCGAGCGCCTCGCCCCAGCGCCTCACGGAGCTACACACCCCTACTCCGCAGCATTTAGCACGTTCGTACCACTATTATTTGATTACTTACTGTGTTCCAGTTTGAAGGGTGCCGGTGTAGTTACAGCCACATGAGACAGTTCAACTTTGTCTCTGGGATGGCCACGCATTTGCAAGATCTCTGGTATTGCAGATGTGTATAGACAGTGGTGACCACTTAACATCAGGTGTTATCCAATGATATTGAAAAAAAGCTTTCCGTTAGGCAGAAATTAATGTAACAACATTGCTATTTCGTAACTGGGTGTAAATGATGACATGTGTGTGACAGTGAGCCGGCTGGGCAGCGCGGAGCGGGGCGCGGGCGGCGCGGGCCCCTCGCGCTCGCCCAGCCCGGGGCCCGCCTCCCCGCGCGACCTGCTGTACCGGCACCAGCAGCAACACCCGCACTACAGGTACGGGCACCAGTCGCCATCGACTAATTGTGTGCTACACACCACTAATCCATTGACATACTTTTTATAAGCTGTCAAGAAACGATACCTACATAGAATTTTCCAAAATCATTAATTACAATTGGTTTTGCCAAAACCAAGACCAATCGATTGATAATAAACTACAACACAATAGGAATAGAGTTCAAAATCCTTCATATCCTTGGGTCAAACAAAGTGCTATTGGGTTTTTCTATGAAATTCTCAGTAGCAGCTCGGAGTTAGGATTCGTGCCCGGTTAATGGCAATAGGCTCGCCCCCTATTACATGGGACCTTAACATACCGGCGAACTGTGGGTGTACATTGTTACACCTCTGCCTAACCCTTCGGAGAATACAGCCGTGATGGTATGAGTGTGTCATTAAAGCTGAACTACCCTCAATCAATAATGAGCTAAAGTACTACAACTGTAAAGTTCAAAATTGCGTAATTGTAGTTATTTATGGATAATCGTGTGCAGTGGCGTCATGACGTTGTTGTTGTCGGCAGACTGGAGGCGTCGTACTCGGGCTCCAGCTCGGGCAGCCGCCACACGTACGCGTGAGGCGCGGCCCCGCAGGTGAGTCCACACGTACTCCGCATGATCAAAATGAAAATACTCAATAAAACCTTACCTTATGAAAATATGACCAGTTCCTTACATTTTGACCCTAACAGTACATTCAATGACTCGGGCTTCCCATGACAGAATCAAATAGTTTTATAATAATCTGAAAAAAAATCGACAGACTCGGAATGATTTATTTTTCGATACAAAAGTCCATTCCATACTAAGCTAAGACTTGAAGTTTAGGCTAGACATGCAGTGGATGACCGATTGGTTATATGTGAGTTATATGTTTGTAAACGAACCTAATTTACAGGAGAAATTCCTAGTGTGGACCACGTTTAACAATAACTCTGTTTCCCTTCCAGTCGGAGCACGACTCGCGCTTCGACTGCTAGCGACTAGCAACAGTCGCGCCACAGTCGCCGGCCACAGTTGCGCCACAGTCGCCGGGCGCCGGTGGGCGCGGCGGTGCTCACAAAGACTATTCGTTAACTAATGCTTGTTCCGCGTCCGCACAAGTGTGGCGACGTCCCCCCCACCTCCCCCCTCCCTCTGTGCGCGAGCGAGACGGCGCTGACACGACATCACTATGGTGCCTCTCCTTCTTTCAGATGAAAACATTCAACATTTTAAAAATTTTATCATTTATTTCAAACTAATATTTGTCAGCGTGATTTTTTCTATGGAACCGTAATTATTTTATAATGAAATAATAAGGCAATACCACTCTAGGATAACGTAGCTTCCTATTAGCGAAAGAATTTTCAGAATCGGACAAGCAATTCCGGAGATTGACGTGTTCAAACACACGGACAGACAAAAGTGACTTTGTTTTTTTATAGTAATGTCGTATCGTCAGCGTCACCTGCACACGTGTCAGGCTAGAGAGAGACCACCCCCCCTCCCTGTTCCCCTTCCCCCCTTCCACTCCTATGATCTCATCATTTAAGTATATAAATACTTGTATAATATAGGATATAGCGACACATTGTCAAACGATAACTGTTTATACTTATTATTATGTTTATATATTGGTGACGCTACTGTGTGGTGACCGATTTGGACTAAAAATATTGCTGTCTCGTTCTGGCACGTGAAGTTGGAAAGAGATGGAGGAAGAAGCTGCTAGATTTGAGTTAACTGTAACTTATCCTGAGGTCACAGTAAGCCTTTATTTTAAACTTCGAGAATGGAGAACAGATAATTTAGTTTTTTATTTTTATCTGCTAGATATGTGTTAACTATAACTTATCCGGAGGGTTAAACCTTTTAGAGTATCTCGTTTTAATTAAACTTGCCAATAAAAAATGGTAATATTTTTAGTTTATTCTGTGTGCTACACTGAAGACATTTATATAAGCACATTGATATTTTTCCCTACAAAATAGTCACTAGAGTGCAGCGGCTGAAAGATCGGCTTCTGCACTACGGGACGCGAGTTCAACCCGAGAAGATATCCGTGTGGATGTATAGTGTGTATCGTCAGTATGTAATACAATAACTGTATCATATAGATGTGTAAGAATTATGTTTTAATTTCTATATTTTATTGTCAAATCTCATGCGAACTTGTATTGTTGGTTGAAAGAGGAAGACCAAAGAATTAATGGATGGCTTGTATGGATGTAGTTGTATGGGAGGTGCTGCACTGATCACCGAGGGCGACACTAGCGGAGAGTACTAATAAAGACGTATGTTTTAATTTGATGTTTACTTTGAAGCTTATTGTAGGGGCAGCAGAGTGACTGTGGCGCTTAATGTGCGTATCTTACGCTTGGGACCTATACCGACGCGGGTCCCTGGCCGCTAATGTATTACTAGCTACGAATTAAATAAACAGTTGCGTTTTCAGTTCCGAAATGCGAAAAATGAAACATAAAAACTATTGAACACTTAATAGAAATGTGTTCTGTTACTGATACTGAACTGACAATACAAATTTCCGCACATTTATAACTCTTTCTGTATAATGATATTACACACACACCATCACGCCTGTATTACCGGAAGGGTTAGGCAGAGGTGTACTGATGTAATGATATTATTCATGAAAAATTCTTAATGGGGGCACGTTTTCTATGATTGGTAGGCTGTAACAAGTCTTATCTCCGCTCGCCTGCGGTGGAGTGTCACCTTTCTACTTGAGGGTACGGCTGACATCTGTCCAGATCTCCCCGTATATGCCCTAGTTCAGAGGGAATCCGGGGGTCGTCCGGAGGACGTCTTCAAAAAGTGTCCTAATGAAACCCGAAAGATAAATGAACATACCCCTAGGTTATACAAAAATGAAAATGTAAGCAACTTTTTGCTTTACATGGGACCTAAACATACCGGCGAACTGTGGGTGTACATTATTACACCTCTGCCTAACCCTTCGGGGAATACAGGCGTGATGGTATGTTACTGTTTTTTTTATTTTTATTATAATAATAGTTTTCTCAGGGGCAAACGTATTGAGCTGACCTCAAGTGACATGGGCTAAGGGCAAGAAGATGATGATGATGATTTTTTATGTGGTGTCCTGGGAAATACCTTAATTTCACTGAATTTCCGAGGGTTCCTGACGTTTGTGTCCGTCGTCGGTAATTTAGGTGATGGCAGCCCTACATGGGGATGGAGTCGGGATGATTAAGTTATACCTAAGTGCCAGGAGAGCTCGCCGGAGATTTGACAGTAAATGTGTTGGTTCAAACTGAACGTGTATAAATATAGTTGTAAGTGTGTATGAAACGTTGCATGTATTACAGTTTGTTACAAACGTTGTGTTGTGTTGCTGTCGTCTAATAGTCCTTGTGCTATTGGTTATAAGTTCTAAATGCGGTGACAAGGTGTCTGTGGATCGATTTTTGTCTGAAGCCAATCGGTGGCAGACTAGCATCTGCCCGCGACTTTGCCGCGTTACTTTTTTCACCTACGTTAAGTTACTGCTCAGCTCCCGTGTGTTGTAGCGTGATATTATACAGCCTATTATATTCCTCATGAATCTGGCTATCATATATAAAAAGTTTTTGTCAAATCAGACTGGTAGTTCCAGAGATAAGCGCGGTTAAACAAACAAACAAACGTAGGCTTTTTAATTTATAATTCCATACTTATATTATAAATGCAAAGTAACTCTGTCTATCAGTCTGTCTGTTACGCTTTCACGACTAAACCACTGAACCGATTTTAATGAAATTTAGTGCGGGGTGAGTTTGAACCCCAGGAAAGTACATAGGACTACTATTTATTCTATTTATCCATGATAACCGACATTTACTCGGACAGAGTCGCGAGCGGAAGCTAGTGTTAGTATAATTCTGATAATACAAGACTATTCCGATGTACAGTGACACAATACGTTCAGAAACAATAAATTTATATATATATAAAATATAAATAGTAATAAATGTGTACATAATATATAATATACTGATACGCCGCGTGGAACAATACGCTTGACGAAGCCGACACTTACACGTACTTCCTATCTTTGTGAGCATTTCTTCGTTGGTGATGTGGGAACCGGTAGCGGGGATACTGAAGGAGTTTACCAAAACTTGTAAAGCTTTATTTTCATTGGTTGTTACCTCAGTCGTTATACAGCATGAGGGTATTCCCCGCACGCCCCAACAACCAATGTAATTCATCGGTTGGTGTAAAAAAAAGAGAAATCTCCCGCACCCTGTATACGAGCTCTATCGACGACCAATGAAAATGAGCCTCCATGACCCAATGGCCCAGTGGTTAAGGCTCTCGTCTCTTATGCCCGAAGCTATGTGTTCGCATCCGGGCACGAACAAGTACCAATGAGACTTTTTATATTTCATAATGTACTTTCTAAATTTAACTTGGACATCACTGACATCGGTGAAGGAAAACATCGTGAAGAAACCTGGACTTGTAATTAATATAAGTCTGAAATCGCCAATCCGGCTTGAGCACGCGTGGTGATCAATGCTCGTGCCTTCTCTGTATGAGAAGAGGCCTTTGTCCTGCAGTAGATTATTAGAAGTAAACTTTTAATGCCCTGGTACTATTGCGAGCACAAGTTAATGTTTTGCATGCTACCATAAACAGTAATAAAAGTAGTTCCCGGCAATCATGCTGTGCATGTGCTCGATGTCACTCAGTGAGCAGTATGTGTAGTGACCGGCGATGTGACGCGTGTTGTGACACCTGTATGTTGTCGTGGCGATGTGTGTCGGTGGCACGATGTGGTGGCCACTTTCATTCCGATTTTAAGACTTGAAACGTTTTCAATATTCACTGTTCATTTAGTTGGTTGTAAATATTACGTTACATTTTCCGAAATCAATCTATCATCTTAAGTATGTTACGGTTGGCATCCACTCTAACCAGATGCAGCTGGATGCCAGCTGGAGCCAGATGGAGCGACTGCCTATCTGACCTCCACAGCCCAGTTACTGGGCAACACGATACCTCTTGGTTAGACTGGATGTCAGACTTCCTGGCTTCTGACTATCCGTAACGACTGTCAAAGATCTACGAATGACAGCCGGGACCAACGGCTTTATGTGCTTTCCGAAGCACGGGGGTGTCACACCACCAACTTCCAAACTCCGGTATGCTACTGAAAAATTCTTAATGGAAAAACCCAATTACACTTTTTGCCCGACCTGGGAATCGAACCAAAGACCCCACGCTCATTAATCCCACTTGTGACCACGATGCTAACAGGGCAGTCGGGGTGGTTCCGAAGTAATTTTAATATTCTTGTTTTTTATATTTCCCAGTACAAACTATTTAATAAGTTACAGTTTCCCTGATATTTTGTCTCCATAGTATCCTATAAGAGAGGACCAATCCCAACTGACAGCGCGCGTTCACGATCATGACGCGTGCATCAGCACCGTTTAGTTCGCGTCTCACGCACCAGAGGGCGCTTACCGCTAGCTGTATGAGCAGTGATATTCAAACAGTAATAATATTGGTTATAATAAAGACTTTGTTGAATTAAGTTTGTTGTATCATTCTGTTAAATAAGCGCTATGTTTTATAACTATACTCCGTTCAATATAACGTTAGAGAAATAACGCGTTGTAACGCTATCGTTATTTTAATGTTAGCGTGTAATAAGGTCGGTTATTCCATGATAGCAAATGGATATGAAATAGTTATGGCAATAGGCTCGCCCCCTATTACATGGGACCTAAACATACCTGCGCGCTGTGGGTGTACATTGGTACACATCTGCCTAATCCTTCGGGGAATGCAGGCGTGGTGTATGTGATGGCATTTCATAAGACCGCTTAGGTACTAATCCGATCTCTGATCCAAGCAATTCAGGCGCCGTCTTCGGCATATCTGCGTCATTCCTATAGCCGCGTGGATCTGTCCGATTTTAATCCGAGATAATGCGAAAGCGTTCACACAAACAGTAGTGCGGCTACGTCGGTCCGTCAATATTTCTTCTAAATCATATAAATTAAGCAATACATTCCATTTGAATAAATTGAATGCCGAAACATTCATCGGTTTCTAAAGATACCTGAACTACTAACGACCCTGGTTACGTATCTCTTTTGTTCACTGCACAATTTCGTTGCGAAAAAACGCTTCCATTCCTTTCCGCAGCGGTGTAAATTGAACCTCAGTGTAAAGCAATGTACACTTTCAGCTATTCACGAAATCCTACCACAATGTAGTCATTTTCACAATGCAACACAATCAACGGTCGTTATTTTTCTAAAGCTATATTGAATGGAGTATGGAATACTATCATTACGAGAACACAGCTATCTACAGCTTCCGGGAGTCTACCTCCATCTCTTGTACTTTTTAATTTCATTTGTTGGATTTTCAACTCTCGACGCTGAGCCGAGCGTTGAAAATTTAACAGCAAAGTAATATTAAAATGGTGTTGTTTTGAGATATGGTGGTAGACAGCCATGTCGTGCTGACACAATGCGCAGACGACAAAGCTCCGCGAGATACACGAAGTCTCTAGAACAGTTTATGGTTCTGTATGTTGTTTGTGACATTTCTTTCTTTTTGGGGTAAAAAAACTTAGTCGCAAATTGGGTGTATTAGTCGCCACGAGTCGTGAGCACAAATGTCAAGTAAATTTTTGGATTTTTGTGTTACTTTCGGGGTTTTTTGGGGCGCCGACGCTGCACGCGATCGGTCCAACTGACGGATTAATCGCGTGCAGCATCGACGGCACCAAAATATCCGAAAGGAACCCAAACAATAACTTGACATTTGTGCTCACGACTCGTGGCGACTATTATAGATGACACCACTAATCAATTGACGTACTTTAATGAGCTGTCAAAACACGATCACCCATAGATTTTGTGTGATAACACTAAACCATGACGTCACTTTTTTGTCATCTCAATTCGGTTTGAAGAACTTTACTTCTCATTAAGACAATAGTCACTTACATGAGAACAATAAATCTTAAAATTAATAATGTTACACCAGTGCGGGTACAAGAAAAAACAAATAATAATACAAAAAATATGATGGTTATTGTCAACACAATTGTGAGCAAGTTCACGAACTATTTATTGATTACGAAGCAACTAAAAATCTAATTTTATAGTTATTTTAAAATTAAAGCCAGCGGTAAAATAAAATGTGTTTTTAGTGAAGTTGTGTCTTGGAATTATTGTTCAATGGTGTCATCTACAGAATTGTCCGCCATAACATACGTGGAGTGTTAAAAGCAGTTCCTGTCAGTAACTACGATGGCATTCTAATGTCAGTTCAATGTGGGTTGTGGATAGCTGTGGTCCGCGTGACGGTGAAGCTCTGCACTGCCAATTAGCTAGGATAAGAGGATGCGCCGGCGCCGGGGTAGCGAGCGAAATGTTCAGTTTCAGTAAATTAAAGTAAGTTCAATAAATTTGTAATATACAGCTTAGTATCAAATTGTATGGCAATAAAACAAATACATATGGTTATATTAATAAATTACGTCGGAAATCATGTTGGAACGAAATTCCTTTCTCTTAACATTATGTACTAAGTTCTGCCCGCGACTTGTCGGCATGAATTTTCTTAGTGATCCTTCATGTTTTTGCTAGTTAAATATATATAGCACTCGGGAATAAAGTAGCTTCTATTAGCGCAACAGTTTTCATAATCGGATTAGAAGTTCCGGAGATTAGCGCGTTGAAACAAAAGAACTGATAACTTCAATCAATCAATCAATCAGTTTATTTGTGAAACATAGGTGTTTACATAAATAGGGGTGCGCTATGTTTTGTCATATTTAAGACATACAAATTTATAAGTGACCCATTAGGTGTCATTACATTATGTCACAAAACAAAAAAGATACATCGGATACAATAAAATTAATAAATAGTCATAGTCATTCTTATCAAAAGGTTTATAAAAAAATAAAATAAAAATGCATTATTCTAATAATTGGTCGTTCAAAAATTGCTTCGAATCGGCTGAACCGATTTTTATAAAACATATCTAAGAACCATCGCTAGGAAACCTGCTTTAAGTCTTACATTTTTTATTTTATGTAGCTCTCATTCGCTAAGCGTCTGAAATGTTACCAGCAGTAAGGATTTTCGTACCTATTAATAAATTGAATCTAATTAAAAATATGTATATTTGGCGAGGTACCCCCCTCGTTGGTTCCATAATGTGTTCTAAGAGTGAATGTTGTTCGTCGTAATGTGATAAAAAGATAAATTATAGTAAGATTATAACTTCCTTATCGAGGTGACTGTAGTGTTGTTGCAATTACGATAGTCTATCGAGACGGTCGTGGCCTTGAAAATCAGTCGTACTATCGAAACTACCAACTCTTGACTGTACTGTCGATTGTTAATATTTTTTTTAAGTAACCCTGGACGATATAATAATAGTCCCTACCGCAGCTAACAAAAGAGCTGATGAACTTTGAAACTGCTGAACCGATGTCAATCAAATAAAACTAAGAACACTCCCGACTAATATACCTTTCAAACAAAAGAAACTAAATCAAAATCGGTTCATGCGTTCGGGAGCTACGATGCCACAGACAGACACACACACACAGACACGTCAAACTTATAACACTCCGTTGTTTTTGCGTCGGGGGTTAAAAATAAGTAATCTTAAGATTTAATAGTATCGACAAATTTAACCAGGGTCACCTTATTTTTACTATCGATAGTATCGCAGCATTCGATAATGTCGATAGAACTGTTCGCGCTATCGATTGTTTTTCAAGGTATTGTAACAACACTAGATGACTGGTGACGCTGTGGGCTGGCGCTTGTTATCCGCACAGAGATCACGCGACGGTGTCTCATTATTGTTAACTATAATAATTTCTTGTCGTCGGTTGCTGTTTAAAAAATGGCGATGTTATTGACAATCTTATGTTAAACTGGTCTGTGCTGCTCCCATCGCACTGTGAGAGTTAGGCAAGAGGGAGTGCTACTGTGTTTGCGCGCACACACTTGTGCAATATATTTTTTCTTGCCATTGAGATTAGTCGCCGAGCCGATAGTCGGTTTTTATTTTACACAGTAGCACTGGTTCTTACATCTCCAAGTGCGATACTGTTGGTGTAAACCTGATACATTTTTAGCTTGTCTACGTGAACTGGTGAATACTTTGTAGTAATATTGTAGTCGATAGCACTCGTGTTGCGTCGAAGACTGATGCGTTAGCTAATCACAGGTTAAGAACTTACACATAGCGCCCCGCGCGGGGCCGTCCGCCATACTTAAGTTATGTGTCATCCAACATTCCCACAGAGAAGAAGCCAGTCTCAACAGCGGGTACATTACAGACTGACTATGTTACAGCAGACAGGTGCGTCCGCATTCGGCGGCCAGGTCGCAACGACACGTGAATTCTGATGCCCAGGTCGCTATGTCCGGTATATGATATACGTTTGCAAATGCCAGAATTTACAGGCCGCTGCGACCTGGTCGCCGACGCGCACTAAAACTCAAATTTTCCTATTCCTCCTCCCGCGCTCCTGTCTGCGAAGGAGTCCCGCGCGGCGCTGTAGTAGTAACTATGATATAAAGTGAGATTGTCGTATAGTTAGAACTGTTAGCGTGTCGCGTCGAGTGTTGGTATAGCGGCATCTCTGTGGCTCGCGTCTGGTTATCTCGTTCTAACGCTCGATGTGTCATGTATACGTATCCGCGTGATGACGGCCGATCAGCTGCGAGCAGTCACGCTTGATATAGTTGAAAAGACATTACAGGCACATGCTACTGGTTCCTGCGTTCACACTAAAAGTGATGCCTGCTGGCTGTCGACGCACTATTATTGTTCATACGTTTTGAACATTACGCTCATAGTTAGCTACTGACTGAACGTTTTGTGTGAACGCGGCCTTACATAGGTACACTTCGGATTCCTAAACCGAGCCTCCTCGCATTTAGAGGTCGTGAATTCAAATTCGAAACACGATTGCCACTAATATGGCTGGCAGCATGTCGGCTTCAACACTACATGGCCATTGTTCACAACAACAGCTGCAGGCTGTTACCTTTTTATCTTGCCATTGTAAGAAATATTTGAATGCACACGTTTTAAAGTCTTATCTTGAATGGCAAATTATGTCCTGTGTCGGAGCTGTTCTGTCATATCAGACAAGGAAATGCACAAGTGGGTCTATTTAGAAGTTCGGGATTGTGTGAAAATATTGTCTGTTTGTTTGACGATTTTTTGATATTGTGTGAAGGAGGCATGTGTGTAATAGAGGCTTACTTGCCCAGAGACGTCGCTTATTGTTACTGAACCATGAGACATGTCTACTCACATGTTTCCGTCGCAAACTCATGTACAAGCGCATGCCTACACTCTCCACACTTAATAAATTTTAAGATTATAACACCATTAATTTTAACCGACGTCTCTAAGTGCGCAAGTAATTAACCGAATTGTGGCCCCTGCCGCGCCAGGGGCGTCATGTAACAATATTCAGTGAGGCCCAACAAACGTTTTGGAACAATGAACCAAAATGGAGATGGCGACGAATCGGTTTACAAATGAGTTATATAATTCTTGTTTTGACATGTTATGCAATGTATAATATTGTATGATACATTCACAGACTTGTAAAGGTTATGATGTATGAACACGTTGCATAAAGTTGACAACTCTGTAAATATCGTTCGTTGGTCGACAGTTGAATGTTTTTATAAAACTTAGAGAACATTGAGCCGTGTGTTGCGCATGCGCAGGCGGGCCCCTCCCGGCTGCTGTTGCGACAGATCATCATTATGTAAAAATTAAATATATTTATTCACAATTTGTTGGCTTTTATTTTTGGTGAAAGAGAATTCCTAAAGAGTAACAAACAAACAAACAAACATCCGTCATTCTTCACACACTTTTGCATTTATAATATTATCAGCAGCATTCTGGGAGTTTGTCCCGTAATATACTCATGTCGATGTATTTCAAGGGTTCCCGCGAAATAAAACCAATGTTAATATTCCGTAGTTATATTTATTTCAATAGTTAATTATCGAAGTGTATTCTAGCACCATCCCGCGCCCCCGCCCCCGCCGCACACCTGTACATATACATTTATACACTTCCGTACATTTACAATACATGCTACAGTTATCGGAATCTAATGTTATTATAATCTTTTATTTCATGCAACAATATTATACACTTCTATATCATATGTCTGAGATCTATCTCCGATTTATCATTGTTATAATACAAGTTCATCATTCAGTTTACCGTCATCCGACCCACCCATCTTCAATTATACTAATGAGCTACTTCGGGATGTAACTTAATAATATATCAACCAGGGTGAGGTCAGACAAACGTAATGTTATGATTTTCACACAAAACTCCAGCGGGTTACCAACTAACTCTTAAATAGTATTATTTTATTATTACTTTGTAATCAACTCTCTGCGCTGAGCCGACCGTTGAGAATCCTACAGGGCGCAAGGCAGAGTATGACGTAACATGAGTTGTTAATTTCAATTGAATGTAAAGTATGGGACTCAAAAAACTCCAATCTGGCCTCACGTGTAACTTTAACTTATTGAAAAGTATCTTTGTCAGTGCCACATGACATGCGCGAAGATATTCTGACTCAATTTTCTACTCAAACTCCATGACTATTGAAACAGTAACATCCCTGAGTGCGGCGGGAAGACGTGACAACAAATATCATCACAAGCTTTTCATCTTCGTCAAAGGAAAACGGCTCTCGAACAAGCGTTTCTAATTTACATAATATATGCTTGTTTGTCTGGGCGCATATAATTTACTTGCAGAATGAAGTATAAACTCTAGTAACAATGTCTACAAGCGAGGGAGCTGTACAATGAACAATAATATAAAACTAAATGCCGTCGTGTAGGAGCGACCGCGAGCGCATGTTCGCGGGGGGGGCGGGTCTCGAACCGCAAGCGAACTATCTTACATTTACAAATATGTATAATGTATAGGGAGACGGTCACACGCTCGTGCCACTGTGCAGTCTATATACTTATGTAATAAAGATGACATGTTTGTTTATTTTAACGCGCGCTAATCTCAAGAACTCCCAGTAGATATATAACTACCTCGTTAGCCTAGTGGTCCTAAGCGCGACTGCTACGCTAGAGGTCTTGGGTTCGATTCCCAGATCGAGCAAAAAGTTATTGGGTTTTTCTATGAAATTCTCAGTAGCAGCTCGGAGTTAGGATTTGTGCCCGGTTAATGGCAATTGGCTCCCCCCTATAACATGGGACCTAAACATACCGGCGAACTGTGGGTGTACATTGGTACATCTCTGCCTAACCCTCTGGGGAATACAGGCGTGATGGTATGTTATGTAGCTATATAACATCAAGCTACGGCCTACGGGAGCAGAGAAGAAACTAGTTAATATATGCCACACTATATTACTTATGATATTGTTACACAAATGCAGTTTTTATTGACTAAACTTCAGTAACTATTGAGAAAATACATATTGCACAAAGACAGATACGATTTTACCTAACTAACATTATAAATGCGAAAGTAAGTTTGTTTGTTACCTCTTCCCGCCTAAACCACTGAACCCATCATCGTGAAATTTTGCACATACGTTGTCAGGTGTACAGAAACGGACATAGGGTACCTTTCAACCCGAAAACAAGTATTGTTCTCGAGGAAAACAACAATAACGTTCTTATGATAATAGATGGCGCCACGTGTGTTTAGAACCATGATTGAATTTTAAATATAACCGACATTTACGCGGCAAAAGCTAGTAGTATAGAGTTGGTAATGCTTGTGTGTTCCAGTGCTCCGAGCGTATCACCGTCTCCCCATCACAACGTCAACAGAAACATTCTGAGTCACCAATGAAATACGTGACGTGTCAATAGTTTGTGACTCGTGGCGATGCGAGAGTCGGCAGCAGGACCGGGGGCACTCGCTGAAGCAGGGGAAGAAGATTGACACTGCAGCTCTAGACGATAAGAGCACGATGTACTATTCGTCAGATTAACAAAATATATAGATGCTAATGTCCAGTTGAAGTTGTCCCACCCATATGATACAAATTAAGCTAAACCGTGCCAGAACAAACCAGCCCACAATGTCTCAATAATTAAATTAATTGTGTCAAAGTAATTCAATACATCAAATGTGTTACATAACTATACAGCAACAACGGCTCAATGAACATCCTAATTATACTGAGAATAGATTTTAAATTAAACAACGTTAAATAGCTACAATCATTACAAGTAACTCGAAAAATAAAAGAAATTTTGATATGGTTTGGCCCATTTTGGCAGAATTAACCCCAATCACCGGCGTACTCCGCCCGATCCTGCTCCAACACCTCAAAAAGTGAAATTAGATCTATGTTAGTGTTAGCCTGTAATGGTGGCGCTCCACAAGGCGGCATGTGTCCAAATGGTCATGTTACTGAAATAATACGAAATATACCCTATACCTATTGCGATGTTTTTAACCCCCGACGCAAAAACGACGGCGTGTTATAAGCTTTGTCGTGTCTGTGTATGTATGTGTGTGGGGGTGTGTGTATGTATGTGGCGGTGTGTGTATGTGTGTTGGGGTGTCTGTATATGAATGTGTGGGGGTGTGGGGAGTGTGTGTATACGTGTGGGGGCGTGTGTGTATGTGTGTAGGGGTGTGTGTGCATGTGTGGGGGTGTGTCTGTGGCATGGTAGCTCCCGAACGCATGAACCGATTTTGTTTTTTTTTTTGTTTGAAAGGTGAATTAGTCGGGAGTGTTCTTAGCTATGTTTGATGGAAATCGGTTTCAAGGTTATCAGCTCTTTTGTTAGCTACAGTAGTGATTTTTTCTTCTGTCGGGGGTTACTTAAAACTTGGTGTTGTTAAATTAGCGATACAACGCAAATATTTGCACAAACACGCCATGTGTGGGCGTAACGTGATGACATACATGCAACAGCTGCCTCTACACGGAGTGGGAGGGACACATGCAGAACGCGGGACTACGTTGTCTAATGAAGTACATACAATATCGAGATGTAGAAGTTTGTGTTTGTATATCGCTGTCTCTGTCACTCGTGTCGGTGTCTCTTTCTACTTCATTAATGGCTTTAGTGTGAGAGAGGCGACAAATTTGCTAATATCATGTTGGTATTGTGATCAAATGTTTATTCAGATAATTTTAAAGACAACTGTGTATGCGCAGACGCAGGTTAGTCTTTTTCTAAAAGATGTGCTATTAACATCTGTGTGGTTACTTAGAGACTTGACGCTATAGAAATAATATGTACTGTAAGTATATTTAAGTATGTGCTTCTCAGGTATGGCAGTAGCCGCCCAAGCGGGGCAGGCAGCTGTCCACGATATCCTCACGGATTTCATTACAGAAGTCGGCCTGCAGGGGGCTCGCCACAATCTCTTAAAACAGTGTTTTTTTTTTAATAAAAATGCAACAACAGGCTAGGCTCCCGACCGTTAAAAAAATTGTCTGAATTTTAAATGAGACATTGTCTTTTGAATTTGTGGCTAAGCATCACCCACTACATTTATATTTTCCGTGTACAAGTGTTAGTTATAACCAACGCGTAGTATCATACAATAAGATTGATATCTGCTCTCATCTCGCCGACTGTCCGCAGCCTCTAGCTTTTAAGTTAAACTATACAATTATAAGAACAACCATTTACACTCAAAACAAACGAGTTTCATATGTTTTTTGTTATTTCCAACACTTTAATTAATATTAACATCAACGTAAAGATTCAGAGAGATGGTAACGAAATATTCGAGATAAGTGACGATGATAGAGAATGAGCGAGTTAGATTGTCACTCACAATCCCGCGCCACACGCGGGCTCTCAAAAATGTGACATAAACACAAGCGCGCGCACGCTGCTGTGATTGGCTGATTGAATTATCAAGCACCAATGACAGGAGAGTGCGCGCGCTTGTTAATTTATCGAATTAGTTTGTTGTTTGAGAGTGTGTGTTAACTAATTATTATCTATAACTAGTGTACTTGGCTATTATGGCTTGTCCGCGCGCCCACTGTACACCGAGCGGTCGGCAACGAGACACGGTCAGCACGCGGTACTGCATTCTTCTATAATGGACATATATTTAATACAGAGCTTTCATGGCGTTTTAACTTATTTTGCGCTCATTACAACAGCACAGCTCCGACACGCCGGCCTCAACGGCCGAGCTGTTAGCTACAAGCGCGCTTGAATCTTGTCATTATAAAATATATTTTAACGCACACGATTTAAAGTGTTCATTTGAATGGCAAATTATTCACCGTGTGGGCGCCGTGCTACAACGAGCTATGGCATGTGGCCGTAACGTGTTCGTGGCCGACTGTAGATGTGTCACGTCGGGTCGTTAGTGCAGCGTGCTCTCTGACGCACACAGCGTGACTCTCTCGCTCTAACGCACAATGTATGACATGAACGCGCGGGCACTGCGTCGAAATACAACGCCGGTACGGTGCCACACGGATCTACACGCGTGGCGGGATAAGGAACTGACGTAATATGTACTGGTTCTTGACATACTACACACGCATGCCACCCGAGTCGCGACGTGAGGCGAGGCGCTAGATATGTGTTCAGAGCTCGGTCTCGGAGGCGTGCGTGTCGAGCCAGTGCCGCGCCCGGGTGCGCGCGCGCCGCCGACTGGAGCCGCTCTGCAACGTACGGACAATGCTTATAAGAACAGATTTTCTCAAGAATGTTTTTGACGTCGCCGCATGAGTGTTTTAAAGGAAAAAATAGTATTATCTTTAAACCGAACCTTGTGTTCGTTGTTGTTGTTGTTGAGCGTGGCGTGCGCGAGCGCATCCTGTATGGCGACGGCGGCCTCCATCTCGGCCGCGCTACATCCGCTTCCGGCGGCGCCTAGCTCTGACTCGTCGATGTCTGGAACATTATAGTTTTTATTAAGTTGCGATTGAAGTACAGTCCAAATTCACACTTATTTGAATATTTATAAGGTATATAATGAGAATTAAATGGCGACTCGATCATTGACATAGTCAATCACAAAGTACATAGACGTCTATCGTACGCGTCGGTCCGACGGACACGCCAATCACGTGCAGCGTCGGCACCCCAAAAAACCCTGAAAAGAACTCAAAAACCCAAAAATAAACTTGGCATTTGTGCTCACGATTCGTGGCGGCTGCTATACTTTTGTGTAGGATTCGGTCAGACACTCAGACATAGTCAGTTAGTTGAAGCTAGTTGCTCGTTCCACAACGTAGGTAGGTCTCTATGGAGAAGAACGGGCAAGAAACTCCACAGACACTCTTTTCATTGAAGTTTTGACAGTATCCTGGTTACTTGAGCGTTGCGGGTTGTAATGTGGCGAGAAGGCAGCTGCGGGTAGGCACTGACCGTGGTAGGAGAACAGCTTGGGCGCGGGCTGCGTGTCGCGCAGCGCCACCGTGTCGGCCTTCAGGCGCGCCGCGTGCGCGCGCAGCCGGCCCTCCATCTCCGACGACCAGCTGCCGCGCGGGGCCCTGCTAGCGGATATACACTTACACGCGTGAGCATTGAGTTCGTTTCCAAATGGCTTCCTTCCCCATCGGAAGTTCGAGCCATCGGAAACCTTTGCGTGGGAAACAATAACAATAGGAGCCTGTTTGAGCGGTGCCGCGATTAGATATGAAGCTAGTACGTGTGCGCGTGGTGCTGCAGCCAGGGCCCGGGCGACAGCAGCTGCGCGTGCGCGGCCCCCCCCCCCCCGCTCGGCCTCCAGCCGCGCCAGCAGCGCCGCCGCCACCTGCTCCGTCGCCTCGCGCTGCAAGCATCGGAGCATTACGCTTGTTAAATATGCCAGTGTCGTTTCAAGGGTTTCCGAGAACGCTTCAGCCACGATGCATATTTCATAAAACTTCACATAACACAATTTGACCTCTTTTAGGCATTAGCGCCCCCGAACACCGCGGAAACGACATCCGTGACGCATATTTAGTAAAACGACTGAAGCGTCTCGTCGCCGCTCACCTCGTCCCCGCAGCGCGCGGCGGTCTCGGCGAGCGCCAGTAGCACGTCGTAGGTCTCGAGCGCGCGGTCGGCCGCCCGCAGCGCGCAACACAGCGACACGGAGGTGGACTCCTGCACGGCGCACGCGCAGTACAGCCTGCGCAGTCAGAGCGGTCACGTCGGGTCAACAGCGCGCGAGCGCGGGCGGGCGTACCTGTGCGCGGTGTCGGCGGCGCGCGCCAGGGCGTACCTGTGCGCGGTGTCGGCGGCGCGCGCCAGGGCGCACTGCAGCACGCGCCGGTCCGCGCGCGCGCGCGCGCAGCGGGCCGCCCACACGCAGCCGCCTGCGGGCAACGAGTGCGTTGAACGTGGCTCTGCAAGCTCGATGGTAAGTAGCACTCTTTATTACATGTTTTGTTTTATTTAGTAATATAAAGTGGTTACCGTCGCTCTGCGCAGCCAGCAGCGCTTCCCGCAGGTCTGCGTGCGCGCACACGTCCACCGACAGGCGCTCGGCGCTCCACCACTGGGGATTGAACATTTAAGAAGCAATAATTACTGCACGATACACCTAATGTTGCAACACTAAAGTGGAATAGAGACACACGCACCACCGCACGGCGAACTGTCTCCCACTTGCCGAAGTACTTGCAATGATTGTGCTGGTAACATTAGAATGTACTTTAAGCATACATTTTGGATACACTTTGTACATATTCTGAAAGCAACAGTGTGCTGTGTGATGTGTTCTGTTTTAGTGTATTCCCTTCAGTTGTGTCTACGTGTGACTCTCCCGCCGGCTGGACTGTTTGGTTAATTTTAAACATCTATTGTAATATTATAAAGCTGAAGAGTTTGTTTGTTTGGTTGAGCGCGCTAATCTCAGGAACTACTAGTTGGAATTGACAAAATATTTGTGTTGGATAGTTCATTTATCGAGGAAGGCTATAAGCTATATAACATTAGGTATATATATATATATATATATATAGGTCTTGCCGCGGTGCAGTACTATCCGTGACCTGGGCGTACATCAAGATAGTAAATTAATTTTTGACACACACGTTGACGCAATTGTTAAAAAAGCTTCCAAACTGCTTGGTTTTATAATGCGTCTCTCTAAGTGTTTTACAGATGCTAAAACACTTAAAATATTATATTGCACTTTTGTAAGAAGTCAACTAGAATACGCATCTCAGATATGGAATCCACGATATTTTAAATACATTGACCGCATTGAAAATATCCAAAGACGTTTTATAAAATATCTTTGCTACCATCAAAAGATTCCATATCAGTCAACCGGTTATCTCGGCCTCTGCAAGAAGTGTCATCTGTTGCCACTGGTAGATCGACGTAAAGTTGCTGACTGTTTGTTCTCGCTCAAAATCCTCAACAATAATATAGACAACCCTGAGTTATTATCAAAATTTTATTTTAATGTGCCAAGTAAAACATTTGGATTCAATCCACCCTTACGTGTACCTCACACATCCTCGAACTATAGGCAGAATAGTTATATTGTGCGTGCAAGCAGAAATTTCAATGACATATGCAAGGAATATGATTTGGATCCATTCACAATAAGTGTGAACTCGGCCAGAAGGTGCTTAAGCCTCAAATTTTTCAATAGTAGGTAATATATAGTATATCTATACATATAATAAAATCGTAGCGAAGTCAAAACTGTACATTTAATATTTTTGAAAAAAAGTAATTGCTACGAGGTCGGGTAATGATTCTAATGCCGAAAATATGGTTTTTAGAATTTTTGTCTGTTTGTCTGTTTGTCTGTGCGTTTGAACACGCTAATCTCAGCCGTGGCTTAACCGATTTGAATGCGGTTTTCACTAATATATTGCGGTAAGCTCCACTTAAAACTTAGGCTATAAATTATCACGCTATTTGCTTTAGGGGGTTAGCAATGTTGCATTATATCTGAGTTCTTCTACAGATTCTCACGGGATTGAAAACAACGACATATAATGTAAGAATATTGTAGATAGCTGCGGAATTGAACTTCTAAAATAATTATCATCACGCTATACCTTCAAAGAGTTAAGCAGTCAATAATGGCAAACTAGAACGGCTATTTTAGAGTTATTTCCGAAGTAGAAAATAGTCTAATGGTATGATGACCGCCTTGCAAATCGCTGAACGTGAGTTCGGTCCTCAATAACAGTTTTACTTTTTGTGATTTTTCAAACATTTTTTTTCGTACAAGTAGATTCCCAACAATAATAAAATAAAAGTATACATAACTTCTGCCATAACATTGATTTGCTTACTTATTTTTTTAATCTTTTAATATTAAAGCAGAAAATAATGGCTGTTCATAGTCTATTTATACTTACAATAAAATCGTAGCGAAGTCAAAACTGTACATTTAATATATTTAAAAAAAAGTGATTGCTACAGGGTCGGGAAGCGATTCTAAATTTTTGTCTGTTTGTTTGTTAGAGCATCACGCAAATACTGGCGGACAGATTCCGTTCAATTTTTGTATATATATTCATCATAGGCCAAAGTTGTTCGTAGGCTATAAATTATCGCGCTATCTACTTTGGGGGATGAACAATGATGATACAGATTACGACGGGTTTCAAAAAAGATGAAACAAAATATAACAATACTTTAGATGGCTGAGGATTGAACTGCTGAAATAATTATCATTACGCTATACCTTTAAGAAGCTAAACAGTCAATCATGGCAAAACAGAACGGCAATTTCAAAGCTTTTTCTATTGAATTAAATAGTCTAATGGTTCGATGACCGCCTTTCGAATCGCAGGGCTTGAGTTCGGTCCCGGTATAATGTTTTACTTTTTGTGATTTTTTAAATATTTCTTTTGAATACTAGAAGATTTCCAAACAATAATAAAATAGAAGTAGTCATTCTTATACAGTAACGCTTAGCTTGCTTATTTATTCTGTATTATTTTTGCAGAAAAGAATGTCTATAATACATAGTTACTAAAAAACAGCAAATTCAAGTGAAAAGTTTTCATCGAAAAAATAGAAACGATAGCAGAGCGGAAAATATACGTATTGTGAAAGAATTTATGTCTATTTGACTCTTTAATTTTGACAAAATAGTCTTTAAATGTCGGGCCAACACATGACTGTATTATTGCGCGATTTCAATTCTTCTTTTCACATCAATCTTCTTTCTCTGGGCGGAACGGAAGGGAGTGTCAGACTCTTACTGACTAAAACACAAAGTGTTCCTCCTAATGCCGTTTGCGTACCAGCGCCGCGGTGACTCTTTTGAATTCCGCAACCCTGTTAGGCACTGGCCCTGGCTGGCCCCATCTTACCGTACTGACATTTCTTTGAGGCGCACGTGGAACACTACGCACCACCGACCCGGGATCGATGATACCCCTAACAATAATTTACACCGGTTAAGAAAAGTAGGTGGCCGCTTTTACTGATACGTCAATTGCACTGAGTTTCAGACGGGTATATGATGCCCTCTTTTACCAAATTATGTTTGCAGCGGCCTACTTAAATGCGCAATCTATTCAATGCCTTCCAGATACATCACTGAAGTTCACTACCGGGAGGTAGGTAGTCTCACTATTCAAGTAGTCATGAGGTGCTGGATATCTTCCTTCACACAATCTGCTTTGCTCTTTGGGTGGTGGGCTTTGTAATTAATAGTTAGGCTATTTCGCTATTTGTAATAAATAATGAGGTTAGGTAAGCATTATTGTTCTTGGACATGTTTTGGATTGCTATAAAATATACACAATACTGCAGATTAGTTACATATTACACATACCATCACGCCTGTATTTCCCGATGGGTTAGGCAGAGGTGTAACAATGTACACCCACAGTTCGCCGGTATGTTTAGATCTTATGTAACAGGGGGAGAACCTATTGTCATTAACCGAGCACAAATCCTAACTCCGAGCTGCTACTGAGAATTTCATAGAAAAACCCAATAACACTTTTTTTTTCAATAACACTTGACCTGGGAATCGAACCCAAGACCTCTAGCGTAGCAGTCGCGCTTAGGACCACTAGGCTAACGAGGCAGTTCCTATGAAAGACAGTGGGAGATATTTTATCCTATGAAATAAAAAACATGACGTCATTAGCCACAAGGAGTTAAGCAGTCATTATAACATGGTATGGGAATTGCTATATTTTTTTATTATTATTACGCTATTTACTTTGTTTAGAGAATAGCTTCGGTGTTTAATGAAAGCCATGTAAGATATTTTGTGTGAGTTCGATCCCAATTGATTGTTACTTTTTGTCATTATTTTAATTGGTACCTAATTCAATTGTTTTTATTTTCGATGGTATGATTTCAATATTATAATAAAATAGGTTTAAGCATAACCTTAACATAACTTCGAAAATTTGCATACGTCGACTGAAGAAGAATAAATAGAACAGAATTCGACAGATTGGCCCACAAATTCTACCTACCCCTAAGAATATTTTTCATGAATAAAAAACAGCACCTCAGAAACTTAAAGAGTTACCAATTTATATCAATAGTAGGATCGCCGCACCACAAGGATTCTCTGACGCAGGTACTCTTTGGTCACAGTTGTTTCGGGAGCTAACTGTTTCGGTTTCGGAGCTAGGACACGCCTTGGTGTTATCACTGTAGGATCACAAAGGAGCGTACGGTGGAGGTATGCCCCTGCTTGGGCAGAACATCAGCGTGTCCTCATAAAGGCGATTGGCGGCGGCGACCTCTCGCGTCCGGCCTTGGTTCATCCATAGTCCGGAGCGAGGGAGAATGGGAAGCAATCGCTTCCTTCTGCGAAGTAGAAGTAGGAGGAGGCGAAACGCATGAGGGAGAGATCAACCTTTCACCCCGGCCGCCAGAATAGAAGGGGATGCCCCGGGTGTCGAGAGTCGTAGAGCGATTCCAGACCACCGTCGGAGTGGGCTTGCGGTCGGCTACCGTTGTGTGGCTCGCCGTCCAACCAGAACTAGACCCAAGTCGACGACGTAATGTGTTTCACGCGCGCCTCAAAGAGATGTTAGCACAGTTGCGGAATTTGTTCGAAAGACTCACCGCGGCCCTGGAACACAAAGGACATTGGAAGGAACTCGGATGGGTTTTAGCCAATAACAGTCTGACACTCCTTTCCACCAGAAAGGAAAAAATCATTTGACGACATCTCATGCTTAAAAAAGGGACCTCCCAACTTCGACACTTCATACAAGTGTTGAACGATTTATGTGCAAACGGTTTTTGTCCAAAATTTTAACTTCTGTCCTGAGCCACGCCACCAAAAAGTGTACTTATATTCAAATGACAAAACAGAAATAGATTAGCAACAACAGAAACTGTACCAAAATCAATTTCACCCATAGAAAAATTCCGTGACAGTCGTTCTTCTGACGTTGAATGTCTCACAGACTTCACGCTTTCAGGATGCAAGTTGAATCAAGCATCAATCATGAATTATGCATCGCATTCGGAATTTCTTCTTATGGGTAGGTACTATAAACAGAAGATGTTCTACATGCTTAAAAATTTTCTTTAAATTGAAATTTATTGTGTAGTTTACGGTTCCAAAGATAAGGGATAATTTGTGAGGTAAAACTTTGCTTAGTCTTTTAAGAAGTCTTATGCTTACTGTTTTTTGTTCATACTTTCTCCCAAAAACTTTACATTAATTTGGTTCTAACACGAAGCTCAAATTTTGTTGGCTGTTGCTCTGATTATAAGATTCATTTCTTCGGTCTTGATACTAGACAGATCGCAGCTACAATGTGAGGTATAATCTTAAAGCAGTGCCTATTAAAGATGCTGTTTAATGGTTTGAGAAAGAAAAGTAAGTAAATTTTGAAACCACATCATAGTATTATCTAAAGGGATAGTAAAGCCACATATACTCTCCTTACGCCAATTATGTTTTAGCCCCAGGTATGGCGTAAGCCTATTACCAGCCGTGCACAAATCCAGACTTCAAGCGACTACAGATAAATTCTTTAAACCTACAGTCGTAACTATTAGCAGTCACCTTAGCAACCATTTGACCTGCTTGGAAGATTTTGATAACATAGTATTCAATACTTATTTAGTTAAGTAACACGTAGGTCGACGTGAGCGAAGCCGCGGGCAACAGCTAGTAATATAATATATATATAAGCAACGTATTTATATTTTTTTTTTTTATATTAAGCCAGTGTGATTTCTGTTTTTGTGCTCACACCACAAAATGTAATATAATCCATAGCTATACGTGAGGGCTTGTAATTGGCTGTCTGGTGTATATGTTTTCCCTTGTTTGTCTGTAGTATTAGCTGTAAATACTATAAATAAATAAATAAATAAACATCACGCTACGACACACGGAAGAGAAGCAGTAAGACCTAACTTAATGCGGGTGGAAAAAGCCACGCGAACGAAGTCGCTGGCAGCAGCTAGTAAGTTTATATACGTGGAATCTTGTAATTGGCTTCCGTCTGCTTATTACTTCTTACAACTCGAATGTATTAAATCTAAGTTTTCCTAAACGCAATAAAATAAAATATTGATAAAAATTAATATCGGTGTTGGGATTAGTTCCAATCTTCACCAGTAGATGGCGCTGTGCATTTACCGTTGATTCCTGAATTGCGGTGTTAAGATTCGCACGCAGTTAATGACCCTCTTGATATATATTTTTTTAATATAATAATAATAATTTATTTCAAACAATCAGACAACAAAGATCCGTAGTGTTAGTAAAGTACCTTATACCTAGTGTTAGTATAATACATAAATTTTGATAATTTGGGTATGTCACTTTGTAAAGAAGACGAAACCAGTTTCTCAACCGGTCATCTTCTCCACAAAATGCCGCATAAAAGGGGAAAACACATTCTCAGTCACTGTTTTTAGAATGCTGTTGCCCCCGGCCCGGGTTCTAGCTGCCACAGACGCTATTTTCTTCCGCACAATTGCGTGGAAGCCATCAGTACGGTTCTGCGTAAACATTTCTGACGCACTACAGAACCGGGGCAGTCTCAAGAGCATTCTAAAAACATTGTTATACTGGACGCGCAGGACATCTAGCGATCTTTTGGTGTAGCTGATCCACAGACCACCCGTGTACAGACCCTGACAATATGCTTTGAAAAGCGTTATTTTTACCTGGTCCGTGCAGCGGGCGAATCTACGGGCCAACATATTCCCGCGGACCGCCAAAGCCCTGCGCTCCCTCTCAATATCCACATTGTCTTTCAGGTCGTCGGTAAGCATATGTCCCAGATATTTGAATTGTTTTACTCTTCTTATGCTCAAGCCATTTAGGGTAAAGTTAGGTGAATAATCTGTACACTTACCGGCGACCCCAAAGACCATGTACTCACATTTTTTCACGTTATACACGAGCCCATGCCTAGCCGCGTAGTCCTCGCAAACTTTCAACATCTCTCCAATAGAACCTGCAGTCGGGCCCAGCAGCACCATGTCGTCTGCATAGCTGACGCTGTTAATATTAACACCACCCACCCGACAGCCCACACGCATACTGCTGAGCTCGACTATGAGGTCATTTACATATAGGTTGAAGAGCCTGGGTGAGGTCAACCCTCCCTGCCTCACCCCGCACTCCAACCCATAAGCCTCAGAGAGAATGTTGGACCACTTCACCTGATTCGTTTGGTTAGCATACCAAAATTGCAGAACCTTAAGAACTTCCGCCGGTACATTCCTGTCCCCCAACTTCCTCCAGAGCACATCATATGACACAAGGTCAAAAGCCCTGGAAAAATCCAGGAAACAGGCATACACCGGCGTTTTACGATCTGTATAATATTGGACAGTATTCTTGAGACTTAGGATTGCACTTTCAGTGGACAGCCCAGGTTGAAACCCAAACTGTGAATCGTGCAGGTCCAGATGTTTTTCCAAGCACGAATCAAGCATACTGTCCAATATTTTAGCAATGGTAGTTGCAAGAGAGATTGGCCGGTAGTTTCCCTTGTCCGAGATATCTCCTGTCCTGCTTTTGATGATCGGTACCACAATCGTTCTCATCAGCTCTGCCGGTAGGTACGAGTGACTAATGCACATTGAATAAAACAGAGACAGGACCCTCGGCAAGTGAATACCAGCATACTTAAAATGCTCGATGCTGAGTCCATCGTGTCCGGGTGATTTACCTCTACTCATGTTTTTAACTACCGTCCTGACCTGTTTCGTCGAGAAATACATTACCGGTTCCACTCCCTCACGGAAGGACTCAGCACCGGTTATCGTACCTGAGGGGCCAAGGGGTGATCGCATTTTGAAATGTTCCATGAACATATTCGAAATTTGCTTTGGATCATTCATTCCACCGACGCTCACCGGCAGCCCAGGCTTGGTATCCAGCTTACCTGTGGCTTTCCAGAACTTACTAAAGTGGTTTGCGGCTCTTTGCTCGGCTAAAAAATCCATTTTTAGTTGTTCACTATTTTTTTGGCACCATTTATGACGACCCTTAAATATTTTCCGAGTCTCCCACATTTTTTCGTATAATACTCCAGAGGCCGGTCTATTATGTAATACCCATTCTTTGAAATTAAGCCTGGCCTCTCGGTAAGCGTCTCGAACATGCTTGTTCCATCCACACAGCACTCTGCCTCTCCTTGGCTTGGACCTAACCTTGTCACTCGTCATTATAGCCGCGTCACTTAAAATATCTACAATAGTTTTATATAAACACATAATACACATATAATACACATTAATAACATAATAACACATTACACATTAATATACATTTTTTTGTTTTGATTGAAATGTCCTTTGAGTTCACCATATCGTTGTTTCATTTGTACGAACGCGATATTGGTTCAACCCAGAAATCTCTTCGGCCTCCTGTTGTGTGACACGGCGTGTCCCCGAGTGTAGTGCCCCGGAGTAGTGTTCACAGTTATTGTATTATGGACCCTAGTTGCATGCTAGAAAGGTATTTAAGCTATGCCTCACTCCAGACCCGTGTCCCACAGGCCCTCAGTGTGTAGCTGCATAGTTTAAAATATTTTTAAAGCCCCTCAGGAGGGTCGGGCAAAGGAACCAAAAACCTCCTAGGTTTGACCTGTTGATGCTATTTGGCAAAAATATTAATAGAAGTAGGTACTTACGTCGTCGTTCTGCTGGTTGGTGGAGTCGGACTCCTCGGTCTGGCGCAGCTTCACGCGCGACGCCAGCTTCGTCTGCCGCGAGGAGCAGCGCCCTGCACGCATGCGCATCGTACACCAAGACTATCGCTACACTGCGCATTCTTCAGGAGGTGACATTACACATGTATACGAACAACGACTACTTAGAGACTAACATGGAAATATGAAAAGACAACTTAGAAGTTTGATTTTTTCACAGCTTCGACGGGCTGGGGACCTGAGTCTATGATTTTAATTTAGACTGGATACCTCCACGCGTTGCCGAGATAAAGGTCACGACCCTTTGAACTGTCACGACAGAGAGACGGACGGACAACAAAGTGATCCTACAAGGGTTCCCATTCCATAACGACACAATCAATGGAACAATGGATGTTTTTGTCATATATCGTAGTAGGTGTTTTAGTAAAAGTTGTTCATATTTCTGACTACTTCCATCTCATAAATAAATGAATAATGACGTTTAGAGTTAAAAACAATGTAAGGAACTTAATCCCCGACTGGGACCCTCGCATGACCGATTTCGTTTTAACCCCCGACGGCGTGTTAAAAGTTTGACGTGTCTGTGTGTGTGTGTCTGTGGTATCGTAGCTCCCGAACGCATGAACCGATTTGGATTTTGTTTTTTTTGTTTGAAAGGTGAATTAGTCGAGAGTGTTCTTAGCTGTGTTTGATGGAAATCGGTTCAGCAGTTTCAATGTTATCATATCAGCTCTTTTGTTAGCTGAGGGAGGGATTTTTATTCTTTTGTCGGGGGTTACCTAAAATTTTTAATTTTCTTTTTTAAGAGCATGTCATTTTAATAATCATTTTCGTTCGAGGAACCGCAGTTAAGTATCAGTTCCCGAAGCTCCCACTCCAATTTGCAGGAGTGGAGTACAATAGAGGTGGTGGGTGTACCGGTGCAGGTGGTGTAGAGGCGCGCCTCGTCCGGGGAGCCGCGCTCGCGCTCGCAGCTGCCGCCCGCGCCCTCGCTCGCGCCGCCCGGGCCCTCGCAACACCTGCGCGGGGATACCGACCTTAGTGCTAGGGTATAGGGATCACTTTACGACGTCAGAGTATTGAGTAAAAAATGTTAAGACAAATCCTTTACTTCATTGGACCATTAAAAGGCACTATTGAACGTCAATTACAAGAGAATCATCATATTGACTCTAGTTGCCCCCGATCAAAGGCAGTTCCATATGCAGAAAAATGGAAAAAAACATTAACTGCCTGCGGCTGATATGAAGGTGGTGTATATAACATAAAAATGAGTTTTAGTACCAAGTGTTACCAGTTAAGTAATAAGAGACCTTAACACCAGTGCTCAGAGTTCAGTTCAGAGTGCTACGTACCGCGCGGTGCTGAGGCACACGTCGGAGTCCCGCTCGGACAGGTTGAGGCTGGTGTCGCACGGCTCGGCCGCGGACGGCGTCGTCACCTCCACGCGCGGGCCCTCCTCGCGCACCTCCTCCCTGCCGCCGCATTATCCATTGATATCCATTACAATATTGACTTTACTGCATGTTTTCAGCAGTGCTATTCACTAGTCAGGTGAACTGTCAGCCTCTAGCATAGCTGATCGAGAGTTCTCTTCGCCAGAGGAGATTAACAATCATCGTTAATTACAACAGCACCGTTCCAAAAAAGCCAGAGCCCGGCAGACATCGTCTCGAATAAAAGTTTTTTACAAATAAAAAGCGAAATACGTTTATTCGTTTACTTGGACGATATATACTTTTTAGTTATTTTAATTTTTTCCAAACTACTTCAGTAATTTCGATAAAAATCCATCAAACAACAATACATATTTATGGAATGGCAGCAATCGCAGTTGATTTGCTGTAATGCTTTGAACAGTTCCGTTGTCTGTCTCCGGAATCCATCATCAGATCTATATGAAATTTACACGGGACCGTATCGGAATAAACCCCTTTTCAAACAAAAAAAATATTTTGCAAATCCGGCAATATGCGACGGAATTATGCCCAAACATACATACATGAAAAACGAAAGAATAGAAACATCCCAATTGAAAACCCCTCCTTTTTGAAGTCGGTTAAAATGTCAACCGTCAAGTAGCAGCGCGCCGCCCGCGAGTCGTCACCTTTTGTACCTTGTCATTCTAAAACTTATTTTAAGGCTCTAACTATGAATGGCAAATTATTCGCTGTGTCGCTGCCGAGCTCTTATGATGAGCGAGGATCTTTTGCTTTCAATGATCAGGCCTGTGCCTCCTGCATCCAGTGCAGCACAGCTCTCATACCCTCTGACGCATCCTCACCGGAGGTCCTGCACGCTGGTCTCGGTGTCCGTGGGCAACTCTTCGAAGGTGGACGGCGGCATCGTATTCTCCACCTTGGACTCCTGAGGAGTGGGCAGCTCCGGGCTCAGAGCTGACGATGTGTCGTTCTGGAAGTATAAACGACGATGATGAGCAAGGCATACTTCGTTGAGATCTTGATGAGTTCCCATATCCTTCATTTGTTTATGATCACTGTTAAACGGTTTACAGGCACTTTTGTATTGTCAAGAAGTCGGTCGGTTAGTCAAAAAGTTGAAGCTAGTTGCTCGTTCCACAACGAAGGTGTCTATGGAGAAGAACGACAAGAAACAGATGGTTTTCAATTCTAGCCAAAACTGACAGCGGCCGTTCGCGAACATGACGCGTGGATCGGCACCATTTCGAAGGGAACCAGATGATCCAACACACGCGCCACCATCAGTGAGACATTTGAGTGAACTGAATGCAACTGTATGTAATGATCGTAGCAATTGGAGTTCTGTATTTTCTGCCTACCCCCGTGGGGAAAAGGCGTGGGTTTAAGTATGTATTATCGAGTGTTACCTGCTCCGTGCGCGAGTGGTCCGCGTCGTTGTCCAGCTCCCCGGCGGGCTGCGTCGTGGACTCGCACTCGTCTGGAACCACACCACCACAATTTTATAATAATACCAGCCTATTATTGTCCCACAGCAGGGCAAAGGCCTCTTCTCATACAGAGAAGACATGGGTATTGATCACCACGCTTGTTCAAGGCGGATTGGCGATTTATTAACAAGTCCAGGTTTCCTCACGATGTTTTCCTCCGCGATGTCAGAGATGTCCGAGGTACACTTAGAAAGTTATATATGAATGAAAAAAGTCGCATCGGTATCGAACCGACAGCTTAATGCATGAGATGCGGGCGCCTTAACCACTGGGTCGTCACGACTGATGCATTGTAAGTAGCTAAAACCATTAATGGATATGAGAACGTACAACGCATGATGACGTCAAGTCTACCTTCACCACATTAGATCAGTACTCCTGCAACACAAGCCCAAGCTCCGTACCCACCTGACACCTCCTCCTCCGGTATGGCCCGAGCGTGCTTGTCGTGCGCCCTCCTCCGCACCAGCTCCGCTATCACTCCGTGCAGCTCCGCCAGGCGGGCGTCGTGCGCACGCGCCGCTGTGGCCGCGCGCTGTCGCTCGGCCGCCAGCGCCCGTGCGAGCGCGTCCCGCTCGGCGCGCAAGGAGGCCACGTCCTCGCGACCGGAACTGTGTGTGGCTACCTGGAAGAGAGGAAGAGTGTGGTCAATACGAGACGAGAAAAAAAGTGACAATGTTTTTTTTGTGATAGAGCAACGATTCAACGTTGCTGGTGCACGTAGATAAAACAAGAAAAGGACAGCAATATTTGCATCTCTTTCCACCTTTCAATAAGTCACCCAGACCCGGCAGACACGTACCATCATATTGACTCCGTTATGCCCGGGCACCGGTGGCGCCGTCACCGGCCGCAGGCTGGAGTATCTCCACGAGGACTCCCGGGAGATCTCCTCGTCTGCCACATTCGGGCAGCACAGGTACCAGCTGCGACTCCTACGCACCCCCGACGCAGACTCCAACTGGGTGAGCGGCAGCCTCCCCACCACCTCCAGCTCCGCGAGCAGCGGCTCCTTCTCTTTGGGCTCCGGCATAGGGAACGTCCCGGCAGTAGAGTAAGTCTCTTCGATTTTTCTCGAATTTTCTGGAGTGTTGTACTCGGGGAGGCTCCACTGGCGCCCCCTGTCGCGCAGGGGCGGCACTTCCCGGACGGCGCCGTCGTTAACGACCTCGTTGGTGTGCACGTACTCGCTGAGCTCGTCGGGGTTCTGCGGCTCCTGGGGCGGCTCGGGCGCGGCGCCGGGCTTCCGCTTGAGACGCTCCAGGTCGGCGTAGTAGTAGGCGGTGGAGCGCGGCGGCTCCCCGCCCAGAGTGCGCGTGCCCGCCAGCGTCTGGATTTTCATAGCATGCTTCTGGAAAGTTCTGGTGATTCCTCGAAGTTTCCCGAAGGTTCTGTAGACTCTATGTCATGGTGCTGGTGAGCCGGCCTGTGTGGACAATGTTCGGTGTTGAGGCAGATGTCGGGTTTGCAAACGTGCTGCATGTTTCCATTACTTGTGTCAGTTAGCGACGTTCGACGTTCGAATAGTTTTGGCGATGAGGTGTTGTGCAGTTACGTGAAACAATAATAGTAATACTCTCCCGACCACATCGGCGGGAGGCAGTGCGTGTTCTTTACATGGTAGGTAGTGGTTATTATTGTTTGTCACGACAGAGACCACGTAGCTCATGCAGGTGGCACAGACAGAGTTCGTTCGTAAGAGGTACTCCCTAGAAATACTTGTCCGATTACAGGAAATACTTTCGCCTATAGAAAGCTACACCATTACCGAGTGTCATGAGCTGTTTTGTGGTGTACTGGATTACCACGCAGACACAGTCGCAGACAGAAGACACGACACTCGCGCGACGTAATTAATAAAAATGGCCGCCAGACATCAGTAAGCGACAAGTACGAGCGAGAAGGACAATGAAATGAAGGGCAAAAGTGAGTCTTAGACTGATTTTATAAATAAGAATAAGCTCTAAAACTGCTAAACCGATTTGAACCATTTTTTCACCAGCAGATAGATAAATTATCCGGAAATATCATAGGATGTCAGTAGGTACAAGCGACAGAGATTGGAGTGCCAATGCTGTAGCAGGGCGCCTCAGAGGGCTGAGGACACCTAATAGACGCGGGGGGAAGGTGTCCATCGGCGACCAATGACCATAATTAGCTATCATCGCATTTATAGCCGTCACCGTGACACAGTAGTCGTTTAGGAGTCATTACGCCCCCCGCGGAGTGGAGATCGGTTTTCATAAATGAGCACAAAAGGTCGTAATTAAATCTTATCTCAGTCAAAAAGTAGTCATTAATGTAAGGAAAGTTAGTGGTGTTTATGACGGGTTGAGAGTAAAATGTGGCGAAGGTTGTGTAAGTACGAAATGTGTTTGTCTGGTTACTACACTTGCGTAAGCCATCCATGACTATACATGCTTCATATTCATTTAAATGTAAAAAAAAAACGTATTGTCGAGACCGATTCCGGCCACGGCGGATAATCTTAATACAGACCAGCCAAGTACGCAGGAGATATTATAGTGTACAAGTGTGTGCGCAAACACAGGTGCACTGCCTCTTCCCTCACTCTCATGGTCCGATGGGACGGGAATCCGACACCACCGGGGACAGATCAGGCGCAGGAGTAACGGCTTTACTGCCACGTTGGTCTCATGGTAGCAAGCACGACTGTTGATTATGGGGTCCTGGGTTAGATTCCCAGATCGAGCAAAAAGTGTTATTGGGTTTTTCGATTAGGAATTTCTCAGTAACTGCCCGGAGTTCGGAAGTTGGTGGTGTGACACCCCGGTGTCTCTGAAAGCACGTATTCATAAACATATTTGTATTTAGAGTAGCCGCCATGAGACGTGAGCACAAACGTCAAGTTAGTTTTTGGCATTTTGGGTTCCTTCCTGGGTTTTTTGGGGCTCCGACGGTGCACGCGATCGGTCCGACTGACTAACCGGTAGAGTCCGGCATGCCCCTTCGTCACCCCCCCGACGGCACAAGCACATTAGGATTTCCACCGCTCACCAATTATTACGTAATAATCCTCGTTGCGTCAGATGTCCTTGGTGCCACATTACCCCCCCTCTTATACTCCGGGCGAACGTTCAGTAAACCGATCAAGAAGAAAGGAAACAAAAGAAAGTTCCCAACAGTTTGATTGATTGCCGCGACCGACATCTGATGCTGAGATCAGGGAGCCTAACCCCAACTCTTAAACCAGTATTATTTCAATATTACCTTGCCTTGCGCACTGTTGGATTTTCAACGCTTGGCTCAGCGCCGAGAGTTGAAAATCCAACAACTGAAATTTATCATCATCTGCTTAGCTTTTTCCCAACTATATCAGATCGGCTTCCAGTCTCACCGACTCTGCAGCTGAATACCAGTGATTTACATGGAGCGACTGCCTATCGGACTTCCACAACCCAGTTACTGTGCAACACGATACCTCATGGTGAGACTAGTTGTCGGACTTGCCGGCTTCTGACTATCCGTAACGACTGTCAACGATCTACGGATGACAGGCGGGACCAACCACTTTACTTGCTTTCCATCACACCACAAACTTCCAAACTAAAAACCCAATAATACTTTTTGCCCGACCTGGGAATTGTACCCAGGAACCTACGCTCATAACTCGCGCGTTCCCAACAACTGAAATTCCAAAGTAATACTAAAAAGGTACTGTTGTAAGAGATGGTGGTGCAGGCGCAATCTCGTTCCCCACGTGTTCGCTAACTCAATAGCACGGCGACATCGGCCATGATTATGTGTAGAGTCGTAACTGCGTGCTAATTAAACGTTGTGTTCTGTTGGAGTTGTTAGAAGCTTGTCACAGTAGCCGACACGCCGTGTCACGTCGCCACCGAGCTGAGTACTACAATTGTCGTTCAGTTTTTATGAACTCTAAAAATCCATCCTTGGTGCTCGTCTGCGTCATAAATGGAAGTCGTGTAGAAAATTTCCTTACTCCACTAGTTAGTCATCGGTCGTCAGTCAGTACGCATAGCAGCCGCCACGAGTCGTGAGCACAATCGTAGGGTGCTTTATGGGTTTTTGGGTTCGTTTCTGGGGCGCTGACGCTGCACGCGTTCGGTCCGACATACGGACCAATCGCGTACAGCTATAGTGACCCAAAAAGCCCAGAAAGGGTCTAAGTCTCCCTAAGTCAATCAGTCAGTCAGCCAAACAAAAATTAAACCAAATGAGAGGATTATAATACTTATGTGTATTTAAGTAATCGTTGTTTTCATTGAGGGATTGCTTACAAATCCTAAATAATATTATAAATGCGAAAGTAAGTTTGTGTGTTAACTTTTCACGCCTAAACCACTGAACCAATAATCGTGAAATTTTGCATATACGTTGTCAGGTGTACAGAAACGGACATAGGGTACCTTTCATCCCGAAAACATGTACTGTTCCCGAGGAAAACAGCAATAACGTTCTTATGATAATAGATGGCGCCACGTGTCTTTCGAATCATGATTAAATTTTAAATATAACCGACGTTTATGCGGACGAGGGCGCGGGAAAAAGCTAGTCTTTAATATAATCTTCTCTCGAAACATTTTCAATAGGCAAGGCCCCTAGGCAATTTGCTACACTGCCTAATAGATACCCCGGCCGTGCTTGTAGATAAACTCGCGCCACCAGTGCCATCCCTAACATTACGCACATATTACACGAATGTCACTCCTTCATCGCTTTTTCATCGAACTTTTCCGAAGTTTGCCGAACAATGCCGAAGCTAAGATGTAACATTCAAAGTTATCAGCCGAATGAGTCGCCTGTGGCGGCTCTTTTGATCTTGTATATTACTCCCTGAACTGTTGTATTTTTATTGGGTATTTTATTGGGTTTTTCTATGAAATTCTCAGTAGCAGCTCGGAGTTAGGATTTGTGCCCGGTTAATGGAAATAGGCTCGCCCCCTATTACATGGGACCTAAACATACCGGCAAACTGTGGGTGTATATTGTTTCACCTCTGCCTAACCCTTCGGGGAATACAGGCGTGATGGTATGTTACTAGAAATTACAGAACTCGCCAAAAACGTTTCCCATACATTTTGTACGGAAAAACGATCTCAGTACATACAAAAACAAATGAAAACGAGTTTTATTAACATGGCTGGCGCATACCATATGCAGCCGCCTCGGACGAAGAACCAGGCGGCCGAAGTAGAAGCAGAAGCTAGAGACATCAATAATTCTTTATGTCGGCACTTTGCAGGAGGTGGTGTATGCCCCATACCATACCACACTATAACTGGCAGTTCTCAGGAAGGGAACAGTTTAATTGGACGTTATTTTTATCCCACAATTGTTTCTGTGCTATTAGTAGACGCGGCTTTGACCGGCGCCGAGTCGACACGGAACCATCCTGACTTACTTGTAGTATAGTGTAGCTGGGAAACAAAAACAAATCCCTGGATAGTTCAGTCTCTTACGATACCAGTATTTTACAGTCCTAATGCAGGACAAAGACCTCTCCTCATACAGAGAAGGCACGAGCATTGATCACCACGCTTGCTCAAGGCGGATGTGCGATTTTAGACTTATATTAATTACAAGTCCAGGTTTCCTCACAATGTTTTCCTTCACCGATGTCAGTGATTTCTAAGATAAACTTAGAAAGTACATGTGAAATAGAAGCCTGCAACCTCGTGCAGGGAGAGCGACTGGCGGGCCCCATTCACTACTTCGGACAATGGGTTAATTTCTTCAATAAATATGGGTTGGAGTAGATAGCTGACTTCTTAAACAAAAGAAGCCACATAAACCTTGAAGAGATTTTACATACATGCATAAACTCACGCCTTTTCCCAAGGGGGTAGGCCGAAACCACAGAACGCCACCTGCTACGATCCTTACATACTCTTTCGTGTCGTCCACGTTCATACATCTGGTCATACAAGCACACCGGTTACGAGTACTGCGTACCCGACCTTTCTGAAGAACCTCACCAATAAGGTCAGTGTAGGTCATTCTAGGGCGTCCGCTCTCGGCGTTGCCACTCACATCTGCCATATAAATCCCTGGTCAGACAAGAGATGAAGAGATTTCATTTATTTATCTCATTACAACTATTATTACCTAATGCGACAGTCTAGTTATCAACTCTGACATTATGTCTGTGCGTCACCTCATGACGCACTACCTGAGTGCGAGCTTATCTGTCCTGGAGACATGATGCTGTAGTAACGGAGCTATTACCTCCCCCCCCTTGCCCCGGTGCACGTGACCGCAGCGCACGTGCTACTCCCTCTGATTCCGCCGACCCCACAGTGACGGCACGTGACGATACACACATTGGTGTAACTACACAAGATGTCAATATTCTTCTCCTTAACAAAGAAAGAGAAATAGTTTCTACAATTTTCAATTTCGTTTATTTTTTTATGCAACAAAAAGTACAAAGGCGGGCTTAATGCGTCAAGCATTGTCTACCAGTGGACCACAGATGACGTGGTAGTTAGTTGACGTGTATCTAAAAAGTCAAGGGTCACTAGTATTATACAAACCCGCTATCAAAACCTAAAAAGTAAAAATAACTTTACCTTGGAAGTCGGTAGCAATACAAAACAACAAAGCGGCCGACTCTTTCGCTTTTTAGTATCAACTTCCTGTCATCCAAATCCATGATGGAACGGTAACATACCAACACGCCTGCATTCCCTGAAGGGTTAGGCAGAGGTGTACCAGTGTACACCCACAGTTCGCCGGTATGTTAAGGTACAATGTAATAGGGGGCGAGCCTATTGCCATTAACCGGGCACAAATCCTAACTCCGAGCTGCTACTAAGAATTTCATAGAAAAAACCAATAACACTTTTTGCTCGAATTGGGAATCGAACCCAATACCTCTAGCGTAGAAATCGCGCTTAGGACCACTAGGCTAACGAGGCAGTTAAGTTACGGAACGGTAATACTACGTTAAATAAATAAGATACCAATTAAAAGTCACAAGAAAGCAGAATACGCTAATTCGTTTACTTGGATGATATATTTTTTCAGTTATTGTAATTTTTCTACCTAACTACATAACCAATACAATTGCGATAAAATATATATGGGACCACCTCTGAAGTATGACCTATCAAACAAAAAGGCATCAAAATCGATTCAAAATTGGCGGAGTGATCACGTAACATACGTACGACAAAACATACAGTCGAAATGATAACCTCCGTCTTTTTTGAAGGCGGTTAAAAGCTGAAGAGTTTCTTTGCTTGTTTGAACGCGCTAATCTCATAAACTGCTAGTCCGATTAGAGAACCATCTTTTACCTTGTATAGCCCGTGTATCGAGGAAGGTGGTAGACTAACACCACTGTACTGCCACAGCTGCGAAGCAATTACCAAACGGGTGAAACCGCGCGGTATAGCTAGATTAGCTAATCTCACATGTCAAAAAATGGACTCTCTAGACCGATTCCGGCCATGGTGGCTAATTTTAATGCAGACAGGTCGAGTATGCAGGAGATATTACAGTGCACAAATGTGTGCGCAAACACAGGTGAACTCCCTCTTCCCTAATTCTTATAGTCTGGTGGAACGGCAATCCGACACGACCGGGGAGAGATCAGGCGCAAGACCAACGGCTTTACGTGCTTTCCGAGACACGGGGGTGTCACAGCGCCAAACTCCAGGTTGTTACTGAGAAATTCGTAATTGAAAAACCCAATAACAGTTTTTGCGTCGACCCTAGGACCCCACGCTCAACTGTCGTGCTGGCCACCGCGAGATCACAGGGGCAGCCACAGTGGGGCGGTCTCACTTGTAAGAGACACGTCGAGCTGCGAGGCGAGGCTTCGATACCTTCTCCTACTTATTGTATTTCTTTGGCCATTATTGAGTTACCCCCTTGGCGGCACGTTGTAGTCACGTGACGCGGGCCGTGGAGCAACGTGCGGGGCCGGGGGGGGGCCCTCTCTGGGGATTTGTTACGCACGTGACCTACCTACTCACTTTATTTACAAGCTTTTATTTGGTTCTACTTGTAAGTACCTGTCTTTTGCTGAAGGAATTTTGAAGGCCCTCCACGTTCATACATCTGGTCATACAAGCCCGCCGGTTAGGAGTACTGAAGAACCTCACCAATAAGGTCAGTGCTTATTGATCTCGAATCGATAAAACACTGAGCGAGTGGCGCAGTGTTCACAGACACCAGAAGGCCGACCCTACTATGAAAACGTTCATTCGATATTTAGTCTCAATCTCATCCTAGAGGCGATATCACTAAATTGACGTAAATCGGAGACATTTTGGACAGATTTACACCGAGATTATACCTTTTGATCATCACGTCAAAAAAGCAGAAACATGCCCTCGGCGCCAAGCCACGAGTTCATCTCACCTACACAATAGTAGAGTTCGGAGTTGTATCGATGTTGTTTTACGAGTTTTCTTTACGTATAAAAGTCTGTCATGAGTTCGTGACCGTGGCATGCTGGACACATTTTGGTTTGTCATCTATAAATGACTATGGCGGTCAAAAGGTTGTGACATTTTGGTCAGATTGACATTAAGATTGTTCCGTAAAGTTGGTATAATTTCCTGGCCTACCATGACGACAAGTCGCTTTGATGCGGCAGCTATCCCCAGGTTCCCGGCAGCACGTGGCGCAGGGCTCAAGGTCCTGCCGCCACATCCGCGTGCTGCAGCGACACATCGTAACTCACGCCGGCGTTTGTATGCGGCGCATAGTGCATCGTTCACAGACCCCGCGGCTGGCGCGCTGCCAGCAGACTGCGCGCGCGCCCGTCGGACAGTGTGGTAAGAAGTAGGCGTCATGCCTGCCCTTAGTAGCGGTCGACGCACAATATAGGTATTCAGAATTCTTCCATTTCTTAATACCGATCATCTCATTACGCATTTTTTTTAAGGATGGGAAATCATAAAATGACTTCTTTCGCTCTGGGCGGACCGAAAGTGTCAGACTCTTACTGTCTAAAACCCATCCGTGTTTCTCCTAATGCCCTTTGCACTCAAGGGCCGCGGTAACTCTTTCGAACAAATTCCGCAACCAACAATTTAAGGCCTACATACAGATCTGCCCAATTATTAAAGATCGGGAAGTGAGATCAAACAAAATCGAGTACTTACTAAATGTGATGATTAGTATGTTGATTTTAAAATCAAATCTGTTAGAACCTGACACATCTTGTTGATCTTAAAACTCAAATAGATCTATAGGCACCTCTATTGATGTGAATTTAGATAAATATTATGTGGGAAACGGGTATTTACAATTTTAAAAATAATATCGAATTTACTTTGCGTTTATTTCGCGCGCACGACGGGTTCGGCCCTCAGTAGTCAGTTTTACTCAGCTCTGGAGAATTCAGTCATGATTATAATAATACTAGCTTTTGCCCACAACTTCTTCCGTATAAACGTCGGTTATATTTAAAATTCAATCATGATTCTAAACACACGTGGCGCCATCTATTATCATAAGAACGTTCTTGTTGTTTTCCTCGGGAACAGTACTTGTTTTCGGGATGGAAGGTACCCTATGTCCGTTTCTGTACATCTGACAACGTATATGCAAAATTTCACGATGATGGGTTCAGTGGTTTAGGCGGAAAGAGGTAACACATAAACTTACTTTCGCATTCATAATGTTAGTTACGGTTAGGATTAAATATGGGACAGAATAAACTAAGATAAAACAGATACACTGTTCGGTGGCGCGGAACAGCGAGCGCATTGGATCGGAATAATGAACATAGTCAGCACAGAGCGACCTAACCCGGAGTTGTTGATTAGCCTGTTTTCAATGGGACAAGTGCGAAACACTATTCCAAACCACTACAACTCCCCTCACCTACCGCCTGACGCAGGTCCTCACCGGACACGGGTGTTTCGGGAGGTTCCTGCACCTCATCGGGCGGGAGGAAACGTCCGGGTGTCACCATTGTGTGGATCGCCCCGAGGACACGGTGGAGCATACCGTGGCGGTATGCCCCGCTTGGGCGGAGCATCGCCGAGTCCTCGTGGCGGCCATCGGCGGCGGCGAACTCTCGCGTCCGGCCCTGGTGCAAGCCATGGTCCGGAGCGAGAGGGAATGGGATGCAGTCGCCTCCTTCTGCGAGGCAGTAATGCTTGAGAAGGAGGCGGCGGGACGGTTGAGACAGCGGTTCTCCCGTCCCAGCCGCCGCGGTAGACGCTCCGGACGTCGGGAGCCGCGAGACGACTCCCGGCCACCGTAGATACTGGCCTGTGGACGGTGAGCAATGGGTAGCTCACCGTCCTTACGTTGCATAACGACAGGCCGTGTCGACGGCGCGTTCGTGTTCCACGCGCGCCTCAAAGAGATGTCAGCAAAAGGAAGGGGCCACTGAGGGCCGATGCCTGCCGGGGCTGCGGGTTGTTCGTAAGAGATACCGCGCCCCCGGAACGCAAAGGGCACAAGAAGGAACATAGGTGGGTTTTAGTCAGTAAAAGTCTGACACTCCCTCCCGCCCCGCCCAGGGCGGGAGAAGTTATTTGATGATTTCCCACCCACCAAAAAAAAAAAAAAAAAAACCACTACAACTCTCACCATTGTGTGGATCGCCCCGAGGACACGGTGGAGCACACCGTGGCGGTATGCCCCGCTTGGGCGGAGCATCGCCGAGTCCTCGTGGCGGCCATCGGCGGCGGCGAACTCTCGCGTCCGGCCCTGGTACAAGCCATGGTCCGGAGCGAGAGGGAATGGGATGCAGTCGCCTCCTTCTGTGAGGCAGTAATGCTAGAGAAGGAGGCGGCGGGACGGTTGAGACAGCGGTTCTCCCGTCCCAGCCGCCGCGGTAGACGCTCCGGACGTCGGGAGCCGCGAGACGACTCCCGGCCACCGTAGATACGGGCCTGTGGACGGTGAGCAATGGGTAGCTCACCGTTCTTACGTTGCATAACGACAGGCCGTGTCAACGGCGCGTTCGTGTTCCACGCGCGCCTCAAAGAGATGTCAGCTAAAGGAAGGGGCCACTGAGGGCCGATGCCTGCCGGGGCTGCGGGTTGTTCGTAAGAGATACCGCGCCCCCGAAACGCAAAGGGCACAAGAAGGAACATGGGTGGGTTTTAGTCAGTAAAAGTCTGACACTCCCTCCCGCCCGGAGAAGTTATTTGATGATTTCCCACCCAACAAAAAAAAAAAAAAAACTACAACTCAACACCACGCCTATATTCCCCGAAGGGTTAGGCAGAGGTGCACCGATGTACACCCACAGTTCGCCGGTATGTTTAGGTCCTATGTAATAGGGAGCGAGCCTATTGCCATTAACCGGGCACAGATCCTAACTCCGAGCTGCTACTAAGAATTTCCACAGTCAAGCCATTACAACAGTTTTGTGGGGCTTACTTAATAAGTTGCTTACCTTTTGTTTAAGTAATGAATAAATAATAATAATAGAAGAACCCAATATAGTTAAAGATATGAAATATAGCCGCATGTCTCTAACATTACAATGTTTGCTCCCAATTCCAACACACTTCCAAACGGACAGTCGTCAGCTCAACTTCGGCATAGTTGTGAAAATGCAATGTCTCAACATGCCTGCGCTAAACACAGTTCCAGGGCACGACGCGTGCGTCTAGCACTAATTACTCCTATTCTAGGCTTAGTGCTAATTACGTGGACATCGCAGTGCGGCGCCCCGCGGGACCGCTCGCCTTCACGTCTGTAATATGGCGTCAATGTCGCAGGGACACTGCGTCACGCGGGCGGCGACTGTACACGCTATAAAGGAAATCATTACAGCGTGTCATTACTGTGTCTCGGTTGACAAACCGGACGAGTGTCGCGTGTTTTCAGTTTTTGTTTAATTGTAAAAGCAAATCGTTTCCAAGTTTATCTCGGACATCACTGACGTCGGTAACGAAAACATCGTGAGGAAACCTGGACTAAAGTTAACTAGCTATATACCCCGGTGTCACCCGCGTTCAGTTACGTCTTTGGCTACTGCTCTGCTCCCGTTGGTCGCAGTGTAGTGTGTTGTACGTATAATCCTTCCTCTTGAATCACTCCATCTATTGATGGCGACCGCATTAAAATCCGTTGCGGAGTTTCAAAGATCTAAGCGTGCAGACGGCGGGAAGCTACTTTGTTTTAACTATGTAGAAATATAATGTGTGAAATCGCTTATCCGCCTTGAGCAATCGTAGTGATCAATGCTCGTTGAGTGCCTTCTCTGTATGAGAAGAGACCTTAGCCCTGAGTGGCAATAATAGGCTGGTATTATTCTGAAAGCAAATCCAAAAATATCAGTAGAAAATTTCTCAGTCTGGTAGAGAATGCCTAAGTCCGCCTTTGTACTGTTTTTGTAACATTACCCCCAAAATAAACAAAAATACCGTAGAGCGAGACACCACGATTCCCCAACACCAGTTATTACTCAATCTGTCCTCGGCAATAACCACAGAAACACTCCGAGGAGCAAGTTCCCAGAGACAACAAGCACGCTATCTGAACTTCCGTCGCGGAGTCTCATTCACTCGTCGCCATCTTGGCTAATTGGTGAATGAGTCAATTCGCCGGCATCCTGTAATACTGCCCTCCTTTCCACCCTCCTGCCACTGAGCAGTGAAGTGCAGAGGGATCAGTTCGGCGGGTCTACGGGACAAAATAGGACACCTGTCATGTCCTCGTTACATGAGACAATTTTCTTGTTTTTTATGTCATTGGATGGCAAACAAGCCGACGGCCCACCTGATGTTAAGTGGTCGCCGCTGCCTATACACATCTGCAATACCAGAGGCCTTGCAGATGCGTTGCCATCCCAGAGACAAAGTTGAAATGTGTCATGTGCCTGTAACTACACCGGCACCCATACCCTTCAAACCGGAACACAGCAACGCTGCTTTGCGGCAGAAACAGGTATGGTGGTAGTACTTTTGGTTGTTCTGTAGGTCGTTCAAATGTCCAAAGACGACATGTAAAAAAACAAAATAATTGTTTATTATTTTTTCGCCGCTGCCCAGGCCAGCCAGAAAGAGGTGGCGAGAGGACCTGGTACTTGGGGAGGCCGTTGCCCCGCAGTAGGGGGACATATCGTTAGATATTTTACTTAACTCGCATCGAGAATTTGAGATATACAAGGAAAACTATACCAGCTGCAGCCCAGAAGTTCCACCATGCAAATGTACATAAGGCTACATATCAAGCTATACAATTTATGATGATCTCCCATTGTATAGGATTTGCTCACAATGATAGGTCAGCTTATATTGGATTAATAGCTTGATATGTAGCCGTGTGTACATACAAACTAACTTTACTACTAATCTTGTTTGGGGAGATATTTCCTCTTTCTAAAAATTCTAATTATTATACTGTTGCGTGAGGACTGACCGCAACCACGAAGTGCACCGCGGTACAATATAAGCGACGACATTGTCTTGCTAGGGGCGGTAAGACTTCTGTTCGTGCGTACTGTGTGTCCGCGCCCCGGGTCGGGAGGGGGGTAAATACAATCAGTACACTTTGCCGCAAAACTTCCCCCTACTGGGGTGCGGCTTCGCTTGTAAGCGGCAGCGACTCAGGAAATCGGCGCGATTGGCTGACCGACTTTTTAGACTTTAGTAACTAATCATAATAGGAGTCCAGAAAAATAAGGGGATGGGGCTGTAATAAACAAAGCTTGTTAAAAACACACAAATTAAAAATGTTAAGTACCCCGACATAAAATAAAAATCCCTACCGCAGCTAACAAAAGAGCTGATAACTTTAAAACCTCTGAACCGATTCTTATCAAACAAAGCTAAGAACACTCCTGACTAATTTACCTTTCAAAAAGAAACAAATGGGCTCATGCGTTCGGGAGCTACGATGCCACAGAGGCACACACACACATACAGAGAGACACGTGAAACGTATAACACCCCGTCGTTTTTGTGTAGGGGGTTATAAATAAGAGCCCAGATTTATAGACGATTCCAGCCTGGTGTGCAAACGTTGTACTGTTCCTCAAATAATGCGGCACCTGTTGTCTAGTTCTGCGTGTCCTGGTGGCTGTACGCTTCAGGAATTGATGGACGCTACTGATGGCGCTACACTCGTGCCTCAGTTCTGAGCTGACTCAATACAAGACTGCTCCACAACATCCTAGGCTCAGCTGTACACGTACGCTGGCTGATAATCTCTACTAGTGTTATAAAGCTGAAGAGTTGGTTTGAACGCCCTAATCTTCGAAACTACTGGTCTGATTCTGAATTGTGTTTGCTAATTGGAACCTGAGTTACACCTGAAAGAAAGACAGAAAAAATAAACCATTTACTCCCGCGAAGGCGGCGCACGTAACATATACATTTTGCTTCATCAAACTCAAGACGAAAAAATGGTATTATAGATCTGATATTAAAAAAAAACAAATTGGTCTCTCCTAAGAAAATTTACGTGAAAGGAAATGCGGACAAGAGCTTGTAATATGACACCCACAATGAGCATATAGTTGATCAATTCCGAACAGACTGTACACAGCACGCGCCAACACAAACAGATGAGGATCTCATGTATCTCAATCGAGAGCGACCCACTCACACGCCAGAGTCAACAAGACGCTAGTAAAGCCTCACCTTGTGTGGCGCTCCACGAGTGAGCGGAATGAAAACGCAGGAGTGGTCTCGTTATCGTTTGTCAAATACATAATGGCGGCGGGACAATGGTGTCTGAAACAGTGGGCGTCTTAATTATTCAGCAATTCTCTTTTATTATTATTTTTCTTGCAGAGAACATACATTTGGACGGTCTGCAGGTGCAGTAACCGGCGCGAGGCGTGAGCACGAACTTCCAGTTCATTTTGGGTCTCTTTGGCGGAATGAAAGAAGCGGGGGGTGCCGACTGACGAACCAATCGTGACCCAAAAATTAACTTGAAGTTTGTGCTCACGACTCGTACCGGTTACTATAGTAGTTCCGGGTCTGGCTGTTTGTGTATGAGTGTTTGTAAACGCACACACGATACAGGAGACATGCCTAGTGCGGGACGTTCTTTCTTGTACAAAAAAAGAATTGAATTTTGTATTTATATGTAGTAGTCTCCGCCGCTGACAGTCAAATGGCATCAATAATGTTAACAGATTTTTTTTATGTCATTGAATGGCAAACAAACCCACAGGCCACCTGACGTCAGATCAGCATCACTATACTTACAGCAAGTTAAAATTTCCTGAACACTCCGTCAGTGTGACCGCACCCGGAGGCGCGCGGGCCCGCAGGGGGCACGTGGACCGCGGGGGCCGCGAGGGGCGCGACCTTGAGCTGTTGACCGACTCAGCTGATGTGCACATTTCAGCAGTAAGATTTATGCTTCGTAAACTTATGTTTATGCGAGTTGGTATCACAACAACTAAACATTACTAGCTCACTGCCTACCCGTTCCCAACTATGTTGGGGGCGGCTTCCAGACTAACCGGATGCAGCTGAATACCAGTGTTTTACATTTAGCGACTGCCTATCTGACCTCCACAACACAGTTACTGGACAACACGATACCACTTGTTTAGACTGGTTGTCAGACTTCCTGGCTTTTGACTAACCGTAAGGACTGTCCAAGATCTAAAAATGACAGCCGGGACCACTAGATTTACGTACTTTCCGAGGCACGGGGATGCTACACCACCAACTTTCAAACTCCGGGCTGTTACTGAGAATTTCTAATACAAAAACTAAATAGTACTTTTTGCTCGAACTTTCTAGCCCCAAGCTTATAAAATATTGGTGTTATGTTTCTTTTATACATATAATTTACTAGACGACCTGTCCGCGACTTCGGCCGCGTGACTTATTTCACCCGCGTTAAGTTACGTCTTTCGTTACTGCCCCGCTCCCGTGAGCCGCAGCGTGATCGTATACAGCTGTTACTCAGGGATAATGTAGCTTTCTAACGGTGAAAGAATTTTTGAAATCGGCGCAGCAGTTTTTGAGCTTATTCATTACAAACATACACACAAAAAATACAAATCTTTCTTCTGTATAACATTAATGTAAATTTAGGTTTAATCGAAGATTGAAAGAAATTCAATTTGTCGCCTATCAAAAAACCGTGAACGTGAACGTTCACGTGGTCCTTATCAGCTCAGGACCTACAGTAGGTCGCCAATAGGCGCTGCCAATGATTATTACTGTTATTTCCTATAATCGTCTGGGACATTGGGCAGGAGATTGCGTGAAGTGTTGCCAACGTGAAGGTATAACTACAAACGTCTCATCCCACTTATATTATCTATACTAATATCATAAATCTGATGAGTTTGTTTGTTTGTCTGGTTGAACGCGCTAATCTCAGGAACTGCTGTTCGAATTGGAGAATTTTGTGTTCGATAGTCTATTTATTGAGGTAGGCTATAGGCTATATAACACCACGCTGCGACCAATAGGTGCGGGGCAGTAACCAAAGACGTAACCTATAATGCGGGTGAAAACCCTACGCGGACGAAGTCGCGCGCAGAAGCTAGTGTGCTATAAGCTATAATACTTAAATTACGGGAATGTTGGCAACATTATCGCTGTTACGAAGAAAATTACGCATAATAAGTATGTACTAGACGGCAGCCACACTGAACCGTTCCTTCCCTCTACAATTTTCCAAGTTTCCTTGGGGACGGTCCCCGAGGCGCGCGGAACGCCACTTGCGATGGGAAAGCGGGTGGGGAGGGGTGACCTTGACCGTGTCAGCTGTATGCGTTATGTGCGCTGTGTGCTCCACTGCGCAAGATGTGGTGTGTGCAGTTGTTTGGAACTTTAGTTGCAAGGATTATGAGCTTTCAATTTACTATTACGACAAACGTTATTTGATTCACAGGGCTAGCAGGCCAAGTGCGAATTGGACTGCAAACGGTTCCGTTGCCACCGTACAATATTTAACACTAGTGTACAAAAAAATAACAACATTTCGTGTATGGTGACCCCCATTTTCATTATTAATTTATTTTATATATTACTAGCTTCTGCCAGCGACGTCGTACGCCTGGTTTTGTCACCCGCATTAAGTTACGTCTTTGGTTACTGCTCCACTCCCGTGTATCAAGCGTGATGTTATATAGCCTAGAGCCTTCCTCAAAACATTGATAGACTATTTAACACAAAAAGAATTTTTCAATTTAAAGCAGTAGTTCTTGAGATTAGCGCGTTCAATCAAACAAACAAACTCTTCAGCTTTATAATCTATACTAATATGTGTACAAAGCTGAAGAGTTTGTTTGTTTTCTTTTTGTGTTGGATAGTTAATTTATCGAGGAAGGCTATAGGCTATATAACACCAGGCTACGACCAATAGGAAAAAACTACGCGGACGAAGTCGTGTGCAGAAGCTAGTAATAGTATAGATTTGTTGTTATAGCGGCCAGTTCTCATACACATTCTGTTAACATTCCAAGTGTCTATCTGTCACGGTTCAAGGGTTCCTGCCCTGAGACGGACAGACGGACGAAGAGGGAGCGGAGTCTTAGAAATCGCGTTCCGTTTGGTACTCCTTGGAAACGGTAAGTACCCTGGAAAGGACCAGCACACAGGTAGTCTCTAAACAATGATATACATATACAGAGGAGGCAAAACTACCGCCCTCTTTTATGCAAAGACCTCCTTTCACTACTTGTAAAGTGTAATTAGCACCATGTTCCTCTGCTGAATGCATCACGTTCGTGTTCCCCCCTACACCCCAGCTACAGGCGAGTCCCGGCGCCGGGCTATATGGCGTCTCCGGGCGCCATTCAGCTCGTCTCCGCGGCTCCGGCACCACAATACACAATGAACTACTCAAGGAAATGAAGCCGAGTCATTTCCGACGCGCGTCAGCCATCACAAGGAGAGGAAACAAGGAAGGTACTGGCAAGTTGTTACATTAGAACTTGTATTAAAGGAGGTAAAAAATCACGGGACGAAGCCGACAGCTACATGTTCTGCCCGTCATCGTGATGATGCCGTGATGGCCCAATGGTTACGTCGCCCGCCTCTTATCCACGAGATTATGTTTTCGATACCGAGCAAAAGTGTTATTGGGTTACATGTAAAGCCGTTGGTCCCGACTGTCATTCATAGATCTTTGACAGTCGTTACGGACAATCAGAAGCCGGGGTGTCTGACAACCAGTCTTAACAATAGGTATCCTGTTGCCCAGTAACTGGCTTGTGGAGGTCTGATAGGCAGACGCTCCATGTAAAACACTGGTATTCGGCTGCATGCAGTTAGACTGGAAGAAGACCCCGAAATAGTTGGGAAAAGGCTAGACAGATAGTTTACCGAGCAAGTGTCAAGCTTTGTCAATTCATATGTAATTTTTAATGTTATCTTGAACATCACTGATATCGGTGACGGAAAACATCGTGAGGAAACCTTGACTTACAGTTAATATAAGTCTGAAATCGCCAATCCGCCTTGAGCAAGCGTGGTGTTAAATGCCCGTGCCTTCTCTTTGCCCTGCAGTAGGACAATCATAGGCTGGTATTATTACACATTTGTCCTAAGCAAGACGACTCGAACTAATTTATGAAAGGTAAGACTCCCAAATACGAACAGGATGTGGCGGTACAAAGTATTGGTGCACAATGTCGATCATATCATTCGAGTATAATGTGAAGGCCAGACGACTGAATACTGATGCGGTCGTGACATGCGTCACTGCGCGGCATTGTGAGAGCTCCGACATGATGCAGAGCAGGGAGGAGCAACGCACTGAGCCTCCGAGACCGTGAGGATTCATTATGGACAGCGTCGATTCCCGCACAGAATAAATATGTGCATGACCTACAGATAGTTGTTCTGGCAGTTTGTGTATGTGAGTTCACGTGCTATCAACCCGGAATAGTAGAAATACAGAGGAGCTGTTCTTGTAACATTCACAAAGAAACCATTCTAATCTCAGTCCTTATCAAAAATACCTCTAATTTATATTTTTGATAAGTGTTTGACATTTGGTACGTTTCTAGTTACGAGAATTAGCTTTCTCACTTTTCACATTCACTCGCTCATCTCACAATACTCCAAACATACTGACTACATCTTCTATTCGTCCACGAACAGATAACAATCAGACGTCCAAATCAAGAGATTGTCTTCAGCTAGTTACATTTGAACGTCGGTTAGTTGCTAGAGATGGCTTTAGATCAAGAAGGAATAACGTCTCTAGTTATATGGGTAAGATAATGGTACATGAATGCTGACCTTCGAACACAACGAGCATAAAGTTATATAGTTGCGGGGACCACAGGCGGTAACGTGCGGGACTCAAGTGTCGCCACACACTCGATGTGCGACACTATCGACCAAACACACAGTGACACTGTGCTCACTTGTACAAACGACTCACTCGAATGTGTCGCTGGCGGTTCCCTTCTAAGTGGTGAAGCTGAATGAGAGTGGACGCCATCAGTCAGGACTGGGCATCTCTTTGTTGCATCGGCTGTTTTAAATTGACTTTTAGTTCATTCTTTGCTTTTCTCTTTCTCTATTAATATGCTTGGCTTGTAATACTGTTTCTACATTATACCCATCAATTCAAAATGGTGTCAATTCAAGTTTTTTGCTCGTTCTTCTTTACGAGCTTTAACTATCTGACTGGCTCACTATTCAAAAGTGCCTGTAAATGGTTTATCTATCTATATTAGCCTCGTTAGTTTAGTGGTCCTAACCGCGTCTGCTACGCTAGAAGTCTTGGGTTCGATCTGAGGTCGAACAAAAAGTGTTATTGGGTTTTTCTATGAAATTCTCAGTAGCAGCTCGGACTTAGGATTTGTGCCCGGTTAATGGCAATAGGCTCGCCCCCTATTACATGGGACCTATACATACCGGCGAAGTGTGGGTGTACATTGGTACACCTCTGTCTATATGTGTATCGGTATACGGTGTATGCGTGATGGTATGTGTGTATCTATATTAAAAATGAATGGCTAAAGTGCCACTAAGCGTTCTTTTCCGTTGTGTTCGTAATTTATTGGACAAGGTTTTTCATACGAAAGAAAAATTTCGGAACATCCTCTGGTATAGTCAAAATTTGCACCCGTGGGAGGCCGGGGCGGTTCGCTAGTTTGAAATAAATGTTTTGATTTTGATTAGATTCTGATACACACCGTGACAGCAACATATTGATTTGTTATTCCTGTCATTTCTGTCATGCCTTGTCACCATGCACCGAGCAGTGTCCGTCCTCCTCCTCAGCACACGACGTAGGTGGGTCTCAGCACCACCCGACACGGTAATTACACGCAGACTAACAAATATAGGTCACAGCGCAATCGATAGCGTCACCTCAGTCTCACTGCACTTATTATAAGCTCGTATACTGGGGCAGGACTGTAAGCACCGTGCACACGACCGCCCGGCGAATGTAGGGGGGGGGGGGGGGGAGGATGGGGGTTCATACACTTTTGAACCAATGCAACATGTAACAAAGCCGTTTAATTTTATGTAACCTCATCTCAAATGACAAAGAATGACGTGATGTCCTAGTGGAAAAGGTCCGACTTTTATGCTAAAGGTTGTGGGTTTGATAAAGGGTAAGTACTGTGGTCACCCTTATGGTTAAGCCACGGTACCGGGACGTATTGTACTTCACTATAGGGCTCCAACTATATAAATAAAAGCCACGAACGTTTGATAACTTTATTATATCCTTTTCATTGAGATGTCACTGACTCAAAGGTGGCCAAACAAGTGCCTTCACTTATAAAAAAACTGTCTAATCTAAGTCCAAAATGGAATTCGACTGAGTGTTTGGACGTAAACTGTTTCAGCCAGGTTGATACGGTGAACAACCTTCACAGTACCAATGTGACTTATTCAATTCAAAGTCAAAGTCAAAGTCAAATCATTTATTTCAATTAGACCATTAAAAGGCACTTTTGAAGGTCAATCACATGTTAAATTAAAAATATTGAATCTAGTTGCCCATTCCAAAAGGTAGTTTCGTATGGAGAAGAACGGGCAAGAAACTCCATACATACTCTTTTAAAAAAAAAAAAAAAATGTATTACAATAAGTTGTACAATTCCATAAAATTATACTGATGTCAAAACGATCTATTAATAAAAGTCACTCAAAGTACTGCAATACGTACTCAGTGCCACAAATTAGAAATGAAAGCTAAGTTAATTGTAATATTAAATACATTTATACATTTCAAAGACAAAGAATCAGTGTGTGAGGAATACTCAAATGTAGAATTAATGTCGAAGAGAAAAATAATTAATCAAAACAAAGTACTTATATAATTAAATTAGCAACCAATTGATTTTGTCAAGAATTTAAATTGTCCTATGGAGCAGGACCAGCATGTTCCCAAGCATTGTTATCTTGAATATAATCTTCTAATTTGTAATAAGCTTGTTTACAAAGTGTACTTTTGATACATTTTTTAAATTGATTTTCATTTAATTTTAATATATCACAAGGTATTTTGTTGTAACATTTAACACAGTACCCCATGAAAGATGTGTGCACTTTAGATAATCTAAAAAATGGCTGCGCTATTTTGTCCTTATTTCTAGTATTAAAATTATGTCTATCACTTATTTTATCAAAAAGATGTACATTTTTTCTTACAAACATAATATTTTCGTAAATGTATTGACAAGCCACTGTCATAATATTAATATTTTTAAAAAGTTCTCTAAGAGATTCGCAGCGACGGAGATTATAAATGGCTCTGACAGCTCGCTTTTGTAAAATAAAAATGGATTCAATGTCAGCAGCCCGACCCCATAGTAGGATGCCATACGACATAATGCTGTGAAAGTAGCTAAAATAGACCAAACGCGCAGTATCGACATCTGTTAATTGTCTAATCTTCCTAACAGCAAAAGCTGCGGAGCTTAGCCGCCCTGCAAGAGATGTTAAATGTGGTCCCCATTGTAATTTCTCGTCAAGCGTGATTCCTAAGAAAACCGTTTGATTAACAAAAGCCAGTTTTTCGCCATTCAATACAAGGTCACATGCGCAACTTTTAACATTAGGTAAAGAAAATCTAATACATTTGGTTTTCTTTTCATTTAGTACTAAATTGTTTACCGTAAACCAATTTTGGACCTGAAGAATTGCGTTATTTACGTCATCCAGATTTTTAGAACGTCTGTCTATGTTAAAAATCAATGACGTATCATCTGCGAATAACACCATCTTAGGTTGATGTTGGAGTAATTGTGGCAAATCATTTATATAAACTAAAAAGAGGAAAGGACTCAAAATCGACCCTTGTGGAACGCCCATTGTCATTTCAGACCCCAATGAGTTTACGCAGTTTATCTGAACTTTAACCTGTCTATTTTTCAAGTATGATCTTAGTAAATCCAGAGATGTGTTTCTAATCCCATAGTGCTCCAGTTTCAATAATAGTGTCTCATGGTCCACACAATCGAACGCCTTTGAGAGGTCGCAAAAGATTCCAATGGCATCCTGCGCTTCCTCCCAGGCGTTAAAAATGTTTTTAATTAAGGAAACACCGGCATCAGTTGTACAACGCCCTTTGGTGAAACCGTACTGATGTTCATGAAAGATGGCATTTTTATTGAAGTGACGCAACATTTGATTGAGTAATAACTTTTCAAACACTTTACTGAGAACTGGCAGTATTGACACAGGCCTATAATTGTTGAGTTCCTTACTTTCACCGGATTTAAATAATGGAACTACTTTACTGTGTTTCATGAGATCCGGAAAGACTCCCTGATCCACGCTTATATTAAATATAAAAGCTAAATATACTTATAATAATATTCTTAATATTCTTATATACTTTCAAGTTTATCCTGGACATCGCTGATATCGGAGCAAGACATCGTGAGGAAGTTTCTACTTATCTTATAATAATAATATTCTCCGACCGATTTCGGCCACGGTGGCCTAGTACGCAGGAGATATTATAGTGCACAAGTGTGTGCACAAACACAGGTGCACTTCCTCTTCCCTCACTCTCACAGTCCGATGGACCGGCGATCCGACACAACCGAAGAAAAATCTGGCGCAGAACAAACAGCCACACGCGCTATCCGAGGCACCGGGTGTCACTTAGAAATTCCTAATAGAACAACCCAATGACACTGCCCGACCTGGGACTTGAACGCGGGACCACTCAGCAGACCAACGGTGGACACTAATAAACGAATGCTACAGACAGTCAGTCGTCCAGACTTGACGTCGTATGGAGGTAACCTCCTGCATTGTTTACATATCGTTCCCTCGCTCACAATTCACGGTCAAGTTCCTGAATTCTTAAACACCTGGTCCATATCAATGTAGACCTTATATGCATTGAGCTAAAGTTCAAAATACTGCCCGTAGCCGTATATCCACGGGCGGCTTTACAGAATCGATTAGGAGCGATGAGAGTGACGTCTGCGGGGAGTCTGTAGGTAAAACACGTTCGCGATAATGCGATTTGGAACTTTGTGGTTAAGGTGATAAAGTTGGAAATGTTGAAGAGGCGTTGTTTACGTTTCATTGTCGGTAAATATCGTAAGTTCTCATATTAATTTCATTTATACAATGAGACTAATATTCTAAAGAGGTAAACATTACCCAATAACCTAGTGTGCACAAGCGCGACTGACGACGCCGGGCTCCTGAGTTCGATTCCCAGGTCAAGCAATTTATAGAGTTTTTCCCGGAGTCTGGTAGTCTGTGGTGTGACACCCCCTGGGACGGAAAGCACGTGTCGCCTGGTCCCGGCTGTCATTCGTAGATCTTTGACAGTCGTTACGGATAGTCAGAAGCCAGGAAGTCTGACAACCAGTCTTACCAAGAGGTATCGCCGTGCCCACTAACTGGGTTGTGGATGTCTATTCCTAAATGAAGCCAATTTATCAAACTTCCTCAGATTACGTCGTAATTACGGAGGACAAGTGTGCGAAGTGGCCGCGCCCGCCGCCTTACTCCTAGTGGCACAAGTTTGAGCTGTAAGCAGCTGGCGAGGAGCCCCCTTCTGCTTCGGGTACGCACAATAATTGAAAAACTTTGAGGGGCGCGAGAACCCGAAAGAAGCTAATTATTTATTTAAGTACAGTAGCCGCCACGAGTCGTGAGCACAAACAAGTTTTGGGCACAAGTCACTCAAATTATACACCCGAAAACATATGAATACTTTTAATTTGTACATTTTAACGAGCAAACAGAATTGGAATACATTTTGAGATATAAACAGGAGATTATCCCTCCCGGAAAATTAAAAACTTTGCTCAGAGCCAGATCCGGCGGAGTGTCCCTCAGTGAAGTCTTTACATTTGTGTGTTCCGCCTGACTCGTTAGCCTAGTGGTCCTAAGCGCGACTGCTACGCTAGAGTTCTTGGGCTCGATTCCCGGGTCAAGCACTGTTATTGGGTTTGTCTATGAAATTCTCAGTAGCAGCTTGGAGTTAGAATTTGTACCCGTTAAGGGCAATAGGCTCGCCCCCATAGAACCTAAAAACATATCGGCGAACTGTGGGTATACATTGGTACACTTCTGCCTTACCGTTCGGGGAATACAGGCGTGATGGCGTGTATGTGTTCCGCCTTAACGAGCTCGCAGGGCTCATTAGCACACGCGTGGCAACATGCAGTTAGTGCAGCCATTATCATCATTATCACTGAACACTGCTAGAGGTGTTCATACTTCGTCAGATGATATTGAGATGTGATGCAGTTCGACTCCCAGGGAAAAAGATTTTTAAATAGCTTTGGTTAGCAAACAAGCCGGCGGCCCTCCTGCCGCACAGTACAGTACTCCTAAATTTCGCCATTATTAGTATTTCAATTTTCACGGCCTTGAGCCTAGTGGTCCTAAGCGCGACTGGTACGCTAGAGGTCTTGGGTTCGATTCCTAGGTCAATCAAAAAGTGTTATTGGGTTTTTCTATGAAATTCTCAGTAGCAGATCGGAGTTAGGATTTGTATCCGGTTAATGGCAATAGGCTCGCCCTATTACATGGGACCTAAACATACCGGCGAACTGTGGGTGTACATTGGTACACCTCTGCCTAACTCTTCGATGAATACAGGCGTGATGATAAGTTGTTGTGTTGTATGATCATCATCATTTGTGTTTCACAGATATTCTGATGCAGAACTCGGGAGAAGGTCGTGCGACCGCGAGCCTGTACTGTCACTACGTTCGTGCGCAGTTCTCGAGCAGCGAGCAGTGCGCCGGTTGTTATCAGCGTAAGTAAGTCAATATTGAATGTTACGCCTTACCTAATCTGCACCGCAGTGTACGAGTGTGCGCTAGCTGCGGGGTCGCGTGCTAGTACTCATGTATTTGTATTGCAAAATTATGGTCGCTCACTGTGATAGCACCGGTCTCACACAGTAAACCCCCACTCAAAAAGAGGGGTTATAAGTTTGATCTGTCTGTCTGTCAAGACGCTCTATTTCGGGAATGCGTGGAGGTATCAAGTTGAAATTTAAACGGTATACTCAAATCGAGGGTCCCATTAAGTTGTGAAAAATTCAAACTTCAAGTTTACGTAAAAAAAGCGATGGCCGTTTATTCAGCAAAAAACGTATATTTCGACACTCTCAAGGCAATTAAAACTGATAGGGTAGTTGTTCCCGTTGACCTAGATCTATGAAATTTGGTAAGTAACATCGTTATAGACCACAAGCACACGAATAAAGTCTCAAAATTATACTATTCTAATTATTTTTTTAAAATATCGGAATTTCAAATTGACGCCGCATACAAAAGGGCTTGATGTGCACATTGCAAAATATATTTTATTTATTTTTCCGACTCATTATTTCTTATTTATAATTGAAAACATAAAAAAATACCGTTCCTCCGAAATCTGTAAAACGAAAAATTTAAAATAATTATAATTACCTAATACCTAGATATCTAAGTAAATTGGTAGATAAATAAGTATACTATTGTTCTGTGGGGGTTGCTTAGAAATTTTAATTGTATTGATTTTATAAACTAATATTACAACGAGAAAAGTTTTGTATTTTTGTTTGCTATGGATAAACTCAAAAACTACCTCAAAATTCTTTCACCAATGTAAAGCAACATTACCAGCGTATGACAGGCTATAATTTATTTAAAAAATTGGGTTCCGTAAGAAAATTCACGCGGACAAAGTCGCGGGCAAAAGCTATGAATTATTATTAATTATTAGTATTAATTATTCATGTGTCAATATAAATTGTCAATCCGCCTTGAGCAAGCGTGATGATCAATGCTCCTACCTTCTCTGTATGAGGAGAGGCCTTTGTCCTGCAGAGGGACAAAACAGGACGATACACACAACGTACAATTCTGTACGTATTTCTCCAAAGCGGTGTTCCAACGAGTCTTCATTTCTCGCCAGTGTACGCGATGTGGCAACACGGCGGCTGACCCGGTTGCCGCCGACATCTGTCCAAACAGATTACAACACAGCTCTACACCGCGCTGCTGTCTGCCGGCTGCTCGCTCGGCACGCAGCTTTTAATTAAGATCCACGTTGATTCGACTTCACCCAGAATCCTTATCAACATAGTTACGATGACATGCCCCCTTGTGTTTTTATATGGTTGGACGTACTGCGCCTGCGCGTTGACGAATCAGATGCTCTATTCGACTTGCCATCGTGTCATTTTTAGGGCTCCGTTCCCAAAGGGTAAAACGGGACCCTATTACTAAGACTCCGCTGTCCGTCCGTCCGTTTCCGCAGTTGTTATAGATAATGGTACGAAACCCTACGTAAGCGAGTCCGACTCGCACTTGGCCGGCTTTTATTCATATACTAGCGTCTGCCCGCGATTTCGTCTGCGACACTTTAGAGTTAAGCTGAAATGAGAAATTGAATTTCATAATGTCCTAAATTATCCTACGGAAACACAAAAACGGGATCAGAATTGAGCCATGTGTTAACTTTCAGCTAATTCCGGTCAGCCGTTAATTATAGCGTGATTGAGTTACACACACCGCCACATTATCATACTTTGTAGACGACGCTGTTCCACATCAAAGCAGCTTGTTATTAAGAGAACAGTCGGGGACTGATCACCGCGCTCCGTCGTCGCCGCCGTGTTCACCACATAACGCTTTCCTTAAATATAAACCCCTATCTACGTTTTGGAACGAGCAACCAGCTTCAACTTTCTGACTAACTGACCGGCTCTTTGGCAATTCAAAAGTGCCTCGGTCTTGGTTTGACTTTGAGGATGAAACACTAAGACCGTGGCAATGCCATACGTCATGGCCATGCTGACAGCTTTTTGGGAACATGTCCGATTAACAGTTTTGCGGATGAATTTTTGAAAGCTCCTTATCGGTTGATTACAATTTTTTGGTGGCAAGCACGACTGTTGAGCGTGGGGTCCTGGGTTCGATTCCCAGGTCGGGCAAAAAAGTGTTATTGGGTTATTCCATCAAGAATTTCTCAGTAACATCCCGGAGTTTGCCGTAAAGTGAGCAAAGCCGTTGGTCCTGCGCCTGTTCTCTCCCCGGTGGTGTCGGATTGCCGTCCCATCGGTCTATGAGAGTGAGAAAAGAGGGAGTGCACCTGTGTTTGCGCACACACTTGTGCACTATAATACTCCAGCGTACTCGGCTAGTCTGCTTTAAGATTAGCTGGAATCGGTCTGGAGAATACATACAGTACTAACTCATGGTCGTAGAAGGAACCGTGGGGGTTTTAGTCAGTAAGAGTCTGATGTAGCCCTCGATTCTCCGTAGTTGGAGTATCCATGAAGATTTCTCCACAAGAAAAGAAAGGGGGTTTAGGTAAATTTAGTAACCGCAAAGGCGGTTTGATCAAGAACAAACCTTATCGCTTACAAACGCTGTCCTGCAGACTGTAGCCCTGGCCTCCGCAGTATTTAGAGCAGTTCAGTCATGTATAGCGAGGCGGACAGGGAGCGTCTATTTACAAGTAAAGTTCAAAGTTCACATCCCTTTATAAGGACTTTATTTTAGGGTTCCGTAGCCGACACGTGTCAACGGGACCCTATTACAAGACTCCGGTTGTCGGTCCATCTGCAACAGGGCAGTTTCTTCTGAAGAGATACCTAGTAGTAGTTTTAAATACATGGAGCATGTAATATTAATACGTGGTGTTAAATATTCCTGACAGGGTTGCGAAATTTGTACCAAAGAGTCACCACGGCCCTGGATGGCAAAGGGCATTAGAAGGAACACGGATGGGTTTTTGTCAGTAACAGTCTGACACTCTCGCTTCGTCCAGAGCGGAAGAAGGCATTTGATGATTTCCCAAACCTTAAAAAATAACTGTTAATTATCGTAATAGTTAGTGTTGCAATCAGATGAAGCGATGCTCCCATCTTGTTGTCAGTAATCTATATTAATATTATAAAGCTGAAGAGTTTGTTTGTTTGGTTGAACGTGCTAATCTCAGAAACTGCTGGTTTGAATTGAAAAATTATTTTTGTGTTGGATAGTTCATTTATCGAGGAAGGCTTTAGGCTTTATAACATCACGCTCCGACACTCAAGAGCGGAACAGATACCAAAGAAGTAACTTAACGTAACGCGGGTATATGCGGTGAGAAGAGTCGTATGAGTGACATCAGTCATCGCGCAGCATCCCACATGTGAACTGTTCCACTCGCACCGCGGTGCAGCGCGCACATCAAACGAATCGCTGCACCGCCATCTTGTTTTATTGTACATTTTATAACGAAATATAAAACATGATGACCACCGAAATAGCCTTTGTGATCCACCGACACTATGCTCCGTCTGTACTTATATTGTAGAGAGGAATGATTTTTTTTATTTTTGAGGAACTGCCTCTTTGGCCTAGTGGTCCTAAGCGCGACTGCTACACTAGAGGTCTTGGGTTCGAATCCCAGGTCGAGCAAAGTATTATTGGGTTTTTTTATGAAATTCTCAGTAGCAGCTCGGAGTTAGAATTTGTGTCCGGTAATGGCAATAAGCTCGCCCCCTTTTACATGGGACCTAAACATACCGGCGAACTGTGGGTGTACATTGTAACACCTCTGCCTAACCCTTCGGGGAATACAGGCGTGATGGAGGAATGATTTTTTTGTTAGTACCGAACAAGCTCGTAAGTAAACGTAACGCGCGTGGAATAAGCCACGCGGACGATATCACGACCAAGTTTTGTCCAAACTCTTCATTTTGATATTAGCACAGATTGTCGTGACGTCCTAGTGGTTCACGAATGCATTTGGACATGTACTGTATTCATTTATTTTATGGAATCATAGGAGGGCGAGAGATGGGGGAGATAAGTTCCACTGACACGTCGTAGGAGTGACAAGACAGTGGTTGGGTTAGGAATCGCTGCCTCAGAGACGAAGTAAAGAGAACTGCTCCGCAAGAACCCTCCTAACATAAGAGCACAATATTCCTCACTCGCTGGAGGAGGGCGTCCGCGCGGAGTGCGCCACGCCGCCACAGACTACGTAAATAAAAACTGATAGTACCGCAATAGCACACGCGACAACACCTGCCACCCCCCACCCGCACCCCTGCGTGCCGTTAATATTGGACTAGGAGGGGAGGAGGGCCATGCAAATATTTTAAAGAACAAACTACCTCCTGCCCGCGACTTCGTCCGCGTCATATTTGACATATTATCCCACGAACCGTACATTTTTCCGGGACACAAAGTATCCCATGTATTGTTCCACACTACAATCTACCTGAGTACCAAATAACATCCAGATCAGTTCAGCCGCTGAAGCGTGAAAGAGTAACAAACATCCATCCATCCTAACCAACTTTCGCATTTATAATATTATAGTGTTAAGCAGCATAGGATGTTCATCCTTGCCTACCACAACACTGTTGGAAATATGTAGTCCCTTGATCAGATGTCATAGCAGCCGCCACGAGTCGTGAGCACAAACGTCAAGTTCAGTTTTGAATTCGTTTCTGGGTTTTTAGGAGCGCCGACGCTGCACACGATCGGTCCTACAGACGGACCAATTTCTTAAGCAATTTCATAAAACTGTATCTCTCTACTAAAAATAACAAAGCTGAAGAGTTTTTTGTTTGTGTATGATAGCCAGATTTATAAGAGACAGTATAGGCTATACAACATCACGCTGAGATCCACGGGAGCGGAGCAGTAACCAAAGACGTAATGCGGGTAAAACAACCACGCAGGCGAAGTATCACCCGCGACTTCGTAAAACCTAGTTATTTTTATACACATACACCATCACGCCTGTATTCCGCCAAGGGTTAGGCAGACGTGTACTAGTGTACACCCACAGTTCGCGCGTTATGTCTAGGTCCCATGTAATAGGGGGCGGGCCTATTGCCATTAACCGGGCACAAATCCTAACTCCGAGCTTCTACTGACAATTTCGAAGAATAAGCCAGGACCTCTAGCGTAGCAGTCGCGCTTAGGACCACTAAGCTAACGAGGCAGTTTATTCTTTATGATGCAACCTTTCAACGAACCAATCGTGAGAGATCCCAAACGTCTTTATTTCTTATTAACTGACCAATCCTTTCACCACGATGATACATCCCTACGGCTCTCTTTTGCCAGGGTTGCGGAATTTGTTAGATAGAGTCACCGCGGCCCTGGAACGCAAAGGGCATTCGGAGGAACACGGATGGGTTTTAGTTAGCAAGAGTCTGGCACTCCCTGCCGCTCAAAAAAACGGCCAAGTGCGAGCCGGACTCGCGCCCGAAGGATTCCGGATCATTATCTATAAAAGCGGCAAAAAAAATCATGTCTGTTGTATGGAAGCCCCCTTAAATATTTATTTTATTCTGTTTTTTAGTATTTGTTGTTAGAGCAGCAACAAAAATACATTATCTAACTATTACGGTTCATGAGATACAGCCTGGTGACACACGGACAGCGGAGTCTAGTATTAGGGTCCTGTTTTACCCTTTGGGTACGGAACCTTAAAAAAATACGGCTCTCTCAGTGTGGGAGATATCCGCACAAAGATGAACATACAGACTGCTAAAGTGTGGCTTTGCCGGAGTATAGCAGGAGGAAGGCCACTAGGTCACCTCGCTGTGTCGCCGAATTACTCTATGCATTTTAATGTAACATTTTATGTTTGAAGCATACTTGAGGGGGGCGTGGGGGGCTGGTGGGGGGTTTGCCGCGTGGGCGCGCGACGCCACCGGATATAAATAGCTCCGGGCCGTGACTACCCGTGACAGATCGATCGACTGCTATTTGTATTTCCTTCAGTCAGACAAATATCAACCACCTTCCAAGTCCACAAATGTCAAGCTTTCTGGTCAATAGTCTCTCTTTTTTTGCCAGGTCGGGCAAAAAGTGTTATTTAGTTTTTCCATTAGAAATTCTCAGTAGTAGCCCGGAGTTTGGAAGATGGTGGTGTGACACGCCGAGTACGGAAAGCACGTAAAGCCAATGGTCCCGGCTGTCATTCGTAAATCTTTGACAATCTTTACGCATAGTCAGAAGTCGAAAAGTCTGACAACCAGTCTAACCAAGAGGTATCGTGTTACCCAGTAACTGGGTTGTGGAGGTCAGATAGGCGGTCGCATCCGGTTAGATTGGAAGCCGACCCCGACATAGTTAGAAAAAGGCTAGGCAGATGATGATATGTTCTTTCATTATTTAAGGTTCCGTTTCTGCGAGTGTCTATCGCTGTCCGCCTGTACCTGCGAGCCTCACTGTCGCCACATCGTGAACCAAGGGGGGAAGGCGATGCGGCGCCATTAGTTTTATACCTCACATGTTTAATGGCGATAAGGAAGTATTTGCAGGGAGTGTGTCGTCAGTAGGATAGATAGACGTCATTAATTAATGATCTCGACCGGTTTTCGGTTCCGGAAGTTAGTCTCTCATTATAGTGCACAAGTGTGTGCGCAAATATAGGTGCACTCCCTCTTTATTACTCTCATAGTCTGAACTCCGATGGGACGGCAATCAGACAGGGACCCCCCCGCTTTAAAATGTTGTACATTTAGGCTGTGTCGCAGCTACACTATTGCATGGAACAGCTGTTTTAATTAATAAACAGACAGAAAATGTCTAGATCCACGTGACAGGCCGTCAAGTCGACCTACATTCCACTATTGGACTTTAATTGAAAGTTCCTTCAAAACGGAAACTCCCGATTGTCAATTAGTATCAGGTAGTCGGCGAGGCGCCGTCTCTCCCGAGTTCGTTCATGCTCGGCCAGGCGTCCGATACTTAGTGCCTGCCCCCCGGCGCCGCGTCGTGACGGGAGCCAGGCGGGGTGACGTCACTAGTTTTATGGACTTTTCCGGAAAAGGGGAAGTGTTTGGATTGTGTCCGAACTTGCACAGAGCGCTGAGATAGTGAACAGATCAACTTGAAGGATGATTAAATGGAATATTGTATGGTGGTTTTCGTGTCGCCTTGGGGTAATTGGGTGTATCTACAGTAATTTTCAACATCAACTTCCTAGTATAATAATACTGTTATACGCGCGAACGTTTGCGTGGATGGATGTTTGGCACACAACTAGACATTGATCTAGTCTTACTTAACACATTCATAGGATAATTTTCCCGTAGAATAATTTAAGACTTTGGCTTACATCATTTAAAACAGTACGCAAACGGAATGGCATATGTTAGCTTTTAGTAAAACTTGGCAAATTAAGCAAGTAATGGGAATTTGTATTAGTTTGTTGGGATTATTTAAAATCAAACCTTTTATCTGTACTAATATTAAAAAGAGGTAAAGTTTATGAGGTTGTAGGGGGTAATCTAAGGACCACTGAATCAATATTGAAAATTCTTCTACCCATAGGAAGCCACGTTATTCCTGAGTAACATAGGCTATATAACATTACGCTGCGACGCACGGGAGTGGAGCAGTAACCAAAGACGTTATTTAACACGGGTCAAAATATCCACACGGACGAAATCGCGTGCAGGTCGCTTTTCAAATAAAAACCATTTACAGGCACCTTTGAATTGTCAAGGAGTCAGTCAAAAAGTTGAAGCTAGTTGGTCGTTCTAAACAATAAGTTCCTCTGGAGAAGCACAGGAAGCGACGGGCAACAAACTCCACGGACACTCTTAAGATGTTTCGATCTGTATAATAAGTCACGACAGTCAATACAATACAGGTATCATTACTCGTGTTTGATCGTCGCCGGTGAAGCCATAGTCACTCAACACTAAGTCTTGCGATAAAATCCTCTGCCATCAAAAATCCTACAGAATACTCTGCAGCAGAGTGTCGGCTGCCGGCTGACAGTAACGCGATTAATGGCAGACGTCTCTCGGCGCTAGTTAACTAGTTTACTGGTGGTCTGTGACTTGTATTCGCTGTAGCGCTGAGAGCGACGCTACTGCATCACTAATTACTTTTACATCGTAGAAATCGGAATCAGAAACTCATTTACAACGCTAATAAAGGGTATCTAATAATCTCAGAGGCAGAATTTACGGTTTTATGTGTCCAACTTGGAAATAGTGTGGTTTAAGTCTCCGCTCACGGCCAACTTTTTGTAGGACTGATTATCGGACCGTTCAATAGATCTATAGTATCTTGAGCCGACTTTTTGCAGGACGTATGCGTTGGTATATCAGAATTCATTATGTTCCATTATCTCCGACCAAAAATCGGTCACCGATTGTCGGACAATTTGTTCTGTGAGATTAAAAAATACACTTACCGAATATAGTTTATATTACCCGAGCCGGTCTCCTCCCTGACACTAGCCATAGTACCAAGTGAGATGATAGCTCACCTTAAGCACATTTCACATTTCACCGAGTGAGATTTTCCCTTAAAGAAATATTAAGCGAATGTCAAATGGATTTGTGGCTGACAGGGTTGCGGAATTTGTTCGAAAGACTCACCGCGGCCCTGCAACGCAAAGGGCATTAGGAGGATCATGGATGGGTTTTAGCTCGTAACAGTCTGACACTCCCTTCCGTTAGCCCAGAGCGGAAGGAGTCATTTGATGATTTCCCATACATGTGCCTTCCGAAGCAAGGAGGTATCACAGGGTTGGTACTAAAAAAATCGTAATAGAAAATATTAAACACACTGGGAATCAAACTCAGACAACCCACAAGACCCACTCAAAAGTGTTAAAACTCCACTTAACGAGTCCTTCACAAAATGCTGTCAGCCATTACCAGTTAAGTAACAAGCTGACTGCCCAAGTTACGGAATAACTAAACGCTAAGCTCCAGATTTAGGTAATACTAGTGCTTAGTACCTGTCTACCCATTGTCACGAGCCCGCGGAGTAGTCGGGGAGTGGGGGGAGGTGTGACGTCACTACGAGAGCCTTATTGCGCACTGCTAATGTTACAGCGAAGAAAGTATTGGAAACGCTTTCTTTAGCATTTTATGTTTTGGGATGGGTCTGCCTGATGCGCAATGGTTACTGCAACCGGTTGCATAACCGAAGCTAAATATGGCGTCCCCAGTAAATGGCTGACTTATCAATAGTGGGATAACTCTCATCTGCGAAATAAATTGACAGATTCACTTTATATTCAACGACCTATACATATAACCTCGCGGTGTCATCTGCGTTCAATTAGGTCTTTGGTTACTGCTCCGCTTCCGTTTGTCGTAGCGTGATAATCTATACGTGTAAACCTTCCTCTTGAATCGCTTTATCTATTGATGTAAACCGCATTAACATCCGTTGCGTAGTCTAAAAGGTCTCAGCGTACAGACGGCGGGAAGCGAGTTAGTTTTATACTATGTAAGGCAGACACGAAAGCTCTGCCATTTATTTTTGTCTGTAAAGAGAAAAAGAAACTCTTCCCTAACATACTTATGACAAGGAAGTACTAACTATTCTCTTGTGTCGTCCACGTGGCTTATTTCACCCGCGTTAAGTTACGTCGTTGATTACTGCTCCGCTCCCGTGTGTCGTAGCGTGATGTTATATAGCCTATGTTACTTAGGAATAATATAGCTATCTATTGGTGAAAAAATGGTTAAAATCTGTCCAGTAGTTTCGGAGGTTATTCGGTACAAACAATTTTTTTTCTGTTTGTAATATTAGTATACATATTTTAATACATGGAAAACTCACACAGTTACACAATAATATGATGTATATTTGCACGAAGATATTTCAGTGGAAATTCTTTTCGCGTGGCAGAAATATGTTGCAGATAGAAAGCACTGGGAAGGTAAGCAGGTTTGGTAATGAATGCAGCACAAGCACTGCGCGTACTGTGCCGTGTGCTGCTTCACCTCGCGGCACCCCGCGCGTGCCGTGCGTTCTGGGTCACTCGCGTGTCACTAACCAGTATTGTTATCGAATAGTATTGAGAACTCGCTTAGTGCCGCGACTCCGTCCGTGTTGACGTCAAGTACATCAGTACTAATATTATAAAGAGGTAAACTTTGTGAGTTTGCGAAGTTGTAGTGGGTAATCTCTGGATCTACTAAACCGATTTTTAAAATCCTTTTACCCATAGAAAACCACGTAGTTTGTGAGTGTCATGCGCTATATAACATCACGCTACGACACTCGGGAGCGGAGCAGTAACTAAACACGTTAATTGACGCGGGTGAAATAAGACACGCGGGCGGACGCTGGTACAATAGTAGTATTGATAGCCGCCCAGCCACGTCAAGTGTAACGTTATCTTAAGATTAAAGAGCAATATTGCTCGCTCTTAATTGTGTTCCGATTGGAGAGTAGGATGCGAAGCGGCCGGAAACATAGCGTCGATACAAAGTGGAGGCGCTAACAGATATGAGAGATGATCGGTACTGGCACAGGCTGTGTATTCAGGTCGCCACAGCCGGTGTGGACGGCACCGAGCAGACGATGTAATCTCCACACAACATATTGTTGTTTTAATTATAGTAACCGGCACGAGTCGTGAGCACTCACTTCAAGTTCACTCGCTTGGTCCGACGGACGGACCGCCCCCGGCCTTCTTCATTCCGCCAAAGAGATCTAAAAATGAACACGAAGCTTGTGCTCACGACTCGTGCCGGTAACTATACTAACAACTTCCTGTAAAACATTGCTATAGTAGTTATGTGTGAACAAAACATATTATTAAGGCGGGTACTGACCGGCGTCACACGGCGTGATGTAACGTGTCACATAGCGAGCGTTTGTGCAGGCAGTACGGGGAAATGAGGCGCTCGCAGCGAATCGACACGAGCGACCGCACCTAGGCGTCGATGCTAGGTACTTCGGGCCTTAAACTTTATTAGTTGCAATTATGTGTTGAATCTAGAGCACTGGCGAGCAAAGAGTTCGAAGCGAGCATGTTACACGTAGTTTAGAACACGGCGTAACGTAACATGCTCGCTGCGAATGTTACATTACGCCCCGTAACGCCGGTCAGTACCCAGCTTACACTTTGAGGTCAGACATGGCGTACCACATCTGTCCGAGGGCGCGCTCTGACCTCTCTGCACATCGTGTACAAGTTACAATGGCAACTCCCACGTCCTGAGGTAATGTAAGTAGTAATATACTCAGCCAGGTGGAGCGAATGTTAACAATTTGGATCTCTGTCCGCGTAATTTTTCTTGCGGATCCCTATTTTTGAAGTAAAACTTCTTTACGCACGCTTGACTTCGGGAGTAAGCTGGACAATGCGTGACGAGAGCGTTACGGAAATGAGTGTGATCGGGCGAACGGAAGTTGAGAGTGAGATATAAGTTTAGTGAAGACAGAAAGAGAGAGAGTTATGTTTAGTATATTACTGTAGGAGCAAGAGAGAGCAGTGCGCGCGCTCATTTTCTTTCTCTTTTCCTCAAGGGACATGTCAAGTGACACGACTGAAGTTTTTGATAAAATAACTAGTCTATAGTATTGAGGGATACCGTAGATTCCTATTAGCGATACGAGTTTCAGAATCGGACCAGCAGTTTCGGAGATAGCGTGTTCAAACGAAAAAGCAAATAAACTTCATCTTTAACAAATAACTAGCTTCTGCCCACGACTTTGTCCGCATTGTTGTTTTCACCCGTGTTAAATTACATCTTTGGTTACTGCTCCGCTCTTGTGAGTTGTAGCGTGAATCGTGATGTTATATTGGCTATACTATTCGTTATGAATCTGGCTATTAGACAACAGTATTTCTTCTCATCCGACTAGTAATCAGTCTTACTCAGCTTTATTACATTAAATAATAGACTAACTTTTGCCTTCGGTTTTTTCCATACGAATTTTCATACAGGTCCCTATATTTCTTTTTATAATAAAATAGACCCTGAGGCACTCATTCAACGTAGCTTTTCCAATGCGAAAGAATTTTCAGAATGGGACCAGTACTTCCGGACGGAGATAGCACGATCAAACAAACTCTTCAGCTTTATTATAATTATATTACTATAGATCAGATATAGATATGTACAGTGAGCACGAAGTAGGCGTGAGCCACACCCACGAGTATCCATAGCCGATAAATAAATACATCACAAATACTCGGTGACCCGTCGTACATCGTCATTTTGAACTCGGACGTATTTTAAGAATTTTATTTATGGCAACATTTTTGGGATCCATTTTGGAATGTAACCAAAATATATCAGAGTATTAAGTGGTGTGGGCCTTTGAGATACACCGTGTATATAATATACTAGCGAACTGCCCGCGACTTCGTCCGCGTGGTTTATTTCACCCGCGTTAAGTTACATCTTTGGCTGCTTCGCTCCCGTGTGTCGTAGCGTGATGTTATATAGCCTTTGCTGTTCCCTATGAATCTAGCTATCATATCCGACTGGTGTTTCCATTGATAAGCGCATGTTAGCAAACTGCTCGGCGTTATTGTATTAGTGTAGCTATGGATTATCGTTATCGCTACTCGCTCAATATAGACGGAACTAGCCTCTGTCCGCGACTTCGTCCACGTCACATTAGATCCCACTGGGCCTGTACTGTGTAACTCTGAGCTGCTACTGAGAATTTCTTGAAATAAATGTAGATAACCTAATAACAAGGAAAATTAATAAAGCGCTCTTCCTCTCTCCACTTATTTAAAGTTTCCTGTGCCCAACAGGGTCCATAATTGATTCTATTTTTTTTATTTACCACCGGTAAGTGTACTCTATGGATTGCAATAAACGATTTGATTAGATTTCACAGAAATACCCAATAACACTTTTTGCTCGACGTGGGCATCGAGCCGAAGACCTCTAGCGTAGCAGTCGCATAAGGTCACAATATATCATCAACATAAACACGAATCAGTTCCAAACTGATATTGCGCTAAAACCTGCTCGATAGCGTGTCTCACGCCGCGAGCAGGCCCGCGAGACCCGCAGCTGCGACACTGTGACAATGCGACGGCTGCCGGGTCAAGGTCAAGCGTAGATTACAGCGGAGCACGGAGCCGTTGCCAAGTGCCGCACGCTGCACTGCATCTAGTGCAGGGTGTGACCTGGCGCTATCGTGCGATGCTGCGAGCAGTGGGGACGATTAGCTGAGGTGCATGACACGCTGACGGACCACGCACTGTGTCATGAACGTGTAGTAACCGGCACGAGTCGTGAGCACAAACATAAAGTTCATTTTTGGGTTTTTAGGTCTCCCACGGTACTCGCGATTGGCCGTCCGTTCGTTGGTTACTACAGCAGAGATCCATTTACCAATTGTATAGCGACTGAACGATTGGCTGCCAGACTGCGTGTCGCGGGTTTGATTCCCGCACGGAACATAATATTTGTATGGCCTACAGACAGTCCGGTTCAGGCTGTTTAATGTCAGTTCATAATGTTTGTCAACGCACCCACGGTACAGGAGACTTCTCTATAGAGCGGCAACTGTTTTTGTTAATAAATACATTATTTATTTATGTTTTATCGTTATTCCATGTCATGTCATGACGGTCAACTACTAAACGGATGTTTGTGTGAGAGTTGCGCCCGTTTACATAATAAAGGCTCGTTAGATGAGTGACAATATTCTGTCTATCTGGGAGGTGATTTAGAAGAGATTAAAAACTTTTGTACAATGTCAATCGTTGAACGCAGTTTGCTCAAAACATAATTACAATACTTAGTTCTCAAGCATAACAATAGGTGTTGGTTTTTAAGGACCTTATTATTAAGAGTCAGCTGTTTGTCCGTCTGACGGTCACCGGGCTGCATCTCATGAATCGTAATAGTTGGAGAGAGTTGACATTTTTACTGTCATATTAGGTTATTACAAGTTTTTAGTGGCCATTTTTGCTTAATTAATATTGGAATAGTGAGAACCGCACATGTACGAGTCGGCTCGCACTTGGCCAATTTAATTTAACGGGAAGTAATCGACCAAGAAACATGATTCATAACATAAAATAGTCAAGATGAAAGGAGAGCTAATATTATTTGTAGCGCTAGTGGCGCGGGGTCCGCCCGGGGGAGGCGGCGGGAGGTGGGGGCGAGCCAGGGATGCAGGACGACACAGCCGACCTAATTGCCGATGTCCTTCCTAAAGGTCAGGTGCGTAGAGGGCGCCTCTTGCGCGGAGAGTTAATCATGCATGAAGGGAGGAGACGGCCGCGCTCTGTGGGCGCACACTTCACTGTACTGCTACACCTTTACTCTGCCGCTCGTACAACATTTACACACCTATAGTGTCTGCATTAAACATATTCAATGGCAGAACAGCTATGCTTGGGCTGTTTGCGAGATCGTATCAGGAATGAGGAGATCCGCAGAAGAACTGAGGTAACCGACATAGCTGGAAAAGTTGCGAAACCAAGTGGCAATGTTCAGGGCACACTGCTCGTGGATGGCCATGGGGGACGTGAGGCTCTCGAGTGGTGACCACGCTCCGGAAGCCGCAGTGTGGAATAAGGTGGACCGACGGCCTGGTAAAGGTCGCGGGAAATCGCTGTATGCGCGCAACACAGGACCGACTACTGTGGCTATTTTTAGGGGAGGCCTATGTCCAGCAGTGGGACATTAAAAGGCTGGTGTTATTTACCGACGGAGCTTAGAACCAACAAACGCCACCACCAGACAGGCTTGATGACGTGAAGTGAAGACTCCAATATGAATATTCATATACACGACATAAGTTACAAGCTGTTCATTAAACTGACTTCAGAAGACTTTAGATACAGATGGTCACTTGCCATATACTTATACAGTACATGTTGGGCACACAATGTCCTCCCTTGTCGGCGACGACACACAGCCGCGCCGTATATCATAGATTACCTATTGAGTTCCTATGACATCACTTGGTAGTGTAGCCGCTACGAGTCGTGAGCAACAATGTCAAGTTAATTCTTGGGTTTTTGGGAACATTTGTGCTCACGACTCGTGGCGATTACTATATTGTTCAGTATACGGGTCATTTTTTTTTTAAGCTTTTGGTGTCTACTTTTGACTTTGACTTCTCGATTTTTTTTAACTATACTATACCCTATGACTCTAAGAGACATCGTAGCTTCATATTAGTGAAAAACTCCCCGACACGTACCAGCAGGTTTGGAGATCAGCGTGTTCAAACATTAAACTCTTTAGCCTTTAATACTACTCGCTTCTGCCCGCGAGTTTGTCCGCATGGATATTATCACCCGTGTTTAGTAATGTCTTTGGTTACTGCTCCGCTCCCGTGTGCCGTAGCGTGATGTTATATAGCCTATGACACTCACAAATAACGTGACCTTCTGTGGGTAAAAAAAATTTCAAAATCAATTCTGTAGATACAACCTCACGAACTGTACGTCTTTATAATATGAGTTTGATACAATAAATATCAAGTAACACATGAACTGCCTCCTGGGCCTAGTGGTCTTAAGCGCGACTGCGGGTCTTGAGTTCGTTTCCCAGGTCGAGCAAAAAATTTTATTGGGTTTTTCTATGAAATTCTCAGTAGCAGCTCGGAGTTAGGATTTATGGCAATAGGCTCGCCCCCTATTACATGAGACCTAAACTTACTGGCGAACTGTGGGTGTACATTGGTACACCCCTGTCTAACCCTTCGGGGAATACAGGCGTGATGGTATGGTAAGTAGCAGATAAACTACCAAGTCCATGTGTTCTGTGCGAGACATGAGTTACTGTGTACCTGCAGTACGCACATTAATTGTTTAGAAGCTGGGGTCAAGGAAAACTCTGAAATATTATAAATGTATGTGGGATATAGGGTTCTTCAATAAAAATTATTCTTCTTTAAAACTTTTTACTTTTATTTCTTTCGCTTCAGTAACGTCTTCCCTTCCGCTTCGCACACTGACCGTCCACCCACACCCCTTCCATGTCCTTCCTCCCGTCCTCCGTCGTCCCGCCTCTCACTCACACATAGCACTCTATCTCTTTCTTCCAGTTGCGTTCCGTTTCCCACATGTATGTGAGTAATGTGACATTGTTCGAGCAGCCATTCCACACACAGAACAATAACAAAACATTTTGTTAATTGTTATCAATGTCAGTTTATCAGTTAATTAAAACATCACTCTACTACAACAACAACTGCTGTATTTAATTGCATTTCAATGGAATTGATAATTAAGTAAATCAATTACATCACAATGAGAGATGGCCGGTACAGTATAGCCGTTTTGCCAGCTGTACGCTGCAGGGGACAAATCATTCTACCAAAGTTGCAGAATTTGTTTGAAGGAGTTACCGCGGGCCTGGAACGCAAAGGGCATTAGGAGGAACATGTAAAAGTCTAACACTCCCTTCTGCTGCGCCCAGAGTGGAAGACATCATTTGATGTTTTCCCATCCCCAACATAAAGGGGGAAAACGCATTGTATGGGAGCTGTGAGTGAGTCGCTTCATTACATGATAATAGTTAGGATATGACATTAATATATGGATGTATTTAACTGCCTCATTAGCCTAGTGGTAATAAGCGCGACTGATGAGCATGGGGTCCTGGACTCGATTCCCAGGTCGATCCAAGTGTTATTAGGTTTTTCTATGAAATTCTCAGTAGCAGCTCGGTGTTAGGATTTGTGCCCGGTAAATGGCAATAGGCCCACCCCCTATTACATGGGACTTAAACATACCGGCAAACTGTGGATGTACATTGGTACACCTCTGCCTACCCCTTCGGGGAATACAGGTGTGATGGTATGTGTGTATATGGATGTGTGGACTCAGCCACTTGATACAGTAACTAAACCAACGTGGCAGTGTCATTACATACTTATCCAATGTCATTGATACTTAATACTTGGATTATTCCATTAGAGCCACATCGAGTGTACCGCGCACAGGGGTAGGTGGTGTCTGAGATTGGATTACCTTTACACATGAGTACGTAAACAGTAATGGATTGTGAAAACCTAATCTTTTAATACGGTACACTGACGGGTTCAGTACACAATATTATTTAAAGCTGTCTGATGTCACCGTTGTTAATAAGTACGTACCTACTTGAACTTGGCTAATAGTATTTGTGAACAACGCAGTTAAAAATATTTAATTAACATTGTCATTCTAAGACTTTGTTAACAAAACTCTAAGAATTAAGCCTTAGTTAATGACTTAATGGAGTTAAACTCAACTATTGCAAATAACAATATTCTTATTGCTGTTTTGTGAAGATTTAATTGTGCCGGTCAATTTCACTGAAAAATTATGTCAAGAGGAGGGTGGCAACCTCCGAAAGTTGAACGTAAAGCGATTTACTTTCGCCTAAATTATTACCAGCTTTTAAATTACCAACCATCAGCGATCCTGTCAAATGCTAAAAAACCTCATCGCCAAACTAGAAACTTAATTTAATAAATAAAGCAAATAAACCCGCGCTTAGAACATCCAATAATTCAAAAATCGAACGCCGAAAGCCGCTGACGTCACGCTGCATTACCGTCACTAATGTAGGTCATCTCCGTTGCACACAAGTTTACCGAGGTGAATCAAGTTGTCGCGCGGCCCGCTGCTCAGCACTGGCCCGCGTGGGCGACGTGGGCCACCGCTAGTACACCAGACCACACTGTTTAGGCAGAGCACAACATCACAATAATGCCACAAAACCGTAATGTGACACTTTTTTCAGTGCGAAACACACTAGAACCGGTTTTATCACTTCACCGTGCACTAATAATAATCACTGTGTTTTATTCAGGTCATTAACGTCAGCCAATGTTTTATTTTTTGTGTATTTTTGTTGTTAATGTTAGAACCGAGTTTATTTAGACGATGACGTAGAATGCGAGCGGCGAGCGATCGCCGAGTGACGTAGAGCGTCGCGGCGGACCGCGGAATGGCGCATTTAGACTGGGGTTGCCATGACGTGCATACAGTTTACCACTTTTCACATTTATTTGGGAAATTATATTTCGGCATCCCATAAAGTTACTTATTAGGTTACCTATTTAGCAGTTTATGTATATCAACCATAATATAAAACGATATTAATTGAAACGAATATTGGCACTTAAAGTAATGGAATGGATCCAGAACATACGAACACACAAAAAGAGTTTATACTCGGGTTAGTAGTGAAATCGAAAATAAACTCTATTGTTTATTAAAATTTCATAATACGTTAATATCCTAATCTTAATAGTAACTTAAAACAAATGACTATGTAATAATTACCTTACATGCAACTTTTTTTTAAGATATACATATATTATATAAAGGTATTTTATAAAAAAATATTATAAAATACCTTTTCCCAAGATCAATGGAAATATCGAAACGCTGGCAACATTATAATAAATGTCATCAGTTTTCGGTATTTATGTAGGTAGGTACTACGATAACAAATGAACTCAGTTGCGAAGACTTTCCGTTAGGGAAAGAAGCTCACTTGAAAAGAAAGCTTTTACAAATTAAAATTATTATGGTCATTAATTAAAATTGTTAATACTTTGTTTTGTATTGTTATGTTTTGATCTCGTTAAAAATAAAAGCCATGCCCAGCCTGTACGTAGTGGACCAAATGATTACAAAGTGTAATTAGGGAAAACTAACTAGCTTTGGGTAGGGAAGTATATTTCCGTCTGCTTTTTTGTTGGAAATTTACCCGCTCGTTTGTGTTCTATGCTTTTGCATATTTATATGTATATTATTTGCGTCACTTTCTCATCAATAATCTGTATTTCTTTCTTTCTTTTCTTTCTAAATTATACAGAATATTAGTCCACAAATCGAGTCGGCGTGGTAGCTCGCGCAGGGCTGTCACGCGCGCGGCGCGCGTGCTGAATTATTTAAATAATAGTGATTGCATAATGTACGGGCGCCATGTTGTTTGTTTTGCAAGTTACCCGCAGAGAGCCGCGACTACGTGTGCTGTAGTGTCGACATAAGTACCGCCTGTGTCCTAACTATTGTCTCGGGAACCTATTAGCACAGTAGCACCTAGGATTAGCATGATCACAAGTGTCTGTAGCTACTAATGTTTTAAAAACGTCAAGTTTGTCTAAACTGCCTCGTTAGCCTAGTGGTCCTAAGCGCGACTGCTACGCTAGAGGTCTTGGGTTCGACTCCCAGGTCGAGCAAAAAGTGTTATTGGGTTTTTCTATGAAATTCTCAGTAGCAGCTCGGAGTTAGGATTTGTGCCCGGTTGTTAATGGCAAAAGGCTCGCCCCCTATTACATGGGACCTAAACATACCGGCGAACTGTAGGTGTACATTGTTACACCTCTGCCTAACCCTTCGGGGAATACAGGCGTGATGGTATGTTATGTGTGTATGTTAAGTTTGTCTGTACAATTGGTTACGTTCTTAAAACAATATCATAAAGTAACTCGGCCCTGTTCCCCCTGTGATCGCAAGCGCGACTGCTGGGCGTGGGGCCCTAGATTCGATTCCTAGATCAGGCAGTGTTAATAGATTTTTTCACTAGGAATTTCTCAGTGAATGCTTAGAGGTCTTGGGTTCGCAGTGATTTCCATCAAACATAGCTAAGAACACTCCCGACTAATTCACCTTTCAAACAAAACTAAATCAGTTCATGTGTTCAGGAGCTACAAACCCACAGACAGACGGACACACACACAGACACAAACACTTCAAACTTATAACACCCCGTCGTTTTCGCGTCGGGGGTTAAAAAATCAGAGAGAAAATAATTTTTCGGTATAACAGATAGTTACTCCGGGTCTGTCTGTTTGTGTATGTGAGTTTATATGTTCGTAAGCGCACCCACGACACAGGAGACGTTTCTATTGTATTTTTTACAATTTCTAAAAAATTGAAAGCACGAAGCGCCCGCACGCTTAAACTGATAACTCGGTTTAAAATAAACCACAAAGTAACCAACAGTCGTGTGGCAGCCCTGCTGCAGCGCGACAGACGAAGGAAACGCCGCGCTCAGCCACAAATAGCGCGAGTGCGCCACTAATGGCGGTAAAAAATAACTTCCTGCCTCTTGAGCTATTACTGCGGCCGGGGACTGTAGTTCACACGAGGCGGGCTGTCCACAGACTGCTCCACTGGTGGCGCGGTCGCAGATTCGGGCGGCCAAAACGATACCATGTTTTCACTTTAGAATTTTTTTTGGAAGCCCTTAGTCTGGATTCCATTCCGGGCAATACCCATAGGTCAAGTCTTGTATTGTCAAGGCGTCGCGTCGGTCAGTTCGTCAGACAGTTGAAGCTACTTGCTCGTTCCACAACGTAGGTCTCTGTGAGGAAGAACAAGCAAGAAACTCTTTTCAAACAAGCTAATTCTTCTGCACGTGCGACTGTCAGTGAAAATATTCCCCCGGTCCAATTTCGCTCAATAAGACTAGCAGAGTACGCAGGGGATACTATAGTGCACAAATGTGTGCGCAAACACAGGTGCACTCCCCCCTCATAGTCCGATGGGACGGCAATCCGACACCACCGGGGAGAGATCAGGACCAACCGATTCACGTGTTTTTCAAAACACGGGGTGATCAACTTCTACACTCCGGGCTGCTATTGAGAAATTACTAATTGAAAATCCAACAACACAGCCTGACCTAAGAATCGAACGCCAGCCCCCACGCTCGCGACTGCGTCACCGACGGCGACGGGGCAGACAGTTTGAATTCTGTCCCAATAAAGAGCGGGCGGCGACCGGCGAGTAATAAGTTATACAGGCGAGAGACGCGCGCCCTAATTAGTGCGCGAGTGGCAGTAGTGCGGAAGCGGCATGGTGGACGCGACACACAGCTTTATTAATATATCCCTGAGACAGCGTGCTCAAGACAAATTCCTAAGGAGGGCCAACCTAAAAGTTAAAAAAAACCAGTCAAGTGCGAGTTGGACTAGCTCCGTACCACTATCGATAAAATCGAGAAAAAAAAATCACGTTTGTTGTATGGGAGCCCCCCTTAAATATTTATTTTATTTTAATTTAATTATTTACTTTTAAAGAGAATATATAACTAAATATTCTGTGAATATTTCAAGCGTCTACCTGTTGCCGTTATCAATATCGAGCAAAACCAACACGTTTGTTGTATGGGAGCCGCCTGAAATATTTATTTTATTCTGTTTCTAGTATTTGTTGTTTTAGCGGTAACAGAAATATAACAGAATACAATTTCAACTGTCTGTCTGTCTATCATGGTTCATCAGATACAGCCTGGTGACAGACGGACGGACGGTCAGTGGAGTCTTAGTAATAGGGTCCCGTTTTACCCTTTGAGTATGGCACCCTAAAAATGGTATTTCACTTTCTTTGCTGACCACTCTGCTTCCGCGTATCGCTCTGGTAGAACAATTAATGAAAACACCTCTCAATATCTATAGGATACGGCGAATGTGGGAATACTTAGTAGTAGTAGAGCTCTTTGTGAAGCAGCTCGGAAGGAAGTACTACCACCATACCTATATCTGCCGCAAAGCAGCGTTGCTGTGTTCCGGTTTGAAGGGTATGGCTGCCGGTGTAGTTACAGGCACATGACACATTTCAACTTTGTCTCTGGGATAGCAACGCATCTGCAAGGCCTCTGGTATTGCAGATGTCTATAGACAGCGGTGACCACATATCATCAGGTGGGCCGTCGGCTTGTTTGCCATCCAATGACATAAAAAAAGTTCTACAACACTGTACCTACTATAGGTGCATCTGTATGCGTGATGCTGTTGCCTCGGTACTATCTAACGTAACGGCCTCGGGCAAGCAAACACGGCAATGTTGGCGCAGTGGTAGAGCGCGTGGTTGGTACGCGTCATATCGCACGTTCGATTCCCGCACGGATAAATATTAGTATAGCGTACAGATAGTTGTTCTGGGTCTGGCTGTTTGTCTATGTGAGATTATATATTGTGTTTGTAAACGTACCTGAGATGAATTCCTAGTTTATGTGGACAACGTTCATTTTAGAACAAAAACATTATCGGTTGATCTGGGAGCTACATAAGAACATATTTAGGTGTCGTCCATTGAACTTCTTCCGAAAGAGATTTAAGCTGTTCGCAGATAAATGAACGACTGGTCGTCACAACCTCCAGCGGCGGGCTGCTTGCCTGGTACACTGTACGTCTATGCTGAACTAGGAGGAACACGTCACGCGCTTCACCGCAGTTCTTACGTTACCGAGACCCCGGCGTGTGGGAATGGAACACCCCGGTGGTTTCTAGTCAGTAAGAATCTGACAGATCCCTCCGGTTACCCAAGGGCGGGGGACATCCATGAGCATTTGCACTCCAGCAGCTGCGTCTGTTACCAAGTAGGTGCAGCGGCAGTACATACCTCTTCCACTAGGCTGAGCGAGGAGCGGCTGCCCCAGTCCTCCCAGGTCTCCCTCTCGCCTGCAACAAGCAGCACTGGTGAGACAGAGATAGCGACGAGCATTTATTTATGTTTTTATTTACTTTATTACTAATATTATGTTTTTACTTTATCTATACAAATACATAAAATAGAAGTGTCTGTTTGTAATTTCAAATTACAAGCTTTTCACTAAATGCATATGAAAGTACATACATAAAAAATCATTTTTTTAAATTTTTGTCTGTCTGTCTGTTTGTTCCGGCTTATCTCCGAAACGGCTGGACCGATTTTGACGGGACTTTCACTCGCAGATAGCTGATATTATAAGAAGTAACTTAGGCTATATTTTTTTTAAATAGAGTTTTTATATGCGAAAACAAAATTGAAACGAATAAAATAGTGAACACGAACGAAGTCGCGGGCAACAGCTAGTTACTATTATTATAAGGAAGATTTTTTGTTTGTTTGTTTGTAATGAATAGGCTTCGAAACTACTGGACTGGTTTTAACCATTTTTTCATCAATAGATAGCTACATTATTCCTGAGTAACATAGGCTATATAATATCACGCTACGACACACGGGAGCGGAGCAGTAACCAAAGACGTCTCTTAACGCGGGTGGAATTAGTAGGCCACGCGGACAAAGTTGCGGGCCGTTCTATAGTTATTAATGTTTTCATAACATCATCATCCTATAGCTGTCTGCTGCTAGAGCGGCATCTCCGGTGGCCTCTACGTCTCCCGACAGTAGACGGCCAACTTCTATCCCTCCTGTGAAGATGGCGGCCCCACAACCGTAAAATCTACTCATGTCTATGGAGATGATCGTACTAAATGAAATATTTATTTATTTATTAAAACTTTTTGCACATAATGTAAATAATACACTGTACAAAGGTGGACTTAATGCCTTTGGCATTTTCTACCAGTCTACCTTAGGGTGATGCAGAGACACAACATAGTAGGTGCAAGGAACAGAAAGTTGCAAGGAAAATATAGTACATAGACTATTTCCATGGATGTCGCATGGACGTGCCAGGTCCGCCGTTTTAAGTATCAGTTGACAATTGCTTGGCTTGTATAGTAGTCATATGTTCATTTTTGGGTTTTTGGGTTCCTTTCTGGGTTTTTTGGGCCGCCAGCGCTGTACGCGGCTGGTCCGTCGGACCGATCGCGTGCAGCGTCGGCACCCCAAAAAGCCCCGAAAGAAACCCAAAAGCTAACTTGACATTTGTGCTTGCGACTCGTGGCCACTATTATATTCATATGAAACGCGTCGAAGCGCGTCCTATTCGGCGAGCATTTCGTAATTCGTGTCTCAAGGTGTCAGCTTCGATGGCAGTTCGATAGATACAAGCCAGTCTGTCTGTGCATCATTGGAACACAGAAAACGGTAGCCTTTGTAGAGCGTCGTCTCCGACACTCATAGCTGTGTCTCTTTCTAACGCTCACGTCAAGCATTAGAAAGAGCGCTGCTGGTGCTAAGCCTAATAACGCACGGGCTCTATAATTGTCAGTGCAGACAGACTAGATACATGCTCACACAGATTTCATTGATGTAATGAGCTTAATTTTGAAAAAACGGGAAAATATGTCATGTTTTTAATTAATTGAATACAGGTAGATATAATATACACCTAAATGATTTCAAATTAATCAGCATACAATATCAAAAATGTCAACTCTATTTCTGTTGTATTTTAGTTAATAATCAATGAGAAGTGGTGTGGCAGGCGGCTGCTCTGCTGGCACTGAGTGTAAAGTGTGAGTGGTGACGTACAGTAGCTAGCGTCGCTGGCGGCCTCCATGCTGCGCCGGCGCGCGCCGCTCGCCTGCATCGCGCACAGACTGCACTACACTGGAACATACACAATGAGTTCATAGTTTATGATTTATTTGCATTGTATTAATTAAATACACAAGCTAGGGATTACAAACATAATCTTGATAGATACGAGATTATATATTAATAATAAATGTACATCTAAACAAATTAATAAATTGACTGCCTGAATAGCCTAGTGGTCCTAAGCGCGACTGCTACGCTAGACGTCTTGGGTTCGATTCCCAGGTCAAGCAAAGTGTTTTTGGGTTTTTATATGAAATTCTCAGTAGCAGCTCGGAGTTAGGATTTGTGCCCGGTTAATGGCAATGGGCTTGCCCCCTATTACATGGGACTTAAAAACATACTGGCAAACTGTGGGTGTACTACATTGGTTACATCTCTGCCTAACCCCTCAGGGAATACAGAGGTGATGGTATGTTATTGTTGTAAACAAATTAGAAGTTTGACTGATAGATTGCAAATGTTTCCAGAACACTTGTATTATGTCTACAGGGGAATAGCTAAATGTTGCTTTATAAGTTTGCATATAGTTATGGCTGTACTGAGTACTGACAGTGTGTGTGCTGGTTGGTTACTATCATGTACATATTAGACATACTAGTGTCGACACTTTGCTTGGTTTGCTTGGGTCGTCTTATAGCTGCTGTGTACTTGTAGAAAGTTTGTGTTCACGTACAAAGTATTTGTGACTTCCTTTCAGTCAACTCTTAACAAGGATCTATTAAAGAAGTACTTACATTTACACTAAACCATTTTAATCACGGTAACTTGAACGTAACGCACTTAGAACTAAACAGAGGCACAGTGAATCACTACAACATGAACTTGCGCGATAGTTTCAATACGTTTTGCTTCACTTTTAGTCCAAAAATAGTCGAGATGTGCGGCTTCACACGCCCTACCGAACTCGCGCCCGCAACTCACTAATTACGCCATGAACACGCTTGTTCTTGATACAGAACACCGCGGGGACACTATATGACACTGTTTTAATTCACAATGACTGCAGTATGCTTAATGTTTGTATTTAAAATCAAAGAGTTCATTGTACCCAGTGTTTATAATCTAATGTCAAAATGTCAAATCGATCTCTGCAGTCTACGTTACATTTCACGTTAACTCCTTTTTCATGTCACGCTCCAGAGTCTGGTTGGAATTCTAATAAATTTTAGAATAGATAGCAGTTATGATTATTTAGAAAATAAAATGAATACATATAAGTCGTAATATATCTTTATTTAATTAAGTTTGAAATAAAGAGTGAGTTCATAAGGGTTTTCGATCGTCGCGAGGGTCGCGATTCGTTAGGAAAGGAACGTTCTTAAGGCAGACAGTACAGGTATGTATTACTTTGAGATTTTGAAAGTATGCTGTTTCTTGGAAAACTGAGTACATCGTCGTTCGTCATCCCTCATTTGATAAAATGCTATTTTTGAGTTTCATTATTTGTGTTGTTCTTTCTTAGTTTATCTTTGACAGCGGTGAAGGAAAAACATAGAGAGGAAACCTCACAATGTCGGGCATTTGCAAATAATGAATTTTTAATTTAAGCTGTAATTGTATTATGCTATTTCTAAAGACATTAAATCAAAATGCTCGAGGAAATTTCTCAGGTGTATATTAATCTTTAATGGTACAGGCAAACAAATATTATTCAGCCGTCGTTTGTGCCGTAAAGTTTATCTAATCTTTTTTTGTTGACTGCATCAGACAGAATAAATTGTTTTTAATCCTATCAACGTGTGTGTATTGTGTATAACGCTCGCTTCAACACAGGTTTGCAGGTTTGAGTATACTCCTTCATAAATATTACTCAGTAGTTGGAGACCTATTACATAGTCTGATGTAAAATCTGGTTCTAGGTATATGTTAGAAGAAAAGACACAAATAAGGCAACACATTTAATCAAGTAAATATTTATTTAATAATAAATGCACCAACAATCACAATTAATCCTTGCTTCTCTTGGACGGTGATTCGTCGTCCCTGCCGCTGCTCCGTCTCTTTCTATCGCTGCTGTCTGCCTCCTTCTCACTGTGCCGTCTCTTTCTGTCGTTGTTCTCCTTCTCTTTCTCCTCTTTAGTCTCTGGCACGTACTTTTTGACGCGCGCTTGTTCGGGAGAGTATGCCCACAGTAACATTTGTAAGTGTTCCGCCGTCGGCTCGTCTTTCTCATTAAACAGTTTTGCATCGCCATGCTGAAAATAATTGATTCCTGGTTATAATTAGCTTCAGAAAATCGTTTTTATGAAGATGTAGCTGTTTGAGTTTGAGCGTTCGCACATGAGCGAACAGTAGTAGATACACCTGGGAGAGGAGACAAATTATTCTGCGTCATCATCATCATTCAGTTGAAGCATGTTAACTCCTGCATACTTCTCCCAAGTATCGGTACAATGACCGGAACTGCCACATTGTATGCACGTACCTTTTCTTTAAGCTCTTTTAACGCGTTGTTCCTTACGATGTCCCAAGTCTTGCCATCGTCCTCCTCGGCCACCGTGCGCAGGCGCTTGTACTCGCCGCGCACTGACGTGTACGCCAAGATGAACGATTTCTGGAGAAATAATACCAAGAAAACGTGGCTTACAATATAGACAAATAGCTGTACAACATACGTGGACCATTCAAGTCGGGGCAATTAATATACCTGCTGTTCGCTGATGTTGTCTCCGGCGAGTCTCTGCGCGGTCCTGACGATGCCGAGGCTGAGGTACGGGTTGTTTTGTTTACTGAGGTGAAGCGAATCGAAGTCGTCCAAAAACTTTTCGAAGATCGACATCGCTTCTTTGATGTTCGTGATTTTTGTTTCGTCTCTGGTACCTGGAATTTGTGGTACATAATAAATACTTTTAACTAGTTGTAACTGTTTGTTTGAACGCGTAAATGTTCGGAACTGGTTCGATTCTGAAAATTCTTTCTGTAGCTTGCAAGCTACGGTATCCCTAAGTGCTATATTTTGTATTAAAATATGAAGGATCCTTAAGACAATTGAAGCGGTTGAGGTTGCGGGAAGAACCTAGTCTTTTAATAACATTTAAAAAAACTTACACGTAAGCACCCTCTTGGCCCTCCCGATGAGTCCCTTGACAGCAAGCTTCTGGTAGTCTGGGTCTCTTCCCTGCAGCTCCTTCAGCGTGCCCTCGGCGGTGGCGGCGTCTTTGAAACCCAGCCCCGGAACTGTGTCTGCGGGGAGCTCCTTCTTCTCTTTCTTCTCTTCCATTTCTACATCGGAAGATGACGAGCTCTGAAAGTTATTTTTATTAAAAAATTAACCATTCACGTATTTTTCTTTTATCAGCCCATTTTGTATCCCACAGTTGGGCAAAGGCAAAACCTGACTACAAAAAAGATTCAAATAGTGTTACCATATCTCGTGAACAGTAACAGTAACAGATTTGGTTTATGCACTAAAGTTTATACCGAATTCCTAAACTGATGCGAAAGTACACTTTCTGTGTGCCAAATTACAACTACTTTTGTTTTTCCGTTTAAGTGAAAGAGTATCAGACTAATATCCCTCTATCCTCACAAACATTCGCATTTATTAACTAAGGATTAGTGTAAATAAATATAAAAATGTAGACGAGCTGCTGCCAAAGATTATGTTGAAGATAAGTTTAACGTAACTTTTTAGGCCCTGAAGGCTTCCCAGGTCGCCACAACTGACAATGGTTGTTAAACAAACACTAAGAAGTAACAATAAAGGACGTACGTCATCGCTGTCACTCTTCTTGTCCACTTTCTTCTTTTCTTCTCTCTTGTCTTCTTTCTTGTCAGTCTTCTTGTTCTTCTCATCGGCGAGGTCTGCAAGCCACTGCTCGAACACCGCCATCGCTTCCTTTATGTTCTTTATTTTATCTTCTGCTTTTGTCACTGGAAAATTACAAATATTTAGTTATTTTATGTTATCAATCTTATGATCACAACATACTATGTAGATTGCTGGCTGTGATGTTCTATTTAGTAATTTCATAGCTTATATGCACAGACAGAGTAAAACAAATGGTTTTATTATTCACAAGACGGTTTACAATGCATGGTACTCACTGGACAGCACCCTCTTGGCCCTGCCGAGCAGACCGCGCACGGTGAGTCTCCGGTAGTTCATGTCGTGCTCCTCCAGCAGCCGCAGCGTCTCCACCGCCTTCGCCTTGTCCTTGAAGCCGAACCCGGAGTCTTCCTTGTCGTCCTTGCCCATGGTTCTGGAATCAGGTAAATAGGTAAAGTATCATCCATTTTCGATCTTGTGTTTTGTATCAGAAGAACGATGGACAGATTGCGGTCAGTTACGTACAGTACAGAACACACAAGTGTCTTAACCCACGTCGCTGTTGGTCAAAGAGGTGCTTTGTTAAATTGATAATAATAACAAGAGTACGAATTAAATAAGCAACACTCCACGTAGTTGTAGGTACCTAATTAATAAGCGTGTACTATGGATTAAGCAGCTAAATAACACGCATAGTATTGTATTATAATAAATATCAAATTATTCGAACGGCCGCCTGAAGGTTTTTTATTAGTAGGTACATTACAAGGACATCATGTTTCGGTTATTTGACTAAAATAAAAATAACTTGAAGTAGTATTGACCTTAAGTGTGACGTCGTCGGCTATAAAATGGCGCGAAGTAAATTTATTGACAGACAAAATAGGTACTAGACTAGAAGTAAATGGAGTCGTGAGTGTTAACTTGTACGTCTGTTGTAGGCACCTGATTTACATAAATTATTATGTATTATCGTCTGGCTTCAGGTAGATTTCAGAAGAGACGCTATAATATTAAGTTTTACACATACCATCACGCCTGTATTCCCGAAGGGTTAGGCAGAGATATACACCCACAGTTCGCCAGTATGTTTAGGTCCCATGTAATAGGGGGCGAGCCTATTGCCATTAGCCGGGCACAAATCCTAAATCCAAGCTGCTACTGAGAATGTCACAGGAAAACCCAATAACACTTTTTGCTTGATCTGGGAATCGAATCCAAGACTAGCGTAGCAGTCGCACTTAGGACCACTACGCTAACGAGGCTGTTATGATGAGTTAGTTATGTACATTTACTTATTTACATGTAATCATGTTTTATAATGTCATATAATTTACCAATACCTACGATGCGGTGTAACTAGCAGAAGTAGGCGGGAGCGGCGAGCGATTCATCTCAAGGCGGCAAATCTTTATAAGTAGGTACCTACAATCGTACTACGGATCAATGGTACACAAGCTATCAAACAGAGCTAACAAAAAAGAACAAACGAGATCTGGAGACGTTTAAATAATGCATCTGCAGCGAGCTCAAGGCCTCGTCGTATCGGTCACACACACGGCTTACTTGCCACTTCAGAAACTGAAAAACAATGTTCAGTGAGCCTGATCGACTTATCAGGTGTTTGAATACGTTAGTATTGTGTACACAGCACAGTAGGCAGGTGAATACGCTCCGAAACTACTGGACCGATAATAACCATTTTTAACCCCCGACTCAAAAAGGGGTATTATAAGTTTGACGTGTCTGTCTGTGGCACCGTAGCTCTTAAACGGGTGAACCGATTTGAATGCCGTTTTTTTAATTGAAAACAGGTTGTCTAGCGATGGTTCTTAGATATGTTTTGTTAAAATCGGTTCAGCCGTTTCAAGGTTATCAGCTATTTTGCTAACTGCGGTAGGGATCTATATTCTTCTTTCGAGGGTAATTTGAATTTTTTTTCACCAGTAGATAGCTACATTATTTCTGAATATTCCTGAATAACATATGCTATAAAACATCACGCTACGACACACGGAAGCGGAGCAGTAACGAAAGACGTAACTTAACGCGGGCGAAAAAGCCACGCGGACGAAGTCGCGGGCAGTTCGCTAGTCAATATTATAAAGCTGAAGAGATTGTTTCATCTCCGGAACTGCTGGTGCGATTCTGAAAATTGTTTTGCTAATACGAAGTCACATTATCATTAAATACTTTAGGCGTATATCATATTTTATAACAGACAAATTGAGATCCATAAGAACATTCACGCGGGCGAGACTGGCGCAGGATTCAAGTTCAGTCTTGGGTCTCTTTGGCGGAATGAAGGAGGCGGAGGACGCAGACGCTTCACGTTATTGGTCCTTCTGTCGGACAAATTGCGTGCAGCGCCGACGCGGCGCCCAGAATTTAATTCATTCCGCCAAAGAGACCCAAAAATGAACTTAAAGTTTGTGCTCACGACTCGTGCCGGTTACTACACCTAAAATTTAAAATGCGAAAGCCACTGTCTGTCCGTCTGCTACCTCATCACGGGCGACCGCTGACCAGGGTCGATTGTTAGACAATGAGGTAGCTGAGGACCCGGATAAGGACAGGTTACTTTATGATCCGAGATTTGGAATCGACTTAAACTAGTTTATTTAGAAGTGATGCTACGGCAACGATGACGTCGATTTGTACCTTTTCATAGTTAATGCAACAAGGACCTCTTGAATGTCACCGTGAGCTACACGTTGCCTACGTGACGTCATAGTAGCAAGCCGGACACTGAGGGTGGACGGACGGAGAAACATGCCGTTATAACTCGGGCTGCGTACTGCACGCGAGGCCCAGGCATCAGGTACTTACTTATCAAACATATATTTTGCTCACTTAATTTTATTTTCTGAATGCCAATTGGGAAGATGACACCACTAATCAATTGACATACTTTTTATGAGCTGTGAAAACGCGATTTCCCCATAGATTTTGTATGACAGACGTCACTTTTTTGTCATCTCAATTCACCAACTATTTATTGATTTCAAAGCAACAAAAAAATTAATTTTATATTTATTTAAATATTGATCGGGTTTCCAGGAGTAAAATAAAGTGCGTTTTTAGTGAAGTTGTGTCTTGGAATTGTTGTTTAATGGTGTCATCTACAGAACTATACAACGTCCAAAATCTAGTCGCAATCCCATAGTTACCAGTAACAATTAATAATATGAAATAATGTAGGTAATGTTGTGGGTATGGTGGTAATGTGGGTCTTTTTTTTTTTTTTTGGTGGGTGGGAAATCATCAAATAACTTCTCCCGCCCCTTAGTGTCAGACTTTTACTGACTAAAACCCACCCATGTTCCTTCTTGTGCCCTTTGCGTTCCGGGGGCGCGGTATCTCTTGCGAACAACCCGCAGCCCCGGCAGGCATCGGCCCTCAGTGGCCCCTTCCTTTTGCTGACATCTCTTTGAGGCGCGCGTGGAACACGAACGCGCCGTCGACACGGCCTGTCGTTATGCAACGTAAGGACGGTGTGCTACCCATTGCTCACCGTCCACAGGCCCGTAGTAATGTGGGTCTTGGGCTCGATTCCCAGGTCGAGCAAAGTGTTAAATTTGGGTTTTTCTATGAAATTCTCATTAGCAGCTCGGAGTTAGGATCTGTGCCCGGTTAATGGCAATAGGCTCACCCCCAATTACATGGGACCTAAACATACCGGCGAACTGTGGGTGTATATTGGTACACCTCTGCCTAACCCTTCTGGGAATACAGGCATGATGGTATGTATGTAATGTAGGTAAATTAGGTGCATTTGTTGACAGATTGAAGCTGAGACGAAATTGCGATAATTCGTAAAAGTTAGTACAGTTGCCCGCTTTTCATATACTTTATACGTGAAACTGCCTCGTTAGTCTAGTGGCCCTAAGCGCGACTACTGCGTTAAAGGGTCCTGGGTTCCATTCTCAGGTCGAGCAAAAAGTGTTATTGGGTTTTTCTATGAAATATTACATGGGACCTAAACATACCGGCGAACTGTGGGTGCGCATTGTTACACCTCTGCCTAACCCTTCGGGGAATACAGGCGTGCTGATGGTACGTGAAACCGCTTAACGCTGTGTCACCCACCTCGCTTTGGACACGCTAATACCCAGTGCGAAAACGCGCTTAGATCTTTTTCCTTACGCAATGGATTTTAATGCGGTTTTCATCAGGTAGACTGATACAAGAAGAAGGTTTATACGGATAGACAACATCAAAGTACAATCAACGGGCGTGGAGCAGTAACCTAAGACGTAAAACTGGGGTACAATACATAGCGGGCGGTGGCGGGGGCGGCGCGGCTGGGGGGGAGGCGGCGTTTGGCTAATAAAATTAACGATGTAATAAATAGTTCAGTATTCAGTAAAAGGCCTATTACACTACACGGTCTGCCGGGCCCTGGCTATCGTGTGCATTTGTACACGTATTTTTTTTGACGACACGGTTGGCGCAGTGGCCGAGCGATCGACTGCTGTGCTGCGTGTCGCGGGTTCCATTCCCGCACGGAACAAATATTTGTATGACGTACAGATAATTGTTCCGGGTCTGGCTGTTTGTGTATGTGAGTTTATATGTTTGTAAACGCACCCACGATACAGGAGAAATTCCTAGTGTGGGGCAACGTTTGAAAAAAAAAACAATATTTTCAATCAAGATCATTTTGGAACTCGTGATAAAAAAATCTTCCTGTTCAGTACACAGACCCACAATACAGTACAATACTGTATATTGACGACACGGTTGTCGTAGTGACCGAGCGATTGGCTGCTGCGCTGCGTGTCACGGGTTCGATTCCCGCACGGAATAAGTATTTGTGCAGACTATAGATAGTTGTTCAAGGTCTGGCTGTTTGTGTATGTGAGTTTATATGTTTGTAAACGCACCCACGACACAGGAGAAATACCTAGTGTGGGGCAACGTTTTAAAAAAATGTATATGCTATATAGTATATTATATTATAGTACGGTTGGCAACATTACTTTTAAGATGCATCTGAATGAACGAACAGTGTCAAGGATGCTAAGCGACATACATTAGCAGACAATTGAACTGCGTGCTTGATACGTTTGGCGAGCGTGTAGCGAGGGCTTATTGCGAATTAGCAGTTATCATCGTGGGACAAGCGCCCCAGCGAGGGCATCCGTCGAGTACATGTAGCCGCCACGAGTCGTGAGCGCAAACGGCAAGTACATTTTTAGGTTTTTGGGTTACTTTCTGGGTTTTTTGGGGCGCCGACGCTGCATGCGATTGGTCCGTTAGTCAGACCGATGATGGTACATGACGGATGTTGCCGACAAGTGATAGCAAATACTCCCTCGTGTAACATAATGGATGGGAAATCATCAAATAACTTCTTTCGCCCTGTGTGGAACAGAAGGGAGTGTCACACTCTTACTGACTAAAACCCACCCGTGTTCCTCCTAATGCCCTATGCGTTTCAGGGCCGCGGTGACTCTTTCGAACAAATTCCACGATCCTGTCAGGCAATGGCCTTAGAAAGCCCCGTCTAATTATGCTGACATCTCTATGAGGCGCGCGTGGCACTCAACGCGCTGTTGACCCGGGTCTGGTTCTGATCGGACGGCCAGCCACCCAACCCTAGCCGTCCGCAGGCCCGCGCTGACGGTGGCCGGGAGTCGCTCTGCAACACTACCCTCTAAATTATAACTAGGAGATCGACATTCCGCCGAGTCACTTCATGTTTACTCAGTCAGTTAGATCACTCCGCCACAAGTAGGTGCTTACCTAACTCCTCGTGTGTATTTGAATATTTATATAGTAACCGGCACGAGTCGTGAGCACAAACTTCAAGTTAATTTTTGGGTTACCTAAAAAACCCAGAAATGAACCCAAATATAACCTTGAAGTTGGTGCTCGCGACTCCTGTCCGTTACTGCAACAGTTTACCTTCAAATACTTTTATTGTAAGCTGCTGCCCGCCATCTCGTTTGCGGGGTATTTTCTCCCGCGTGTTTTGTTTTAGCTTTACATCTTTGCTTCTGCTCCGCTCCCATGTGTCGTAGCGTGATGTTATGTAGCCAACGTGATGTTATGTATTCAACATGCATCTGGCTATCATATACAAGTAGTCTGTCCAGTCTAACTGATAATTACAGAGATAAGCACCTTAAACAGACAATATGTAAGAACTCTGCAGCTTTATTGTATTAGTATTATCATTGGCCAACCTGGGAATTGAACACAGGACCCTGCCCACGGTAGTCGCGCTTGCGACCACTACACCTATCAATGAGACAGATATCACTTTGTGTCAATGCTAAATACTTAATCCTAAAATACGAGTAGTTCCGTTTTTTTTTGACCTCTCTCCCAGCTCACTGCAACTCCTGAAAGCCAGAATCAATAGTAGCGACCACCAGAACAGCGGCGCGGCAATGAAGCTCCACGACTCCCAGAGAAACGATTCAACTGTCTTGGATTCCGCAACGAAACAACAGCGGAGTAATGAGTACGTTTATTTCCACGTCGCTCTTAAATATAGGTACTAAAATATGAGCTGTTTGTTTTGATTCCAATAATAGGTAGGGCAAACGCTTGAACGCACGGAAATTAGTTCTAGTTTCTTCAAGGTCCGCGTAGTAAACAACTCCGGATGTAACCTGTTCACTATCTAACATAATATTTCGTTAATTCTGCCAGAGAATGCGCTCCCATCAGATGTGATGAGCATATTGTTCATATTCACTTGTGAACCAGATGGAGGTGATGAAATTATCCCACCTACATACATTGCCATTCAGTGCCGTTATAAATAGGTAGCAATATAAAATACCTACTGATGATATCAGGTGGAAACTTCAGGAATCCCAAAATAAACAGCCACATTCCCAAAACTAGTAGGGACTGAATACCGACAACCTTTGAACCTATTTCTTAGTCAAAATCTAGCGAATGTTTGTAAATGATGTCATTATTCTAAACGCAGAGCCGCAAGCATCGTGTCTGGCTACACTAGGTACCCTCGCTGTACTACACACATTAACACGCACCCGCGGGAACATCATGTTTAAAATGTACTTACGATTTAAAAAGTAATTTATGTGAACTCCTTATCTAAAGACTAGCCACACTTCACGTGTTGTTCTCGTAATAAATAATGTCTCCACACTAGCAGCGCGCACTGAGATTCTATGTTGACTAAATACAATTTGAGTAGCATTCCGCTTCGAGCGGGAACTTTTCGATATAGCCAGACCAAATGAAGAGTGAGGTACATTTAGTTAGATCGTGTTATGACGAGTGGTATTGCGTTTGGTCGGTTTATACAGAAGTTACAAATACAAAATCGACCAAAATAAAACGGTGACGCAATGAGTGTGTTGCTATTTCAAGGCTGTGTTTATATGTCGTCGTGACATCATTGCTCAGCGGGCGCCGGGAGCCGCGAGCCGGTAACCTTCGCTTTATCGATGCTGCAGCCTACTCAACGCTAAGTCATCAACTTACTTCGATATTGTGACATCTTTACTTTACGCTTAAGATGATTGATCGGTGTTCAGTCCAGTCGGAACAGTAGTCTTATTGTATTCTGCATAGGGAAAGCTGATATATGGTGGAGATAATTTATAATGAGTGACGCTTTACAAAGCCGAACTTCTGCTGATTGGCCCAAATTACGCCGGATAATGTATACAATAACATGATATTAAAGACTCCAAATTCTTTTCGATTTTAATCGTTTGATATACTAAAAGTATTTACACATTGCGAAAATTGATATTGTAAGTAAAGTATCATTTGAAATCAATGCATTCAATTTTTTTGTTATTCTTAATTTTGTTCCTTGGCCTAAACTGGCACAGAAATAAACCAGCTGTGGACTTCAACAAAACGTCAAATTGAATGTGACAGTCAGTAGTGTCAGTGTCAGAATCATTCAGTGCCAGTCAGTCGGCTTCGCAACGTGCGTAGAGCTGTGAGAAGTGTGTCGTGCTTTTCATAACTGAAAGTTTCCCTCATTCCCAACAATGGCCCGCGAAGCACCCGAGCCGTTGTTCCGCATGTATGGCGACGGGGAGGGCAGGGACCCGGAGGTGACGGAGATCGAGTCCCTCTGCATGAACTGCCAGGCTACCGTACGTAAACATTGGCAATACGTGTTTGTACCATGTTTTCGTCAGAAATTGTCGTTAATTGCATATTTATTGAGTTTGGTGTGCTTAACATATGGTACTGGTCATACAAATAAGCATACGTCGTCTAACGTAGATAGTTGTGTGTATCAGTAGGAATGGCCGGCGCGTCGCGACGCCGATCGATCGCGCCCCGGGGTTAAGGCCTCGTTTACTATCGGTGCAGTGAGTAGTCTAGTACAGGAGGCAGTCAAGTACGCAGTCACAATGTATGGATGTGTGCAAGTATACAGGACAGTGGCTACACACTCCCTGCATCCAGTATCTATGCATATAGGGCTTGTAATTGGGCAAGTACTGGCATTGGGTACTAGAGATATGTAAATGCGCCCTTACAGGCAGCCATTTCCTTCCCCTTTGATCTGAAAGTGATTAATATTGTGTCATCTCAATGATCTGAGTCATGTTTTAGAATGAAGCTGGTGCAGCATCTAGCTACTAACACTTGCTAGAAGTTTACACAAATATTTTACATAAAAAATTGTTAAACAATACTTATTTTGTGATTTTGGATTGTTTGGTGAAATATAGAGACACCATTTTGAATGTAATAAACATATGTACGTAGTTATTGTGACATAGTCAGTACTATGAGATGCCTGTTCAGAATGGACACTGAGTATGAGACATGGACTCACAGAGCTGCAGCACAATGCAGCAGTAACAAAATAGTTCTTCTGTGGACCCCCACAACTAGTAGTACTTAGTATGAAAAATAAATGCATGGTTTTCATTTAGGAATGTATATTTTGTTAATTATACTTATGTGATTCAAAGTCAAATTGTTTATTTCAATTACACTATAGCTGGATATAGTGTAATTGTGATTGTAATTGTTCACAGGTGTCTGGACACCTGTGAACAATATTTACTGGTGCATCATGAAAATAATAAATATTGGACTTTCACCAGATAAAAGTTACATGCACATGAGATATGTCAACTTTGTCTCTGTGATGGCAATGCATCTGAAAGTCTCTGGTATTGCAGATGTGTATAGGCAGCGGTGACCACTTAACATCAGGTGGGCCGTTGCCTTGTTTGCCATCCAAATATGTTAAAAAAGAAAAGCAATAATTTTAAAAGAGTTAGGATAGAGTTGTAATGGTCCTGTAGATAAAGTGCCTGTGGGTTTGATACCAGGGAAGTACCTTTGTTCTGTCTCTTTGTCATAGCATGTATCTTGTAACCGGAACAGACGGACACTAAAAATGTACACACAGTCAATACTGTGGCTGGTTTTGATAGAGTGTTGGCGTGCCTGTGCGACGGAGGTGTAATTGTGCTTTCCAATGTATTGTTTGTTATTCAGCTGTGTGTCACTAATACTATGTGCATGTTGTGTTTCATTATTTTAATTGGGGTTTGACCGTTCTTGTAAAAGTAAACAGATCTAGCCGACCCGGCAAACGTTTTGCTTTATAAATTACGAACTGCCCGCGAATTTGTCCGCTTGGCTTGTTTCACCCGTATTAAGTTACGTCTTTCGTTACTGCTTCGCTCCCGTTAGTCGTAGCGTGATGTTATATAGCCTATGATACTCAGGAATAATGTAGCTATCTATTGGTGAAACAATCGGTTGAAATCGGTCCAGTAGTTTTGGAGCCTATTTGTTACAAACAAACAAACAAGAAATCTTTCCTCTTTACAATATTAGTATAGATAAAAATAAAGTTAAATAGTTGAGGGGTTTTTGCTCCATCTTAATACTATATGATGGTAGGGAACGGTTTGTTTGCGCACTGTTTATTTCCTTGTTACCTGCTACATTGAGTGGTTGTATTGGTGCGTGCAGGGCGTCACGCGGCTGCTGCTCACGCGCATCCCTTACTACAGGAACGTGGTTGTGATGTCGTTCACGTGCGAGGGGTGCGGCTACCAGAACAACGAGCTGCAGCCCGGCGGGCCCATCGGCGAGCAGGGCATCATGTGAGTACCACTGCCCACTGGTGCTGAGTGCTGCTGAGACACCTCATGTCAGAGACTGGGCATCTCTTCACTGCCATGACTTAGGCCCGGACTCCACCAAAACGGAGATGTTTCGTAAACTACCAACAGGATACCGTGTTGTGTTGAAGCGAAGCGGTGAGATGCAAAAATAACGCAAGCCGATTGGTTGTACGAGATATCTCCTCTCCTCTCCGCTTTGATGGAAACCGGGCCTTACGCGGTGTCCTGCGTGTGCGACAAATGCGGCGCGCCGCGACGCGATGCTACACGCGACAAGTGTCCTACGTGATTTTGGTCGTTAGTTCTCGAATCGTGGAGAAGTACAGTACAATTTTGCTTGTAGTTCGTGACTTGGTACTTTCTGGCCGCGCCACAAAGAATATCAAGAATTGGGATTATTAAGAGTAGACCATGTCGCGTCTGGTCGCCCTCAAAACAATTACGCGTTGCGTCGTGTCTCGCCGCAGACTGCCTTATAGGCCGTTGAGTTGATCGCGTTTGTCGCGTCCGCTGCGTCGCATCGTGTCGCGTTCGTCGCTCTCACAGGACACCGCGTTATCTTGAATTAGGTAGATGCCACCATTTAACAATCATTAAAAGGCACAGCTTCTCTAAAAAAGCACTTTATTTTACCTCTGAAAACCCGATAATTTTTTAAATAACTATAAAATTAGATTTTTAGTTGCTTTGAAAACAATTAATTGAATGAATGAATGGAGATGTCAAAAAAGTGACGTCATAGTTTAGTATTGTCATGCAAAATCTATGGGAAATGCCATGGGGAAATAAAAGAAATGAAAGCTAAATTAATTGCAAAATTTAATACCAATAGAAGTGATCATCTACGATCACATCGTAGCACTTCTAACCTCACAAAACACAACGGATCAGTGTGTGAGCCATAGTCATCACCAAATGTAGCATTCATGTCTAAAAGGAAAAACAAAATAGTAATACTCGTACTAGTAAAAACAAATTACTTATGTAAGTTGATTTTGTCAAGACTTTAAATTGCAGCATGTTTCCAAGCATTATTATCTTGAAGATAATCCTCTAATTTATAATATGCTTGTTAACAAAGTGTACTCTTAATATATTTTTTTAAATTTACTTTTATTTACTTTTCTAGATATTTTGTTGCAACATTTAAAACCGTACGTACCCCATGAAAGATGTGTGCACTTTGGATAGTTTAAAGAATGGTTGCCTTAAAAAGTATGTCAATTGACTTGTGCTGTCATCTACCCAATTTTTTTAATTGTTTTCACATATGAAAAGAGTGTCCATGGAGTTTATTGGTTGTTCTTCTCCATAGAGACCTACGCTTTGGAACGAGCAACTAACTTCAACTTTTAAATGTAACTTCTTGACAATTCAAAAGTAACTGTAAATGGTTTAATTGAAGTAAATGCTTTGAGTTTGAATTGTTTCTATCTACTTTGTTCTCACATATAGAAGCAACAACAATATACCAGGATTTCTTAAAAACCTAATTGAGAACAGTGTCCGCGGAGTTTCTTGCTTGCTGGTCGAGTTTGTCACTTAACGCTGGTAATGAGCCGCCTGTGTTGTGCCGCGCAGCTGGACGCTGCGCGTGGAGTTCCCGGACGACCTCAACCGGCAGGTGGTGAAGAGCGACTTCACGGGCGTCAAGATCCCCTGCCTCGACTTCGAGATCCCCGCGCACACGCAGACGGGAGGTAGGCGTGTGTCGGTATTCTTCAGCTTACACGTCTGTTACGGACGCGGTTACATATATCCGTCAGAAATAAGCAGCTTCTCGCTGCGATGTGTTGTTGTTAGTATAGTAGCCGCCACGAGTCGTGAGCACAAACATCAAGATTTTCTTGGATTTGGTCGAAGCGCCCGCGGGCAGCGGCGGCGCCCGAACAATCTAGAAAGGAACTCAAAAAACCAAAAATGAACATGACGGCTGTGCTCACGACTCGTGGCGGCTACTATACTAACATGTCCCACACATAGGTTACTGCTGTTTCTCCAAACCGTCGCTATTATTGTATTCAAACTGTTACGCGTCGTCAGCGTGCTGATGTTGTCACAAGGAGCCGTACACTCGACAAGAATGATGTTACCTGCATCACTAGCTTGTGCCCTCGACCTCGTCCGCGTCAAGTTTGGTACATTATTGCGGGATAAAGAGTCTTCTATGTGTTACTCCACACTACAATCTATCTGTGCGCTAAATGTCATCCAGATCCGTTCGGCCGTTTAAGCGTGAAAGAGTAACAAACATCCATCCGGCATCACAAACGTTCGCATTTATAATATTAGTACAGGAAGCAGGTGGCACTGAGATAGATCGTAGTGTGGAATAGCACATAGGATACTTTTTTTATTCCCGGAACAGTGTGCGCTTCATAACACATAAAACATAACATACCATCACGCCTGTATTCCCCGAAGGGTTAGGCAGAGGTGTACCAATGTACACCAACAGTTCGCCGGTATGTTTAAGTCCCATGTATAGGGGGCGAGCCTATTGCCATTAACCGGGCTCAAATCCTAACTCCGAGCTGCTACTGAGAATTTCATAGAAAAACCAATAACACTTTGCTCGACCTGGGAATCGTACCCAAGACCTCTAGCGTAGCAGTCGCGCTTAGGACCACTAGGCTACCGAGGCAGTGTGCGCTTCCCGCGTGATAATATATTAACTTTGACGCCGACCAACTCGCCGGCGGAAGCTAGTCGAAAATAAATGTGTTCGTGTATACGTTGGCGCCTGCGCACCATGCGGAGTGCCTGTCCAGCACACGCTCGTACAGTCAGTAGAGTGGCGTCAGTTTCAGTCGATAGCAATCCATTCCCCTGAGTGCGTCCATCCTTGCAGAGATAACCACTGTGGAGGGCATCCTGGAGCGCGCCATCCGCGGCCTGTCGCAGGACCAGGACGCGCGCCTCGCCGAGCACCCCGAGGACGCGGCGCGGATCCACGAGTTCATTGAGAAGCTGACGGCGCTGCGCGAGGGCGGCGGCATGCCCTGGACGCTGGAGCTGTCCGACATGACCGGTGAGTGCAGCCACAGGCTTATATTTACAAGTCCAGGTTGCCTTACGATGTTTTCCTTCAACTTCGGAGACGTCCGAGATAAGTATTTACAGAGTCGATGTGAAATAGTAAAAGTCACTTCGTACAGTACGATTCACGAAAGATGACCACAAATGGCGGCCGTCTGCGCACGTACTCTCATGAAGTAAAGACTTAAGACAAAATAATATTTTAATGTTAGTTAAATAATTTGTGTAATGTTGTAAATGCTGGTTATGCAAATAAATCAAACGCAAGTAATTTAAAATGTTTAATTATTAAAAAAATCGAATTAAAAATATTATAAATATGTAAAACACATTTAGTCGCTATCGCTATTCTCAAGTTCCATGGTTCCCTCTATCATGGAACTTGAGGAACTGGGGCCGGGTTCCATATTAAAGTCTTCCGCTTCATCTTCCGATGATTCAGGAAAATCCACATCGAATCTTCGCTCTCGTCAGATTCTCCCACACGTATAATAACTTCCTCCGTAAGGACATCCACGATGTGGTCACTTTTTATATAACTTTCTTCTATAGATTTGTGTCTAGATGTGTCACATAGTTTTTTCCATTCCTCTGGTCCCATCAGATTCACTTTTTCTTTAATTAAATCTATGACGCAGCCAATATTCCACTTTACGTTTTTACTACTCGCGTAACCTTTATAGAGGCGCAAGCCATTTCTATCGGATTTAAATCCGGATGGTACGGTGGGAGACGGAGAACATCGTGACCATTTTCTATCAACATTTTGTCCACTGAGTATTTCTTTAAACGACATTTGTTATTTTTTATTATATCGTACAAATGAGGTTTCAACATATTGGAATCAAAGCTGATTCCATTTTTGGTAAGCCACGCTTGCATGTCGGAGTTTCAGGAATTAGATGTCGGAGCCATATCATATTCTTTATTGTGGTATGGGGCGTTGTCTACCGCAACAACGGAGTTCGGTGGGAGATTGGGTACCAATTGAGTTCGCATCCATTTCTGGTAATTTTCAAAATTCATGTCATGAAAATCTCCTGATTTTGTGCCCGACCTGAAAGCTAATAATGCATTGGGCACAAACCCAGCCTCGGACCCGGCATGAACGATCACGACACGTTGGCCTTTTGAGATAGGCTTTTCAGACCTGCTGTAGAACTGTCAGCCCAGCCCATGGGTTTGCATGTGTAGCATGGACGTACGATTCGTCAGTATAAACGATTGGTCTATTTTGTCTTCGATATTCTTGGAGTTTTCTTAGGTAATTGATTCGTGACAACCGAATAGCTGATGTCTCTACTAAAATATTTCGGTTGTTTTCTGTTTTTTTCCACTTAAATCCAATTCTGTTTATTAATCGACCCAAACTTGTTTTGGATCCTTTAAAGTTAATATCTTGACTTAATTTTGCTCGTAACTTCTCTAAAGTTGGCAATTCTTTTTCAGTTAAATGACAGTTATGGATACATCTCTCAATTACCCCTTTGTCAAAGTCGTCAACGTCGGAGGCAGGGTTACGGCGCGGTCTCTTTTGCCAGGGGTTCTAAAAACCACTAACAACGGCGAAGATTTACTTTATTTTATAATTCTTTGTACTGTCCATACAGACGTCTTTGTTGCCGCGGCCGTTTGTTTGTAAGCTGCGAGTATTTTAAAATCTTGTGAAAAATATTTAAACACGTTGTGCACCAAACTTCTCGACTGTCTATTCAAAGTATTGCCTTTTCCTCGCGGCATTGTGATGGCTTAAAATAGCAAATAACAATAACAAATCTCAACAAAAAACTTAACAAACAACGAAACTTAACAAATAAAAAACAATTTAAAACAAAGAAGCACTTCTTTTCGACTGAACTCGAGAGCAGTGCGAGCGGTCAACGCCGCGATAGACGAATAGCGACTGAGCGGCCTATCACGACACGCGCGCGCACCAATGGCGTCGCTCCGGTCTTGACGCATTCCGCCCGCGCCTCACGTCGCACCTCCAAAGGGACCTAAAATATGCCTTCTGCGCAGTGGTCATCTTTCGTGAATCTTACTGTACTTGCGTAGATTCCAACCGACAACCTTATACATGCGAGTCTTTACCACTTGGCCGTCATGATCTGCGTACTGACTAGCTATCCCGCCCCCGGCAGGTAACTGCTTCGTGGAGAACCCGGAGGCCCCACGGCGCGATCCGCGCGCGCACTCCACTACGTTCGTGCGCACCGAGGCGCAGGATGCCATGCTCGGCATCTACGACCCCGACGACGAGGTAGGCGCCTTCGCACGCGCATGTCACTCACACACACGCGCACTGTTCTCATGGTTCCCCCCACGCAGACGCCGGACGACAGCGACGACAGCAATTCCGAGGACTACCCGCACATCAACGGCATCGTGCTGGAGCCGCGAGCCACCGTGGTACTCACGCCCCCGCCGGGGCGCCGCGCCGTGCCCGTCATCCCCCCCGTCGTCGACTACCCCTCTGCCCCTGACTCGCCCGCCAGCCTCGAGTCTCCCGCTGCCCCCGCGTCTCCCGCCGAGCCCGCCGCCCCTGCCGCCCCCGCCGAGCCCGCCGGGTCCGCTGAGCCTGCCGAGCCCGCCGCCCCTGAAGAGGGGGCGGGGGCCGCCGCCCCTGCGGAGCCAGGCTCGGGGCAGGACCACCTGCTGTCCCCGGCTGGCCCCGGCGCCATGCCGTACGAGCAGCTGGCGCGCGACGAGGTGCTGCTGTTCCGTACCAACTGCCCCGACTGTGATGCGCCCTGCGACACCAACATGAAGATGACCAGTGAGCGCCCCCCCCCCCCCCCCACACATACACTATCCGTACACGGAGCCCGATCCCACCTACATACACTCACAAGCACAACAATCCGCGGCCGATAACTTACTGAACTTACTCATATCTGTCTGTAATAACAAGTGGGTCTGTCTGCTACCGCTCAGCGGCTGCAGCCCGGAGCCGGTCCTCATGGAACTCACTACGAGGGAGCTTGGGATACTGCTCATGGTTAGGCACATTGAACGTGGACACAACATATGGTTTAATGACTTAAATCAATGTTTTCTTTTTAAATCAACTATCTTTCACGCATTTACACAATTTTCAACTCTATTTCTTTCGCATTTAAGTTGACTTTCAATGAAGCAAGTGAGGTGTGTGTAACGGCGCGTTCCTCCGCAGACATCCCGCACTTCAAGGAGGTCGTCATCATGAGCACCACCTGCGAGCTCTGCGGACACCGCACCAACGAGGTGACTGCCCGCCCGACCCGCGCCGACCCGCGCCCGACCCGCGCCCGACCCGCGCCGACCACTTCTATAGCTTTCAATGAATCCCTGCATATATGAGTGTGTCGAGCTGAATGGTGCTGATGCGCGCGTCATGTTCGTGAACGTGCGCTGCCAGCTGGGATTGGTCATCTCTTAGTTCCCATGATTTACATCTTTATTATTATTTTATATTTACCTTCATTGTTTTCACATATAGAAGCAAGAAGCATATCGTAACTAGGATTTTGTAAGATCCAAATTGAATGAAGAGAGTGTCCGTGGAGTTTCTTGCTCGGTCTTCTCCATAGAGACATATGCTTTGGAACGAGCAACTAGCTTCAACTTACTGACTGACCGACTCCTTGACAATAGTTTAATTAAATGAAATGCTTCGACGTTGCCGAATGTGTTTTACAAGGGGGCGTGTGTCGCAGGTGAAGTCGGGCGGCGGAATAGAGGCGCGCGGCGTGCGCTTCGAGCTGCGCCTCGCCGGCAGAGACGACTTCTCGCGCGACGTGCTCAAGGTACGCGCTACTACTGACTGTGTTACACAACGCTGCCAAGTTACCGGGAGCGGGTCACCGCTGCCTATACACATCTGCAATACCAGAGGCCTTGCAAATGCGTTGCCATCCCAGAGACAAAGTTGAAATGTGTCATGTGCGTGTTCGGAAACAGCGCAAGCCCGCTGGGTACAGGCAAGCTCGCGTCACGTCGCCGGTAGCTACGCTTACTGTTCATGTACACTAGTTTTTACGAGTCGTGAGCAATGATGTTGACGTTTGTAAGTTCATTTTTAGGTTTTTGGGTTCGTCTGCAGGTTATTTGGGTCACCGATGCTGCATGCGACTGGTCCGTCAGTCGGACCCCAAAAACCTAAAAATGAACTTGACGTGTGTGCTCACGACTCGTGACAAGTACTACAACTAAGTGACGTCGAGCTAACATTATCGCTACTTTTATTTTTGTTGAGAATAAGCACTTCGTGGAGGTACACGACACGCACGCAACACGTGTGCGTGCAGCAGTACAGCGGCACAGTACAACGTAACCGTGACACTGCGCCGCACGGGGCCGGGGGTCTCGGGTGTGCGCAGGAACAGATGCCGCAACGACGGGGGAACACGCAGCTCCGTGGCGCCGGTCGGCTCTGTACTGCCGCGAGGTCCGGCGCTGACTGACGCCGCGCCATGCCAAAGGATTTTACCTCTGATCAAGTTCTTTTGATCCTTATTTCAATGCGTTTAGATTTCATATTACTCTATTTCGATATAATCATACCGCGGCTCGCACCGGGTCCCGCGACCCCCTTAGGACACAGAATTATGAAATTTAAACTAATTGTAATAAGGTCTAAAATGGGCGTCCGACAGTCCGCGCTGGCCCTTAGCTAGTAGTGAGCGAGACCCGCGCGTGTGTAACCGTGTGCCCGGCCCGCAGTCCGAGACGTGCAGCATGGAGATCCCGGAGCTGGAGCTGGAGGTGGGCGGGCGCGCGCTGGGCGGCCGATTCACCACGGCCGAGGGGCTCGTCAGCGCCACAGTCGCGCAGCTGCGGGACGCGCCCGGCGCCTCGGGAGACGCGCCCGGCAGCGGCCGCGAGCGCCTCGAAAGGTACCCCCACCACCACCACCTCCCCCTGCCCGCCTGTGTGCTCGCACTACAGCGCATGTCGTGTACGCAGGTTCCTGGAGAAGGTGGAGGAGGTGCTACGCGGCGAGCGCCACGTCACCATCATTCTGGACGACCCCGCTGGGAACTCGTACGTGCAGAGCCTGGCCGACGACCCCGCGCTGCCCGACGCAGGTGATGACCCCGCCGCGCACACGCGCCGGCCGTGGGCTGACCACTGAGCTACAACATGACATACGTTGCAGGGCTGACGGTGACGCGCTACGAGCGCACCTTCGAGCAGAACGAGGAGCTCGGCATCAACGACATGAAGACTGAGGACTACCAGCCCGCCGCCTAGAGCGCATGCGCACACCGCGCGCACGGGCCTCCACAGCACCGTGTTCCGCGGGCAACGACGCACATGTTGCTGCAACAATGTTGCGCTACTCCGTTACTAAGGAATGCGGCGCTTGGAGAACGTCACCATGTCTGTGTGAGCAGCGGGCGAACTGCGCACGCGCATTGCCACAGCGACCTGCCGCCGGCGGGGCTCGTGTCGTTCCTACTGCTATTTATTGATAATACTTTACGATTTTATATCCGTATTTATATAATAATAATATGTAAGCCCAACTCGAGCACTAAGGCCTGTATGACGCTGTGCGCGCGGACCGTGGCACGCTGCCACAGTGAGCCACGCGGCCGAGCGGCGCGCGCCGCTGCGACTCGTCTACACAGGCCTTTGGGCCATTAATAATGATCTTTTGTAAGTAAGTTAAAAACGTTTTAGAAACGTGCTCAGAAGGGCAACACTGTCACGAAGACACGAGACGCGCGACACGCGCGCCTCCGCCGTGACAGCATTAGTAGCTTTGTGTGGCGGACCCGCGTCGCGGCTGCCTCGACCGCATCCCGCACGTGGCGTTTGTAATCTTTCGCAATTAAATTGTAACCAACCAGATCTGTTGCGTTATTTTTAACCCTCGACACAAAAACGACGGGGTGTTATAAGTTTGTCGTGTCTGTGTGTGTGTGTGTGTCTGTCTGTCTGTCTGTCTGTGGCATCGTAGCTCCCAAACGCATGGACCGATTTTGTTTTTTTTTTGTTTGCAAGGTGAATTAGTCGGGAGTGTTCTTAGCTATGTTTGATGGAAATCGGTTTCAAGGTTATCAGCTCTTTTGTTAGCTACGGTAGTGATTTTTTCTTCTGGGGTTACTTAATTTTTTTAATTTGGTTTTTATGTTATTGAGATGCGGTGATGTAGCGGCGGTACCCAACACTATTCATTACTTGCAAAATGTTCAAGTTATAATATTGAACAGATCAAACCTCAACTATGAAACTATTTTGTAACAAGAGTTGCCCTCACGTGCCGGCAGATGGCGCTGGTCGACTTAAGTGGCGCCATGGTGTCGTTACGACGACAATTTTATGAGACCTTGACAATCCCATCCTACGTCCTACCCCTATTATTTAATGAAAAAGGGTAAAGAGAAAGTTTGTGAGGATGATTGTATGGATTTATGGATGTTTATTATACTCTCTCACGCTTAAACGGCTGAACGGAACTGGATGAAATTTGGCATATAGATTATACTTTTTATCCTGAATAATATGCTGTTCCAGTAGGATAGCAACATTAACTTACGCGGGCGGACGCTAGTAGGTAGTAAATAAATGTGTTCGTCAAAGTAAACCGGTTATTATTCACATACTACACTACCAACATACATTACACGTTTAGTTAAACATACAATCTGTCGTGGAGACGGTGCGCCCCCCGCAGCTCCCGGCGCGCTACTGCGGCGAGGTCGCGTTCCCGGAGCGCGCGGGGCCTGTGGACGAGCATCGTCGCTTGTGGAGAGACTGGAGTGTGTGTGTGTAAGCTGAACAGAGCCATCATTGTGTAGCGGCGCCTGCGCACAGGTGTGTGGCGGACATTGATTCATTATAGTGCGTTATGATACTTGTGAGCTAAGCTTGTCATTACCCTGGAGGCCCTGCGCTCCGCGCGGCGGCGGCGGCGTGCTGGAGACGAGCGTCATGGTAACTAGTGAGGATTTGACATCAAAATAGAATTGTAATGTCATGCAACACGTACTCATAGTCGTTAGCCTAGAGGTCCTAAGCGCGACTGCTACGCTAGAAGTCTTGGGTTCGCTTCACAGGTCGAGTAAAGTGTTATTGGTTTTTTCTATGAAATTCTCAGTAGCAGCTCGGAGTTAGGATTTGTGCCCGGTTAATGTCAATAGGCTCGCCCCCTACTACGTGGGATCTAAACATACCGGCGAACTGTGGGTGTGCCTAATCCTTCGGGGACTGCAGGCGAGACGGTATGTGCCACGCTCACTGTTGACGCTCGTCTCCACGACACGGACTCGCCAATGCCACACTGAGCTCACTAGTATCGTATTGCATGGAGCAGTGTGCACCGCGCGTGCTCGCACAGTGTCGCGTGTGAGTATAGTGAGTGTGTGCGTCACCTCGCAGCTGCTTGCGCGTGTAGGTCGGCACGTCCCACAGCGCGCGTGTCGATACCGCTGCGGAACAGACACCGGATCAATCATTGTCCTTTGCGTTCGTTACGGCTAGCGTACAGTGGCAACAGCGCCGCCTAGCGACACTCAGCGTAACTACAAACTAAGTGCTGGAAGATTCAGTTAATAAAGGACAACCAGACAGCGATGACAAGACAGGTGGCTGCCGGGGCGGAATTGCGGTGTGATGTCCCGTACAACAGCACGTCACGTATAGCACGTAGTTTAAGTTAAGATAGATAAGGTATGTTTGTAGCTCACTAGAATAATAGCACGCACGCACTATGTATGTATACACCAACAAATAAAGGGACTTCACTTCTCAGTGGAGTCATGGAGAAGCACACAACGTAGTGTTAACTCAGCCCCTCTTCTCCCCACATCGCAGAATGCCCAACAGTGAAAATGAAATGTACTTGTTATGAGAACTTGCGAGATTTGCGCTGTTATGTAGGAAATGAGTACACAAGCGATTCCCTTGATGGATATATTACTACTGAATATAGTTACACAATTGTGCTGCTTGAATGCTATGTTAAAGATATGCGCGGCTAAACAATACTAATGTGCATAGATGAGTGTGGCGTGCAAGCTACCACTAATGTACAGCGGCACGAGCAGTAAACGGCTCATGTACTCACTGATCGGAGCAACCTGCTCGCAGAGGCAGTCCTCTGTCTCCCGGTGGAACATGGGGCAGCCGCAGGTGCTGGTGAAGCCGCTATTCAGCTGGGGCGCCGTGGTGTTGTACACCTCGTCCCCCCACTCGGGATATTGTGAGATGTAACAGACTGGGTAGGTCCTCGCCTGCGAACAGGGAGCGGAGTACAGTGCGGCTGCTCCAGCGACTTCCGGACAGTTAATATACAACTTTATCTACACTCACATCGTAAAGTTTCAGTTTTGAAATTAAATAGTGTTGTAATGACAGATTTTACGCACGCGCAATTGTACAAGTACATGACACAAAAGTTTTATTAAGTAAACACATTACTCCCCTAACTAAATGGTGCTACAGTATCTAGCGAGTGGAGGGGTGCTCGAGGGGCCGCGGTGCCGCTGCCTCGCTGTCACACCACCGCGTCAGGCTCATTGGCAACGAGAGTCCCGTCAGCGATGACGAGATGATGGTAGATCGATCCCAGTCCTGCCAGGGTTGCAGAATTTGTTCGAAAGAGTTCCCGCGGCCCTGGAACGCAAAAGGTCTGCCACTCCGTTCCGTGGCGCCCAGTACACTAGGTATCTACCTGTATTTAAAGTTCATCGAGTCTAGATAAAGTAGAAAGTGCCAACAACTCAATATGTATTACAGTACTCGTGCTATAATCACTCCTATTATGCAGCAGTTACTACTGTTTTTGTTTTCATATTATTATAATAAACTTTACGAAATGAGAGTAGATGCAGTAAGTACCTCTACGTAGTACGTTATGGTACACGAGGCGAACAGTAATAAGGTCGCGCCCGCCGCCGCCGCCGCCTCGCGCCTGTACAGTGTGGACAAGAAGTGCTGGGTGGTAGGAAACGTGTACAACATTTTAAAGCATTACATCGAACTGTGCTGTAGGCTTGTATTTTCACTTAGTGCTTTTATTCCCTATGCTGCCCCGTTGGTCACGTGGTGGCGAGCACGACTGTTAAGCGTAGGGTCCTGGGTTCGATTCCCACGTCGGGCAAAAAGTGTTATTGAATTTTTCCATTAGGAATTTCTCAGTAACAGCCCGGAGTTTCGAAGTTGGTGGTGTGACACCCCCGTGTCTCGGAAAGGTCCTGCGCGTGATCTCTCCCCGGTTGTGTCGGATTGCCGTCCCATCGGACTGTGAGAGTTAGGAAGAGGGAGTGCACTTGTGTTTGCGCACACACTCGTGCACTATAATATCTCCGGCATACTTGGCTAGTCTGAGTAACGTTTAGCCGCCGTGGCCGGAATCGGTCTGGAGAATACATGTTTTTTACATATTCCCAATTTTTTTCAAGACTGTAAAAAAGTGAGACGATATATAATATAGATATGTGTATGAGCTCTGTCGCTCGTCCGCCGGGCGCTGCACACGCTGTCACCACTTACATGGGGCGAGTCGTCGGTCGGGTCGTCGGGCGCGTCGCCGTGCGCCGTCCAGCATCCGATGTGCGTCGCGTCGCCGTGGACCAGGTAGTAGTATGCGAACATAAGGTTCCTGAACAACAGCAAGCTATGAGAACGATCACTACAGGTGACGGGGCTGTCGCCGGCGAGGGCTGCCTCTGACCCGCTGCAGCTAGGGTGCTCCAGACTCCGGACCCTGGCCACCGCCGGTGTGACGTAACGTGCAGCAGACGCAGAAGTACTCTCACTCTGCCGGCACTACAGACTGCGGTCCCTACTGTACTGCTCGACCTCGCGTGTCTGAGAGGTCTGGCCGTGCTACTGCACCACACTTATTTTACATTTTTATTCCTTTTCTGCGCAGCCGTTAGAAGATGGTGGCGCCGGCGTCTTAGAATGTAAACGTTTTAAGAACTTTATTTTAACCTAAATTAACCGGTTTATTGGACGAGCGGCATGTCGGCAACTTGTGACTACTTGTGAGGATACCGCGCGCAGCGGCGCGGTTTGTACACGTAGTTGTCGAGCTCCCGCATCAAGCGGTTTTCATTGCTCTACACCGTTTAATCCGAAAATACCTTTATGTAAATACTCTTACAAATACCGGTAAGAAATAACCGGTTCACGTGAATAAAAAGGTTTTGCGTCTAGTACATATGTGACGGTTTGAGACCGGTATCCGAGGCCTGGTGGCGGACGCACTGTACAGACTCACGGTTTCTTGGGCTCGCACACTTCAACGGGGCAGCGGTAGATGCTGTCGGGCACCACGGGGGTGTGGGCCAGGCGCAGCACCAGCAACATGCCCTTCACCGCTGCCTCCGCGTCCATCTCGCCGTTGCTCTCCAGCGAGTTCAGCCGCAGCACGCGCGCGTACGGGAACCTGTCTACAACGTCGGGACACTTGCGTCTGTTGAACACATACGATATAATTCACACGCTTACAATACTCCACACATACTGACAACATCGCCTTCCATTCGTCGGCGCACGCATCGCAGTCAGGCGTCCAAGAGAGCGGTGAGCGCGGTCAGAACACGCGGGATGGGCGACTGTGCGTTAGGATTAGCCGCCGTGACCGCAACCGGTCTGGAGAATGTGTCTAGACATTGGTACAGGTCCGGCCAGCTGGCGGCGCCCTCGGCCCCTTCAGCCCCCTTCCATTAGGAACACGGGTTCCGGTTGGTTAGTATGACTCACCAGTTTTCGCACAATACTCGGTTGGTGGGCAGGTTTCAGTCTCCAGCTTCGCCATCGCCGCCAGCTGCAAGCTCCATTTCTGCAACACCACCACGCCCGTTAGCGCCGCCCTGCAGCCGGGCCTGTTCCGCGACCGAGTAGCTCACGTGAGCAGCTGGTGCTGGCACACGCGAGCGCTCCTCCGCGGCCGGCAGCTGCTGCGTTGTTACCACGTGACAGCGGGCGGGCGACAGCAGTACGTACCAGGCGGTGCAGCCCGTACCCTCTCGGCAGCGGCACGCCGTCCAGCCCGGTGGCGGCTCCGCGCGCCACGTTAGCGCGTAGCCTGCAACGGATGTGCCGTCAGGACGTCGCGTGGCGATCCGAGACGACTGCCACAAGTGACCATTGCAATGTCATTCATTCAAACGTAGTGGTCGCCATCATGGATGTACATTATTATATCCTGATGCGCATCAGCGCTCTTGCTAACAATGACCATTCCTACTGTAAACATGTCAGCCATGTTTAGAATACGCGACGCGCGTCACGCACACACGTGGAGCTCGCGACCAGCGCCACGCAGACACGGGGAGCTCGCAACGCGCGTCACGCACATACGGGAAGCTCGCAACGTGCTTCACGCACAGACGGTGAGCTCGCGACGCGCGTCACGCACACACGGGGAGCACACGACGCGTGTCACCCACACGCGGAACGCACGCGACGCGCGTCACGCACTCACGGTGATCTCGCGACTCGCGTCACGCACACACGGGGAGCACACGACGCGTGTCACCCACACGTTGAGTACGTGCTACTCGCACTTACGTGTTGATCTCGTCGAGTATCACAGCCACGTGCTCCTTCATGTAGTGGTGCTCGTGCGGGTACGTGTCGCAGCTGCGCGTCGCCTCCTGTGGACACACATATGCCTCGCCGTAACCAGTGGTCACTTTGAGGGTTGATTGACTGAACAATTACTATCCCTAGCAAACGGAATGCTTGCCTCGTGGTAGAACGTGCAGACCAGGTGAGACGACGGCGGCAGGCAGGGGTTGCCCGGGCAGTACTTTTCGTAAGTCAGCTTCTCGACCACCTGCAGCACCGAGTCGCGCGGCGCGGCGAGCAGCAGCGCGGCCGCCTGCAGCCAGCGACGCAGCAGGGCCCTCGCGGGGCAGGCACCGGGCTCACTTCAGTGGCAGAACATTCGATTCTAACTAAGACATTCTCATAGATTATATCAATACCTTTTTTTTTTCGGAGCGGGGCCACCCCGCGCGTTCAGAGCGGGGCGGCTCCGCGCGCCGGAGCCTGGTCCTTGCAACAGATGAGCACGCCGCCAGTGCGCCAGTTTTATTTTTGCTAAGTTTTTTTTGAACCTAGGTAATCTATTTCATTTTGTTTTTCCCCGAGATTAAAAAGTTGGGTAACATCGAATCCTATCGAGGAGGTTCCTCTGTGGAAATGTGCCCACCTACTACAGATATAATTACACTCATATAATACAAACGGTCTCATTATCGTCGACGCGGTCCTGCGCGCTGAGAGCACAGTGCTGGGGACTGCAGCGCGCTGCGAAGTGGCTCGTTCCCACCAAACCTGTGGAAACCGCGATACCTTAATTATAGCTCAATATAAAAGTGTTTTATGGCATACTTTATGACCGCGCCATGTCGAAACATAATAATATTGAATACCTATATAAAGCTGAAGAGTTTGTTTGTTTGGTTGAACGCGCCAATCTTAGGAACTACTGGTTTAATTTTAAAATTATTTTTTGTGTTGAATCGTCAGTTTATCGAGGAAGGCTATACATATATAGGGTGACTGGTAATTAGTGACCGATATTTAAACACGTGATTGTACTCATGATTACAAACAACTTTCCCAAATAAACTTTTTTTGTATACTCATTAGTTTCATTTTTATCACTATATCATACTTACTGGCGCGCGTGCAAAGTTGCAAAGTTGTGAACTCTCTGCAGCAGTCGGTGACCTCTCGCTTCCGAACGTCGTTCTCTCGATGGTCGGGAGCGACTGTGCGTGGGAGGCTGTCGCCTCCATTTGCGAGCACGTCATGCACGCAGAGGAGGCGGCAGAGAGGGAGAGGGAAGCAGCTGCCTCGCTTCCCTCCAGGAGAAGACGCACCGGGCGTCGGAGGGCGCTGAACGACCTCCGGCCTCCATGAGTTGCCGGCCTGCGGGTGATCGACTTAGGGCAGTGCACCACCCGATCAGATGCAGGCCCGTGTAGGCGGCGCACGTGTTCCGCGCGCGCCACACCAGAGAGGAGGCGGCGATAGGACAGCCGACGTAGACGGGACCCGCCTTTGACACCGGCGGGTCAGGGTCTGGCGGGGGCGCGGTAGAATGCGCGAGCGACCCCGTCCCCCCGCCCAAAGGTTTTTTGTTTTCAATTTCTGTCATCCACTCCCTGCCCTGAGCAGGGTCGTTTTTAATAAATTTTTCATGTTTGTCATATTCTTTTGTTTAATTGTACTTATTGCGTGTAAATAGTTATAATATGTTATATATTATCAGTGTGTATATATAGTGTTTTTATTTGTGTAATAAATATTTTTATGCTCTTTCCTTTCTCAAGGGTCGCGCAACTCTTGACGCCCGTCAATATTTTGCGGTTTCTTGAGCCCAACTTTTATACTTGTACTATAATATATATTTAATTAATTGAGTTAAATGTGTTGTGTTTAGAGGTGTGCATAATATATATATATATACCGGCTGATTTTTGTATGTTGTGTATGTAGGTTAGAAGCCATATACGCTAATATTTTCTTGGTATCATTACGATAGTAAAAGTTCAAAATATCCTTAAAATACATGAAAATAAATACACCCTACAGCGCTCGCGTAAAATTAATAATAACGAAAATAAGAGATAGTAAACGGCGTAGGCTGCCATCACGCATGAATAGAGCATGGTGGAAGTGTGAGCGAGACGCATGCATTTCTTTCGCTCTACGTGTCCTTGTAGCTGTAGTAGGCAAATAATTAGATAGGTACATTTCAAAGTATCCGTAACATAAACAAATTTCGTCAGTACGATTTTGATAGAAATGTAAACAAACCAGTTCATATTACATTCTCACAAGTATCTACGTATTTCGATGGTTTGAAAAATGAATAATTAATCTAAAACTCGAAACAGCTGATGCGTTGTGGAATGAGTGAATTGCCTAAACATAAGGGAAAAATAGACGACTCGGGTGGTGCAGCGGTTGAGTGATGCGTGGTCCAGGGTCCGGAGCATGCAAAGCTCACACGGGGGAAATTTGGTATGGATACATGTCCATTGAATGGAGTAGCTTCCATAGGGCATGCTGGCTTATGTCTTATGTCTGGAGCAAAACAGGGTATAATAGGTGAACGGAGTAGAAGCCTATTTCAAAGAAATAAATGTGTTTTTTTTTTAAAAAACCTTGTATGAAGTTAGCCTATTAATAAAAAATATTACTTATTTAAAGTAAACTTTTCATATTAAAATCAACAAAACAATTAAATAAAAATAAATACAAATAAACCGATAAAAACTGTAAAAAGCATTTTATGCGCACCCTACTCTATGCGCGGAAAGCATCAATGAATTCGTAGCGCTATTCAATCCTTTGATTGAAGCCGGCCGATAGGTAAATAGCTCACATAATATCACCGCTTGCGCACCCCGCACCCGCACGCGTGCCCTTTGCGCCCCGCTCTCCAATCTTCAGTCGCCCGCGATTAGTCACAGCGTGACGTCTATCGCTGTGTTTACGTTTTCGCGTGTGCGCCCAGTGATTGTTTCCGTAATGTCGTACGAATACTCCAACGTTGAGTACCTTGCCATGGTGAAGTGTTACTAGGTATCTATCTGGCCAAAATTTAAATAGTGCTACACGTATGTACGCTGATGAGGAACACCTACAAGCGCTCAGACGGAACGGTATCCCTGCACCCCAGATCCCCAGCACAGACTTGATACTTCGCACTGTTCAGCGATTACTCGACCATGGCCAATTCCAGCTTCCCGGTCATGTCAGAGGCAGAGGCCGGCCACCACTGTCAATACACGTCGAAGACGTGATCCTGGATTATTTGCAGCGCCACCCGAGAAGGAGCACGCGGCAAGCAGCTCGTCGATTTGGCATAAGCCAGCATGCCCTATGGAAGCTACTCCATTCAATGGACATGTATCCATACCATTTTTCCCCCGTGCGAGCTTTGCATGCTTCGGACCCTGGACCACGCATCACTCAACCGCTGCACCACCCGAGTCGTCTATTCTTCCCTTATGTTCAGGCAATTCACTCATTCCACAACGCATCAGCTGTTTCGAGTTTTAGATTAATTATTCATTTTTCAAACCATCGAAAGACGTAGGTACTTGTGAGAATGTAGTATGAACTGGTTTGTTTACATTTCTATCAAAATCGTACCGACGAAATTTGTTTATGTTACGGATACTTTGAAATGTACCTATCTAATTATTCGCCTACTACAGCTACAAGGACACGTAGAGCGAAAGAAATGCATGCGTCTCGCTCACACTTCTACGCCGTTCACTATCACACTACGCCGTTTACTATCTCTTATTTTCGTTATTATTAATTTTACGCGTACGCAGTAGGGTGTATTTATTTTCATACCAAGAAAATATTAGCGTATATGGCTTCTAACCTACATACACAACACACCATATTGTTGTCCAGACGGTAAAAAAAAATCAGCCGGTATAATAATATATAAGAATAAAGTGTTGATCACACGCTGTATAGGGGCGTGTGAGTCAGTGTGCACGACAGCATGCACGGTCAAATGTCAGTAAAAATTCCTTATAGATAAAAATTAATTTAAGGGTGAGCTTGGGCGGGCAAGATTCCTAGCAGTTTGAACAGTTTTTCACTGTCGGGTGGTCAAATTTTGTATGGGCGGCTCTGTTATGAGGGTGCACACGCGTTGCCTGCGCGGAGTCCCGTCTGGTGTGAAGGTTTCGACCCGTTCGCGCGACTGGAACGGGAGTTATTCGCCAGGGAATGGCCAAAAATGGTAAAAATTTTGAAAAAATTGAATAAAAACTGTTTAATTTAAAAATGACTAAATGTATTCCTTTTTCTGTTTCGGGACTCGGGTGGAGCAACTTCAGGCGCGTCCAGCGTCGTCCCTAGGGTTATTGCGAGACTAAAAATGACAAAGTAATTAAATTTTAAAGTTTGTGAGAATTTGGAAAAGTGTTTTTCTTTAATAAAAAAATTTCCTTTAAAGGTTTCAAAAATATTTTTACACAGGCGTGCAGGGCTCGCGGAGCCGCGTCCAGGGATGTATCACACTACTATGTTACCTTAATTATAAGGGTGTAAAACACTTGGTTAGGTTCGCTCAGGTTAGGTTCGCTCAGGTTAGGTTCGCTCAGGTTAGGTTCGCTCAGGTTAGGTTCGCTCAGGTTAGGTTCGCTCAGGTTAGGTTCGCTCAGGTTAGGTTCGCTCAGGTTAGGTTCGCTCAGGTTAGGTTCGCTCAGGTTAGGTTCGCTCAGGTTAGGTTCGCTCAGGTTAGGTTCGCTCAGGTTAGGTTCGCTCAGGTTAGGTTCGCTCAGGTTAGGTTAGGTTAGGTTTTTTTTTTTTTTTTTTTTTTTTTTTTTAATTTGTATATCTAATGTACACTCCCTGCCTTGAGCAGGGTCGTTAATAATCGGTTTTTGTTTTTGCTTACTTTATTTTTAATTTTTGATTTGATTTTAGTTTGTGTTAGTCTTTTTTATGTTTGTCGTTTATTTTGCTGGTTTTGTTTCAGTTTGTTGTCGTTTATTGTTTACTTGTCTTTTTCTTTGTTCGATATGTTACGGTTTGCAGACTTTGTTTATTTGTTGTTTATAATTGCCTTTTTTTTTTTTTTTTTTTTTCTTTTCTTTGTTTGTATTATTTGCTTAATATGTTACTATGTTTATATTAATAAATATATTGTGTTTTATTTTCATATACATATATAATATACTTAATTATGTGCATGTTGTACATGTGATTGTTTATTTGTAACAAAATATATATATATATATACATATTCTATTCTTTTTAATTCTTTCCTTGCTCAAGGGTTGCGCAAACCCTTGGCGTTTGCCAATCCTTTGCGCTTGCTTGAGCCCTTCCGTTACTGTGACTTCTGCCACTTCCATTTTCTTTCCATAATTTATTAAACTTATTATAGTGTAGATTTATTTATTTTGTTTAAATATATTAGTAATATTTATATATATATGTATAAATATACATACATTAACATATAGTATATTTACTTATAATATATATTATAATTTAGCCGTCGCTCTCCAGGGCCTCGGTTTGGTTCCGGGCATACAATTGTGATGGCCGGGAAGGCTCCCGGGTCCTGCGAGATCGCTCGCACGTAGATATCTGCAACCGGGGACTTCTTCGGGGTAAAGCGTTCCACAGCCACTCGCAGCTCCTGTTCCGTGAACGGGGGGACATGGTTATCATCATGTTCCCCGTCCACGAGGCTGGCTTGCTGTCGAGTGGTCCAGTGGTTTAGGCTGTCCTCGCTTTCCCGGTCCTCCGGGCTGAAAGTTTTGACGAGCGGTCTCGTCGAGTCCTTCCGGCTCAGGAACCTCCTCTTGGTCATTCGCCTCGGATACACCTCCCCGAGGCTCCTCCCTGCTCCACTTCCCCCAGATCCTAGTTTGCGTGCGACTTTGGCGAGGTGTTCAGCCCTTCCATGGAGGCACCTGTCCATCACCCCGACCCTCTCGGGAGGCGTCGTAGATCGCATTTGCCTCTTCCTGGTGGAAACTTCTCTCTTCAGGGTGACTAGCTCCTCGGACCACCGCGGCTTGGTGAGCTTTGTGTGTGTTTTCATATGTGGTGTGTGTTCAGTGCATGTTATGTATGTGTTGTTTGTATGTGTGTCTATAATGGTGTCGAGTTGATAAGTGTTACTGATTTGTGTTACGTCCGACGGGCTGCTGTGGTGGGTTCCGTTAGACTGGACCAGATTCTCACGAAACTGGCTCCAGTTAGCTTCTTTCATGTTGAGCAGCCTCGTCGTCCGTTGTATGTGTGTTTGCTCACCTTCCTGCAGCTTCACGTTGAAGGTTTTGCCGCTGTGGTCCGACTTCGTCTTACTCCGATCTATTTCCAAGCTTTCCACCAGGTCGAGGATATCCGTCTCGAAGGTCGGGGCGTCGCCGACATTTGGTGCCTGCATGTGCGTCGCGGTTTCCATGCTATTTGCGGTGGCGCCTTTAGCAGTACGCAACGGTGGATCGCGCTATTGCGTCCCACCGTTTGCGTAGCGGACGCTCCAAGCTAAACCCGTTGTGAGCCAGGTTGTCTTGGCCCGCTTTTTGGCAATTGCAGCATTTGGGGGGCTCCCCGGCCAGGTGCGACGGGCATTCCGCTCTCAGGTGAGAGTCGCCGCAATGCGAGCAGAGGTCGTCCTTCCCGGTGCAGTGTTTCCGGCCGTGGCCAAAACCAAGGCATTTCGTGCACTGCACAAGGGGGGTTTGGTCATACACCCTCACCCTTTGCAGGTCTATGTGTGCACGGCCTGCCTTGGTTAGGATCTGCCACACCGGGGGGGAGACCTGCACGACCACATGGCACTCATGCGGATTCCGTGCTCGCTTCCGATATTTTACGGCGACTCTCACCTCGTCCTTCTTCAGCTCGCCGAGGAGATGCTGGTTCTGTTTTAGGATCGCCCTGGCGACATCGTCGTCCGTGTTGTAAGACAACACGTCCGCTAGCATCACCAGGGGATCCCTATTCACCGCCTCGGCTACCCTCAGCCCCACCGTTGAGCCCCCCAGCCTGTTCTTCACCATTTCTAGCTCACAACGGGTCTGGCACCCTATGACCACTTTCTGGTCTTTGGTCTTTCGGACCTTGTCGACCCGAATGCCCGTCTGTTTCGCGTCCACCGCGATTCGAATTTTGTCGACGACGGCACTACTGTTGTCGTTGCCGTCGTCGGAGCTCACTATGAGCGAGTGCAGCGGCGGCGGCGGCACAAAATGCTTACTGGTCGCCGCTGCACTCGCATAGGTTGCTGCCTTCTCCATGGAGTTCCGCTGTCCCTCCATCGCCTCTTTGAGTCTCCTCATTTCTTCGCTGCTCTCCTTCACCAACGCGCTATGCTCCGCTAGTGAGGAGAGCAGTGAGTTGATCGCTGGAGGGGTCTCCGGGGGCGGGGTCGCTTTACTGGGCTCCACGTCAGTCCCCACCCCTCTTGCCACAGTGAAAGCCGCCGCCTCCTCCTTCACCAGCTGATAAAGCCGGTCCACTGCCTGGGTGATACCGGCTTTAATGTCTGTTCTAAGGTTGCGCGAGTCACCCAGGAGAGATTTCGCGCGGACCAGGCAGTTTCGTGCCTCGGTGACTCGGTCGGTGGGTCTTTGGCTCGTTCCCGGCGATCCTCCCGCCGCCCCGGCGGATGTTCTGCGCAACACGACCTTGCAGTCCGTCGGTTGCGCGGTCTTTCTAGCGGGCTGCGAGAGGGCCACCGCGACCGGGGCCGCCTTCTTAGGTTGCTGTGTGACCGATGGTGGAGGGGGCTGGGATAACGCCGCTTTTACGCTTTCCCACTCCCCGATGCTTCGCCTTACTTTTGAGGCCTGATTTTTTGGGGAGGAGACCATTTCATCGGCTGATGGAGAGACGACGGGGCTCGTAGGGGTCCTTTTGGCAGGCGTCCTGGACAGGAGCATGGTAGGAGAGGAAAATAAATGGGCTAAAAATAAAATAGATAAAAGTAATACAGTGTCAATATAAAAGTGTATAAATATGAGAATAAAGGGTTGATCACACGCTGTATAGGGGCGTGTGGGTCAGTGTGCACGACAGCGTGCACGGTCAAGTAGAAAATAAAAGTAAAATTCCTTATATAAGAAACAATTCAAGGGTGGGTTTGGGCGGGCACGATTCCTAACAGTTTGGACAGTTTTTCACTGTCGGGTGGTCAATTTTTGTATGGGCGGCTCTGTTATGAGGGTGCACACGCGTTGCCTGCGCGGAGTCCCGTCTGGTGTGAAGGTTTCGACCCGTTCGCGCGACCGGAACGGGAGTTATTAGCCAGGGAATGGGCAAAAATGGTAAAAATTTTGAAAAAATTGAATAAAAACTGTTTAATTTAAAAATGACTAAATGTATTCCTTTTTCTGTTTCAGGACTCGGGTGGAGCAACTTCAGGCGCGTCCAGCGGCGTCCCTAGGGTTATTGCGAGACTAAAAATGACAAAGTTATTAAATTTTAAAGTTTGTGACAATTTGGAAAAGTGTTTTTCTTTAATAAAAATTTTCCCTTTAAAGGTTTCAAAAATATTTTCACACAGGCGTGCAGGGCTCGCGGAGCCGCGTCCAGGGATGTATCACACTACTATGTTACCTTAATTATAAGGGTGTAAAACACTTGGTTAGGTTAGGTTAGGTTAGGTTAGGTTAGGTTAGGTTAGGTTAGGTTAGGTTAGGTTAGGTTAGGTTAGGTTAGGTTAGGTTAGGTTAGGTTAGGTTAGGTTAGGTTAGGTTAGGTTAGGTTAGGTTAGGTTAGGTTAGGTTAGGTTAGGTTAGGTTAGGTTAGGTTAGGTTAGGTTAGGTTAGGTTAGGTTAGGTTAGGTTAGGTTAGGTTAGGTTAGGTTAGGTTAGGTTAGGTTAGGTTAGGTTAGGTTAGGTTAGGTTAGGTTAGGTTAGGTTAGGTTAGGTTAGGTTAGGTTAGGTTAGGTTAGGTTAGGTTAGGTTAGGTTAGGTTAGGTTAGGTTAGGTTAGGTTAGGTTAGGTTAGGTTAGGTTAGGTTAGGTTAGGTTAGGTTAGGTTAGGTTAGGTTAGGTTAGGTTAGGTTAGGTTAGGTTAGGTTAGGTTAGGTTAGGTTAGGTTAGGTTAGGTTAGGTTAGGTTAGGTTAGGTTAGGTTAGGTTAGGTTAGGTTAGGTTAGGTTAGGTTAGGTTAGGTTAGGTTAGGTTAGGTTAGGTTAGGTTAGGTTAGGTTAGGTTAGGTTAGGTTAGGTTAGGTTAGGTTAGGTTAGGTTAGGTTAGGTTAGGTTAGGTTAGGTTAGGTTAGGTTAGGTTAGGTTAGGTTAGGTTAGGTTAGGTTAGGTTAGGTTAGGTTAGGTTAGGTTAGGTTAGGTTAGGTTAGGTTAGGTTAGGTTAGGTTAGGTTAGGTTAGGTTAGGTTAGGTTAGGTTAGGTTAGGTTAGGTTAGGTTAGGTTAGGTTAGGTTAGGTTAGGTTAGGTTAGGTTAGGTTAGGTTAGGTTAGGTTAGGTTAGGTTAGGTTAGGTTAGGTTAGGTTAGGTTAGGTTAGGTTAGGTTAGGTTAGGTTAGGTTAGGTTAGGTTAGGTTAGGTTAGGTTAGGTTAGGTTAGGTTAGGTTAGGTTAGGTTAGGTTAGGTTAGGTTAGGTTAGGTTAGGTTAGGTTAGGTTAGGTTAGGTTAGGTTAGGTTAGGTTAGGTTAGGTTAGGTTAGGTTAGGTTAGGTTAGGTTAGGTTAGGTTAGGTTAGGTTAGGTTAGGTTAGGTTAGGTTAGGTTAGGTTAGGTTAGGTTAGGTTAGGTTAGGTTAGGTTAGGTTAGGTTAGGTTAGGTTAGGTTAGGTTAGGTTAGGTTAGGTTAGGTTAGGTTAGGTTAGGTTAGGTTAGGTTAGGTTAGGTTAGGTTAGGTTAGGTTAGGTTAGGTTAGGTTAGGTTAGGTTAGGTTAGGTTAGGTTAGGTTAGGTTAGGTTAGGTTAGGTTAGGTTAGGTTAGGTTAGGTTAGGTTAGGTTAGGTTAGGTTAGGTTAGGTTAGGTTAGGTTAGGTTAGGTTAGGTTAGGTTAGGTTAGGTTAGGTTAGGTTAGGTTAGGTTAGGTTAGGTTAGGTTAGGTTAGGTTAGGTTAGGTTAGGTTAGGTTAGGTTAGGTTAGGTTAGGTTAGGTTAGGTTAGGTTAGGTTAGGTTAGGTTAGGTTAGGTTAGGTTAGGTTAGGTTAGGTTAGGTTAGGTTAGGTTAGGTTAGGTTAGGTTAGGTTAGGTTAGGTTAGGTTAGGTTAGGTTAGGTTAGGTTAGGTTAGGTTAGGTTAGGTTAGGTTAGGTTAGGTTAGGTTAGGTTAGGTTAGGTTAGGTTAGGTTAGGTTAGGTTAGGTTAGGTTAGGTTAGGTTAGGTTAGGTTAGGTTAGGTTAGGTTAGGTTAGGTTAGGTTAGGTTAGGTTAGGTTAGGTTAGGTTAGGTTAGGTTAGGTTAGGTTAGGTTAGGTTAGGTTAGGTTAGGTTAGGTTAGGTTAGGTTAGGTTAGGTTAGGTTAGGTTAGGTTAGGTTAGGTTAGGTTAGGTTAGGTTAGGTTAGGTTAGGTTAGGTTAGGTTAGGTTAGGTTAGGTTAGGTTAGGTTAGGTTAGGTTAGGTTAGGTTAGGTTAGGTTAGGTTAGGTTAGGTTAGGTTAGGTTAGGTTAGGTTAGGTTAGGTTAGGTTAGGTTAGGTTAGGTTAGGTTAGGTTAGGTTAGGTTAGGTTAGGTTAGGTTAGGTTAGGTTAGGTTAGGTTAGGTTAGGTTAGGTTAGGTTAGGTTAGGTTAGGTTAGGTTAGGTTAGGTTAGGTTAGGTTAGGTTAGGTTAGGTTAGGTTAGGTTAGGTTAGGTTAGGTTAGGTTAGGTTAGGTTAGGTTAGGTTAGGTTAGGTTAGGTTAGGTTAGGTTAGGTTAGGTTAGGTTAGGTTAGGTTAGGTTAGGTTAGGTTAGGTTAGGTTAGGTTAGGTTAGGTTAGGTTAGGTTAGGTTAGGTTAGGTTAGGTTAGGTTAGGTTAGGTTAGGTTAGGTTAGGTTAGGTTAGGTTAGGTTAGGTTAGGTTAGGTTAGGTTAGGTTAGGTTAGGTTAGGTTAGGTTAGGTTAGGTTAGGTTAGGTTAGGTTAGGTTAGGTTAGGTTAGGTTAGGTTAGGTTAGGTTAGGTTAGGTTAGGTTAGGTTAGGTTAGGTTAGGTTAGGTTAGGTTAGGTTAGGTTAGGTTAGGTTAGGTTAGGTTAGGTTAGGTTAGGTTAGGTTAGGTTAGGTTAGGTTAGGTTAGGTTAGGTTAGGTTAGGTTAGGTTAGGTTAGGTTAGGTTAGGTTAGGTTAGGTTAGGTTAGGTTAGGTTAGGTTAGGTTAGGTTAGGTTAGGTTAGGTTAGGTTAGGTTAGGTTAGGTTAGGTTAGGTTAGGTTAGGTTAGGTTAGGTTAGGTTAGGTTAGGTTAGGTTAGGTTAGGTTAGGTTAGGTTAGGTTAGGTTAGGTTAGGTTAGGTTAGGTTAGGTTAGGTTAGGTTAGGTTAGGTTAGGTTAGGTTAGGTTAGGTTAGGTTAGGTTAGGTTAGGTTAGGTTAGGTTAGGTTAGGTTAGGTTAGGTTAGGTTAGGTTAGGTTAGGTTAGGTTAGGTTAGGTTAGGTTAGGTTAGGTTAGGTTAGGTTAGGTTAGGTTAGGTTAGGTTAGGTTAGGTTAGGTTAGGTTAGGTTAGGTTAGGTTAGGTTAGGTTAGGTTAGGTTAGGTTAGGTTAGGTTAGGTTAGGTTAGGTTAGGTTAGGTTAGGTTAGGTTAGGTTAGGTTAGGTTAGGTTAGGTTAGGTTAGGTTAGGTTAGGTTAGGTTAGGTTAGGTTAGGTTAGGTTAGGTTAGGTTAGGTTAGGTTAGGTTAGGTTAGGTTAGGTTAGGTTAGGTTAGGTTAG